>CM062810.1:171039737-172239737 GCA_031772625.1 Pinus tabuliformis | reverse complement strand
AAGTTGGAGGGAAAAAACTCTTCTAATTAGCCATGTTTAGAAACCTCCTAGGATGAAATTCGTCAACAAAATTATAGGCTTTCCTAGGTTGTTACATAGACTCAAAGTTTTACTAAGATCATTTACATTACATAACTTGCAGAATGGGATAACCATGACACATGCAATGCTGATAGATGATTCCACTGTGTTGAAAAAATTGGTACTTCTGCTTCCCTCGAACATTGAGAATTTGGGTGCAACAAACCTAAAGATATTGTTGAGGGAACCAAAATAATTGAGGAACACCATAATTCTTACCTTGGAAATACTAGCAAAGATACTTTTGAGATGGATATTGAGTTAGCCCTCAAGGATACCATACAACAGACCACAGTTGGACTTGAACCGCACACAAAGGTAGTCACAATGTCGCTTGTGCAATATTCATTTGTGTTACAGCAGGACCGTAATACAATTTGTTCAGTAGCTCAAGTTTGTGTGTTCAGTCAAGACCCTAATCAATGCCAAGAAGTTTTACATTTAGTTGCACCATACCAGGATATCATTCCTCTTTTGCCCTCAAGTGTTATTGCCAAGATTTGGGATGAATTCAAGAAGAAACAAAATCAAGAGCTGGAAACGTCGCCTCACGGACACTCAAAAAAATATGTCGCTAGTAGTCAGCCCCTACAGGCTCGATTCCCTTTATACCTAATACTTTGTCTACAAATGATCTTCAAAGTTGGTCTTCATCCCAGTTATTTCAGCTTATCAAAACTATTGTCTTTCAATTGGAAGACCGCCATAATGCACTACTCTCTACTTATGAGCAATAGCAGCAGCAACTCATCACTATGATCGAGGAACAAGATCAGTTGCAAGGTGAAAAGGAGAAATTAGGGAAACAGATTGAAGATACTAGTCCCAAGTTCTAGCAAATATGGCCAACCATTGCCAAATTTGTGCCTAATGTTAAAATTTCTAACTTGAAATTCTACTGCAGTAACTGATTTATTTCTCCTACTTAAATAAGTTATTTACAAAGCCCTTCAGTAAACATCAAAATAAATTCTACTGCAGTTGTCACATAATAGCATAGAGAAAATAACAGTGATATACAAGCACAAGAATCAATCACATCAACACAGTTATTTTTGGACAATTGTCCTCGAAAAAACCCAATGCGGGAAAATTGGTGCAGCAGATGAGGGTTTATTTATTATTCTTCAACAACAATCTCTTTACAAGGAACGATTTTACAGAACATAGAGATGCCTCTGAGAGAAACACCTGAGAAAATTTTTCCCTTTGCTCTAGAGAAATTCTGACACCTCGGAGACCCTTTAGCATTCACTGCGTCACTTTTGCGTGAGCCCTGCCACCTCTGCCTCACTTCTGCGTGAGGATTGTGTCCCTTGTTGTGTTGTCTCTCTGATCTTCCCTCTGCGTTGTCCCCCTTATGCTCTGCGTCACCTCCTCCTCAGTCTCTGGCTGACGTTGATGCCCTCCTCTTCCTTCACCCTGCAACTCTCCCTCTGAAATCGAACTCCTCCTCCTTGAGAATCGATTTCCCTCAGGTTACAGAGTATTTTCACGGTGTGTCTCCAAATGACTCTCAAGTCTTCTCTTATACTTTTCCTATTGATGAATCAACGGCCGAGATTAAGTCCCTAATCAACGGCTAAGATTAAATTAGACTTGATCATCGTCTCTTAGAAGCTTCTCACCCATACTTTCATTAATACTCATTAATATTTTTATTTTCCTAAGTTTAGACTTAGGAACCCCATTAAAAATATTAATTATTTTAATAAAATACAATCTGGGTGGAATTTCTCCACACGATTTCAGGGCCTTGGAGATCTCATGTGTTCTAGCCCCTCCATAAAATTTTGGAGCTAGAGCACATCCGATGCTACCCAAAATCAACACCTAATGCTCAAGAGGACTTCTTTATGTGTCAACCCGCTGTGTATTGCAACTTTGTTGAAGTTGCTTGTAAAGAGCTAGTCGTTAGCAATAAATAGTTGCAAAGCAATGTTGTTGACTTGCGTAGAGCACTCCCTAATCCAGTTGATCATTTCGCCCCACAGATTGCACAAGAGATTGCCCAGGGATCTTCATTCCACAGGAATATTGAACAAATCATGAATGGTTCTCATGAAATCTTTCAACAAGTGCAAGATTTCCCTGGTCTCCTTGCTAAAAAGAACCAGCCTTTGTACCAATTGCGGCAACAAACTCAACAGCTATTTGATCAAGCACTCGCCATTATTAATCTCCAGCAGTAGTAGAATCTCCTCAATCAAGCTAAAGCCCTGGAGAAGAAAATCCACCAATCGGAAGAAAAGTCGCATGCCATCAAATCAATACTGCGAGATCTTCCCCCCCCTCCCCCCCGCACAAAATCATTTTTTACATTAGAGGGAACTTAGCTCTAAGGCTGATAGTGAATGGAAAATCGTCCTTATGTCTCCTCCTAAGAAGCCTACAGTTGATAATACCGTTCAGTTTGTTGATAAACTTGTTGCACTGCTCACTACTTGGAAATCCGCCACAACAAGGTATATTGATTTGAAAGCTAAGTCCTGAAGAAAGTACCAGCGTTGGGTCCTCATTTGAAGGTAATGAAGCAACGCAGGGAGAAGATGAAGTAACAGAACAGGAAAAAGAAGCGTCTACAGAGGTAGCGCAACCAAAAGAAGAGTCGAGTGCACATCCAAAAAATTGATTCGAGACCAAGTCAATGGATTGTGGTCGGGGTTTATTGGGTCCTTTGTTTTTGGATAAATTTTGATTAATTTTTTGTCAGTAAGGGTTGTAGGAATGGTTAGTGCAAGTGGAAAAGTAAATGATCAAACCAACCAGAAGTTGAGAACAAAAAAAGGATAGCGGCAAGTAAGAGTTGAAAGTGGTTATCTCGAGACCTACATAATCCGCAAAAGATGGATCTATGCTTTGGATTTTGAAAAGATCAAAGAAATATGGACCAAAGCACTAGGTTTTGTCAGAATGGACCAAATCAAGCAAGCAAGATCAAAATGATCAAAATGGACCAAATCAAGCAAGCAAGATTGATTTGAAATCTATAAAAGCCGCAAGGATTGAGCATGAGAGATATAGAGATGTCGAAATGTTGTCGGACTGAAGATTGTAGCTTTGTATTTGTCGTTAGATTGTAATTTGTTCTCAATTGAGTCTCTCTGTTATGTATTCTAAATGATCGTGTGAGCACTCGCTTATATGTAATGTTAGGGTCCATTTTTATAAATAGAGGAGTTGCGGGGATGAATTATGTAACTGAGTGTATGAAGAAATTATGGTTTGTGCACCCCTTTTAAATTTTCTTTTGATGTGATGTTGTATATAATGTTGTTCACTATTGCGATTGTTTCTATCATATGCATATATACATAATGATCTATGATCATTTTTGCGACTGATGTGCACATGCCTACACAATGAATGGTTCCTCTGTTAAGTTGTTCCTTGGCACTATTCTTTGATCCCTTCCTTCATTTCATGTCTCGGCACACCTCGGGTGAGACATTTCTCCATTACAAAAAAATGAAAATGTCGACAATGTGCTAGACTACAATGGAAACCTTTGTTGGCAACTAGTGGACGAATCCTAGGTCTTTCAAGCCTAATTTTGCACCAACAGCGCCAATAATCTACAAACTTAAAAAGTGAGATACTCATCTTAAGGTAGAGCTAGTCTCATACTTCCTATCAACACCAAGAAGCATACAAGTGGATGTAGGAAAATTATAAGGGCCAATAATGGGAAAACCCACATGAATAAAGCCCCTCAATATATCAGAACATAGTCGCATGGGTGTTTGCATTAAGCTTGTTTAGTCTACATTGAATCCAACAAGAACCACTCTATCTCTTCGACCATGTACACCACTCTAATTTGCCAAGTTCTTCTAGCACCATACAATGTATGGCATGCTAAGGAACCTTTTGGAGTCATTCTAGGCCCCATGATCCCCATGATCCCCATGCCACTCAACCATCTTGAAACCTCCCCCAATTATCCACTCAATGAGAGGCAACACATGGGCCTTCCTACACTAAAGATAACAATGGATAATAAAATCATTGGGTGTATACACCAAACAAAATCCCCACACCCTACTTGCAAGCAAGACCATCATCCAACGATAATAAGCCATCAGATCTTTCACTTGAGCAAGAATACGATGGGTTAACCAAGAGGCAATGGTGCTTGTTGCCCCAAAACCTAGTTGGTCTTGTGAGGGGAGCTCACAAGGGAAGAGCTAGACATACTGACAACAATAGCATATGTGGCCCACTATCACCAAAGCCACCACCTCCTATTCTTTAGTGGATTCTCACAAGGGAGGCTTCCCTATGTAGGTCACCTAATGGATGTATCAAGTCTAAGGCTTGAAGGTGACAAGGATAGGCCTAGGATAGGTACTCAACTTAAGGACAAGGCTCAAACTAGCTTAGATAAGGCAAAGTATACCTTCCAAAAGACCAATCTAGGACACAAGTGACCTAGGGTTTGTCCATAGTTAAGGTTAAAGGCGTTACCTAGGTACACAAGGCCAAAGAAAAGGCTTTGAATAAATGAATATAATCCATTTATGTACAACAATTCACAAGTTGAAGCATAGGGCTAGATTAGGGTTTTCCTAACGCTAGTGACGTCAACCCTAAAATGTAAGAATTAGTCATGGGACAAAGATAACTTGGAGGTAGTGTCTTATCAACCATGTGTTGAATCCTTCCACAAGCCAACACATGCACCCTAGTTGAATTTCAGCCCTAACCCTAGCCTAGCGGCTTGCCTTAGAGGGTCAAAATTTTGAAATAGGAGAGACAAATTAGTTTTATTGAAATTTTATGGTGTGATCACCAACGTGGGAAGGCCAGTGCTTGATCTTGGGTGATGGAGTCTAGAGGGAGACATACTTAGGAGAAACCAAACCTTAGAATGAAGTAAGGGAATATCAAAAACCCTAGTTTCATAGCCTAGCTATCATTTTATGAGGGAAAAAAGTCATTGGGGAGAGCTTAACATGAAGGATCACTCAAGGAATTGTCACGCAAATCTTAAAAGGGGCAATTCCTAAAATACCCTTGCAAATATTTCATAGGAAAATATTTGATAAGAAGTTAGCACATAGATGTAGGAATTTACAGGGTAAGTTCCTCAGATAGAACACCAAAGGACACCGCTCACAAACAGATCACAGATCAATACACCAGTATTCTTGACGTGGTTAAAACCCTCAAAGAGGGAAACAGTCCACGGCCTAAGCCAACATGGCCACTTCAGGCAATTTATTAATAAAAGAAAGAAAATTTACATAAGTTTCTCACAGGAACAGTCACCTTACAAATGACCCTCCATGCTCTTTAAATAGATATCATGGACCAATCGGGTGTTAAGCCACGGATCAATTGTCGGTAATACCAAGGAGAGAATGAACCGTCGGATCACTTCATGTCTAGAACATATCGTGCCGTCGGATTGTAAGTTACAAAAGTACATAGTAAAGAAACACACTTTTCCTAACTCTATACTAGACCAAGTTATACTTAATTATTTCCTATGTGTCGGAATATCCTAACATCCCCCCTTAAGAATAACTTGGGATAAGATTGAAGGATGTACAAATATGACACAATAGGGGAAGGAAGGAGGCATTAGAGCCTATCCCCCCTTAGTGACAACTTCCTAAACTCCAACCATAAATTGAAGTTTAGTAAACTTCGCCTCTGTGAGAGCCTTTGTAAAGATGTCTACAACTTGATCATCTGTTGAACAATATTGCACTTCAAGAACATGGTCAAGAATGAGCTCTCTGATGAAGTGCATGTGTAGTTCAATGTGTTTGTTGCGCTGATGTTGGACTAGATCTTTGCATAGTTAAATGGCACTTTGATTATCACACCAAAGTGTAGTTGGATGCTGCTGCTGAAAGCCAAACTCTGACAGGATCTGACAAAGCCACAGGGCTTCCTTACTAGCTTCTACGGCGACACGATAATCTGCTTCTTCTGAAGAAAGAGAAATGGCACTTTGTTTCTTACAAGCCCATGTAATAGGTCCAAAACCAAGAGTGAAAACATAACCTGCAATAGACTTCTGATCATCAGGGTCACCAGCCCAATCGGAATCAGTGAAACCAGCAAATAGAGGAGATGCTTTTGCACTGTAATGAATCCCAAACTAAATTGTACCTCGAACATAACGAAGTATTCTTTTAGCTGCTTTCCAATGACTTTCATGTGGGTTTTGCATAAACCGAGCAATATGGCCAACAACAAAGGAAAGATCAGGATGGGTATGGGTCAGATACAAAAGTTTTCCTACAAGTTGACGGTATAAGGTAGCATCAATTTCAGGGGAAGTACAATTGACTGAAAGTTTGACTCCAGACTGAAAGGGAGAAGGCGCTAGCTTACAGTCTTCCATGTGAAAGTGGTGTAGAAGATCACAGGCATACTTGGACTAGGAAAGGGAGATACCTTCCTTGGATTGCAAGACTTGAAGACCAAGAAAATAATGCAAGTGTCTTAAGTCTGTCATTTCAAGCTGCTTTTTAAGGTTGGACTTCACATGGTTTATAAGGTTGGGATCACTACCAGTAAGGATAAGATCATCAACATAAAGAACATGAATGATAAGAGACTTACCCACTTTCTTGGTGTAGACAGTATTGTTAGAATGACACCTAGAAAAGTCAGTATCTAAAAGAAAGCTATCCATTTTGGCATACCAAACCCGAGGGGCTTGCTTGAGACCGTAAAGGGATTTCTTAAGTCGACATACAAGGCTGGAGTCTGTTTGTATAAATCCAGGAGGTTGTTCCATATAGATTTATTCATGCAAGTCCTCATGCAAGAAGGCATATTTAACATCCATCTGATGGACTTCCCATTTGAAAGAGGTAGCAAGGGAAAGAACAAAGCGGATAGAGTTCATTTTGGCAACAGGAGAGAAGGTTTCAATATAGTCAATGCCTTCAACTTGTGAAAAACCCTTGGCAACAAGACGTGCTTTATGTTTATCAACTTTTCCATCTAGTCCAAACTTGGTTCTATAAACCCATTTGCATCTAACAAAGTTTTCGTCCCTTTGGAAGAGGAACAAGATCCCATGTATCATTTGTCAATAATGAACAATATTCTTCATTCATAGCTGTGTCCCAATCTGGATGGCCTGAAGCTCTTGCAAAGGTGCAAGGATCATAATTCGTTGAAGCTTGAGCCAGTAAAGAAGAGGCTCTATCGAACTGAGAACATGTACGACGTTGATCTGTAGGATCACCTGCGAGAGCATCTGCTGCATCCCGAGTAGCACGGACCCATTTTGAAAGCTGAGGCGCTGAAGGAGGATCCTGAGAAGGTCGGGGAGGATTGTCATCCTCGTTGTCATCATCTGAAGAAGAAAAATTTTCAAAAGTAGAAGGGATAGAGAGAGGTGGCACATCCACCGAACTTGGCTCGTAGGCCGATATATTTTCAGCAAACTTTACATCTCTTCTAATGATAACATTTTTGGACTTAAGTGTAATAAGTCTATATCCTTTGACATCTTCAAAATATCCAACAAAAATACATTTTTCACCCTTAGGTTCTAAGGCTTTATGTTTCTCAGCGGGAATATAGGCCCATGATTCACTTCCAAAAACACGAAAGTGACTTACATCTGGTTTAATTGAGCTCCACGCTTCTTTTGGAGTGATATTCTTTAAAACCTTGGTAGAAGTGTGATTTACTATGTAATTTGCACAGTTAATTGCTTTTGCCCAAAATTTAAGACTAACTCCTTTAGATTGAAGCATACGATTAGCCATATCTTTTAAGGTGTGATTCTTCCTTTCAACTACACCATTTTGTTGTGGAGTATATGGAATAGTATGTTGCATTTGAATTCCATGCTCAGTGCAAAAGTTGATGAATTTGTTATTAACATATTCTCCGCCATTATCAGATCTTAGCTTAAGAATTTGATGTCCAAATTGTTTCTCAACAAAGGCCATAAAGGCCAAGAACATGTTAAATACTTCACTCTTGAGTTTTGAGAAGTATACCCAAGTGCGTCTGGAGAATTCATCAATGAAAGTTAATTAATACTTGTAGCCAGAGAATGAAACAACTGGAAGTGGACCACATAAATCACTATGCACAAGCTATAAAGGGGTTGAGGTGTGCCAAGAGGCACGTTTTTCAAAACTATCCCGATAATGTTTTCCGAGTACACATCCGGAACAAACACCATCTCTGCAAGATACCATAGGAAGACCTGTCACCATATTTTCTTTACATAGATTTTGAAAGGAGCGATAGTTTAAGTGACCAAATCGCTTATGCCAAAGTTTGCTCACTTCATCACTATAAGCAACAAATATCGAGGGAAGAGTTGATGACCAAAGTTGTTAAACTTGTACAACCTTGTAGAATCATCAACAATGCCAACAGCTAATATCTGTCTAGGATCTCTTAGGTCCTTAATTACAACATCGTGAGGTGAAAATTCAACAGTTTTACCTTCACCTGATTGAATTATCTGATATACAGATAGAAGGTTGCAAGATAAGGTTGGAACACATAATACATCATTAAATTGACCATAGTCTAGATGAACAGTTCCAGTCCCTACAACACTAAGAGATCTATCATCACCAACATATATATTTTTGGTTTTACAATCATTTAAAGAAGAAAACATGGCTTTGTTTTTGGCCATGTGATAAGAAGCTCCAGAATCAATCAGCCACTCATGAGAATGAGAAGAAGAAGATACATTTAGTGCATAACCAGACCTAGATGCTTGACAACCACGTGCAAAAAGTGTTATTCCTGAAGATGAAGTTGAAGTTGAAGAGTGCTCCAAATGGTTGTTATGCTTCTTCATTGTTGTTTCCAAGGCTTCCATCTTCTTAAAGCATTTGGATTCTAAGTGGCCATCTCGATTACAAAAGTTGCAATGTTTATCAGTCTTCTTCAGTTTGTTTTTATTTGCCTTATCATTTTGTTGAATTGATTTTTCATTTTGAGACTGAAATTGCTTAGGACCTTGTTTGGTTTAGGACCATTCTTTTTAGGATATTGTTTCTTAAGATTCTTTGAATTTGGTTGTTGTTGGGGGGCTAAGGCTTTCTTAGAACAGTTTCCAAGATTAAAAAGACCAAGATGTAAGAGTTTTTCTTGTTCTCTTATTAAAAAATCACAAAAGGCATCAAAAGAGGGGGACTTGTAGTCTTGTCGTTGAGAAATAAAGGCTTCTCTAGTAGAATGGAAAGTCGAAACAAACACACAATAGGTTGGTCCCAACTTAGTAACAATGGAATAGATAAGGCTACCGTCTTCTTTCTTAACCTTAACACCTTCCAAGAGAAGTCCAAGGGTCTTGAACCTTGACAAAAAATCTTCAATGGAAGACAAATTATTTGGATCCAACGTAAACAACTCATTTTCAAGTTGATAGGCTCTAATTTCATTTTTAATTCCAAAAACTTTAGTGAGGTGTTTCATTGCTTCATTAGAGGTACCAAGTTCTGCGATATGAAATCTAAGGTTTGGAGAAACAGACATCCCTATCAACCCACGTGCTTGATCTTGCCTATTTTCCCATTTGGTTGTCTTATCTTCATCTTTAGGTTTAGTTTCTTGGGCTGAGGCTATTCTGTAAAGACCCTTACTTTTAAGTAAATCCACAATGTAGGACCACCATTGGAAGTAGTTGGTGTTGTTAAGAATAACTTGGCATGGACTTTCCATTTTAACAGAAACTGAAGTTGTAGATGCTGAAACTAAGTGTTCCAATGGAAAGATCTCGAAAAAATAGGTCGTTTCAAAACGGCTTCTGGATGAAGAAGTTATGGCTTTTTGAAGAAAAGTTGTTGAAGATGCCGACGAAGTGCGTGAATGTGCGGAAGTGAATGATAATGTTATATTTTAAAAAATCCCCCCCCCCCTTTCCAAATTTAATCTAATCAGCTCACTTTAAAAAAAAATATGTGACCCATGTTTATAAATAAGTGAAAGTCACTTTTACAATGGTACTTTATGCGCTACCCACTAAATTGTAACTTAAATAAAAGATAAAGAGACTTTAGAATTATAAGTGACTCACTTTTTATAATGAGTGAGAACACTTTTACATAAAGTAACTTTAAAACATAAGTTACATGTGTTTTTTGAAAAAGTAACTCAACAAAAAGAAAGACTTGAACTCAAGACCTCTATTCTCATAAAGTAACTTTGGACCAAGTGAGCTAGTTTAAAAGGTTAGTAATTTTTTGAAAAGAGGGAGGGGGGGTTTAGTCACTGAAGCTTTGGGGTGCGTGCTTACTTGAAAAAACTATTTTTGCCTACAAAACAAAAAACCACACAACCCAACACGGACATACAAAAAAAACCAAACCTTATGGCTTGAAGTTAGCTTTCGCCGGAAACTAAATATTTTCCTCAATGTTTCTGATTTTCCGAGATCACACTAAGGTGCAGTGGAAAAGAGCATATGCATGAGAAAAATCCTTCTTTTTTGTTTCTGCTTTGCCCAGATTGCACAGATTCATGGGGCAAAGAGCATACGCAGAAATGAAAGGTATAGATCCGGTAATAATAAAAAAACAAATAAATAAACCGAAATAAACAGAGAGATAAATAACTAAAACTACAAATAAAGATGTATACCTCCATATCTTAAAAGTGATATAGCTAGGGTTGCCGGAAACCTTTTCATGTGAAACAAAAGGGGTTCCTCACTAGAACAAATGCTCCTCTCAGCTTGAAAGCGATCAGAAACAGTAGATCTAGGAAACGACAATCGGATGCAGTTGTACCGGCTTCCGATTTGGATCACCAATGGATGCGGCCCTCAAATAGCTCTGATAACATGTAGGAATTTACAAGGTAAGTTCCTCGGATAGAACACCAAAGGACACCGCTCACAAACAGATCACAGATCAATACACCAATATTTTTGGCGTGGTTAAAACACTCAAAGAGAGAAACAGTCCACGGCCTAGACCAACGTGGCCACTTCAGGCAATTTATTAATAAAAGAAAGAAAATTTACATAAGATTCTCTCATAAATGGTCACCCTACAAATGACCCTCCATGCTCTTTAAATAGAGATCATGGACCAATCGGGTGTTAAGCCATGGATCAAGTGTCGGTAATACCGAGGAGAGAATGAACCGTCGGATCACTTCATGTCTAGAACATATCGTGACCGTCGGATTGTAAGATACAAAAGTACATAGTAAAGAAACACACTTTACCTGACTCTACACTTGACCAAGTTATACTTAACTATTTCCTATGTGTCGGAATATCCTAACAATAGAAACCCTAACCATATCCATTCCATGTAATAGCCATAAAGATATTCAAATGCATAGAATACTTACAAGCAAAATACATGAACCAATCCTTTATTGTTCCAAAATGACATCTCCAAATCCAGAGAAAAGCTCTGTAAGCAAATACTCCACAAAAGATCACATCTCCACAAGAAACAAGTCAATTTCAACTAGGCCAAAATCCTCTTAGAAAGGCTAAATTGATCCACAAGTGATGATGAAAATACAAATGAAGTGCCCTTTATTTATATTAGGTCTACCTCTACAAATTTATGCCTAATGAAGCCCCTAAATCAAGTTTGATGTAAGAAACCTTGGGCTGCAAGCCAACCCACTAGTTAAGTGACAAAATTACCAATAAATAAATGCCCACGTGTGAGTCATAGCCTCTAATAATGCTAATATAATGCCCTTTTAAGGCTCCAAATGCCATTCCAAGGTGAGATGAGGTGTGAAAAAGTGTCAAAGTCCGTAGATCATCCAAAATTTAATGAAATACCCTCAAATCCTTCTCTGGGGTCCCAAGTGCAGTTGGGGTGCCATCATGTGGTCTCTATGGGTCTTCAATTGTCAAATGACGGCTCCTCTCGCAAGCGTTTCAACATCGCCAGGTGTAACAAGCCTTCCCTAGTCTCTCAATGCGAGACTATCCTCATCTGGGCTCTTAATCAAGTCCTACCCATCAGATTGTGTCAAGGCCAACCTAGGGGCACACTAAGTCGAGTGGTGTCATCATGAAGAATTCTCTGTCCTAGGTCAAATTAGACCAATATCCTGGGTCTTGAGGGTACTCTGGGACATGCAAAATTTGCTTATGTTGTCAGAAGGCTAGACTCTCTCAACCAGTGTTGCAAGTATCATGATTCTATCATGAAAAGATCATGAAATCGCAATTTTTTGGCCTAGCCAATGTTTGGCAATTTGTATGATATTTTGGTGGTACCTTAATTTTGCCAATGTTTGGCACTTTTAACGATATTTTCTCGATTTTTACAATTTTTTGGTTTTCCGAACCATTTCAAATTTTATCACAATGTCGATGTTTGTGTTGGAAATATTGAGAGCGACGCGAATCAATATTTCTCTTCAATTAGTTAATTTCAACTTCGCAAAGCATTAATTATCATTAGCATTAAATCAAAATATAAATTAGCAACACCATTCAACAATGCACAAAATCCAAGACAATACATGAGATTTTTAGGTGGAAACCCTTCTAGGAGAAAAACCACAAAAGATTTTTAATATAGGTCTTCAAAATTTACATCAATAGGAAGCTCGAACTTCCAAGATTTTCAGCATCAACTGAAGGAGGCTCCAACTCCCTAATTTACCAGCTCCAACTGGAAGGACGTTCCAACACCCTGATTTACCAGCTCCAACTGGAAGGACGCTCCAACAACCAGTACAGGCACCAACTTGTCCTAGCACCACCTTGCTACCCTAAAGTGTTCTCAAACTCCACCCTGAAGGAGACTCCAATATCTACCTTGCACCATCCTACCACTCTTCAATTCACCATGACAAAATACGTTTCACAATTTTCAAATTGGATCCACCTACGCTCAATAAAACAAATTGTTGTCCCTGTCAGTCTATAATATTGTCACAAGGTAATCAACTTCCTCTACTCAAACCTTAGCAACATAAGTAACTTTGTCAAGTCCACTGCCACAACAGCTATGCTCAAGTCATATGCTCTACAGAAAACTGATGTCATTGTTGTTTGATCACCATCACTATCACTACTACAAATATACCACTACCACTATCATTGTCACTACCTTTCCTTTTGTCTAACATTCCATAACCAAATTGATCTCCTCAATACAATTATTTTCACTAGGAAACCCTAACAGCAATCATTCAACAATGCATGTTCATCAAACAACTGCACAATGCAAGTAATAGACAAACTGACAAACTCAACATCAATAACTCTACCCAACAACAGCAATACAAGGTTGTGACATTCTAGAAGCAACATTAATACTCTCAAGTCACACACTCTCTATTCATAAATAGATGTCCAAGATAACACATTACTATTTCAATCTTTTGCAGCAATAACATATACAAATCTGATGCATGTGCTAGTTTATGTAGCTTGGACAGGTGTTCTAGTCTCAGATGATGTCTATAAGGCTAAGGAACACATTTTCTCCAATATCAAGAAAAGGTTTCACAGGAAAATGCCTTGATTAGAATTAATTAGCCAGTTTATTAATTTTCCTAAGTGCAACTAAGGGAAATGGATTAATTAATCAAATTTATTTGAGGTAAATCGATTTTTCTCTAGTGACTTCTAGAAAAGTCATGAGAAGGGGTCAAGATGATCTTAGCCATCGATTGAGATTTTATCATGGTGATTGATTCGTCAACAAGAGATTATAAGAGGAAATCAATGGGCATTTGGAGAGCATAACATCAAGAGACAAAATTCCAGTGATAGCAACGGTGCAGAAGCAGCGCAGGGGCACTAGCATATCAAGATCCGTGGTGCTTGGAGACAGGATTCCAGGAGGAGATTCTTCACAGTGATTTCTAGACTTTGTAGGAGAAAAAAATTTCTACAGAGGCAGATTTTCCAGTGGTGCAAATTGCTCCAAAGAGAACGAATCCAGTGGAGTTTGAGTTCATTCCCTCAGTAGTGCATGTTTGCCAGAGAAGGGCATGAGCCAGGGTCGCACATGTGACCAGTTTAGGAGCTAGAGGGAGGCTAAATTGATCAGAGGAGGTCGAATTGCTTCCAAGAGGGTAGATCAACTTGCATAAGTGACAAGATTAATTTTCCAGATGTTTGCTAATTTACAGCAAATGGTTGTAATTTATCCATCACAGATTTTGTTGAAGGATTAATAAAATTACTAATGTGCAAAACCGGTTTTCCCCACATTGGGGTTTTTCCAAGGACATTTGTCCAAAAATACTAGTGTCTATTATTTGTGTTCGTGTGCAATAATTTTCTCAGTTCATGTGATTTATTTATTTCCTGTGAAGTTGCAATAGTGTTTTATTCAGTATTTGCCGCAAATAACTGAAGAAGACAAATAATCAATTGATAGGAGAATAATAACCAGTTAACTGCAATAGTACTTAAAATTTCACATAGTATCAAAGTGGACCTGGAGGCAGAAGGAGGATTTGCACAAGACACAGGAAGAGAAAGTCGAGGGTTTTAACCCAGTTAATATTTTCTCCAATTTCTTTGGGTTTTCTCTATATTTCCAAATTTTCAGAGATGGCCACAACAGGTTTGAGAGATCAGGACAAATTGGATGGAGCCTGCAACTTTGGCATTTGGAAAGCCAAAAAGCCTTTTCTATTGCATGAATATGGATTGAAGGAGTATGTGGAGAATGTTATAATCGTACCAAGTTCCAACAGATCCACAACAACTGGCAATCTATAAAAAGGAGAATTCCAAAGCCAAGACGATTATCATTGATGGAGTCAAGGGCCACATAGTCCCTCATATAGTAGAGAAGGACACAACAAAGCAGATGTGGGACGTGATTGTAAATCTGTACCATAATCCTACAAAGAATAGGAAATCGATTCTCAAAGAAAATCTGAGGACCATTAAGATACAGAAGGGTGAAGACGTAGTATCCTATCTCACCAAAGTTCGACTTGCCAGGGATGAATTGGTTGTAGTAGGAGATAAGCCAAGTAATGACGAGCTAGAGCGAATAGCCCTGAATGGGTTCTCTAAGCAGTGGGATGTGTTCGTCAAAGCGCTCAATGGAAGAGATACACTACTAGAATGGGATCGCCTATGGAGTGATTTCGCTCAAGAGGAGCTTATGCTCAACTTGGTTAATGGAAGTAGCAGCAGCAACAGTAAAACCCTGAAGGTTGGGAAGGAACAAGAAAACGTAGCCCTAGCAGGAAAAGGGAAGGCGGAGAAGGTATCCTACAAGGGATTAGCCCCAAAAGGAGAAAATAAGGACCTTTCGAAGGTAAAGTGCTATGGATTTCATGAGTTTGTCTACTATGTCAACGACTATCCACAGAGGAAAAAGAAGGACAAGAAGCAAGTAGCAACTTCAGCAAGTGCAAATGAGCTCTCCAGTAGGATGGATCAGGACTTCGCATTGATTGCTTGTCAATCTAGCTCAAATTCATAGGGTGTCTAGTATATAAACTGACAAGAGTTAGAGAATACTTCTCCAGTTATTAGGAGAAGGAAATTAGATTTCATATTCAAATGGGGAACAAGTCCAAGTGCAACCTTGTTGCAAGAGGGATTGTTCTATTTCAGAGGGAGAATGGCAAGCCAATTCCTATTCATGACATGTTGCATGTGTTAGGCTCGGGGATGAATTTGATCTCTGTATCTATCCTTCAAGATAAAGGGTATGATGTTCTCTTTAGAGGGGCGCAAGTGTTATTGAAGCACAAGGATTAGAGGTCACCTATAACGACTGGAGTTAGGAGCGGTTGATTGTACAGGTTGCAGATGGACACTCCTAAGGCATTAGTTAGCAGAAGCAATCTGAGGGATCAGGGAGAGCTATGGCATATGACGATGGGCCATACACATCATGAAGCACTTAGATTGCTTCATGAGACGGTAACAGCCTAACAGGTGTTCTAGGAGTGAGCACGGAGCACAGTGATGTTTGCAGAGGATGTGTGTTGGAGAAGTTTTCAAAAGCAGCTTTTCCAAGGAGTGACAGCATATCGCAGGGGATACTGGACTTAGTGCATTCAGATATATGTGGAACGATGTATACGAAATCTCTCGAAGGATACAAGTACTTTGCGACTCGATGATTTCTCGAGGAAGACCTAGATCTACTTCTTGAAGACCAAGGATTAGGTCTTTAGTCGCTTTCAGGAGTTTAAGGCTCTTGTGGAGAATGCGACATGCAGGAAGATCCGAACCATTCAATCAGAGAATGGAGGTGATTACACCAGTAAGGAATTCCAAGAGCTCTATCCCAGGACAGGAATTAGGAGAGAGTGGACGGTTCCTTACAACCCGCAACATAATGAGGTTGTTGAGAGGAAAAACCACTCTATTTTGGAGGCAGCAAGAGCGATGTTGTATGACCAGGATCTCCCACACTATTTATGGGCAGAGGCATGCAGTACAACAATTTATATACAGAACAAGGTCCCACATAGAGCATTTGGCAAGATGACACCTAAGGAGGCATTCACGAGGAAGAAGCCAAATGTCAGTCATTTCAGGATATTTAGCAGCCTAGCATATTGTCACATTCCAGGAGACACAAGTTCGAATTTAGATCAGATTGCAGAGCAAGGTTATTTCGTTGGCTACAGAAAAAGCCTCCAAGGTTTATGGATATTTATTCCATGGACCTGGCAGATCATTATTAGGAGAGATGTCAAGTTCATGGAAGACAAGGCATACAGGAGGTCCAGAGATCTGCCAACAGCAAATGATAATAGTTAGCTGCCAGCAAAAGCTCCTAGAGTTAGGCAGCAGGATCAAGAGCAACAGAGCACAAGCATGAGCACGAGCACTAGCTCAGGCGCATGTGTTCCTGATAGTTGACAAAGTATGGAGCAACAGTGCAACAAATCAAGGAGTTGCATCGGGGGGATATAGAGGTGGATATTCTGAACTCCATTGTTGGCAGCAAGAACTGCGAGGTTCAGGAGACACCCACGGATCCTCAAGAGTTTGTGGGGACCCCTAGGACGAGCATGAGAGAGCAGAGACAACTAAAGAGGTACACTAGCTACATGGCATTAGTCAATCAGTTAGTAGATAGTGAGTCTTCCAACTGTTAGGAGGTCACGCAGTAGCAGGTGTGGCAAATGCAATGGTTGAGGAATATTCCTCGATCATGCAAAACGATGTATGGCAGGTTGTACCGAGACCGACACATAGGGCAATGGTTGGATCATGCTGGATCTATAAGATCAAGCACCGTGCAAATTGCAGCATCAAGAAATACAAGTCTCGGTTCATGGCCAAGGGGTTCTCTCAAAAAGAGGGAATAAATCACGAGGCATTTGCTCTTGTGGCTAGGTACACTTCCATACGAGTCGTGATCTCACTAGTAGCACAAATGAGATGGATGTCAAGACAACGTTCCTGAATGGTGAACTAGAGGAGGAGGTGTACATTGAACAACCGGAGGGCTTTGTGGAACATCGCAGAGAAACCCACGTGTGCGGGTTGAAGAGAGCTTTAAACGGCCTCAAGCAGGCTCCCAGGGCATCGTATGACCGCATCGACGGAGACTTGCAGGGCATGGGCTTCGTGAAGGGTGACATAGACACGAACCTCTACTACTTGGTGGTTAGCGGTGAGGTTCTCATTCTTGTCTTATATGTGGACGACTTATTCTTGATAGGTTTACTAGGGCTCATAGAGAATTGAAAGAGGGATCTTGCAGCTAAGTTCGAGATGAAGGATTTGGGGCTCATTCACTATTTTCCAAGCATGGAGGTATGGCAGACAAATGGTGAGATTTTCCTTGGACAAGGGAAATACTGCATCGAGATCCGAAGGAGATTCGAGATGGAGGATTGCGGAGCCATGTCTACACCCATGATCACTAATTGGAGGAAGGTAGATGCATCCAGGGAGAAGGATGTGGACCCCACCTTCTACAAGCAGACTACAGTTGATTGGCTCTCTCATGTATTAGGTCTGTTGAGAAATCTAGGGAAAACAAATATAGAATTTATTACTTGATTTCTCTGTAATTCTTGACACTTTCTTGTGAGTGTATTGTTATTTAGTTCGGTTTCATCATCAAGACAAATGCCAATATAAGATCACAATATAAACATAAGAACACCAAATGCAGGCTACAAGCCAAGGCCAAAACTTCTCCTAAAGAGGAAAAGCCACAAAAATTCTTCTTATAGAATCTGTTCAATGAAGACTTCCAAGACCTTGACCTTGACCCAAGACCAGACCTTCCAAATGATGAGTCGGCCAGAAACTCACACTAATTCTCTGCACAATGATGACTGCGGAAATCCTACTTCTTCCAAGGAACTCGAACATGAGAGCAGGCAGAGACCAAATTCAATATCCTTTTCTCCTTCACTATATTCCACAGAGCTTTGCTCATCTTCCTCCACACTTTCGTTGAATCAAACTTCACTTTACTTTCTTAGAATCAAAGCTAACTTGAGTTCGATGTGTGTCCCAAGTGAAGTGAGGTTCTTCCTTTATATAGGCTTCCAAGAGAGCGAATTAGGCCTCTCTAGGCCAACTTGAAGAGAGTTGGCTGACTCATCATTTGGAGACTTCTAGATATTACATTAATAATTTTTCTTTCCTTGTTACATGGGTCCTCCAAGGACTATACCATCATGACCTTGACTCTTGACTTGACAACAAGACCCCTAGAGCACTCAATGGGTGCTTTGACCTAGGACCACAACATGATGCGCAAGAAACCCATTTTTCAATAATAATTATTTTCCTTTTTACAAATAAATTTTCTTTTCTTTTGTCAAGTACATCAATAATTACATCAAGTCATGACTCAAGTACAATTATGAAGATCGAAACTAGTTACATTTCAACATGGTCAACACCAGGCCAAATATATCATATGCAGTAAACACTCTCAATCAATTCATGGTGGAGCTGAAGAGAGTGCATTGGATGGAAGCTAAACTTGTAATGGGATATTTGCGCAGCAATATCGAGTATGGGATCAGGTATGCTCGAGGTGATGGTGTTAAGTTGGTTAGATCCACTGATGCACACTGGGCATGAAACAAGTGGATCAAAACACACTTCAAGGTGTTGCTTCAGCATGGGATCAGGAGTTGTTTCGTGGTACAACAAGAAGCAAAAGTTCGTGGCACTAAATTCTGCAAAGTCAGACTACATGGCAACAAGCATGGCTATGTGGGAGGCTATATGGCTTCAAAAATTGTTAGTAGCCTTGTTTGGTCAGAGGGTTGAGATGATAGTGATACACTACGACAATCAGAGTTGCATCAGGTTGTCAAAGAATCTAGTGTTTCACGATAGGTCCAAGCATATAGACATCAGATACCACTTCATCAGGGATTGTGTGCAGCGCAGGATTGTTCAGCTACAATATATACCCACAGATGAGTAGGTAGCAAATATATTGACGAAGGCTTTGGGGAAGGCGAGATTCATCTTCTTCAAAGACAAGTTGGGTGTTATGTAGAACACCTTCCTCGCTAAGAGGGAGTGTTAGTTTATGTAGCTCAAATAGGTGTTCTAGTCTCAGATGGTGTCTATGAGGCTAAGGAACACATTTTCTCCAATATCCAGAAAAGGTTACACAGGAAAATGCCTTGATTAGATTTAACTAGCTAGTTTATTAATTTTCCTAAGTCTGACTTTGGGAAATGGCTTAATTAATCAGAATTAATTGAGGTAAATCAATTTTCCTCTAGTGACTTCTAGAAAAGTCATGAAAAGGGGTCAAGATGATCTTAGCCATCAATTGATATTTGATCATGGCCGTTGATTTGTCAACGAGAGATTATAAGAGGAAATCGATGGGGGCATTTAGAGAACACAACATTGAGACACAGAATTGCAGTGACAGCAAGGGCGCAGAGGCAACACAGGGGCGCCAACATATCGAGATGAACAATGTTTGGAGACAAGATCGTCGGAGAATATTCTTCTCAGTGATTTCTAGACATTGTAGGAGATCGATTTTTCTACAAAGAGGCAGATCCAATGGTGAAAGTTGCTCCAAAAGGGAGTGTGAATTGCTCGAAAGAGGACAAACTGCCAAGCAAGGAGACAGATTGTCGAAGGGTTCGATTTGCACAGGAAAGTCGAATTTAACAGTTGAGATCGAAATCCAGTGGAGGCCAGGTTCATTTCCTTAGCAATGTGAGTTTGCCAGAAAAGGGCGTGAGCCAATGCTGCACGTGTGACCGATTTAGGAGCCAAGGGGAGGCCGAAGAATAATTTTCCGAAGGTTTGCTAATTTATGGCAAACGATTGTAATTTCTCCATTACAGATTTTGTTGAAGAATTAATAAAATTACTCATCTATAGAACTGGTTTTCCCCACATTGGGGTTTTTCCAGGGACAATTGTCCAAAAAGATCAGTGTTCATTATTTGTGTGTGCGCGCAAAAATTTTCGCAGTTCCTGTGGTTTATTTATTTTCTGTGAAGTTGCAGTAGTGTTTTATTCAGTATTTTCCGCAAATAATTGCAAAAGACAAATAATAAATTGATAGGAGAATAATAACCAATTAACTGCAACAGTATTTAAAATTTCACAGCATGAACCCTAGCAGTATACAAGCTCTCCTAATAGTACTACATTACACTGCAGCAAAAACCCTCACAAGTCATTTTAGCAGCAAAACATTGCTGATACAAACTCGGATCACCAGCAAGCCAATCAACACTCTTATCAGCAAAAACCTTATCATATGCCCTGCCAATTACACTGATGACACAATCCATGTTGCAGGTGTCTACAACATTCTGACACAATGCACAACTGTCTCAGGTTTCATACACAACACTTCAAATCATTCAATAGCCACATTCCATTGCACGATGTTCCAAGTATATGCTACAGGTATGTTTATTCAGGTTTAAGGTGCATAGTACCTTTGTTCTTCATTACAATAATACACTGCCACTTTGGCAAACCCATTCAACAGACATTTACCATCGGACTAAGCACAAAAACAATTTGCTACTGGTAAGTTTATTTGACTCTAGAGCACACACCATCCACATATTTTCTTCAGCGCACTACCTCCCAAGCTCAGCTAATTCCACACAACTAAGAACTTACAGTTGGGAAGCTCAAAAAACACAACTGTAATAGGCTTTAATCAGGTCATAAGATATAAAACCGTGTCTCAGAATCCTTTGCTGGTGCAACTGAAACCATGTCTCAGAATCCTTGGTGGTGCAACTGATAACTTCTGGAATCTGTATAAAGGTCAAATTAAGCTTCGGGACTTGCCTCATAGCCAGGTCTAATATAGTCACAAGATATCCCTTAAGGCTGAGCCTCAAAATAGATCAAATTATGCAAGTCTCCAGTTCATAGATTTGATGAAAAATGCCAAAGAAAAGGGCCCTTAAATTGATCCAGCCGACTCAAGAATTTCCACAAAAGGTCTGAAAAGTTTCAAGAATACTAGATCCGTCCTCAGAGATAGGCCTCCCAAAGAGGGCTGAAACTAGGACCGAAAATTTCAGTGAACAGAAACAAAAGGAATCACCCAAACAAGCCCTTTAAAACGTTTGAATTACTCAATGAATGTTTTCCACAGAAGTGATCAAGAGACCGCAGAAGTAACCTCAGATCAACCTTAGAAGGGCCGCAGATATCCTTCAGAAGGGCCGCAGATATAACTCAGAAAGGCCGTAGATATAACTCTCAGATCAACCTCAGTGGTTCGCTTGGAAACTCAGCTTGATTAGCAATTAGGCTTGTGCACATTAGTCCTTCGGAAATCATCAAAAGATGTCTTAGATCACACTGCCCTAGACTTCAGATTCGAGCCTTCAAGAGAGGCCAAAATACATCACACAGTTCTGTCTTGATGTGAGCCTTATGAGCCACCGAGTTTTCTACTAATGTACCAACACAAGGAGGTGACAAAACAGTCTTCAACAGATCTTCTATCCACAACAAATTCAATATAGAGAAAATGATGCCACAGTAGTCGTGAAAGAGGCCAAAATGCCTCAGAAAATGCTTCAAAAATCCCAGCTAGAAACCATAGGAAAAGAAACAAAGATTAAAACCAGAGTTCTTCTACAAAATAGGCCTGCTGCTTCAAATGGTCGAGACTACTCGAAAGGCCGCAAAGACACACAGAGATCTCACATTAAATGCCTCAGATTAGTTTCCAAATGAAGGAGAGACGAGTCCCTTATATAGGTTTCATGGAGGCTTCCAGGAGGGAGCTGACTTACATACTTGGAGTGATCCGACCTTAGAGTTAATTTTCAAATCTGAATTTTTAATTTGACTTGTGGAGCCAAAAACTCCAACGAACAATAGGGCCAAATTAACTTTAAAAAATAATGATAATATACCCTTGATAAGTATCCTTTCTTGCAACCAAAAAATACTTAATTAAGTACTTCAATAAAAAACACTTCTTGGCCTCATGATTTGAACAAATATCTGGCCAATGTTGAGCTGCCACATCATCTCATTTTCAGGATGTTGACCAACCATTTGGGGCATAAACTTTAGGTGGGCGTATTTCATTAACCGAGAGGAACCAGAAGGCGTGCCACCTACCATTGGAATCAGCACAACAATGACTATCAAATGATGATAGTCTTATACGCAAAAATATTGTTCTTCATCCTCAAATTCTTCAACAAGTGCGGAGCAATATAGCTTCCCTTCTTCTCTTCCAGGGCTTCTTGTCTTTTGGAGCTTCCAATCAATGCATTCAAGGACCGACATTGGCATCAATGACAACACCATTCAACAGTTTACAACATTGCTCTTAACGTTGCATCCGCTAAGCCATATATCTCTCTAGAAAGGCCTGGGTACCTGTGGAGTGGGTGCCCTCAAGGCCTAGGCTACAATTGAAGGTTATTGTATCTCATTGGAAGGCTAACTTGGTGGAGGAGGAAGGTCTGTAGCTCGAAGGTCTTGGTCTATCTCATCTTGAATTACTGAAGGAAGAGTTCTTGACTGGGTTTTCCCCTACATAGGGGTTTTAGCCTTGGCTGAGTGCCTACATCTAGTGTCCTTGATCTTTGTGTATTGGTTTTGGTAATTTCTTGATGAACTATAATAAAAGAAGAATAAAACAAAGATAATAAGAACTCGAAGTAATCACAAGTAATTATCAACTAAAGAAAATCTTTCTGCCTTTTTGATTTTCTAACATGGTATCAGAGCTGAGGTAAAGAAGGAAGAAAAAGGCAGGTTAAAGATCTATTGAGGAAAAAGAGATCAAGGAAAGTTCAAGGGGATCATATATAGTGAAAAGCCTACTATCTACAGGAACTATGTCAAACTCAATGAAGGGAGAAAACAAATTAGAAGGAGCCTCCAACTACAGGGCCTGGAAAAAGAGGATAGACCTCATTCTCTAAAAGAACAAAGTTTTGGATCTCGTTCAAGGAAAAATCAAGAAGCCTACAGATGAATCAAGTGAAGCAGAAAAAGCAAAGTTTAGAGAAATCAAAATCTTGGCTATGAACCTTATAGTGGATGGAGTTAAGGATAACCTAATTCCATACATATCCAACATAAATTCCGCACAAGAAATGTACGAGGCTCTCAGAATTTCATTAGTAAGCAACAAAGAGAATGAAGAGGAGAAAATTTCAAATGCCTATTCTGCTCATCACAAGAACAAAGGAACCTTCGAGAAGTCTAAAGGGCCTAGAAGGAAGGTACAACCTATCCATGGGTCACTATAGAAGTGATTGTCCTGAGAATCCGAGAAATAAAAAGAGAAACAGGGATCAAGCAAATGTTGTCGAAGAAGGATCTCCAAAGAAGAACAAGACTGAAGAATCGGAAATAAAGGACTTATACTACTAAGTCCCTCTACTCTAAGTTTTTGAATTGTTTTTCTTTGTATTTTGATTTTTAGTACTTATAGGTTTAACAAGCTTTGGAAAAATATTTTTGAATTGTTTTGATATAGTTCTAGGTATCCCTCGAGACTGGATTGAGAGGAAGCCCTCACCGTTTTTCAAAGATAAGTATCCTACTCCTTGTATTATCCTTTTTATATTCGGTTTCCTTCTCTTATCTAAATAAGGTTGTACTAGATGCTAATATCATTTATTTTCATATTTTCCTTGTTTAGGAAAACCTTGTTGATATGCTCAAGGGCTATGGAGAAGATCTCACAAGACAAAGCAAGATAGAAGTTCTATTGGAATTGATGTCCTATAAGGTTTGTCTAGAAAACCACTGAAGGGTATGTTTTAGACCACAAGCCTTGTTCTTTTCATGATAAAGGTACATTCATTCATTCTAATAAATTTGCTTTACATTACTAACAAGTGATATGTCTAGGACTTTTGAATCATAAAGATTCTTATTTGGGAGATTAATCATTAGATTGAATCTACCCTCATTAAAATTATCATGTTTGTGGAACCCTAAAAGGTTCTCTGTAAAACTCTAACCTAAGGGTATGTCAATGTGAAAAACCCTAGTCTATTTAGGGCTACTAATGAAATTTAGAAAATACTATTCTTTTGATGTTTGGGATTTTGATGGTAATGTCATGTTTGGAGTTTTAGAAACCCTAGTCCTCTAGGGTTGGATGGTAATGTATTCCTAGACCTTGAGGTTTTGGTAAATCTAGGGTTTATGAGAAAAACCCTTATATATCGAGAGTAAGCTCCTAGGAATGAAACCCTAGGTGTATGTTTGTTCGTCTGATCAAAACCCTAGCCTAATCTAGATTGTTATATGTCTGACTTTAAATGTATTGATATTTGTGTCTTGGGCTTACCTAATGGATATTGATATGTTTGTGCATGATTATGAACTTGTAGATATGTATACGACTTACGTGCTAACCAAATGGTTGATGTTTATAGTGTGCAAATTCTAGGGTATGCAACTAAGCCCTAGTAGAAGTTTGATATTCTAGGATATGGTGATATTGTTTCCATTATGATGATAAAATCTAGGGTTTACAACAAACCCTAGTAGAAGTTGATCATATTAGATTGTGTTGTGATTGGTTTTATTTGTTGACATCTAAGGCTGAGTGTCTCAAAGATGGAATCTAGGGTTTGCATTAAATCCTAGTAGAAGTATAACATATGAATTCTAAAGTTGTTGGATGCATTGTAGAACTATACTTGTTTGAATTGCTTCAAGGGTTTACAATATATTATAGTAGAGTATGTCATATCTCTAGAAGAAATATTGAATCCCTAGATATAATGAGATGTATATCTTGATTGAGTTATTGACGTGATCTAGGGGTTGTAACCTAACTCGAGGAAGAAGTTGAGGTTTAAAAGTATGTGTCTCTTGCTGACTATGAATTTGATATCTAAAGTCGAATACTTCCATGATTCTGATATAGTTAAGTTCATGCTTCTATATATGTATTTGGTTGTACTTGCGCTTTAAGTTGTGCAGGTACATAATCTTAAAGAGATTGAAGATATTCGTAAGTAAAGTTGATTTGATAAGCATGATGAAGGAAGTTATATGAATGATGATGATCAAGATGACTTTCATAAGAAGGATTGAAGCCATGAAAGATAATCCAATGCCATGGAAAAGAAGTTGATCTCCCTAAGTTAGGAGGGAGCCTGGATAAAACGGTATATCTGTCAAGTTGAAAAGGAGGGCATATTATAGTGATGATGGATACCTTGAAGAATAAATTGGAGACTGTATATTGAGGTGTTGTTGAAAGAAGAAAAGCAGGATCTAGTTGTAGAATATGTTGTTGCATGTGAAGTAGGAAAGTTAGTTGTATGATTGAGGAATCTTCTGTCAAGATTTGTTTGGGAAACCTCTACGTCTTGCTGTGATAAATTGTGAAGCAGCATCAAGATGTTTGAAGACCCTGAAGGTTTGTGTTTACTTATGTGTAAGGTTGTTACTAACTGGGGTTGTAATTGTTCAAGTAAATCTCTCGAAGTTTTGGAAGCATGCTTGATGTTACCGATCTGTGTGATTGGGAGAGATTTGATGTGTTGAGGCTTTGTGTGTAATACACATTGTCGGGGAGGACATCTGACCAGCCTATGTGTTGATGTCTAGTTCCCAAAGTAGGGCGGGTGGCATTGGTCATAGAGCTTTGACCTTGCATTACGTACCTAGTTCCCTGGGTTAATGGTTAGCAAATAAAACTGATGGTACCTAGAGAGGTTAAAATCTTTAGTCCATCTTAGTCCCACCCGCATAGATTGCCATGGTCAAGAATCTAGTCTGTGGCACTGAGTGTCATAAACTCTTCATGGTTCATGTGTTTTGAGATCTTCCATGTGCTTGTATATATATGAATACCTCCCTAGTTAAGAGGGAGTGTTGAAGAATGTAACTAAGTTCGATCTTCATAATTGTATTTGAGTCATAATGAAATGTATTTATCAAAAGAAAGAAAAATGAATTTTTATTATTATTATTATGACTTATTAAAGCATGGGTTTCATGCTTGGGTCATCATGTTTTAGGTCAAAAGTCCCCATTGAGGACTTCTAGGTTTTATATTGAGTCACCAGAGTCATTGTCCATTTTATGAAACCCTTCTTGGGCTTTTGAATCATGTAAAAAGAATTATTATTGAGTAAATAAGGCATTTGTCACCTCCACACCAAGTTGGCCCTTACTTGATCAAGTCGGCCTACATGAGGGTAATTCGAACTCCAAAAAAGGCTATATATAGAAGTGCAGTTCGATTCATTTGGAGCATCTCACACACAAGTTCGATACTCAAGAAAAAGCAGCAGAAAAAGTGCGAAGTTGCAAAAGGAGGAGAATTGCAGGGAAAGACAAGATCGAATTTTTGGGCTATCTCTCTCTCACACGTGCGAAGTTACTGGGCTACTGTTGGGGTCGAAATTCTGGATTCTGCTGCTGGGTCACAGTTCTGTTGCTGGAAGTCGAAACTCTGCTGCTGCAAGATCAAAGTGCTAGGTCAAAGTTGTCGCTGGAAGGTCATCATCTACAGAAGAAAGGAAGGATTGACTTGGTGATTGGAGGAAGTCTGCGTCTAGGTCAAGGAGTCTTGGATCATCTTGTGAAACTATTGAAGGAAGAGTTGTTGACTGGGCTTTCCCCTAGATAGGGGTTTTGCCCTAGTTATCTGCCTACATATGGTGTCTTTGATCTTCGCATTATGATTTTGGTAATTGCTTAATGAACTAAGATAAAAGAAGAACACAAGAAAGTTAATAAAAACATAAGAATATCACAAGTAATTATCAACATAAAGAAAATATTTATGCCTTTCTGATTTTCCAACGTATTGAAGCTCGTCAAGATTTGATGTCCCACAAGGTTTGTTTAAGTACAAGTCCAGTGTTACTTGGGAGCGGGAGCGAAAGCAAGGAGCAGGAGTGAAAACGGGAGTAGGAGCGACATTTTTAAAAGCTCCTGATTTGGGAGCAAATCCCGAAGCGATTTTTTAAAAATATATATATATATATATATATATTATATTTTGATACATATATGTCAACAAAAACATGTAGAATGATGAATTACATATAAAAAACATAAAAAAAAACATTGATCGTTGAACCATATCACATCAATCATCTAGAAGTTATAATCTTCATCAACCACGTCCACAAGTTAGTAACATACATATTACAACCTATTGAGTCTCGTGAATCATGATTTGTCAATCTTAAAATTTCAATTTCAAGCTTTCAAAATTGAAAATTCAATATATAACATTTATCATCATTGATCACCAAAGTTGTACTTGTAAGCTAAGTTTAACCATTACAAGAAATAATATCTAACTGTTAACATGAAATGAAATGTTATAAAATGAATTATGAAATGAAATGAAACAACTTTCACGAAGCATCACATTCATAATTCAGAATGATTACCAATGAGTTATAATTGCCAACTTCAAACTTCAAACTTTCATTGTCACAGTCATATATTGTTTACAAAAAATATCATTATGATATGAAAAGAGTCAAGATTCAAGACTCAAGACTCAACAATTATGAAAACTAATAGAAACTAGAAAAGACAAGTAAACTATAAATCTATTATCTACTACTGCATGTGGCCCTTGCCACGAGAGTCTAATGTATGAGCAGGTCGTGGTGGTCTTCTAGGAGTCTCTCGCACAGACCGACGACCAGAACTAGAAGGCACATGCCCTCCACGTGAGGGTGTAGATGGAGGTGGCGACAACAAAGGAACAAGACTCGGAACTCGAGCACTGCTACTGGATGGTGGAGGTGGCATGGCTGCTACTTCATCTTCCTCCCTTATAAGTTCCTCTTCCAGTTCTTCAAGATGTATAGTGCCATTCTCCAAATTGTCATCCTCTGGGTGGTTGTCCCAGATTTTATATGTTGGATCCTCATAAGCCCGATCACAGTAACGACTCAACAACCTCAAGTTGTAGTGCACATAAACCAAGCATTCTACCCGATTTTCATTGAATCTGTTTCTTTTCACATTATGTATGAAGTTGTAGGTGCTCCAACACCTCTCTGCAGAAGATGTATTTACAACCTGTGATAGAACTTTTTTTGCCAATTTTGGCAAGCCGCCATATGTTTCCCACCATGTGAGAGCATCAAATCTGTCTTTGTCTTCCATTGCATGGAAGGTACCAAACAAACCAGTGTTACTAAAGTATCTGCCTATTTCAAGGCGCACACTAGCACATTCCTCCCTGTCAGGTATCAACTTTTCTAATGCTTCCAAATATCCTTTAGATACCTCTTTATCTATATGTGGTTTGGTCCTAACCCACCCCCTGGTGCAGGTTGGCCAACCAAGATGTAGAATAGTATTTTGGTGTAAGGATATATGCCAAGCAATGTAGTGAAAGATTAAGTTTATTCCACCGTACACACACACAATCGTGAATCAGTTTGTACAAGTCGGGATCATTGTTATGAACAATATCTTTTATTCGCCCCAACATGGTATCCATCTGCTCATACACCTCGCCAATGATTGGTTTATCTATATCTGCAAACCAAATCATGTGATAAATGGGCTTGGTGAAATCCAATACTTGCCTCACACGTGCCCAAAACATACCATCAAGAGCAGCCTCCTCCACCAATTCAAAACCTCGCCTGTCAGTTGCATTTGTAGCCCTTTCCTTTAATACCTGCCAATGTGGAATTGATACCATGCTAGCCAATGACTCTCTTACCTTCAAAAGGCGCCTGAAGGTGAGGTAATAGCTACCAAATCTAGTCCTCGCAATCTTCAACAACTCCAATCTTGAGTGACTGCGGAAAAGGCCATGGGTATTGCTATGATTTGTAATAAATTTTATCATTTGTTTGCCTTTCTTGTACAAATCACCAATCCATTTGTATTGTTCATTTTTGTTCTTAACAACATCATGCATCAAAAGGTTCAATGTGTGAACCAAACACCCAGACCAAAATATGTTGGGGTATTTATCCTCAATAATTGCTCCCGCTGCCTTACAATTAGGAGCATTATCAGTGATGACTTGGATGACATTGTATGGCCCAATACGCTCAATTGTTTCAAGTAATGGTTCTGCAATGTTGATGGCGGTCTTGAACTTGTCTGAACAATCATACGCTGAAAGAAAGATGTCACCACTAACAGACACAGCAAGAACACTTATCAACGGCTTGCCTTTTACATTTGTCCATCCATCATATACAATGGACACCCCATGGTCAATCCAAGAACTTGTCATTCTATTCAAAGAATGTGATATTTTTGCTTTTTCATGATCAAGTCCAACGGTTCTTGCCTTGTCATACCCAGGGCTCTTGTATCCTTTAGGGGCATCATTTATGGCAGAAACCATTTCGTGCCAATAAGGTGAGCGAAGAACATTGAATGGTATCCCACATGCATAGAGAAACCTATAAACTTTTGAATCCACATCATTCCTACACCCTTCATCAAGAAAATCTGATATGGTTCTACGCCTTAAAGCTAGTGACCCTATGCCTCCATATCCACTGCCTTGGGAGGATACTGAAGGAGTTCTTTGTGCTCATGATTGTGAGCTTGGTTCAAAGAAACCCCTTGATTTTTTAGATTTGTATTGGGCTTCCTCCTCTTCCCTTATGTATTTGGCTCTATCTGTTGCTGACACACCTGCACAAGTTTTGATTCCTATTTTTTTATCTCCATCCCATGGCATTTTCCCGCAGAGGTGTTTTCTGACACGGGTGTATGAACCTGTGTAATTATTGTTGCAATGGGGGCAATGAAATTTAGTGGTTCCACCCCTTTTCCCTGCTTCAGGCCTGTTAGCATATTTCCACAATGGGGTTTGGTCTTGTTTAGTTTTTTCAGCTGCTAAATCATGTTCACCCTCCTCCAGCTCCTCCTCACCGGGGTTTTCATCAAATCCACTTTGTCCCCCTTCTTCATTTTGAACCCTCCTTTTCCTACTCTCCAGCACCATAATAACCAGAAAAGGAACCAAGAAGAAGAAAATGCCAAGAAATATAACCATGATGTTTGAAATGTGTAGTTTTGAATCTGCAAAATTTAATATAATGGAATGGGAATGGGAATGGCCCAATGGGAAACCGAAATAGATAAAAAATTATTTATTTACTTCGAAATTAGGAATAAATTAATTAACATTAAAAAAAATTTGCTAACCTACCTCAAATGCGTCCAAGACTCCTTGCTCCTTGCTCCTTGCAGCTTGCTCCTTGCTCCTTGCTCCTTGGCACCTTGCTCTCTCTCAGTCTCACTCAACTCTCACAATCACAAATTCACAAATTCATTTTTGCCCTCCCTCCCTCATTATATAAAAAAAAAATCGATTTTTGCACCGCGCGATTTTTTTTTACCGCCACTTTCGCTCCCGGCCTCCGCGCGCGTCACTCCGAGAGCGAAATTTATAACCCGGGAGCGATCAGGAGTGATCGCTCCCTGACCGATCCTGGGTTATAAATTTCGCTCCCAGAGCGACGGGAGCGACACTCTCGAAGTCGCTCCCCGAAATCGCTCCCGAATTTGGCAGGGAGCACAAATTTTTTATCGGAAGCGCGCTCCCGAGTCGCTCCAGCCTGGAGCACGGATTGGGAGCGGGATCAGGGGGCGCTCTCCCGCAACACTGGGTACAACTCAAAGGTATGCCTTACACTATAAACTTTCTTGAAAAGCTCTCTTCATATAAAGAGTTTGATCATTCTTCTTTCAAAATTTGCTTTACATTACTGACATCGTTACGTCTAAGGTTTTAAATCACAAAGATTCTTGTTAAGGTGAGTAATCATTAGACTGAATCTACCCTCATTATATTATCATTCTTGTGGAACCCTAAAAAGGTTCACTATAAAACCATAACCTAACAGTATGTCAATATTGATTATGAAACCCTAGTCTACTCAGGGTTGTTGATAAAATCTAGAAAACCTATTCATTTTATCTTTAGGGTTTTGGTATTATTATAGAAATCCTAGCCCTTTACGGTTTGTTGTTAATATCTAATTCATGTACTGAAACCCTAGATATTTAGGGCTTCGTACATTAGGGTTTATAAGCAAAACCCTTGTATTAGCTAAAATGAGGTCCTAGTAATGAATCTCTAGGTGTATGATCAAAACCCTAGCCTAGAGAAAATTTATTGCATTTTTAATTTTGATGCTTGTGTCTTAGGTTTACCTAGTAGACAGTGATGAGAAATATTAGTACATGAATATGTGAGTATGTGAACCTAATTATTGATGCTCATGTTTGTGAACTTTAGGGTTTGTAACAAAAACCCTAGTAGAGAATAATATTCTAAGATACAATGATATTGATTTCCGATATGATTTAGTTTTGATGATAAATCCTAGGGTTTGTGTAACAAACCTAAGCAATTTGGTCTAGGGTTTATAGATTTTATTTTTTTTTGTACAGTGATCAAATTCGATATATTCCTTGAACAGTGAAATTGCCTTACAATGATGCATTGTGTAATCAATAAAAATTCCAAGTCCGCAAGATAGAAATGATCCAGAGAATATGCAATTCAATCTTTTGCAAACAATAATATGCCACTGACAGAGAGCAACATCAAGATGGAACATTATAATGGTATGTAATCTAGTATACAATCCAACCACAAAAGTTCACTTCACAGGTACTACTTTTCTTTAATTCAATCTAAACATATAAGAAACTCCTAACTATACAGTTGCTAGGGTGTGCAACAAAATCTGCTACTTCACTTCAATCGTTGTGCTTCGTCCAATCTTCAAGAAGTGTTATCAATCACAGAACGTGTTGTTAAGACCATATACTTACTGACAACAACTACGTTGTATCAATAGATCGTTGCTATCCTGAACAGAACCTCGCTACTGTACCACAGAGGTGACCAACCCAAGACTGAATCTCGTTGTACTACAGTGATGCTGCCACAGAACTACGTCAAAGGAACTCTCTCTTCACCACAGGACTTCATTGCTCCACAGAAATGGTCCTTCACAGGACTCACACTCCGAAAACAAAGTTCCATTGTACCCTTTACAAGCCTCGCTGCCTTGGATATGTCTTTAATTTGCTACGTTGGGCCCTCGCTGCCTTAAACAGAACACTGTACCACAGGAATGACTTTATCAGGTTCTGCTCTCATAACACGCCCTTACTGCTCCTCGTTGTCACGAGAACGTATCCACTGCCTCCACAGAATAGACCTTAGTGAGTTCGTTGCCCAAGATATAGACTTGCTGCTTCAGGAACTACTCTCAGAATGAGCCCTATAGACTCGCTGCCTAAGATAAGAACTCGTTGCTTCAAGAATTGATGTTCCAATGAACTCGTTGCCTTAAGAAAGGAACTTACTGCCACAGAGAAGGTGCCCAAAACAATTTGTTTTTCCCTTCAAAAGATTCCTCTGGTCGAATAGAGGTAAAAGGAGAAGGAAAGCCAACTAGGGTGGAATCTTTCACCACCGAAATTGGCAAGAGAAAATGGGGTCTTAAAACCCTCAAAGCTATTGCTCAAAATAGAATGAATTGATCTCCAATTGATGCCTCCAATTGAATCCAAGCCTCCTTAATTTATAGACTTCTATGAGGGGTCTCACTTCCTTAAGTGGTTGAGTGTGTCACACTTAAAGCCCCAACTTTGGGTTTTTTCGCCCAACTTACCCAAAACTCGCCCAACAATGTAAGTTTTGGGTTTTTATCCCCTATTTAATGGACTATAGCCTACAAGGACAAATAGGCTACTAAGTCCCCTTGGTCATTAATTTGTTGAGGACATTACAGTCCCCCTGCCCAAAATTGCTTGCCCTCAAGCAATTGCAAATTTGGGTGCTGCAGAATTCGTTCTCCTTCCCACGTTGCATCCTCTTCTGGTAAATTCTTCCATTTGATGAGGTATTCTGGAATTACTCTTCCCCGTAATTTCTTTTCCCGAACGGCCATGATTATTTCTGGAACCAATTCCAATTGTCCTTCTTCATCTAATGGTGGCAACTCAACAGAAGTGGTGACTTGCTGGCCTACAACCTTCTTGAGGCATGATACATGAAATACATTGTGGATTTTGCTATCACTTGGTAGCTCTAATTCATATGCTACTTCACCCACTCTCCTAAGAATTTTGTAAGGTCCATAAAATCTGGGTTTCAACTTTTCTACCCCACTCTTCTTGAGTGTAGATTGATGGTAACGCTGCAATCGCAAGAAAACAAGATCCCCTACCTCAAAACTACACTCCGTCCGATGTTGATCCACATACATCTTTTGTCAATTCTGAGCTACCTGAATATTCTCCTTGAGTGTCTTTAGAATGTCCTCACTCTCATGAATCCAATCTTTGGCAAGAGGTGCCCTGTTGTCTCCGAAGATCTTGTCGATGAAGGAAGGTGCATCATACCCATATAGAGCCTTGAAAGGTGTCATTCCAATGGATAGGTGGTAGGTGGTTTTGTAGCAATGCTCCCCGAGGTACAACCACTTGACCCATGCCTTTTGCTAACCTGTCACATAGTTGCGCAAATATCCTTCAATCCATTTGTTCACAATTTCTGTTTGGCCATCTGTTTGTGGGTGATAGTTGGTGCTAGGGGTCAATTCAGTCCCAATGAGTCTGAAGAGTTCCTGCCAAAATGCACCCATGAATCTACTATCTCGATCGTTGACTATGTTCTTCGACAACCCATGTAGTCTGAAAACTTCTCGGAAGAAGAGTTCTGCCACTTGCTTGGCCGAGTAGTCTGCTGATATCGCAAAGAAATGTGTGAATTTAGTCAAACAGTCCACCACAGTGTATATACAATCCTTCCCCTGGGCCTTGGGTAATCCTATAATAAAATCCATCGATATGCTTTCCCATTTCTGTTTTGGAATGGGCAGAGGTTGGAGAAGCCCTGCGGGAGGTGTATGCTCAACCTTATTTTGCTGACATGTCAGGAATTCTCTGACATACTTCATCACATCTTCCTTAAGTCCCTTCCACGAGAATCGCTCTCGGATCTGTCGGTATGTCTTAAAGAACCCCTGGTGTTTGGCTGAAGGAATATCATGCATAACCTTCATAATTTTTTCCTTAAGTGTAGATTCAGGAACCAAATATATTTTGTCTTTATAGTAGATGATGTCATCCACTATTTTGTACCTGTCATCCTGGATAATTCTGTCGAAAAGTGTGCAAGCAAACTGGTTCTTAGCATATTCAACAGATAAATGTGCCTTCCAATCTTCTGTGAGCTTCATGAGGGTACAAGTTGTTGGTTTCTTAGAAAGAACATCAACTACCACGTTCTTTTTCCCTTTCACATATTCGATGTCGAAATCATAGGCTTGAATTTTACTTACCCATTTCTGTTGACGATCATTCAGGTCCTTTTGCCCCAAAAAATGTCGTAGGCTATTGTGGTCAATCCTAACTACGAATTTGTTACCTACCAGATAGTGTCTAAACTTTGTCAATAAATGCATGATGGCTAACATTTCTTTGTCATATGTGGAGTAAAGTCTTTTTTTATCAAATCACCTTTCTACATCAGTACGGTTCCTATTCCTTCTTCGGATGCATCACACTCTAAAACAAATGGTTGGTCGAAATCAGAAAGGGCTAGTATTGGGCACGAGCTCATTATTTCCTTGAGTTTGTTGAATATCTGGTTAGTTTCTTCTGTCCACCTGAATGCCCCCCTTTTTGTCAAATCTGTTAGAGGTGCACTTAATTGAGAGAACCCTTTAACGAAGCGCCTATAATAGTTGTAGAGCCCAAGAAACCCTCGCAATTCTGTTAGTGTCTTTGGTGTAGGCCAATATACTGTAGCCTGAATCTTCTCCTAGTCGACCTGTACTCCATGTGCACTGATCATATGCCCCCAATAAAGAATCTTCGTCAATCCAAATTCGCATTTTGATGCCTTAACGGAAAGAGACTGCTCCTGCATGATGCTCAAGATTTGATCCAAATGTCTCAAGTTATCTTCCCATGTCTTACAGTAAATAAGGAGGTCATCAAAGAACACCAATAAAAATTTCCTCATCTGTCGATTGAAAATGCTATCCATACATGATTGGAATGTGACAAGGGCATTGGTTAGCCCAAAAGGCATAACCAGAAATTCAAAGTGTCCACAGTGGCAGCGAAATGTTGTTTTGTGCACGTCTTCCTCCCGAATGTGAATTTGTTGATATTCGGGTTGTAGTTCGATCTTTGAGAAATATGTTGTTCCATGTAGCTCATCCAATAATTCATCGATTCAAGAAATGGGGTACCTGTTTTTGATGGTCTTCTTATTAAGTGATCGGTAGTCAATGCACATCCTCCATGTGCCATCCTTCTTCACCAAAACCACAGATGATGCAAATAGGCTTGAGCTAGGTCAGATATGTCCCATGGCCAGCAACTCCTAGACTGTTTTTTCTATTTCGTCCTTGAACATTTTCAGAGGTCAATATGGTGTAGTTATCACAAGTTTCGCTCCTTCCTCCAATTCAATATTATGCTAAAACCCTCTTTTAGGTGGTAATCCTCGGGGGATGTCATTGAACACTTGACTGTGTCTGTCCACGACTTATTGAACGTCAGTTGCATATTGTGGCTTGACCTCACTAGAGGGCTTTTGATTTATGATTCTGCAGTTTGTTGCATACGATATATCATCATGTCGAAGTATGGCTTCCAATCTTCTTGTTGACACAACCTGTGGCTCGCCATTTGCCATGCCCCTCAAAACTAGCTTGCTGCCATTATGAGCTTAAACTCCATTTCCAGAGGTTGGTAATCCACAGCGTGTCTTCCCAAAGAATATAGCCATTGAACCCCCAAAACCATATTGAGATTGGTTAAGTCAATCACATAAAAATCACTAACAAAAGTATAATTACCAATAGTCACGCTCAAACTTGGAACTAGTCGAGTGCAGTCCATGTTATATTCATCTGCAACTATCACATCAAGACCTTTAAATTCTTCGGTAGGAAGTCCCCTCCTTGTTACTAGCGTTGCATTGATAAAATTGTGTGTGGCTCCTTTGTTTATTAGGGAAGTGATACATTGTCCCTTGATGACTCCTCTCACCTTGAATGTGTAATACTTGGGGTGACAGATAGGGTTGCAATCCTAACTTGGGGTCGGGGTTTCTTTCCTTCAACACATTGTACTTCTGCTTGTGTTTCCTCCTCAGGGGGCTCTTCCTTAGGAGTTTCGGTCCCCACCGCTTTGGTATCTACTTGTGGTGGGCCTTCATTAACTGATGTTGGTGCTTCTTCTTCCTCATCTTCATCATCAGATACGACTTCTATATAGTGAATTTTCCCTTTTCCCATACAACGATGCCCTGGTTCCCACGGATCCTTACATGTGAAGCATAGCTTCTTACGTCTGTGCTCGTTTCAAGTTGCATAGCTTAACCTGTTCCTTTGATTTCCTTCTCATTGGGGAGGCTTCTTCTCCTTATCTCTTGGGGGAATATAAGGTTTAGTCGGGGCTTGGGATGAAGAGGCTTTGCTCATATCTCGAGCCTTCTTAGATGCTTCCTGGAAGGTGGATGGGTTAAATGCCCGAACCCATCCCTGCAATGGTTCAGCCAAGGCTTCTATGAAAAGCATGACTAATCTTTCTTTTGATATGTCTGTCACCATTACAGCAATTTGCTCAAATTCTGTAATGAAGTCATCTAGTGACCGTGTTTGTTTTAGCATTGCTAATTCCCTGAAATGGATGTCGGGGTGCTTCCGGTCAAATCTGTCTATCAAGTGTTGAGTAAACTCCTCATAAGAAACAATATTTGTATGCCCCAATGTGACCAAACCATGGTACCACCATTCATGGGCTTCTCCTTCAAGGTGTAGAGTGACAAATTGGATGGCATCGGTTTTTGCCATGGGGTTGAGCCTGAAGTAGGTGTCCAATATTTGTACCCAAGCCCTTGCCAAACATTTTGACGATCCATCAAAGGAAGGTAAAGGGAGTTTACTTACCTTGTGAGCTAGCTCTCCGTTGGGTTGTCCTCAAGGTTTATTCCTATATCGAAAGTTATTGTATTCGTTGAAGGACATAGTTGCTCGAGTGGCCTCTAATCGTGCGTAGTCCTGAACATAATTGTTTAGGAGTTGATTTGGCTCAACTACCTCTTGGCCTGCTGGCCCTTGGTTGTTTGTGAATTTGAGGCAAAAGTGGTTGGCTACTTCTTTTGCCGCTGGTTAGGTTGTTAGGTGGGACAAGATTCTAATTCTCATTTCCTTCAGTTGTCGTCCTACTAGTAGCAACTACATTTGGTTGGCCAGTTAGGTGAGTGATCAACATAGCAATCGTTGTTGTCCTTGGGTCAAAGCTTGAGCTATTTGTTGTTGTCATTGAAGCATCTGTTGTCCTTTTTGGTGCAAAAGTTGATTCATCTGTTGTTGCCCCTATATCAATTCCTGGAATAACATACCAGGGTCATGTTATAACTTCTACTATGTCTCCCATAGCGGAATGGTGGGTATTCCTCTTCTTTCTTACAGTGATGTTGCTGGTATCCTCAAGAGGCATAAACTAGCATACACCACAAGCTGGTAGGATGCTTGTGCTCTGATACCACTGTAATAGACTAGGGCAATTTGTTCTAGGGTTTATAGAATTTTTTATTTTTTATTTTTTGTACAATGATCAAACTCGATATATTCTTTGAACAGTCAAATTGTCTTCCAATGATACACTGTGTAATCAATATAAAATTTCAGCTCCGCAAGACAGAAATGATCCAGAGAATATGCAATTCAATCTTTTGCAAAGAACAATACTATACCACTGACAGAAAGCAACATCAAGATGGAACACTGTAATGGTATGTAATCCAGTATACAATCCAACTACAAAAGTTCACTTCACAGGTCCTACTGTTCTTCAATTCAATCTAGACAGATAAGAAACTCCTAACTGTACAGCTTCTAGGGTCTCCAATAAAATCTTCTACTTCACTTCAATCACTATGCTTCGTCCAATCTTCAAGAATTGTTATCAATCACAGAACATGTTGTTAAGACCATAGACTTGTTGCCAACAACTACGTTGTATCAATAGATCGTTGTTATCCTGAACAGAACCTTGCTACTGTACCACAGAGGTAACCAACCCAAAATTGAATCTCACTGTACTACAGTGATGTTGCCATAGAACTACGTCAAAGAAACTCTTCCTTCACCACAGAACTTCGTTGCTCCACAGAAATGGTCCTTCACAAGACTCGCACTCCAAAAAAAAAGTTCCATTGTACTCATTACAAGCCTCATTGCCTTGGATATGTCCTTAATTTGCTACGTGGGGCCCTCGTTGCCTTAAACATAACACTTGTGATTGCTTTAAACCCTCGTTGTACCACAGGAATGACTTTATCAGGTTTTTCTCTCATAACACGCCCTTACTGCTCCTCGTTGTCATAGGAACATATCTACTACCTCCACAGAATAGACCTTAGTGAGTTCGTTGCCCAGGATATAGACTTGCTACTTCAAGAACTGCTCTCAAAATGAGCCCTAGAGACTCGCCCCAAGATAAGAACTCGATGCTTCAGGAATTGATGCTCCTATGAACTCGTTGCCTTAAGAAAGGAACTTACTGCCACAGAGAAGGTCCCAAAACAATCCATTTTTCCCTTCAAAAGATTCTTATGCCTGAACAGAGGTAAAAGGAGAAGGAAAGCCAACTAGTGTGGAATCTTTCACCACCGAAATTGGCAAGAGAAAATGGGGTCTTAAAACCCTCAGAGCTATTGCTCAAAACAGAATGAATTGATCTCCAATTGATGGCTCCAATTGGATCTGGGCCCCCTTAATTTATAGACTTTTATGAGGGGTCTCACTTGCTTAAGTGGTTGAGTGTGTCACACTCAAAGCCCCAATTTTGGGTTTTTTTCGCCCAACTTACCCAAAACTTGCCCAACAATGTAAGTTTTGGGTTTTTATCCCCTATTTAATGGACTATAGCCTACAGGGACAAATAGGCTACTAAGTCCCCTTGGTCATTAATTTGTTGAGGGCATTACAGTTTGCAACAAACCCTAGTAGAGTCTAACATGTAGAGTATGATGAAAACTTGAGTCTAGACAAAACTAAGAGGGTGGTGAATCAATTTAGTACATTCATGGACATTAATTTATTTTCTTTCAAACTCATTAACTGAACCTTTTAAATGAGTAGCTTAACACATAATGACCAGCAGATTGAATATGTGAACAAGTAATAAATTAACCACAACATCACATCAGCACATAAAAGCAAGCACATATGGACACCAGATATAAGTGGAAACCTATAAAGGGAGAAAAGCACAATTTTGTTATTGTTGTGATGCAGAGGCAAACTCCTACTCCCTTATTACATCTGATTTTCTGTAGGCTCCAACCTACAGGAGGTTGCTACCTCAATTATCTACAAGCTTCAACATGCAAGGAAGCTCCAACTCCCATATGTTTTCTGAAGGCTACAACCCACAGAAGGTTCCTACCTCAACAGGCTCTAACCTTATATTTATCAAGCCACAACTTGAAAGGAAACCACAATCCCTTCATGCAAAATGAAAACAACATGCTGGTTTACCTGGTCTATAGTTCAGCGTATCTCAATCTCTGATTACAATTCTTCTTCTCCTTAAATTTGCATCACATGTTCTCTATATGTTCCAGGTAACTAATGCATAACATCTCAATCAGCTCTCACATTCTCTAAGTCTCTAACCACTCTGCTCCCCAATTTTACACAAATTTATAAATGAACTGTGATGGTTGTTCATGTTCCACTCACACAAATATGAAATGACAAAACTTGTCTCTTTGCATTCCAAAGGTGTCTCTTCAATTCAAAAATTGCTCAACTCTTGAATATTAAAATACATAAAATGAATTTCATCATATCCAAATGTCATGCATTCATATTCTTCATGTCAATAAAATAAATAAATAGCATGCAATAATACAATCTTGCATTCATATTCAAATAGCCTTGCATCACAATATTTTTCCATTTCTTTGTCTTTGCAAGATTGTATTATTTTTCCTAAGTTTAGACTTAAGAACTCCATTAAAAATATTAATTATTTTAATATCTCCCAAACCAATTAGAATCTGTCCAAACCATTTCTAGGTCTTGGAGATCTCATGTGCTTTAGCCTCTCCACCAATTTTCATGGCTAAAGCACATCCGATGCTACCCCAAATCAACACTATATATGTATTTGGTTGTACTTGCTATTAAAGTTTTGTAGGAACACAATCTTCAAGATAATGAAGATGTTTGTATGAGCATGATGAAGAAAGTTATAAGAATGATGATGATCACGATGACCTTAATATTGTAAGAAGGAATGGAGCCATGAAAGACCCTTTGATGTTATAGAAAAAGGAAGTAGTTGATCTCCTTAAGTTGAGAGGGAGCATGGATAGAAGAAAGGGTATATCTCCCCAGTTGAGAAGGGGGGCATATTATGATGGTCATGATGGATACCTTGGAGAAGAAATCAGAGAATAAATGAAAGTACTACGATGTATTGAGGATGTCTTGATGTTGCTGAAGAAGTGAAAGAAGAAAAGCTTCTGACTAGTTGCATATAGATAACTTGATATAAGTGGCATCAAGATGATTAAGGACCCTGAAGGTTTTTGTTTACTTGTATGTATATTTGAAAGTTTATTGTTGATTGGGGTTTGTGTTTGTACAGGTAAATCTCTCCATAAAAAGGTTGAACACTCTGGAAGCATGCTTGGACAAATGGATATATCTAGTTTGATAGGGAGAGTTGAAGCATCTAATGGTGGATGCTTGGGAGGACATATTGTTGGCCTATGTGTGTTGATGTCCAGATCCCAAAGAGGGCGGGCGGCATTGGTCCTAGAGCTCTGACCTTGGATATGCACCTAGTTCTCTGGGTTGATGGTTCGTTAGTAAGCCTGATGGTACCTAGATTAGCTGAAAGCTTTAGTCCATCTTAGTCCCACCCGGATAGAATACCGCAGCATTGAGTGTGCTAGAACTCTTCGTAGTTCATTTTGAGATCTTCCATGTACCTCTATATATATGTAATTATGAATACCTCCCTAGTTAAGAGGGAGTGTTGAAGAATGTAACTAGTATCGGTCTTCATAACTGTAGTTGAGTCATTATAAAAAGTATTTATCAAAAGAAATAATGAAAATTATATTATTAAATAAATTGACTTATTAAAGCATGGGTTTCATGTTTGGGTCAATTGTTTTTAGGTCAAAGCCTCCATTGAAGGCTTCTAGGGTTTATGTCGTGTCCTTGTCCATGTCATATTGTAAAGAACCCTTCTAGGGATTTATTCGTCAAAGAAGAAATTTATTTAATTGTAAAAATAGGTCAATTAGCCTCCTCCACCAAGTCAGCGTCAAACTGGACAAGTCGGCCTAAACTGGGCAGCAGAACCACTTTATAAAGGCAGCAATTCGACCTCCTTTAACACTCGCAACAAGTTCGATCTACAACTTTTGGGGCCAGAAAAAGTGTGAATTTCAAGGAAGAAGAAGAAGGATAGTGAAGGAGAAGAAGGTCTCCCACAAACACAAGAAGTTGAAATTCTCTCTTTTTCCCACACGTGTGAAGCTGTGACACTGTTGGAGGGGCCGAAATTCTGCAGTTGCTGGGGAGGCCGAAATTTTTGGGTTGATGTTGGGTTGTTGTTGTTGGACAATAAGAGACTATTGAAGGTAGTTGTATCTCATTGGAACGCTGACTTGGTGGAGGAGGAAGGTTTGTAGGTCTAAGGTCTTGGTCTATCTCATCTTGAATTACTGAAGGAAGAGTTCTTGAATGGGTTTTCCCCTACATAGGGCTTTTAGCCTTAGTTGAGCGCGTACATCTGGTGTCCTTGATTTTTGTGTATTGGTTTTGGTAATTGCTTGATGAACTAAGATAAAAGAAGAACATAAGAAAGATAATAACAACTCAAAGAAATCACAAGTAATTATCAACTAGAGAAAATAGTTTTGCCTTTCTGATTTTCTAACAAAGATGACACAATTCATCGCTCATCAAAGTTGGGACATGCAAGGGTTCCTTTTGGATGTGAAGGAGCATCATGTGCTTGAGAATCAGGTGATTGTTGATGAGGAGGGTAGAGCTCACGCTAGCCTTTTGCCCACGCGTTAACTTCTGTCCCGGCCATCTTTTGCATTTTGAATTTTTTTCTTTTACTTTCATTCTGGCCATGATATGCTTTTTCATTCTTTTCGCTGCATCAACCTCAAGGATAATAGTTTTCCAACCCTACTCAAGGAGTGTGAACATATGGGTGCCAAATCTCAACAAACCAATGACAAGATAGACCCGAGGAATATAAATGAGATATGGGGCTTCAAATGTGTGACGGAAAGTTTCAAGTATGGTATAGGTGATAATGAACACGCTATCTCAATTTGGGTTTCCCAAGTAGTACCCCTCCTATAAACCTAAGGTGTTAAGGGGGGTCCCACTGCACTAAGGCTAAAGATTGACCCCACTAGTAAGGTGAGAGAACAAATTTACAATCAAGATCAGTAAGTCTTCCAGATCACCCCTTTTATCCATCCTAAATGCCCAAAACAAACAAGCATAAGCACCCGACTGCAAAATAATCAGAGTACCTTTTGAATAACAACCCACCTTCATCCAAGTGTAAATGTCAAATGGTGAGAAGCACATGGTTGATGCGAATGGTGGAGGAAAATGGAAAATATCATCAAATAGTGGTTGTCAGGGTCTACTAGTTGGCTATGAAATGTAGGAGAAAAGTTTTCTCCTCTGGGGTTACCCATTTTGGTGGGTAACAGTGCTAATAGCCCCCACTTTTCCTCCCTAATGGACGTAACCATATGAGAGCTAGTAAGTTATTACAACTTTGCTTCTTAATGACTAAACCAGTCTTCTACTCTCCCAAAAAAGCACTATCAGTTTTTCTTTGAAGGAACTATGAGTGTCTTTCAAAAGTTGTCTTCTAATAATGCCTATTCTAACCTCATTGCATCACTGACTGTAACAAGGTAATATATCTTGTTATGTGAATATTTATTCTTCTATATAGTATAAACCATATTTTTCTTTCAAAAAACTGAAAATACCAAAAAGGTCATCACTTATTTCATATTCTTCACATAATAAAAGATTACAAGCTTTTATAACATTGGACAATTTGACAATAATCTCTACGAATTAGAATAAAGAAATCTCTACCTTATATCAACCGCAAAAATAACTTTGGTTAATCTTCATCAAAAGTAAACATTACGTAGATAAGATTTGTCATTAACATTACATATTTATAGTCCATGTTTTCATGCTAAAAGAGTGGCAGCATGGCAAGAAAATAAAGACTCCATTTTTACATCAGGTTCATGTTACCCACCACTAGTGGGTGACCCCATAGATGGATTTTCCTCCTAGATTTGTCTTCAACCAGCAGCCATCAACCCCTAGCAGCCACCAGTGTAGCTGATATGTTGTGCCAGTTGATCTCCGCTCCATGAGCCAATAATATGTCCCCTCGCCCATCTGTCGAGAGCGTATGTTTGAAGGTGGGCCATCAAATCATAAAGGTATGGTTTACATTGTGCAATCCGGTGCTTATGCTTGTTTTTCCTTGGGCGCATTGGTTTGGATTACTGGGTGACTTGGAATGAGGAAGGGTTTTGAGTCTTGACTGTAGCTTTGTTCCCTCACCTTAAATAGGGGGTTAATCCTCAACCCTAGTCCCATGGTATCTCCCTTATTGGCGGATAGCTTCAGGATGGGCAATACTTGGGAAACCTCGATTCTGGTAGAGCCATCCCATTTTCCCATTTCTCATTTTTCACTCCCCTCCACACATTACATGCCCTATTTCATCACCTTCCCTCTTTGGGTCCACATGACCACTATGTCCACAAGGCTATGATACACCCCCTCCCCTTGTCCACATGTTTGGGTCAAGCCTAGAAATTTTGCCCCAAAGGTTCATGCAGCCAAAAAGGGTTAAAAGCATATCATGGCCACATACAAAAGAAAATAATATCACAAAATGCAAAAGATAGTCGAGATATTATATTAGCACATGGGCAAAATCCAAACATGATCCTTACCCCTTCATTATGGCCATCACCCTTGTTCCTAGGGCCCCATGAGTGCCCCCTACATCATTAAGGAACCTGTTGCAGGTCCTAGAGAGAACCCCAGGTTGAGGAAAGGATCAATGCCTAAGACATCTTAGAGGAGTGCTTTGAGAATTTGCTGAGATTTCATGTTGCACTCTGTATTTAATATAATTGGAATTAGATTGATTCAGAACTTGGTTCAATCACCCTTCACCAAGGTAGACTTAAACATACACACATATATATATGTAGACAGATATCGCTCATCCCAAGGATAAATGTCCTGATATGGTGGCCGACACACAGTAAAATGCAGCGTAATATTTGTCATTGTAGAAAAAAGGAGAGAGAAAGGAAGGAATTCAATGCAGAGGGTTGGATAACATAGAATCCTAAGCAATGAATCAAAGTACAACTATGGAAGAATAAGGAGATGAAAGTGTAGAAATTGTGGAGCGCATTTAAGGTTTCTAGCTCTATATTTTCATGGGTACATTCTGTCACAAAATAACATTGGTAAATATGTGATCCCACAGGCATTGTTGGCTACAATATAACACTAGTAAATTTGTAATTCCACAGGTACCGTTGCAACCCTATAACATAACTAAATCCATAATTTGAGAGTGAAACCAGCAGCGTCTCTAAACAATTTCCGAGGAAGATAAACATACATGAAATGACAAATAGAGGGGAACACATATAACACATTACTCCGCTTTGAATCACCAAATCTGCTTCATTAATCTTTGAAAATGGAATCCATATTGTTGGTCAAAGTTGTCATTGATGTCAACATGGAATTATTGGAAATAGCAAAGATTCTTGTGATACTTAACCCTTTCGTGATGTTGCCCTAGCATGAAGATGATGGATAAGTCAAATACCCTAGGTACATGACAAACCCTAAAAAGATGCCTTAATCATGAATGAATGAAGACCTAGATGTCCATGTTGCCTTTAAAGATGTCCTAATCCTAAAAGCTTAAGGCCTAAGATATATGAGCCCTAGCACTATCCAAAACATAAAATCCTAAGGCTGCCATGGATAAATTAATGATGACAGTTCACAAAAAAATAAATTTATTGATGAATGACCTAATTTAATTGTGAAATTGGCATAGGCTTGCAGAGGATTTTTTCCTCTTTCTAACGAGCAAGTACATGTCCCCAAACTCCTCATAGGTTGAGAGAAATTGAATTTTTAATATATATAAAAATACATTTTCTGTCCTAGCAGACTTGAGCAGGCTTGTGTAGGCTGGCATGTCCCCTCAGACATGTCTCTTCTTTGGAAGTCGAAACCAATATAAATACACGTCAAAACCTTCACTTCATCTCATCCAATTCAGTGATCAATTCAGAGAAGGAGCACAGAAAGAGGAAGGAGGCCGAAGAGGACAGAAATTTATTGTTTGGGCACAATTCTAGTGTTAAGGTTTATTCTTCAAAGTCAAGGACAGACACCGAGGAGTAGAAGATCACAGTTTTGGGATTTGCCGTGATAAAAATATTTGTGAGGCTCAGATTTGTTGGAGAGGTCAAGTAAAATTTAGAACTGTTGGACAGTCACCTTGGAGGGCTCGGTTAGGCAAACAGTCTCTTGTTTAGCCTCATTACTAAACACCTTGATACCTAAATCTCGGTCTATACTCCTGTAGCAGCTCAGACAGGTGTAAGATTCGGACCTCTGGCACTCTTCCAAACAGACCACAACTCGGACAAACCTGTGATTACAAAACACGGAGCTTGGCAAGCATCCTGTGGTTGCAGTCTAGATCAGATCGACAGACTTGTGGATACCTGGAGGCTCAAAACTAACAGCTCGGTGGAGAAGTTACAAACCTCGGACAAGTTCTGTCATAGCTTGAACCTGACATTTGAAAGGGTCGGAATTGTAATCTACTGAAGCTCGGACAAGTGTCTATTTGTGGAACACTGCAACTCGGACCTGTGGAAGCAACAAACCTCACAACTGTGAACAAACTTCAGCTTTGTGGTACAGCAAGACTTCGACCTCAGCCTAGTCTGTGGATCTGTGACATAAAGATTCGACCTACGATACCTGTGGTGTTCAGATTTGTGACAGACTTGTAGCCCTTCTTCACACAGCCTTCCAAATGAACAGAATTTGTTGAAGACAGCGTTTTGTATTTAGGCATCTTTTGAGGCAGATTATTGGACTCTTTTGAAGTTGTTTGTAACCCTCTCTTCCAGCCTCTTTAGAGCAGACTTGGAGCAGTTGTTAAGTGTCTTTTGAAGGTGTTTTATTTAATTGAAACAGTGTTGGAGACCTATAGTTGTGAATCTTGGAGGCTGTGCGAATTGAAGAACTTGAAGACCTTGAACAGTGGAACATTTGGGGATTTGCACAAGATAAGTATTGGATCTTGAAGAACTCCTTGGAGAAGCCCATTGAAGACTCACTTGAAGAAGCCCATTAAAGACACTAATGGAGAAGCCCATTGAAGTCACTCTTGGAAAAGCTTATTGAAGCCATCATGAGGTGACCTTGAAGTTTTTGTTTGGGTACCATGAAGAGTTGTGGAGTCACCTTCATGAGAAGACAGAGTTTTCATTAATGAGCTAAGTGCCTTGGAGATCAATTGAGGGCAGTGTTAGCAAAGATATTGTGAAGGCTTATTGCAGAGGATATTGGGAGCCTTAAAGAACTGTTGAACTTATCTTCACGAATTGAAGCAGTGGGTTAGAGCCCTAGAGGTTGGTGTCTCAAAGTGACAAGGTTGGTGCCTCAAAGTGACAAGGTTGGAGCCTTGGAAAGATAGGGTTGGAGCCCTAGGTTGGAGCCTCGTGAAGTCCAAGTCAGTGCTTGGCAAAGTACAGGTTGGTGCCTAGAAGGATTGAAGATTGGTGTCTTCATCTAGGGTTCGAGCCCTACACTATTATTGTACTCAGCATATCTGATTAATAAAATTATTTATTCTATCATTGTTCATTTTGTGTTCTAATTATAAGTGATCTAAATGGTAAAAATAACAATTGAAAAGAAATATTGATTCACCCCCCTCTCAGTATTTCCAACACATATCATAGGTCCAACACAGTTGACATTTGTATAAGCATTAGCACCTCATGAACAAGCCATTGAACCAAGAGTTGGAACCTCTTTCTGTACACAGAACTCGGAATACTTGCAAAAACAAATTTCGGACCTCTAGGAACAGGATTTGGAAACCTTTTAAATGAGTTTCTCCCCCCTATTTATAAGGAGAGTGGGAGATTTTAACAACAATTACAAAATATCTCAACAATGCCCTACTGTCTGAACTACCAGCTGTCTAAGTATGCGGAGGTTCTGCTACCCAAATTATTACAACAGATTTGATTCCTTCTTTAAAATGCAACAAATTACAAAATAACAAAACATGGGAAAATTGAATGATGTCCACAGCAAATTATCTCCATGCCAATTCCTGTGATTGTCTCTAATAAGGCCACATCTCTGCCACGATGATCCTCCGCAACTACCGACCGATATGCCTGTCGCTTCCTCCCCTTAATTGTTTGAATTCCCCCTTTCTAGACCTGGAAGTGATCAACTGTGGTGGCATTAGCGGTGCTCTGTAACATAGTTGTCGACCCATCCATCTTTGGTTATCTTCGTGTTGTAGTATCTGGCCCTATCATATCGTAATTCTTATGAAAGAACCTTACGAAAACACAGATTTCTAATCACCCTTGGCTCCTCTTGCTTAAGCTCCTTTATCACTTATTAACCGTGGGACCACTGCCTATGAACAAAGGCTTAATGCATAGGCATTGCAATATCGGAGCCTTCTATCCCCGTAACTTCATTTGAAATAACATCCCGAAATCATAAAGTTCTGATGCCTTCAAGCACATCTTCCATTCGCCTTCTTCCTATTTATCCTATCAGACTGGGTGTCGTGAACTCAGGCTCAACGCTTGGGTGCTAAAGCCTTTGGGTTCCTGTCGGGGACCTATCTCCCTTTGTAATTCGTGCTTCACCCTTGGTTCTTTGAATGGTCATGACCAAGTGCCACCACATATCGGAGCCCCTTTACCATCGAAACTCTTCCAAATTAGAATTTACACGAGTTACGATATTCGCATCCCCAATATGGCCCATAGCACTTAGGTGTTAAATCTTCCCTCGGCTTTGGGTTTTGTTTATCTCTCACGACCATGTGCCAGTCTGCATCAGAAGCCCTCTTCATCAGAAGTTTTCAAATTAAGAATTAACATTGGATTTCCGAAAACTCCCACTTCCGATGAGCTCATAGCTCTTGGTACTCGGCCCCAGCTCTGTGCCCTTGGTTCTCTGGAGTTCCCATGATCGGGCGCCATATAATATCGAAGCCCTCTTCATCATAAGTTTCTAATTAAGAATTAACATTGGAGTTACGAAAACTCCCACTTCTGATGAGCTCATAGCTCTTGGTGCTCGACCCCAGCTCTGCACCCTTGGTTCTCTGGAGTTCCCATGACCAGGTGCCATATAATATCGAAGCCCTCTTCATCAGAAGTTTTCAAATTATGAATTAACATTGGAGTTACGAACTCTCCCACTTTCGTTGAGCTCATAGCTCTTAGGGCTCGGTCCCAGCTTTGCGCCCTTGGTTCTCTGGAGTTCCCATGACCGGGCGCCATATTATATCGAAGCCCCTCTCATCGGAAGCTTTTCAATTAAGAATTAAAGCAAAGTTCTAATGCCACCATCCTCCGACATTCCATCTTAGCACTTAGGTGCTCCACCTAGTTCTGCGCCCTTGGTCCCTTTGGTTTTCCATGACTTGCGTGCCATATAATATCGAAGCCCCTCTCATCAGAACCTTTTCGAAAAGGAATTTAAAAGGGTTTTGGTGTAATCGGGTCCCAAATTTCGGCACTCTTTAGATTTCGGCCTCCCTTTGAATTTCGGCTTTCCTTTTGGCTTCGAGACTTAGGCCTTTGATTTTGGCTTCCTCCCTGTGATTTCAGCCCCTGATATTTTCTCTCCTCTTTAGCCCTTTTGCACTTCGGCTCCCCTTTTTGGCCACCATTTGACACAATTGCAAAAAGGTGTAATAGGTGACAACTTTGGCTCCAACTTGGGACAGTGCATTGCTGGCAAGGTGCTAGGAACCTGCAAACTAGTAGCCTTCACCATTGGGCATGAAGTCAAAATATATTGAACCTATAAAACTAGAAAAGCTGTGGAACTTTATTTGCTAGAAGTCCTTTCCTCATAATACTAAAATGCAGAACTATCACTTCTAGAAATTGTAAATTAAATTCTCACCTGGTGAGCTTATTTATGTACAACTCATACTTATGTACAAGGCTCAATTCACCCAAGTGAAGTCAACCTTCCAATGATACCATCTCAACATCTAAGTATTGGACCTTATGTCATCGTTCTCTAGAAATTCAACAACTAAAATAGGCATGTACCACATAAAATCTTTGGACAAAAAATTTGATATGTGCCCCCAAACTGATATTTGATGCTCAGCTCTTTTAATATCCTTCATGAACCTTCTATTTGGGTCGTGTACTTGAAAATCAGTGACTAAAACAAGCATGCACCACATAAGAATTTCAAACCAAAAATTTGACACATACCTTGGAATTAATGTATACTGTTGCGGGCCAAAGAAAGATGCCATGTAGTTAGCTACTGGATCATAGAACTGATGAGAAAAATTTATAGTTGTCTCCCTTTCTTGAACAGTTTCCAGGCACGAATATTTATGCAATAGGCAGCCATAGACATTGCTTGGCTCTTCAACTTTGGGCTCCTCTTGAAGAAGTTGTTGCTGGTAATCTTCTCCCCACTTGTTGGTAAGCAAATCCCTTTGAAAGTCTACAACAATCTCATCCTCCTCTGAATCATCTGAATCATAGATCGGAGAATCTTTATCGACTTTAATACTAGCTTCTTGAACTTGTTCTCCATTTGAAGGATGTGAATCATAAACTAGAGCCTCTTTGTTAACCTCATGGTGGGCCTCCTATTTTTGTGCAGCTTCCCATGACTGAGACTGTTGTGGTTCTGCATCGCTCAACTCCCCATTGGAGTCATACAAATCATAAGAAGGAGAATCATCAAATTCAGCAGAATAAGATCTCTGAGGGTTTGTTTGCAGCTTGATAATGTCTCCTTCCCTTTCTTGATTGTTGGGTAGTGCTTCTTGATGCAAGTATATGTTTTCTTGGAGTTGAGCCCCACAAATATCTTCAGCAACATCATTAATCTCAGAAATATTTTCAACATTAAAATGTTCACAACAATCTTCAAACAGACCACCCAGTGGATATAATCTTTTGCAAAAATGATTAAATGCTATGTGAAAGCTCTTTAAGGAAGATATGTTGCCATGAGGTATTGTTTTGTACCAAACTCTAGCATCTTCATCTAAAGAATACATGAACAATTTCATTTTCACATCTTCAAGAACAATACCCTGTTGTTCCATGCATTCATGAAAGTCCTTGAGGTGTTGGTTCGGGCTTCTATCTGTGCTTCCACTGAATCTAGGCAAATAGGCAGACCATTCATGATATGGAGGAACATGATGGGGATAACCAACAACAGAAGAAAAATCCAGTGGGGCAAATTTGTTGGCCAAGAATGCAAGAAGGGCCATTTTGAAAACCCCTTTAGGTGAGTGATCTCAAGGTCAAATGTAGGGGAAGTTTTATGTTGTTTAGCATCAAAGCGAGTATGAGGCCCCTTGAAAGCCAGAATGACCAAATAAAGATATAGACAGTGAAGTCTCTAGGGTGAGAGATCTTCAACCCACACTTCCCTTGCTCACCCGACAGAGGGAATGTAAAAATTGTCGTACCCAGGGAAAAATATTATGATTCATTCCCCAGCTAAGGCACCAGAAGATGTTGTAGCTCCTAAAGACAACCCTCGAGTTGAGGAAAGGGTCATTGCCCAGGGCATCTGAGAGGAGTGCTTTGAGGATTTGCTAAGATTTCGTGTAGCACTCTATATTTAATATAAATAAAATTAGATTGACTCAGAACTTGGTTCAATCACCCTTCACCAAGGTAGACTTAAACATACACATATATATGTAGGCAGATATCGCTCATCCCAAGGATAAATGTCCTGATATGGTGGCCAACACACAGTAAAATGCAGCTTAATATTTGTCGTTGTAGTAAAAATGGAGAGAGAGAAAGTAAGGAAGGAATTCAATGCAAAGGGTTGGATAACACAGAATCCTAAGCAACGAATCCCAGCAGAACTATGGAAGAATAAGGAGATGAAAGTGCAGAAATTGTGGAGCGCATTTAAGGTTTCTAGCTCTATATTTTCATGGGTACATTCTGTCACAAAATAACATTGGTAAATCTATGTGATCTCACAGGTACTGTTGGCTACAATATAACATTAGTAAATCTGTAATTGCACAAGTACCGTTGCTACCCTATAACATAAGTAAATCCATAATTTGAGAGTGAAACCAGCAGCTTCTTTACACAATTTCAGAGGAAGATAAACATACATGAAATGAAAAACAGAGGGGAACACATACTACACATTATTCCGCTTGGAATCACCAGATCTGCTTCATTAATCTTTGAAAATGGAATCCATATCATAGGTCAAACAAAATTGACACTTGTATAAGCATTAGCACCTTATGAACAAGCAATTGAACCAAGAGTTGGAACCTCTTTCTGTACACAGAACTCAGAATACCTGCAAAAATAGATTTCGGACCTCTAGGAACAGGATTTGGGAACCTTTTAAATGAGCTTCTTCCCCCTATTTATAAGAAGGGGAGCTTTGAACAACGGCTACAAAATATCTCAACAATGCTCCAGTTGTCTGAACTAACAGTGGTCTGAGCATGTAGAGGTTTTGTTGCCCAAATGATTATAACAAATTTGATTATTTCTGTAAAATGCAACAAATTACAAAATAACAAAACATGGGAAAACTGAATGATGACCAAAGCAAAATATCTCCATGCTAATTCCTATGATCAACTCTAATCAGGCCACGTCTCTGCCACGATAATCCTCCGCAATTACCGACAGATATGCCTGTCTCTTTCTCCCCTTAACTATTTGAATTCCCCCTTTCTGGAGCTAGAAGCGATCAATTATGGTGGCATTAGCAGTGCTCTATAACATAGTTGTCGACCCATCCATATTTGGTTATCCCCGTGTTGTAGTATCGGGCCTTATCATATCGTAATTCTTATGAAAGAACTTTATGAAAACACAGAGTTATGATCGCCCTTAGCTTCTCTTGCTTAAGCTCCTTTATCACTTATCAACCATGGGACCACTGCCTGTGACCAAAGGCTTAATGCATAGGCGTTGCAATATTGGAGCCTTCTATCCTCGTAACTTCATTTGAAATAACAACTCGTAAACATAAACTTTTGATGCCTTCAAGCTCCTCTTCCATTGGCCTTCTTCCTGTTTATACCATGGGACTGGGTATCGTGACCTTGGGCTCAGTGCTTGGGTGCTAAAGCCTTTGGGCTCCTGTCGGGGGCCTATCTCCCTTTGTAATTCGTGCTTCACCCTTGGTCCTTTGGAGGATCATGACCAAGCGCCACCACATATCGGAGCCCCTTCACCAATGGAACTTTTCCAAACTAGAATTTACACAGGAGTTACGATATTCGCATTCCCAATATGGCCCATAGCACTTAGGTGCTAAATCTTCCCTTGGCTATGGGTTTTGTGGATCTCTCACGACCATGTGCCAGTATGCATCAAAATCCCTCTTCATCGGAAGTTTTCAAATTAAGAATTAACATTGGAGTTACGAAAACTCCCACTTCCGATGAGATCATAGCTCTTGGTGCTCGGCCCCAACTCTACGCCCTTGGTTCTTTGGAGTTCCCATGACCAGGCGCCATATAATATCGAAGCCCTCTTCATCAAAAGTTTTCAAATTAAGAATTAACATTGGAGTTACAAAAACTCCCACTTCTGATGAGCTCATAGCTCTTGGTGCTCGGCCCCAGCTCTGCGCCCTTGGTTCTCTAGAGTTCCCATGATCTGGTTCCATATAATATCAATGCCCTCTTCATTGGAAGTTTTCAAATTAAGAATTATCATTGGAGTTATGAAAACTCCTACTTCCAGTGAGCTCATAGCTCTTGGTGCTCAGCCCCAACTCTGCGCCCTTGGTTCTTTGGAGTTCCCATGACCGGGCGCGATATAATATTGAAGCCCCTCTCATCGGAAGCTTTTCAATTAAGAATTAAAGCAGAGTTTCGATGCCACCATCCTTTGAAATTCCATCTTAGCACCTAAGTGCTCCGCCCAGTTCTGGACCCTTGGTCCCTTTGGTTTTCCATGACTGGGTGCCATATAATATCGAAGCCCCTCTCATCAGAACTTTTTCGAAAAGGAATTTAAAAGGGTTCCAATGTGATCGGGTCCCAAATTTCGGCACTCCTCTTTAGATTTCGGCCTCCGAAATTTTAGCCTCCCTTTGGATTTCAACTTTCCTTTTGGCTTCGAGACTTAGGCTTTTGATTTTGGCTTCCTCCTTATGATTTTGGCCTCTGATATTTGCTCTCCTCTTTGGCCTTTTTGCACTTCGACTCCCCTTTTTGGCCACCATTTGACATCATTTGACACAATTGCAAAAAGGTGTAATAGGTGACAACAAAATCCATGCATGTCCCAACCCCTGGTGGGCGAAGAGCTGCCTCACCTTAAGGGGTAATCACTGCTTATATCATACACAGCATGCTTTCGTCTCTCTGAGCGATGAGTAGTATAATAAAGAAAAAAATCAAAAAACAGTAAAAGGAAAGGGAAGAAGGGTGGGAAAACAAAAGGTTGGGTTAACTCATGTACCACGATTTCTCCCCCCTACATCTATACACTCAAATATGTGGACATTCCTCATCATTACCACCATTGAACCCATGGCATTTGGCTTTAAGACCCCTGTGTCCCTATCCACCTCATCATTATTCACATGACCCCTATCACCTGAAGGATGTACCTTTGACATGTCTTTCCATTTAGGGGCTAAGAACATCTAATAGGGTTGTTTATTAGCCACTTCCACGTAGGGAGGTAACACTATTACATGCTCAAAGCCCCAAATTTGGAAGGGAAACCAATTATGAAGTCTCATTTGTGCCCTTAATTAACAAGCTTGGTTCACTTAGGTGCACTAATGAATTATTGTACCTGATGGTGAGGAGACGCATTGGATCTTATATGTAATTGGCAAGTTGTTTCATCATGGGATGAATAACTTAACTAGGGCCCAAGCCCACCAAAGGATCATATTGACACTTGTAAAGGATGCGTTGAGAGCCATGGGACTCCATCATGTGATAGTGCATTTTATCTCATTGGCACCCTCAGTGCCTTCAGTAGCTTGTTCATCGCCTCACATTATTCATGAGATGATGCACTTGGACCAGAATTGCCACAGTCAGCTTAGCAATGTACACATGGTTTGGCAATTGATCCAAGGCCCAGAGGAGGTTTGTCTCACCCTTGAGACATTGAGGAGCAAGCACCATCATCAGTGCCCCCACTTGGAGCAGTCTACAGGCTTATCTCTCACCAGGAGACTCATGAGACCAGTATTTGTGCCCCAAAGCCACTTTGGAGCACCACATGATGACTTACTTCGACATTAAGGGGCCATCCCATTGTGCATCATTTATGGAGCCCTCTCTCTCATTTCAGCACTTCCAACAGCCTCACTTCATCATGACGTCATCATTTCGGCCTACTATTGGATGGTTTATTCATAATTTTTTAAGCTACTTGGTGGGCTTGTCACCAAGGCCTTATTTTTGCACATTAAAATAATGTTAGGGGCTTTAGAATAGGAATTTGACCTCTAAAGGTCTCATATAAATAAAACTCGCTCTCATTGTGAGAGAGCATCATCATCACTTGGATTTCTCTTGTAAAAGACATTCGCACTTTTTCTCTTGGACGAATTGGAGACTCTTTGATGCATTTCAATATCTTTGGAAGCTAGAATTTCGTCTTGGAGCTACATCTTGATTTATGGTTGGATATATCTCATTGTCATCTTGTAAGTGTTATTTTGTTGAAGATTTTTCTTGAAATAATGTCTAATGTGTGGAATTATTGCAACTAGTTAATTCTCTTGTGCCCTAATTTGTTGAATATCATTGTAAAAGGTTATTTGGTTGTAAATTGCACATGTTACTCATTGCATGACAATTAGATGAATGTTCCTAGTGGATTGGAATTTATTTTTCTTCCATGAAAATCCATAAATCTTGAGTAGGTAAATGTTGAAGATTGGTTGCTAGGGCATCATTCTTTGGCCTCCTTGAAGACGGTTTTGGAAAATCTTGAATCATCTTAGACTCCATAGCCCAAGGATTAGACGTTGGTCCAAGAAAAATTGGTGATCAACCTTTCTCTCCCCTTCTTTTCCCTCTTCAAAAATTTCAGCCCCTCTTTCCTTGGACGTCTATCTAGGGCATCTAATGAAATTATTTAGAGTAGACATTTTCAAATTTTGTTTGGATAGAACTCTTCCTTTGTGTCTCCTCTAGAGGATCTCAAATTTTGGTGGAATTCCCATGGTTATTTCTCCATAAATTTGTGTGCCCTAGGTGTGCCCTAGAAGGGAAACCTAGTTAGTTTTCCTTGGATAAGGTGGCCTTCTTGAGGGTCATATGAGCCTAGTATTCGGTGGAATAAATCATAAGAGACCCTTTTCCTCTCTTACCTTGACCTAGTGAACACCTTGGAAGAACTTCTTCCCACGTTTATCCCTAAAAACCCTAGGTCTAGCGTAAGCTTTTACTAGGTCTCTCAAGAAGAGCGAAAGGCCTATTTGAGGTGTCAAACCATTTCGCAGACTTCTTGAGAGGTCCTATCTCACCTTTGGAGCCTTGACTCTAGGCATACTTATCATTATTGCAAATATCTTAAGCCCTAGATCTTGATTGTTAGAAAATGTAACTATGTTCGGTCTTCAGTCATTATGTAATGTACTTGTCAAAAAAATAAAGAAAAGATTTTTTATTAATGTAACAATGACTTATTAAGGCATGGGTTTCATGCTTGGGTCATCATTACATTAGTCAAAGTCCCCATTGTGGACTCCTAGGATTAATATTGAGTTTATAGAGTCATTGTACATTCGAAGAGACCCTTCTTGGGCTTTCGAATCATGTAAAAAGGTTTTATATAAAATCAAATATGAATTATGTACCCTTCACATCATGTCAGCATAAGGGAGATCAAGTCGGCCTAACAACCCCCATTCGACCCACAAGAAGCCTATATATTCAAGGAGGTCAAATTCATTTGGATCACTCCCTCTCAAGGAAGTTTGATATCTCAAGAAGAGCTGGAGAAGTATGAAGTTTGTTGTTGGGAGGACGAAAGAAGTGTGAGTTTGGGGGAGTCTCTAGAGAAGAAGGAAATCGAGCTTTTGGTAACTCTCTCTCTCTGTTTCGTGTTCTGGGTTGGGAGATCAAAGTCTCCTAAGATTTCACTGTTGCCGGACGCTGCATGTCGTCAGAATTTGCTGCCTAGTCAAAGTTGAGGGAAGAGGTCGAAGATCTTGGAGGCTGACATGGTGTGAAAGGAAAGTTTGGTCTTGGTCTAGGGTAAAGAGTCTCAAAGAATATTATTGAAAGGAAGAATTATCTAAACAAGGTTTTCCCCTCAAGGGGGGTTTCGCCCTGGCATGTGCCTATATCTTGTGTCTCTTGTTTTGTGATCTTCATACACATGTAATATGGTAATTGCTTGATGAAAGATAAAATAATAAAGAAGTAAAAGAAGCCAACACACTCACAAGTAATTATCAAGAAAGGAGAATCAAAACCTAATATAATATCTTTGATTTTCCAACATTGATCTCCATCCTAGGTCTTTCTTGGAGAGCCTTTAGCTTCCTTGAAGCGTTGAATCATTGGTGTGTCTCTCCTTGAATGGGCTTAGTGGAATCACTTAACACATAGATCATTGATCCTTCCTTTTCAAGTGATTCCTCTCCTACCGGGACTCCTCCCATCAGTGAAAGTCCGTAAATAGCAGGGGACATTGACTGAGGCGACAGTGGGCCTTTGTCCCATTGTTGTCACTTGGTCTAGTAGTTGTCCCATAGGTTCCCCTCCTAGGGCCCTGCTAGATTTTGTGGCAACAGTTCATACAGTTGAATAAGTAAATATATTAAAAAACATAAACCCTATCAGGAATTCAAATTTAAAACATAGAACAATAAAATGGTGAAAAGAAAAGGGAGCTGATGCACAAAATATTCTTCAACATCAAAGATTACTCATCGAATAAGTGACCTTCAGTACAAGTATTAGGAGTCAGGATTTAGTTTAGCGAAGACATGAACTAGAATTATGTTTTCCAGTAACCCAAAACTGATTAGAACTATCTTCCTGTAGCAATTGAAACGAATTTCAAAGTCATTAACTGCAAATTAAAGAAAAGAATAAAAGAGATAATTTTGTTAATGTCCAACAAATAATGACAAATAGGTCAATGGGACTGCTAAGTACAATATAATCCCTGATAGAATGAATGGTTGACAACAGATCATCTAATCATCATTTTGTAGTATTATTAAAACAACAAAGAAAATAAATTGGAGATACATGAAAAATGAAAGTAGTAAAACCATATTCTCTTACTTAAAGGAAGCAAAATACAGTTGAGAATTGTAAAAATAATAAAACCTCAAAATAGTCCCAGTTTTCAAATAAGCTATATCATAACAACATACCTCAAGCTTAGCATTCAACCTCTGTCTCTGGACTTCCACATCCTCTAGATCTGATAGATCTGGAAATACAAAAAATCATCTTTCAGCTTTCTATAGGCAAAGGTGATGTCCAACAATATTACGAAGGTCTATCCAGATTCCAAACCCCTCTACACAAAGTTGAAAGTTGATAAAGGAGCGATTCACTTCATGAAACTCCTTTAAATGAAAATGCTTAACCCAAAAAACAAATAAACCTCTCCCCTTCTCTCACATTCATACATACATGCATATTGATGAACATATACATATATGTTATCATTCTCCACTAGTCAATGCGTCTGCCTGTATTGCCGCACCTTTCCTTCTAACAAACTCACATGCAATTATAGAGGCACCAACTAAAAATCAAAATTTCAAGTTACATCTCCCTTAATATTTATCCCGAGGAAAGTGGAACCTATTAAAGTTATTAGCCCAAGAAGTTCTGCAACATGGAATTGTTAGAAATTCTAAATTCTAAATAATTCAGTTCAAAAATATGGACTTTGAAAGCAAGATAAAATACTACTAAGCAAATTAGGGTTTTAAAGGTTTTAAAAATGCTCAATAGATCAGGGAGGAGAGTGATGGGTAATGAGAGTGGGGCATGCATGCAGGTAAGGACAACGGGGATGTGCATGCGCTGACAGGTCTGAGCAATGGTACAACTACAGACACAAGCACAACAGGACAATGTACAGGTACATATGACTGTAAGGGCACAGAGTCAACAGTATTTGCTGGTATGGTCACGAGTTCAGCTGGAAAAGTGATGGGCAGATTTGGGTACAGGATTAAAGATGAATTCCACACCTACAGAGAACGCAGCAAGTATGAACTCCTTGGAGAAGGTATGGGTTGATGCTACAGCTTGGTATTAGCCTCATATTGTATGAGGGGTTACACCCGTTGTTTTTATCACAATGGTTGTTTTTATCACAATGGATGGATTGCAGTGTGGTGCCTATGGAATGGATTGAAGGTATGCACATTCATATCAATTGATTAGGTTAATCCTTTGGATTGGAGGAAACTCACTCTTCTCTGGTTAATTGTGATAGCATGTCTTTGCTTGATGGATCATCATATATATACCAGCATGGATCCATCTTAACCACAGATCTAACATGAGCCGAGAGGGATCAAAATTCTTCAGGTGCAAACTTATTTTAGAGTGCAAAAAACAATTTGTGATTTTTTATTGTTCAAACTGTATTTTGGAATAACATGTGCATTGAATCATTTTATTAATATATTTTAAGTACACCTCAATATTAATTCATATTAAAATATTTTATTCGCAATTGACATTGGATATTTTATTCTATACAGCATTAAAATATTTTCTTTTAACATTTTTTTCTATATATAAATATATATGAAGTTGATATCAGGTGTTAAAATATTTTTTACTTTTTTTTTATTATAGCCGACAATGCTTTTCTATTTTGAGAATATTTTATTTTTATTTTAAGGAGGACGGACATACTTACACATCGCCTTCACACTGCACTGTAGAATGGGCCTCTCGGCTCATATATATATATATATATATATATATATATATATTCGGTGATGATGCTTGCTTGCTTCCTCATATGATCATGGTGTTGCCCTTGGTATACTTGTTACATTTTTGCTCGTGTATGATGGTCCTAACCCTCCAAGGGGTTGGAAAATGGTGGTGCCAGATGTGACACGGCATACTTTTAGACAATAACAGTTGATGGATACAGGGTCATTGTCATAGCTGCACTGTGCACATACTCTTCTTGGCACTTCCCTTGTGACATGCCAGAAAACTGCTCAACTGTGGGTGTGCAATGTCTAGAGGAGAGTCTGTTGCTAAGTGCATTTGTTTGACTGCACCCCTTAAAGCAGATCATCATGGAATCATTGTGACATGGCATACTTTTAATGGACAGCAGTTGATGGATACAGGATCATTGTCGTAGATGCATATACTCTTCTTCGCACTTCCCTTATGGCATGCCAGAAAACTGCTCAACTGTGGGTGTGCAGTGTCTAGAGGAGAGTATGTTGCCAAGTGCACTTGTTTGGCTGCCCCCCTAGAGCACATCATCATGGGGGGTGCGCTAGTTCTGATGATCTATTCTTGTTATACCATGTGTAGCTGATGTGCATTGTCTCAATGGTTAGCATCATCACATCTTGTTTGGAAGCTTGCATCTAGCATGAGGTGTTTGAGGGTCTTAATAAGAATTGCTCACAGAATTTGGAGAGGGATAAATATCAACAAAGGGTTTCTGTAAGTTTTATTCATTAATTATTTCCCTTGGATGTAGTAATTTAATTACTGGCATACTCACTCTGGTTTATGTTTATTATTATGTAATATTTCTTTCTGACACATTTTTATGGTAATGAAACACATATTTCCTAATGGTTGGAAGTCCCTTGAGAATATTGGCCATCTCATGGAGAGGTGGCATCCTTTAGTTGGCTAGGTGTTTGAGGGAGTAGAGCACCCTACTTGTTTTGGCTTCTTTGCACATTATTGGAGGCAGGGAACCCGTTGGCACAATTTTCTAGGTTGCTCCACATGTGCACCCTGATTTTGGTCACTTGGTTATGAAGTTGCACATTATTTTGACTACATTATTATTATTTTGCATTTGCCATCTCCTAGAATGAATTATTCATATTATTTCTTGGAGATGTGTTGATGCATGTGCTTCTAACCATCTTGGCACATTTCTCTAGGGCACATCCTCAGGAGAGAAGATTCTAAAATAATCAGGACAGTGATTGGTAAGACTCATAAAACTGTAAGTATCATGTAGGAATGCCTTATGGGGCATAACCTATTGAAGAAAATGCCATGCTTAGACCCTAGGGTCATTTTTGGGTAGCAAATTTATTAAGAGACCAACATAGAAACATTTGTTGCAAAATAGCTAGAATCTGAAAGCCAATTTTTGACATCACTCATGCAAAAGAATATTTATAAGTTGTTTTCCCTATTTTTCCTCTACAAATGATTTTAATTTGACTGAACTGCACAAAAGCCACAGATAAACATATTGGGAACGGTATCTAGCATACCAATAATGAAAAGAAAACATGTTGGATTAATGTCACGGCAGTAAGAAGTTCACTGTGTGCAAGTTGCATTTAAAATTGCAAACATTCCCATCTCAGTCAATAAAGTTGGCGACATTCCAAACTCATTCTATGATTGTTTAAAGCTACCACAATTACCTGCAACATCTTCATCTTCCTCATCATTTGCACTACCAGGTAGGTCTTCCATAACTATATCCTTCGCCATATCCGTTGAATAAGAGCATCTGCCATTATCTTTTGTAATCTTTTGACTTTGGTCACCCTCTAAGCAATATTCTACATCCATTACTTCTTCTTCTGTGGCTTGGTATCAGTGTTCCACCTGCTTCAACCTAAGAAAGAAAAAACCCATTAATTAGCCATCTCCATATCTGAATTCAAATATACTCATTACTACAGATGAATGTGAAGACTTTAGGTATTTGTATAAGAAAACTGGTGTCCCAAGCATCTCCCGTAGAAGTTCAATTTTCAACTAACTGATTCCCCCACATACAAATAAAGATTTCTCTCAAAGCAGAAAAAAGAAACCAAATTCAGAATTCCCCTTTATCAATCACTAGAAGAGGAAACACTCCTTAATTGACTCTAGGAAAAGAGTTGAATGGCATAAAGCAAGAAAACTTTACAATGGATAATCTCAGCAATAGTCCATCAAGTGCAGAGAGAAAATAGTTTCAATAGAATGAGTGTAGACACAAAATATTAACCATCCAAAATTATTAAGATGTTGAGGACTTTGTAATCAAAGAACTGTAGCAGCAACAACTGAAATGCACATAAATAAGAATCCAATGGAAATTCCAAATTGTTTCAAAGACCCTACCAGCCTAATATTAATAATGAAACCTATTTAGACAGCAATTCTAATAAACAACTATAGTTGATGAAATTCTGTATAAGGTGATATTAAGTATGAAATTATGAATCGTATATGGTAGAGAACTACTAGTCTAGAAGGTGGTCCTAGGACCAGTGAAGTATAGTCAACTAATGTGTTTTGAAATGAATGCAGTTAGAACTAATATACTGGAGCATATATTACTGAAATTGAGCACTCTTACCAGAGCTAAATGATAGATTTGACATCTTATTTCTATATTGACAGGTTCTTATCCAGCACCACTATTAAACATCTATAGTGATGTTGAATTTAAAACATTGCAAGTAAATTTTAAAAAGCATTAATTCGTTTTCCACAGAGCAGAGAAAAAATTATTTTTCACCAAAACGAGGTTCTTGCCGAACAATTAAAACTTCCTGGAGAAGGCATTCCTGAAAGTGAAAAAGAAAATAAGGAAAATTCAATCAGAAACCCAGAGCTTACCTTCAAAATACACCAACAATAACAAGAAAAAATACAAATACACATGCCAGAAATGCAACAGTAAATAGAAAATGCATAAAATGAAACTAGGGATCATGTCTAATCCAACAAGCAAACAGTAACAGAAAGACCTAAATTCAGAAAAAAACAGTGACTATAGGACTTGAATAGCCTCAAATAATATCTTAGTCAGTGACACTGTCAGATGATAGCAAAGATGACCCCTAACCTCACTCCCTCAAAGCTCAGAGAATGTAGTTGGCCATTCATTATGAAAAAAGTTATTGTTGAAAATACTGAGAGAGGGGGTGAATCAGTGTTTCATAAATTTCAACAATTTAAGAATCAAAACAATTAACCAATAACATCAAATCAAATGAACAAGACATATATATATATATATATAGGACTTTGTAGTCAAAGAACTGTACCAGCAACAACTGAAATGCACATAAATAAGAATCCAATGGAAATTCCAAATTGTTTCAAAAACCCTACCAGCATAATATTAATAATGAAACTTAGTTAGACAGCAATTCTAATAAACAACTATAGTTGTAAAGTGATATTAAGTATGAAATTATGAATCGTATATGGTAGAGAACTAATAGTCTAGGAGGTGGTCCCAGGACCAGTGAAGTATAGTCAACTAATGTGCTTTGAAATGAATGCAGTTGGAACTAATATACTGGAGCATATATTACTGAAATTGAGCACAGCTAAATGATAGATTTGACATCTATATTGACAGGTTCTTATCCAGCACCACTATTAAACATCTAAAGTGATGTTGAATTTAAAACATTGCAAGTAAATTTTAAAAAGCATTAATTTGTTTTCCCCAGAGCAGAGAAAAAAAATTTTTCACTAAAAAGAGGTTCTTGCTGAGCAATTAAAACTTCCTGGAGAAGGCATTCCCGAAAGTGAAAAAGAAAATAAGAAAAATTCAATCAGAAACCAAGAGCTTACCTTCAAAATACACCAACAATAACAAGAAAAAATACAAATACACATGCCATAAATGCAACAGTAAATAGAAAATGCATAAAATGAAACTAGGTATCATGTATAATCCAACAAGCAAACAGTAACACAAAGACCTAAATTCAGAAAAATAACTGGCTAAAGGATTTGAACAGACTCAAATAATATCTTAGTCAGTTACACCGTCAAACGATAGCAAAGATGACCCCTGACCTCACTCCCTCAAAGCTCAGACAATGTAGTTGGTTGTTCATTATAAAAAAAGTTATTGTTGAAAACACTGAGATGGGGGTTGAATCAGTGTTTCATAAATTTCAACAATTTAAGTATCAAAATGATTAACCAATAACATCACATCAAATGAACACAAGACGTATATATATACAAGCACACACACACAAACAATATCTTTATATTACAAAGGAAGCTACAACCTCTTGTTTAACAGTTACCACTGGAAGGGCTACAACCCCAAGATTTACCAGCACCCACTGGAAGGAGGCAACAACCCCCTGAAGGAAACTACAACTTCCTTACCTAGCACCACCCTACCACCCTATACAATAAAAGGCAAAATAATATCTTCTTGGGCTCCCATACCAGGGACAATGGCCTAATTACAACAACACTCAAACAACTTCAGTTTAGACCCTCTTCAAAGCCAGAGCCAAAAAGTCTGCTTCAACACTCTCCAAGTCTGCTCAAAATAAGGCTTTATTGTTGAAAACACTGAGATGCGGGGTGAATCAGTATTTCATAAATTTCAACCATTTAAGTATCAAAACGATTAACCAATAACATCGCATCAAATGAACAAAATACACACACATATATATAGACACACACACACAAACAATATCTTTATATTCCAAAGGAAAAGCTACAACCTCTGGTTTACCAGCTACGATTGGAAGGGCTACAACCCCAAGATTTACCAGCTCCCACTGGAAGGAGGCGACAACCCCCTGAAGGAAACCACAACTTCCTTACCCAGCACCACCCTGCTACCCTATACAAGAAAAGGCAAAATAATATCTTCTTGGGCTCCCATACCAGGGACAATGGCCTAATTACAACAACACTCAAACAACTTCAGTTCAGACCCTCTTCAAAGCCAGAGGCAAAAAGTCTGCTTCAACACTCTCCAAGTCTGCTCAAAATAAGGCCTCCAAATTTGCTTCAAGTCTGCTACAAAGATGGCTTCAAGAATGCTTCAAAATTTATTCCAAAAGATCTTCAAGATCTTCTTCAAGTCTGCTCCAATACAGCTTCAAAGAAGGCTTCAAATGTTTCTCCAAGGCTGCAACAAGGAAGGCTTAAGAATGCTTAGGAAGTCCAGCTCAAAATCTAATAAGCTTCAAGATGGCTCCAATAAGCTGATATACTGTCTTCAAATTATGCTTCAGAATGTCTCCAAAAGAGCCCTGAAAACAGAGGACAAGAACAGCATTAAGTCTGTCACAAAAGAGGTTGCAATGTAAGGCCGAAATACTCTCTTCCACAGGGCTAAATGTCCCCGGGAGGACCCAAAATTTCAGACCCTGAATCTATCACAGGAGTCTGAGTTATCTGCTTTCCTCGGGCCCGAATTTCCACAGGCCCGAGCCTCTTCAACAGGACCGAATCACAGATCTTGGTCTGTCCTTCAGGCCGAATTAGGCAGCGAATTGTTGCTATAATCTAGGCCAAGTTTTTCCAAAAAATGAGCTGAGATACAGGCTGTGGGAGAGGTCGACGTCTGCTCCTAAAGTAGACAAGCTTTTCCCCAAAACCGATCAAGAAATTGCCAATAACCATAACCCTAAACCAAAGAAACCAGAATCCAAAAAAATGCTTCTTTAATTTGCCTTCCTTCAGATTCTCGTTTAAGCACAAGGCCTTGGATATTTTTGTCTCGGATTTCTTCTTTTTGTCTCAGACCACCGAATTTGCTTGCCTTAATTGCCCATGGCTGAAGTAATATAAAGTGGATGGGAGAGCCAAGTTTGGGGCCGACCTGCCCAATGAAATGTTGTGGCTTTTGCTGGAGCCAACATTATAGTTTTGTGAACAGACATGACTATATTTGAAGCGGACTTGGTGGAGATGAATCCGACTAGTTTAGGGGAGGTTTAGGATACTTAAAAAATCAATTTTTGACTTCCATGTCATCTTCTTTCAAGTTGATTAGGACACAAGGATTTTGGTCAATAGTTTTGACTTTCTTGAAGGGTTTGCAATGAGATACTGAAGCCATAAATTAATGGGGCATGATCTGATGCAAAAACCCATTCATTTGGGGAATCAATCTTCTAAAATTATCCTCTCCAACCAGGAGGACCCGTGAAATGTGCCACCTATCAAACAAAACAGAATGACAAGGGATACCACTCTAGGAGGTCCTTGTATCTAAAATTATTAACCTTCGCATGCAATTTACCAAACCAAGTGTGGGCCCATTCACCCTTTGACATCAATGACAAATTCTTCTAACAATTTCCCCCTTTGTCATTGATGTCAACACTCATGCTCCCCCTATCTCAATGCTTCACTTCCTCCGTCTTCATGCTGCATTTCCTTTCACCCTTTGACATCAATGGCAAAGGGTGACTCATGTCTTTGCGGCTGCTCCTGCTGAACATATGGCACTCAGCATGACTTTTGTCTTCTTATCCTTTCCTTCTTTGTCGTTCCTACAATTCTTTTGCTTGGCCACAATTTTATTCTGCTCTACTTGGTCTAGAACATATATGTTGTTTGGTCTTCATGTGGTTGTTGCAACCAATCTTTTTGAATCTTCTTTGATTTCGCACTTCTGAGAGTCAAACAAGAGATTATACCCTTGATCACACATCTTGCCAACACTGAGAAGATTGTGCTTCAAATCCTTAACTAGCAAAACATTTTGTGCTTTCATATGTTCACTTCCAAGACTTGCTACACCTTTTCCAAGTATCTTGATAAAAGAGTTATCTCCAAATGCAACATTGTCACTCTTTTCTTTTAGGCTGACAAATTTGTTTTTATCTCCAGTCATATGTGTCGAGCATCCACTGTCTATGTACCATTCATCTTCTTTATCTTCAACAATCAATGCTAAGTTGCAATATTCCTTCTTTTTCCTTTCCCATTTCATAGCTGGCTTTTCTGTCTTTATGATTGGAGCATTTTCAAGCCTGTAATCATGTGCCTTGTGACCAAGATTATTGCATTTGTAGCACACAATATTTTGATTCATTAGTGGTTCAAATGGATTGTAGTTTCTATTGGTATTGTTGACTACTCAGTGTCAACTACCCCTTGAGCAGAGTTCAATGCAGAACAATCAGAAATTTTCCAAATTTCATCATCATCGCGCAGCTTCTGGTCATCATAATGTAATCTAAATTTTGCAGCTCGGCGGGCCATTGTGTAAAAATGATTCTAGTATGTTTATAAAGTCGTGTAAAACATCTAGATAAGCCTATGATTTTTACCAAAGAGTTTCACTCTAGGGATTTTTTTCCCTCCGCCAATTATTTGTGTTTTTAAACATTTATAATTGGTAGAGTTTTTCTCCCGAGCATGCCCCAAAGCTAGAGTGGGGCTCAATGGTGAGGTCTTAGGTGAGTCCTAGTGTATAGAGTCTATGTAAATTATCATACTAGATCATCTGTAAAGTGATGTGGAATTTGGTTGAATCTAGAGGTCATATTTTTATTGTCAAAATTCCCCTTCTAAAATGGGATTTTCATGTAATATTTTATGTAAAGATGTAAAAAAGTGTTGTCTATAGAGGTTCTAGGGGGTGTGATTACTGAAATTTATACTTCAATGCCTAAACTTTCTATTTAGACACACTTTGAGGGTGGAAATATATGTGTAAACCCCTCTAGAGTCATTATTTTTATTTTCTGGCAAAAATGGCAGAATTTTTAGCCAGAAATTGGTCAAAAAATTAAAATGAGAGAACAATTATTTCTCTAGGTGGAAAAATAATTAAAAAGGGAATGTGCACTTTCCAAATAAGGGATTAAATTGAAAGTTGAGAAAAGTCTCATTTCCAAGGCAAAAAAGTCCCACAAAAAATTCGTCGGGCCAGAAGAAAAATAAATTCTCATGGGAAATCAAATTTTTGGTCTAGGTGGTTATTTTGAATGAGGGAATTTCAAGAAAAATATTTTTGAAAATATTCTAGTGGTCCAAAACCACTCCAGGGTCAAAGATTGGTCCATCCAGCTCATCAATCAAGGAAGTCGAATTTTTCTATGGATCTATGCAGCAGTAATCAAGGGTTCGAATTATTTTGAGGAAGATCAAGCCATGGATCAAGTCAACTAGTCGTTTTTTCCACTTGGAGGCTCTCACACTCTCATTTTTCTATATAAGGAAGCTCTAAGCTCCTCATTTGTATCATGATAAAATCTTGAGCTCTTGGCTAAGTGAAGCTCTGCTACTTTTGTAATATTATAATAAAGAAACAAAAAAACAAACCAATAAAAACAACAACAACAAAAAATCTGAGCAAGAAAATAAAGTCTTTGGGGCAAAGCTATGGTGTTATTCTTCAGTTATATGGTAATATCTTTCTGATCTATTGTGCTTCATGTTCTACTAATGTTCTAATTGTTATTTCCATTAGCTCTTGAAGATTCATTGGTGTATAGTTATCTTGCATCATTGTTTAGATTTGGAGAAACACTTTAGGATGAGCAAATCTATTGGTTTTCGGTTAAACCCTTAGACTCCTCTTCCACTGTGTTATCCAAATCTCTATGGATCTAACAAATACTTTTCAAGTGTGTAGAAAATAATATTGTTGATCAGATCTTGGATACTTGGGGACATTCTCGGTTGAATTAACCAACTATTCAGGGCATAGAAGCTGAGGAACCCATAGTGAGTTATATGAAGACTTATCAGTCAAAATAGGAAAAGGGGTTTTCTTGCCATCTGCTCTACATCAAATTTTATCTATCTTTAAATCTTCCAAATTATTTTTAGAGCTTTAAATGAATAGATTTGCGATTGAAGAGCTTGTTCTTGTAAATTTGTAAATAGATCTTGTATATATTTTCCTCTAACTCTTATATATATTTGTCCACCCTATATATATCTATTGACATTTTTCTTTTGTTCTCTTGCAGATCTGAAGAAAGGGACGAGGGTTTTATTTTTTATTTTGTTTGCAGGTGGATTAGCCCAATGAATCAAAGAGAAACAATTTTTTTTTGGGAGGTTATACCCTCATCTAGCCTAGCAGCTAGGGTTTCAGTGCAAAGAACATCTTTTGTAGGGTCATATAGCATCTTAGCCCTCTCTCTTCAGGGTCGCAAGCCTATAAGCCATCTCTAGGCCTTTCAAAAGGGAGAATTCAATTTTTTTGTAGCTTGGATCTCACTGAAATTCTTTTAGGGAAGCCGAACTGGCTTTGAGACCCTTCCTCACACCAAAGTCGATTTTATTTGCAACAGTTTCCACTTATAATTTTTGTAAATAATTTTTTGGATTGTTTCTCAAATTTTTTCTTTCCAAATCTAACTCGGGTTCCAATTTTCTAGATCAGATACACATTTTTGGGCTCAAGTTTTTATTTATATTTATTTGGGCTAGTCGTTGACTTCTTGGCTCATTTTTGGCTTAGCCGCAAGGCCTTTAGTGCCTCATTTTGCTTCAAATATTTTGTGGCTAACCCTTTTTTGTTTGCTGAGAAATCGTTCACATTTTCAAGGATTTATACATCTATTTTCTTGGCTAGGAGCTAGCCTTTTGGGGCTCATCCTTAGAGACTATTTTTGGAGACTAGCTGCAGGCCTTGAGAGGCCTCTTTCTCCAAGCCAAGGACTTGAAGAAGTTCAGATACCCTTTCAAATCTGAAACGATTTCATTTTGAGGGTTATTAGAGTTTTTCAAGAGGTTAAAGAATTGAAAAAATTGCAGTTATAATAAAAAATTTATTAAAATTTTTATGGCCTTTCCTTGACAAGGACATGAGCTTTGAGGGTTATATTCATCAATGTTGTGGGTTTCTAGAGGCTTGGGAGCAAGTCGTTTGCCGTTGAAGTTCATCATCTATTGGCTTGTAACCTCTTCTTGATATATTGATGCTTTAGGAGCAATTGGTTGTTGTAAAGTTCTAATTATCTTTGTAATCTCGTCAAGGTTATTGAAGAGCCCTTCTCACTGTCTAAAGGGTTATTTCTTCATTGTAACATTAATAATAAAGTGATCTTCTTACTTGAAGGGAGCTTGGGATTCAATCCCTTGGTATCCCCCTCCTTGTTTAAAAGGGAGGATCTCTTAGCTTAGCTTCTCTTTGCTTTAGCTTTAGATCTGATTACTAACCTCTTTTCCTTGCTTTCTTCTAGCTAGTTGGATTTCATTGTCATTTTCTCTTGTCCCTAATCTCATTTGCATAGTAGATTGGTAGCAGTTTTTCTAATCACTGGTAGCGATCTCATTTGCCATTTTCTAATGTGATTTTAACATACAAATCTCACTTCTTTTAATTGTCATAATAACATAAGTGGAGAATATCTTAATAAGCACTATAACTAAAGGCATTTAAGCTATTGTTTCTAACATATGATCTAATTGCATCTCTTCTATTGTTTCATTGAGTAATATTCTATTTGCTTCATTTAATCATTGTTGTAAGCTAATCATCTTGTGCTTTAAGATTATAAGTGGATTGGCTTTTCCTTTACTGAAGCATCTTGTTGTAATTGGATCTCATTGAAGCATTTGCATTTGCATCTTAGATCTAAATTTGCATTCTTAAAATTTACCTCCAAGCATAAGCTTGGTTGATAGAAAGATAGGACAACCTTCTTCGTATCCAATTTAAGAAGCTTGACCCTTAGACAACAGTTAAAACGAGTGACCTTGCAGTTCTCTTGCGGCCAAGCCCTTGTAGGAACGGAGGCACTTGGGTTGCTAGAAGTCCTGGGTAGGTATCATTAATGAGGCCTTGGCCTCCTTCTCCAGCGCTTCTCCCAATAACCTTGTTCTAAGACTAGCTTCGATAATTGAAGAGAAGGCCTTCACCTTAGAATAGGCATATAATTAACATTAACCAAGATCTTGAATCTCAAATAGGTAGATTTTGCATTCACTCTTCTAACATCGTCATTTTGCATTTCAATTGATTATTGCAATTGGGATTGAGAGCCTATTTCATACTTGCAAATCTTACATTGTTTTACTTGTTATTTTCAAGTTTATTGTCTTTTGAATATCATCTTTACTTGAAGTTCAAGTCTTATTTATATTTCCAATTGTTTTAATCTCTTGATTTCTTGTACAAACACGTTTTTGCAGCATTGTCTATCTTACAACTTGATATTGTATTGTTATTTGCAAGTACTTTAATTTGTATTTGAGCATTGTTATTAAGGCACTGGTCTCTCACTTTTACAATCTCATTAATTGTCATATTGATCTAACTGAATCTATTTTTAACTCTTACAGTGCTCATTAATAATCACACTAGCCAATTAACTTCAAATCAAGTTATCTAAAGAAGTAATTGCCTTGCCCTTAGTCTCCTAGAACTTCTTCTTCCAACAATTTTTGCTCTTTCGTTTATCTTTAGGGACTACCCCTTATAGATTGTCTAGGAGAGAGCTTAAACGGAGTGAGCAAGGAATAGGTGACAGCCCCTGCTCTAAGCGTTGGACCTTGGGTGTACACTTTGGGTGACAACAGTTATAAACATGAATATTTCTTGATTTATTCCTTCCGTAATCATTCTTGCTTCTTGCATAATTGTATCTTCTATTGATTTTACAATGGATTGCTTTATGCCCAAAATTTCCGCAGGAGTAACAATGACCAAGAAAAATATTTTCATACCTGGGAGGGTAGAATGACCTTCTGAAGTTGTTTTGTCTTGGAGGAGGTTCAAACCATTGTTGATTCTGAAGTGGCAGCATTTCAAAATTCCCTTTTAATTTCTTCCTTCAAGGGCTTGGAGCTTGTGCCTTCCTTGCTTGAAGATGTGCCCTCATAACCAAGACCATTGTTGATTCTGAGGTGGCAGCATTTCGAAATTCCCTTTTAATTTCTTCCTTCAAGGGCTTGGAGCTTGTGCCTTCCTTGCTTGAAGATGTGCCCTCATAACCAAGAGATCTTTGACAGCTAAGAATGTTATCCAACACTAGTGAGTTGTTCAAGTTCTTGTTAAGCTTATCAACTTCAGCTTTCAATGTTACAACTTCCTCTTCAAGCTTCTTACACTCTTCTTCATTCTTCTTCATATGGATCTTCATCACTTCCTAAATTCTTTTTGCTTCTTCAAGATGGACTTTTAAAGAGACAATTTCCTCATCGCGCTTTTCAAGAAAGTTTCTCAATTCTCTATTTTTATTTCTAAGCAAGGCATTTTCCTTTTCACTATTCTTCAACTTTTCTTGAAAATATTCATCTTCCTGTTCGATCTCTGAATCTTTTTCGAGTCCCCAAAAAGAACCTAATCTCTTATTTGGTTTTTCATTATCTAAATCATTGACTTCTTTGTCACCATGATCATTTATCTTGATTCTCTTGGGTTATGAAGAAAACTTCTCTTGCATAGGGTTCTTCTGTATCACTTTCTTCTGAAGAGTTGTTGTCCTCTTTAGAATAAAGATTTTTCTTGTGAAAGCTTTTATTTTCCTTAAAAGGACATCTCTTAACATAATGACCTATTCTTCCACACTCGAAACATTTAAAAGGTAACTTACCTTTGTGTTTGCCAGTTCCCCTTTTCAGCCCCCTCATGAAATTTGCTTCTTCTACATTTGAATCAGCATCTGGGGTTCCTTCAATTCTTGAGTTCTTTATTTCTTGTCTTTTGTGTGGCTTTAAAAGCTTCTTCTTTGGTTGATGATCCTTCTTTTGTATCTATTCTCATTTCGTATGTTGTAAGAGTGCCATGTAATTCTTCGATTGTCATATTGGTCAAGTCCTTGGTTTCTTCTATGGCAGATACCTAGGAATTGTATTTCAAGGGAAGCAATCTCAAGACCTTTGGTATGCCAAAGGATCTTCAAGTTTTTCTCCTAATCCTCTAATGGAGTTGACAACTTTATCTTTGTCATCTATTTTCAGATTTTCAAACTAAGCTCTATATCTTTGAAGTTTGACCTGCTTGACTTTATCATAACCTTCATACAAAGTTTTAAGTTTATCCCAAACGTATTTGGCCGTGGTACATGTCATCACCTTGGAATTAATCATTCCTAACAAACCACCCATGATGGTATGAAGAGCTTTTGAATCGCAGTTAAACATATTCTTCTCATCAAGATCAATAGGAGGATTTTAGGGACTTTGTAACCATTTAGGATGGAAAGCCAAACATCCACTCCTACAACCTTCAAGTAGGTTTCCATGCAACTTCTCCATAGTGGATAATCGTTTCCATCAAACACCCAAATTATTCTTGAAGAGATGCCTTCCATTTCCATATCTGCTCACGATCTTCCCTTCATTGATTAGACTGTTGGAGGATAACCTGCTCTGATACCAATTGTTGGAAATTCTAAGAGAGACAGTGAATCAATATTTCGTAAATTTCAATAATTTAAGTATCAAAACAATTAACCAATAACATCACATACAAATGAATATAAGATATATATATATATAAAATAAGCTACAACTTCCGGTTTACCAGCTACAACCCTAAGATTTACCAACTCCCACTAGAAGTAGGTGACAACCTCTTAAAGGAAGATACAACTTCCTTCCCTAGCACCACCCTGCCCCCCAATAGAATAAAAGGTAAAATAAGATCTTCTTGGGCTCTTGTACCAAGGACAATGGCCCAATTACAACAACATTCAAACAACTTCAGTTCTGCCCCTCTTCAAAGTCAGATCCAAAAAGTCTGCTTCAACACTCTCCAAGTCTATGTTGATTTTCTAGGTGCAACATAGACTAGCATAATATTTCTAAAATACTGATAATTACTTTTGATGTTGATCTTCTTTTAAATTATTCCAATATATCATCCAACAATTATACTTCAGAAATTCAACCATAAAAGAACAGTAGAAAACACAATGCACAAAGGGAAGAAAATATTTATCCTAGGAAAGCCCACCAAGGGAAAAAACCCAACAACCTTTTTCAATAGAGAAATTCTTCTGATCAACAAGAGACACACCTAGACCTATGGTCGAACCTAGTCAACCCCTCCAAGTCAAGCCTCACATCCAGAAATTTCGGCCCTCTTGCAACTGCCAGTTACCCCAAAATTTCAGCCAACAACTACCCAAAATTTCAGCCCCTGCAATAGAACTACCCAAAAAAAACTGTGAACCAGAAGAGAGAGAATCTATCCACATGTGCAAGCTTGAGAGAGAGAGAAAGAGATGCAATTTGTATTCTTTTTCGTCCTCCTTGTCCTTCTTGCTCTTCGTTAAGATGCCCAGAAAATGTCTCCTTGAGGAAGTGTGAATTAGTGCCAAGAGATTGAGATCGAGCTACCTTTACATAGTGATCCATTGGGTGGAATGGGTGTGTCTTTTGCCCTAGGCCGACTTGACTTGGAGGGAGGTTGACTTGACAAACTTGGAGCCAAAAATTTCAATTTCAAAATTCAAATTTTCTTCTTTTAAAAGTCGCAATAGGACTTTGACTCAAAATATATTTTCTTTTGATTCTAACATTTAAAATATGCTTTATAATAATCAATACAAATACATCAAGTGGCCAAATATACATTATGAAGACCGACCATAGTTACAAATTCAACACTCCCTCTTAACTAGGGTGGTATTCATAATCACTGTCATAGATGTTCTGAAGTTGACAAATTTCGCTAGAGAAAAGGTTATATCAAATCATCATCAGCATCATCATCTACCATCAATATCTGCTAGTGGCCATATCCGGGGCAATACCAAACCCATGGCATATCATTAGCATATCAAGACCTCACTCCTCTAGAGTGATCGGTCCTCAAATCCCAAGGCCTCTCACTAGGCCAAAAATGTCGAGATCTTAACTAGCAAGCACTCACTCATCCTTCCTTACGAGCACTCTAGGCCAAGACCTCACTCAACCCTCCCTAGTTGGTGATCGAGTCTAGATGTTGAAGGACCTCACTATGTTGATTTTGGGTAGCATCAAATGTGCTCTAGCTCCGAAATTTTGTGGAGGGGCTAGAACACATGAGATCTCCAAGACCCAGAAATCGTTTGGTGAAATTCCACCCAGATTGTATTTTATTAAAATAATTAATATTTTTAATGGGGTTCCTAAGTCTAAACTTAGGAAAATAAAATTATTAATGGGTATGAATGAAAATATGTGTGAGATGCTTCTAAGAGACGAGGATCAAGTCTAATTTAATCTTAGTCGTTGATTAGAGACTTAATCTTGGTCGTTGATTCATCAACAGGAAAAATATAAGAGAAGGCTTGAGAGTTAGTTGGAGATACACCGAGTAAGCATATTGATCAATCAGTTCGATTTTCTGGGGCACGATTTGTTGAGAGAATCGAACCAGTGATTTGTTCTAGTGAAGGGCAGAAGCAGAAATTGGATAAGAAAAATAAGTTCTGAGCCAAAGAGTACGTCGCAGAGAGGCAGCTTGAGCGACAGGAAGACAGCGCAGAGGCCTATGTAGCCCAGGAGGGGCTCACGCAGAGCTTACGCAATTCAGGAGGGGCTCACGCAGTGGCAATGCAGAGTGTCGTCTATAGTCCGAGATTTTGTTGGGGAAGCGAAGTTTTGAGCCGAGAGAGTTGAACGACAGTCTTCATCCAGCAAATTGATCCAGCGGTTGGGGTGACGCAGTCCTCTAGACGCAGGACACAAGCCCACGTAGTGATTGCGTAGGGACTGTGCAATATTTGTTGGGAGGGTGCTAGATCGCTCATCGAATTAGTCGGGGCTTGGGGACAAGGTAAACCCTCGTATGTATTTCTTGTTGTCGTGATTTCTTTGTAAGGTTTGCCGGTGTGAGAGGCAACCTGTTGTACTCAAATTTTGCTTGCTTAATAATATAAAACCCTCTATCTGCTACATCGGTTTTCCCGCATTGGGTTTTTACGGGGATGTGTTGTCCAAAAGTAACGGTGCCCCTTGTGTGTGTCTCAATTATTGCTTCAGTTTATGATCTGTATGTTAGTATAAACTGCAGTAGTGTTTACATCAATGTTTATGTAATTAAATAACTTGTTGAATGAAATAACAAGTAGGAGATGTTAAACTAGTCACTACAACAGGACTTATGTTTCTAGATTCAGAAATTTTTACATTGTATCAGAGCGATTGCAGATCATAGGGACACTGCAGCCATTAGCCGAGAAGATCCAGCAGATCTGTTGCAGAGAGGCAGTTGTCTCAAGTGACAGCATTGTTCCAAAGCCAGAGAAGCACTGAAGGGGTGACGCAGTGCAGGAGGAGTGATGCAGAATCTCACGCAATGCCTGCATCAGCTTTCTGAGCCAGGGCAAGGTGACGCATTAGCCAAGATGAGTAGTGACTGCGTCAGCTCTCTGGGTCAGCGCAAAGACTAAGAGGGAAAAATCTAGCTCACGCAGAACCACATCAACTTTTTGGACCGAGAAGCAGTGACACAGTGGCCGGAAGAAGCCGATCTAGCTCACATAGCGATTGCGCAGAGCCTGAGGGGCTCAGATCCGTCAATTGTCGGGGCAGTAGGAGCAGTGCAGATCAGATCTATGGTGCTGGTGGGACGTTGTTGCTTTTGTTGCAAAACAGTGTCTGAGGAGACAGAACCGAGGTAGAGGGAGTCACTGCCTTAATAGATTTCTTGCCAAAGAAATCTAGATCGAAGTTGCTAAGTAGCAGCAAAAAGAGATCGGAGGGGTGGTTCGACAGTTGTTGGCAGAAGGATTTTCGTGAAGGAAATCGAATTTCAAAGGAAGCTTGTTCGTTAGAGGATTTCTAGCGCCAAAGAAATCCAGATCTGAGTTTTGTTGAAGCAGCAGCGAAAGAGGGAGAAGAGAACTTGTTCGACACTCATTTGAGCAGAGATGGCAGTTAATGGACTGAGGGATCAAGACAGGTTAGATGGAGCATCCAACTTTGTCATTTGGAAGGCCAGGATCCTGGCAGTTTTGGACAAAAATCGCATCAAGGATTATGCCTTGAAGACAGTTGGTTGTTCCAGTTGATGTTGATCCTCTCAAGCAGTACGAGGAGGCTCAGGAAAAAGCGAAGTGCATGATCCTAGACGAGGTCAAGGATCATGTGATCCCACATACTGCTGAGAAGGACACTGCAAGGGAAATGTGGGAGGCCTTGACCACTTTGTACGAGAGAACTTCCGTTCAACGGAAGATGTTGCTTGAGAGTTAGCTGAGACAGTATCAGATGCAAAAGGGAGAAGAAATCGATCCCTTCCTTCTCAGGTTGCAAGGGATCCGAGACCAACGAACTTCCGTAGGGTCTACACCAGATCCTGAATTCATGGTTAGGATTGCCCTGAATGCAGTCACTGAAGACTGGGAAAACCTTTGTCCAAAGCATCTTGGGCAAAGCTTCTCTCCCCAGTTGGGAGAAGATGTGGGTTGCTCTTTGACGGGAAGAGATCAAACGGTTGACCAAGGCGGGAAGCAATGGCAAAGGGATCAGAGCCAAGAAGGAGGAAGAGGAGGATGCAGCTCTCACATCAGTGGGGCAGTAAGGGCAGCAAAAGAGGAAAAAGAAAAATATATCCAAAGTCAGATGCTTCAAATGTGGAGGACTGGGGCATTTCGCCACTCAGTGCCCTTAGAAGAAGGGTAAGGAAGAGAAGTCTGACTCAAAGGCTGCCCCAATGCAAGCTGACAAAGAGGGCGATGATGATGATTGCGCCATCAGTGCTCATGCACCTCTAGAGAAAAGGTGGGGCAATATTGAGTTATAGTCGGGAGGACTATAGGTGGGGTAGGATCCTTGAGGTGCCCAAACTCTTGGAACACATATGGCTATAGGAGCCCTTAATGACAGTAGCAGAATGATGGGAGTCAGTTGGTGCAAGGAATGATGGAGCAACAGTGCCCAAGTCTGAAGCAGCGTAGTAGAGTGTTGCAGCAATGCGGGAGGCACAGAGCAGATACAATAGAAGCGCAGTAGCATCAAAGGGTCAACACAGATTAGCAGCAAAGGTAGCTTCAACATCCAAGGACATCCCGACTAACCAGCATGTCAACTTTTGGGTAGTTTTTCAATTGCTTACTTCTCAGCAACTGAGTTGCAATTCAGCAGTTAGCAATGGCAATGCTATAGGCAGCATGATGCAGCATATTGAGAGGGAGTTGCAGTACAAATGTATTAGTGACAGTGGCAGTGTCATGGGCAGCAGTACAAATTGCAGTAGCGCAGTGGATGAAAGGCAACATGCCGAGCATGAGCAATGCAAAGGACTGATGTCGTGGATCAGTGTGGTACTTCTGCCGGGAAGTATTGTTAGAGCACATTCCTCACTAAGAGGGAGTGTTGATTTTGGGTAGCATAGGATGTGCTCTAGCTCCGAAATTTTGTGGAAGGACTAGAACACATGAGATCTCCAAGACCCAGAAATCGTTTGGTGAAATTCCACCCAAATTGCATTTTATTAAAATAATTAATATTTGTAATGGGGTTCCTAAGTCTAAACTTAGGAAAATAAAAATATTAATGGGTATTAATGAAAATATGGGTGAGAAGCTTCTAAGAGACGAGGATCAAGTCTAATTTAATCTTAGTTGTTGATTAGAGACTTAATCTCGGCCGTTGATTCATCAACAGGAAAAGTATAAGAGGAGGCTTGAGGGTCAGTTGGAGATACACCGAGTGAGCATATTGATCAGTCAGTTCGATTTTCTGGGGCATGGTTTGCTGAGAGAATCGAACCAGTGATTTGTTGCAGTGAGGGGCAGAAGCAGAGATTTGGATCAGAAAGTAAGTTTTGAGCCAAAGAGTATGTGGCAGAGAGGCAACTTGAGTGATAGGAAGACAGCGCAGAGGCCTACACAGCCTAGGAGGGGCTCATGCAGAGCTTATGCAGTCCAGGAGGGGCTCACGCAGTGGCAGTGCAGAGTGTCATCTATAGTCCGAGATTTTGTTGGGGAAGCGAAGTTCTGAGCCAGGAGGGTTGAACGACAGTCTTCATCCAACAAATCGATCCAGCAGTTGGGGTGACGCAGTCCTCTAGAGGCAGGACGCAGGCCCACGCAGTGATTGCGTAGGGACTGCACAGTATTTGTTGGGAGGGTGCCAGATCGCTCATCAGATCAGCCAGGGCTTGGGGACGAGGTAAACCCTTGTATGTATTTCTTGCTGTCGTGATTTCTCTGTAAGGTTTGTCGGTGTGAGAGGTAACCTGTTGAAATTAGATTCAACTTGCTTAATAATATAAAAACCTCTCTCTGTTGCACCAGTTTTCCCGCATTGGGTTTTTCAGGGACGTCGTTGTCCAAAAATAACGGTGTCCCTTGTGTGTGTCTCAATTATTGCTTCAGTTTAAGATATGTATGTCAATATAGATTGCAGTAGTGTTTACATCAATGTTTATGTAATTAAATAACTTGTTGAATGAAATAACAAGTAGGAGATGTTAAATCAGTCACTGCAACAGGATTTCTATTTCTAGATTCAGAAATTTTCACACACTACACCCTACCTGGTGTGTGACCGGGTCCAGATGCTGACGGACCTCACTACACCCTTCACTAGTGCGTGATCAGGTCCAAGATCTCACTACACCCTTCTTGGTGTGTGATCCGGTCTAAATACTGACAGACCTCCCTGCACCCTTTCCTGGTGTGTGATCGAGTCTAGACCTTACTCAACCTTCCATGGTGAATAATCGGGTCTCCTCCAAGAGGCACTCACTCATCCTTCCTAATGAGCACCTAGGGCCTCTCGAACAATTCACCCTATCAGGAGAATGTCCATCCATGCTGGTATCAACTCAGCACTTACTCTCAACGAGAAGGGTAGTCTCCACAAGCTGTAGCTTATCTCTAAAGTACACAAACTTCTCTCTGGGCAACGGTTTCATTAGATCGTCAGTTTTCCACTCATCAGTGGGGATGTGCTCGAGCCTTATCGCTCTACTCTATACCATGTCATAGATGTAGTGGTACTTGATCTCAGTATGCTTCGACTTGTCATGGAACGTAGGATTCTATGAAAGCTTCACACAACTTTGATTATCACAGTATATCACTGTCGGTTCCAACTCTTGGTTGAAAAACTCATGCAAACAACTTTCAAAGCCACACTACTTATGTACACACTTCATTTGTTAATATATTATGCTTATGCAGTGTTGAGTGCAGTAGATCTTTGCTTCCTGCTCATCCAAGATATCATAGCATAGCCTAAAATGAAGCATACTCCTAAAGTGCTCTTCCTATCATCAACACTTCTTGCCCATTTAGCATCTGTATATCCCTAAAGTTGTACATCCTTGTTTGCAACATATCTCAAACCATAGTTCACAGTGCCATGTAGATATCTCAAAATGTGCTTTGCTACAATCCAATGCCCACGTCTCAGTTCCCCCTGAAACTAGCTCAACGTGTTAACAACAAAGCATATGCCCGACCTGGTGTTTAACCAAATACATCAACAAACCAATCAACCAACAGTATATAAATGGATCTACCAAATTGGATTCAGAGCCTCATAACTTCTTCAAGTTAATCACCATGGGAGTAGCCATAGATTTACAGTCCATCATGCCAAACTTCTAAAGGATATCAATTACATACTTTCCTTGACCAAGGAAGACTTCGCCAAGTTTCTGTCATACTTCCAATCCCAAGTAATAATGCATCAACCCAAGATCCTTCATATCAAATTCAAAAGCCAACTACTTCTTACATTGAATAATAAGAGGCTCAGCACCTGTCAAAAACAAATCATCAACATATAGCAATAGGATCACAAGTGCATTCTTCACAACCTTAAAATAAGGATTGGATCGACATCACTCTTGGTAAATCCCAATCTCATCAAATAGTTGTCAATATGAGCATACCAAACTCTTGGAGCTTGCTTGAGTCCATACAAGGCCTTCTTTAACCTACAAACATGAGATTCCCTCATCTCAAAGCCTTGAGGTTGCTCTATGTACACCTCTTCCTCAATCACACCATTGAGGAAAGCAGTCTTCAGTGTTCACATCCGTCTGATGTAAATTCCATCATAATGAAGCAGCAAGAGAAATAATGGATCTAATGGAGGTGTACCTAGCAACTGGAGCAAAGGTCTCATCATAATCTTCTCCCTCTTTCTGGGAGAACCCTCTAGCCACGAATCATGCCTTGTATTTGTCAATACTTCCATCTGCAACATGCTTGATCTTGTATATCCACTTGGAAGTCACCACTGACTTCCCTTCCAGCCTTGGCACAATCTCCCAGACATCATTCTTCATGATAGATTGATATTCTTCATTCATGGCTTCCTTCCACACTTGTTGGCTAGTTGCTTCTTCATAAGTGGAAGGCTCTACATCAATCAAGTTAGTCATGAGAGCTGCATAGCTAGAAAACCTTTTAGGTTTCTTAACTTCTCTGGATGTTCCATCAAGAGTTGCATGTCCTTCTGCTTCTTCCAATGTAGATCTAAGCCATGTTGGTCTCATTATGATCTCTGGAACAACAATTGTTCCACTGGTTTACAAGGCCCTTCTGGCTCTTCAGGACTTTCTATAGAACTCGAATGTTCTTCCTTCAAAGCCTCATGTTCTACTTCATCATAGGAATCCATGGAGATGTTGAAATTTGATGACTTAAAAAAGTTTCCTGCAATCCCAACCCGGTTTTAATTTCACCTTATCACTCCCATTCAGTTAAATGCCCTTTCCCATGAACATACATTCAACATATAGAATTCTAGAAATGAAATTTTCAGATTAAAACACATGGAATTGTCAACACATGCTGAAAATAAATATGGACATAACCAGACCAGCTACACATAAAAAAACACAGATTTTTTGTCAACTTCGACCCAGGCAAAACCCCTTCAATCTTCTCTAGGAAAACCTGTTACAGAGCTCTTCAAATTTATTTATCTTTCAAGTTTAGGAAAAATACATTCGCAAACAAAACAAAACAACAAAATACAACTTATCTCTTCAGCGCAAAACTCCTTGAAAATTGTGCCCACTTTGCCTCGATTTTTGTGCCCCACTTGAAGCTGAATATATGTACTGCACCGACATGATTTTACGAACTGTATTGTACGAACTTTGTACGAATTGTATGGATTTTTATACCACTGTAAGGATATTTTTCAAAAAAAAATCAAAAAACTTCTCTCAAACGACGTGCAACTCACAGCATTCAATGTTGTTCGTATTGTACCCTCTGTTATCTTCTATGCCTTGATTTCCATGCCTAGAAATCACTCCTTCAGCTTGCTGCAACAAATTTTTCCTTCAAAACAGCCTCTTTTCTCCAATCTGCTCATGAAGAATGAATGCAGTCTCTCTTTTCTTTTCCCCCTTTTGTTTCTCTAAATAACTTTTGGGCAACCCTAAAATCTAATGTGGCTCAGATTCATTTAGATCAAGGGATGAGAATAAATGTGCATTTGATTCTCACATTCTATTTTTTAACTCACCCATTAAATAAAGTACCCACATTGTACTTTATGTCTAAAGTCACTTTTCACTTTATAAATTAACATTGACTTTACCACTTATAAAGTCACTTTCACTTTATAAAGTCTCACTTCCGAAGAGAATTATTTTGGACACTTTTCCCTAGGTAGAGACTAACCCATGGGAAACCACTTGTCCAAGGTACATTAAAAATCAACACTCCCTCTTACTAAGGAAAGTGTTTCTCACCACACCCATTTTGTCCCTGAAATGGACATGCTTGCCTCTTGGCAAGGACTTCGTGAGAACATCGACCACCTGCTCATCTGTCGATATATACTCCAGCTTCACTGCCCCCTTCTGAACATAGTCTCTAATTAAGTCATATCTGATGTCAATGTGTTTTGACCTGTCATGAAACACTGGATTGTCCGTGAGTTTAATGCAACTCTGATTATCACAGTGAATAACCGTTAGTCTCAACTCTTGATCAAATAAGCCATACAACAACTTGCGAAGCCAAATGGCCTCACAACTAGCCTGACTAGCAGCCATATACTCAACCTCAGAAGAGCTCAAAGCAACTGACTTTTGCTTTCGACTGAACCACGACACAACTGCCGAACCCAATCCGAAGCAACACCCTGAAGTGCTTTTCCTGTCAGAAGCACAGCCTGCCCAATCTGAATCTGTGTAACCTACCAACCTCACTCCATCTCCCCGCCTATAGTCCAGACCATAATCAATAGTCCCCTGCACGTAGCGAAGAATGTGCTTTGCAGCTACCCAGTGCACCTTCCTGGGCTCAACCATGAACTAGCTAAGTGTATTCACTGCAAAGCATATATTTGGCCTAATGTTGACCAGATACATCAAGGACCCAATAAGCTGCCTATAAAATGTGGGATCCACCAAACTAGAATCTGAAGCATGAAGCTTCTTCCAGTTGGTGATCATAGGTGTAGACATGGGTCTATACTCTGCCATGTGAAATCTGCTCAACACATCCACAGCATATTGCCCCTACCCTAGAAAGATATGCCCCTCCTCTTGCCACACCTCAAGCCCCAAAAAGTAATGCATCAGCCCAATGTCCTTCATCTCAAAGTCCATAGCAAGATCCTCCTTGCAACCACTAATCAGTCTTTTTGCCCCAGTAATGAACAAGCCATCAACATACAACACAAGAATGAGCGGATCATCCCCTACAACAATGTAGTATAGGTTCAAATCTGCATCACTCTTCGTGAAACCCATCTGCTGCAAGTAAGTATCAATCCTCGAATACCAAGTTCTTGAGCTTGCTTAAGTCCATAAAGTGCTCGCCTCAACTGGCATACATGGGTCTCCCGCCCAGGTACCTCAAAGCCCTGTGGCTGCTCAACATACACCTCCTCCTCTATAACTCCGTTCAGAAATGCGGTCTTCACATCCATCTAATGGATCTGCCAACCCATTTCTGCAGCAATAGAAATAAGGGACCAGATAGAAGTGTACTCCTCCCTTCATTCAAGACTGAAAGCTAACTTGCTCTAACTAAATTGCTAACTACCACCTCGTTCTATAGTTAAACTAATGAAGACCATGTTATGGAGAGATTGCATTCAAGAAGAAATCTAGAGAAGGACGAGAACTTTGCCTTCGCAGGCAAACGTAGTAAAGCCAAGGGCAAGAAGGGCCAAGGAGAGGCAGAGTCTAGTGAAAAGGACAAGAAGAAGAAGCTAAGCAAGATCAAGTGCTTCCATTACCATGAGTACGGACACTATGCCACTAAGTGTCCTAATCAGAAAGAGTCCAGTGAGGATCATGTAGCTACATCAATGGAGGTAGATGTGTTTTCTGCCTAATTCGAGAAAGATTTCTCATTGATAGCTTGCATGGCAAGCTCAGCACACAGCAGATAAATGGTATATTGATTTGGGAGGATCCTTCCACATGACCAAGAACAAAGAGTATTTCAGTGACTTGGAGGAGAAGCACATGCAATTTCAGATTGAGCTAGGAGATTATGGCATGTACACAACTAGGGGATTTGGTACTATCAGTTTTGAGAGGGAGTCAAGTAGCTCTCTCCATCTCAGAGATGTCCTCTATGTTCCAAGCTTGAAGAAAAACCTTGTTTCAATAGCTACCCTTGAGGACAAGGGTTATGATGTCATCTTCAGCGGAGGTAAGGCTTACCTATGTTGAGAAAACTAGGGCAAAGTAGATAGAGTTATTTTAAATTTGATTTCTATTTAATACTTGACATTTTCTTGTGATATATATATTAGGACATTATAATCATTATTTAGTTTTGTTCATCATCAAGACAAATGCCAATGAGAAGATCACAATGCAAACACAAGAAAACCCACAAAAATCTCTTCTTACAGAATTTCAATGAAGACTTCCAAGACCTTGACCTTGACCCAAGACCAAACCTTCCAAGAGATGACCCAGTGAAACCCTTAGACTTCTTTGCAAAACAAGATTGAAGAAACCCTAGGTTCTCCTCCAAAACTCGCAGATGTGGGCAACAGGAACAGAGATTTCCTTCCTTAACCAATTTGCTGGTCTCCAAAGAACTTCCCTAGCTTCCAAGAGAATTTCGCTCTCCTTCTTTCTTCCTTGGGCCAACATGAAGAGATTTGGCCGACTCATCCCTTAGAGGCTTCTAGACATCACATTTTACAATAATAATTTTCCTTCTTTGTTACATGAGCCCTCTAGGGGCTAGTACATCATGACTTTGACCTTTTGACTTGTCAGCAAGACTCCTAGAGCACTCAATGGGTGCTTTGACCTAGGACCACAACATGATGGGCAAGAAACCCATTTCAATAATAATAATTTTCTTTTACAGATAAATTTTTCTTTTCTTTTTCTTTTGACAAGTACATCAATAATTACATCAAGTCATGACTCAAGAATAATTTATGAAGACTGACACTAGTTACATTTCAACACTCCCTCTTAACTAGGGAGGTATTCATAAATGACCACAGGTACAAGGACAGTACTTTCATTGAAACATTCTCATAAGAAGAGTCAGATTGGTAAGCCATCTTAAGCATCAACGTTATGATCAATATACAACCAGCATTGTCAATATAGCAAAGCCTTGACTAACACGCTCCATCTCTCAATAGATCAGAGCACAATGCTGGGAGGTTTTACGTGGGACACCACACTACCTCTTAAGGCAAATACCCCATCCGGATGTTCACAAGGTATGTCCTTCTAGGACCATTTTTGTCTTGGATTTACACATCCTCAAGTAATTTCCTCGTCGACTACTCTTACCTATCAAATGCCCCACCTCATCCTGAAAGAGTATCAGTCATCACAGTACTACCTGTCTCAAATTCCAAATCCTCAAGGAGTATCTACCTTAGATAATCCTCTGGACGCCATTCTCTTTTCATGGCCTTCACTAAGACTTACGGTTGTTAGTCCTAATCTAGTGCATGAGACATGAAGCAAAGAACCATATCTGTCACTCCCTCTCAACTAGGGAGAAAACCATCAGCTACTATGATAGTAGCTCTCAGGGCTCTATCATCATCATCACACGTGCGAGCTTTCTTTGAACCTCACAGAGCCCTCTATATATAGCATCATCATGTTATCATGGAGCCTTTCTTCTTCATAACTTCTTCGTATGGCATAGGCCATCTTCTACATCACTTCCCATAATGTTGAACCAGCAGTTATGTCATCCTTTTTCTTCCTCGAAAAGTGATATTTTAGTCCACATTTGGTTATCCTTCATACAGCTACCTCTTTCAAGTCATGCTTTTTCCAGGATCTGTTATCACTCCAATATTTCTCTAGAGTTGACAAGAAAGAAATGATTAGAGGTAACCACAAACCTACTTTGGAGATTAGGATCTAGCCTTCCTAATTCTCAAAGAGGGCTCTCTCTTTATGATTTAACTTTGTTTAGTTATTTGATTTTAGACTACTTATGATTGTACTTGGGTTTGTTTTGGATTTGGTAGTGGGATCACTAACTTAGATGAAAAGAGGGATGTCTTTTTAATTTTACCATTGGGCTATGGGGTCAAATGTCAAGCAAACAGGACTGGATCAAGTTCTAAAAACAATGTCTACCAGGCAAGATAGTTGAGTTACTTCAGATCTCAATGTTGGATGGTGAAGTGGCTTTCAATCGGATCCAAGTAGCAATTAAGGGTTCCTTAGGCCAGATTATGAAGAAAGTGAAAGAAGTCAACCGAGATGGGAGAGCAATTAAGGATTCTCAGATCCGGATATCAGAAGAAAACATAGAAATGATCAACTGTTCAAAACAAAGTGTACTTAAACAAATTCTGAGATAAATTTCCAGTTAATTCATTCAACTTTAAATAACATTTAAGTTTATGAAAAACATAAGAAAATAAAAAATTTGACAAAGAAAATACTTCACTGTAATAGCTCAACAAATGAATCCTGTAATGCAATCTCTTTATTACTTAGTCCAGTCTGCTGACATGAAAAGTTGGTACAATAACCCTTAAGTTTGATGATCAAAATAACTCTACAAATGTATAGCAATCCACACTCAATACTTCGAATTATGAAGTATTTATACCAAAAAAAATTACAAAATATCCCAAACTGTCTTGGGAATTATTCTAGGAGTAGATCATCTCTCCTGCCTGCTTGTGGAATTCAATCTGGTCAATGGGATGAACATCCCTAGCCAACACCTCAAAGCCTGTTTTTCTGTAGTCAGTTGATGTCTTTGGCTGCTGGACAATTGGCAGCATGAAGGACACCTGCTTTGATGTCAAAAACTAACATCAACCTGCTTTGATTTGTTGGTGTGTGTTTGAAGTATTGAGCATAGGTTTCGGCCTTCAACTTCTCATTTCTTAACTTAATTTCTTTATACATGTCCTTGATATCCTTTTCTTTATCAGCTGGCCTGGTGAATGAAGAAACCTCAACATTGAGTTGTCTCTCAATCAGTTGAGTGTTGGATGTTGAGGGTTGTTGTGTTTCTCCTGAAGTTGTTGTACCTTTGCTTCTTTCCACCATTGTATCAGTGTCAGTGATTTCCACTGATTCAATGGTGTCCTCCTGTTCAGTTACAGGATTCAGCTTGGGCCTCTTCCTGTAACTGATCTCAAACTACTCATTTGTGGTTTCCATAGCAAAACTGGATCCCTATTTCTCTTTGGGTTTCTCTGCTCATTTGCAGGACTCTGTAAAACAGGAGGAATATTCATTGGTTCTCCTAGTTCTGGAACCTGCAGGAAAGAACTTTCATCAATCTGTCTTTCTACATTAATCAATGTATTTTCTACATCCACTACTATACTGTCCATGTCAATTAGAGTGTTTTCCAACCATTCTGATTGGTTGGCAAACCTCTCAATGTCTGGTCTGGGATGAAAGGTCCCAACTTGACCTTGATCCTCAGTTTATTTATGACTCCATGAGGGTCATACTGCCACATAAAACTGTTTTTGAACTTCATTTGCTGCAACATCTTATCAGCCTCTGGTCCAACGTCTCTGGTATTACAAATGAAGGGGCCCAATTGATTTTCATTTTGAATCGGGTTTTCTTCCTAGCTGCTAGGAAGTTAACTTCATCAGAATTGATAATCTGCCTAAAATATTCTAGTGCAAATATCCTCATGGGGAGGTATTTGGGTAGTTTGTAAGGGGCAAGTTGGCATCCATAAATTCTTATCTCTGTGTGGTTCTAGTACAGATACCAGTCTCCCACCTTACTGTTCTTGGCCAATTCTAACACCCTTTTGATCTCTTGGTTGATTCTAGGTTGAGGGCTACTGGTTAGCATATTCATGATTAGATGGACAAATGAATCAATGAAGTCCTTATAAGTGAATGTAGTGGAGTACTTTTGGATCAAGGGTGTCCAATAAATAACTGATCTTTGATTTCCCTTGGTATCCAACTTCTGGATGCTGACAGGGAATTTGTCTGATTGATAATACATGAACATATGAAATAATACAAAAGAGTACTTGAAGACTCTTTCAGTAGGTAATTTGGTAAATTGTTCATGCATCCTGTCTGCAATGAACTGAGCATAGTTGTAAATAACAGCAGGAGGCTTGCCTGGGCTAAATATGGAAAGGAAGGCCAGGACAACCTCATCCACATGCTCATCTGTGGTGTATCCCAAGATGCAAGAGAGCATGGTAATAATCTGTCTGCCTCTCTCAGAAAAAATGGTGGCAGCATAAGGGGGACTATATGTGGGAGTATGACATTCCTCAATGATGAAAGTTTGGAAAATTTGGGCTAGCAGGTCTAACTTGACATAGAGGTCCAGCAAGTCTCCAATAGACAGTGGGGTCTCATTAGGGCTTGGTTGGACCTGCAGCATTTGGTTAATGGATTCTGCAGTGATGGTAAATAACACTTGCTAGTTAGGGGTGACAATAGCTCTTTGGCTAGGAATGTAAAAAGCATCACAGAAATGGATGATGTTTGGGAATGGGTGTACTTTTGGAAACAAATATTTGGGCAAATTAGACTCCCAAAGGTGAATGTCATCGTTCTGGTTCAAGAATTTGTCCCTACTCCAGCAGTGGAGCTTTAGAAGGTAAACAGGGGAAGCAGTGTCCTTTATTTCAAAATCTTTGTCTGCTAATGCAAGGTGGTCGATGTCCAGGTGAGGGGTTTGCAGAGGTCTCACGTCCAAAGAGCTTTGGGAAGCCATAACTGAGTTTATAGATATGAATTTGGCTTGTATTGGTTTTAGAAGTGAGGTTTAGAAGTTCTGGTACAATGAGAGGGTAATTTCAGTCTGTAAACAGGGTTTGGGGTGTATAGCAGGTTTCTTTCCAATTTAGGGAAGTTTATTTCAATTAATTCAATTAATTAACCTCTCAATGTAAACTGTATGTTTTCAAATTCAGGGGTCGTTCTGGTTTTTCTGAGAATACCTGGAAATCGATGGTTTGACGTGCAGACTAGGTTCAGTGGTGAATGTAGAGGATACGGTGGCTTCAACTGTCAACTGGTTGCTTCAATTAGGTGTCTGGAGCTTCTTCAAGCGGCAGACGGTGGTCAATTTGGTCGTTTCAGGTTCAAGGTGTCGCAAATAGGTTAGCAGTTGTTTACAGTGAAAAACGCAAGAAAAGAGTGAATTGGGGCTTTTCCGACCTTTTAATGGGTAACGGTCACATTTTGGCGCGGAAACTATAAATGAACAGTGGGAAGTTTTCGGTCTAGGCTAGGAGGTGGTTTTCTGGGCCATCGCACCGCTTTTGGAGGGTAGGCGGTATTTTTCACGAGCACGCGATATCACCTAAGGCCGCCACATAGCAAAACAGGGCCCAGGCAAAACCATGAATCTCGCGTGCTCTCATGCTATTATTGATCAGTGGATGAACCCGCGCGATATGGATGCGCACCATCGGATCTAGGGGTAGGAGATCAAGGCTATCGTGCGATTAAGTTGCACAAAGGGAATCAGGAAAGGGATTTGCAGGGCCCGGGGTTTAATTACATGGAAATGTAATTAATTAACCAATAAGGTCGAGATTTTTAACATAAGTAGCGGGTTAATAAAGTGGGACCATGGTTTATGTGGCGGGGTTTTTTAACCGCACTAAGGGTTGGTGGGTTAAAAGAGGTTTGTCAGGGAAATATGAAATGGGGAGGTTAATTAGATAAAACGGGGGCATAAAAACTAAGGATAAAGGGGCTTTTATGGGTTTTGAAGGGAAATAGGGAAATTAATAAGGGGGAAAGGTAACATTTGTAATGGGGAATGGATTTCACACTAGGGAAAAGGGGTTTTTGGTAGGGGGATGATTTTTTAAAGGGTAATTACTAGGGAAATGTGTGAAATGAAGGCATAGAGGTCACAATGAGGGGAAAAAATGGATTTATAAGTGATGAAGGGATAACAGGGAAATTAGCAAATAAGCATGTGGGGTATGTGAAATGAGGGGAAATTAGTAAACAAGCTTGTGAATATCTTTTCTTTCTCATAAATCCTCCTGCACATGAAAAATAGGATTAAACATGATAAATGTGCTTTTGACTCAGCAACCTTGCGCATTTGCAACCTTTTTTCTACCTACCCTTTATTTATCCTAATATTTTTTCTTCATTTTATTGGGTGCATTTGAGCTTGTTGACCCTTTATTTTCTTTTCTTTTGACAAACAAACTATCTAATTCTAACCTTATAACTTGCACTGGCTCAGATTAAACTGATGAGCTCATTTTTATTCTCGACCTAACTACCGATCTACCAAGGTTAAATAGTTTGGCTAGATCTTTATTCTCTATCTATCAACATAAAATTTAAAGCATGAATGAGTCAAGATTAAGTTATTTGACCATCATGGATTGTGGCATTTCTGACAAGTTGCACACAACCTTATTTTACAAAGTAAGGTAAAAGGTAGTGGCATTTGAATTTGCACACTTTCATGATCTATTTTATTTCTTTTTGGGGTTCATCTTTTTCACTTTTTTTATCTTTTTCTTTCTTTTTGTCCTTTGATTATTCTTTTAGGACATACCCTCTTTACATTTTTTATTTTTAATATGGAAAACATTTTGCAAAAAAGCAAGAGTATGTACAATATTACAAGACTAACCATAGCCAATTCAAAATTATGAATCCTATTATTATAGGACCCTAACAGGATCTTCCATCCAATCACATGAGTACTAGTTGTAGCTGATTTTCTACAATCCTCTTTTCGGTAGCCCTGTTTCAGCTCAACCAGATGAGTTCAAAAATAAAAATGAACATCAAATTAAAGTTACCTCTTTATGATGGTCCTTTGTGATGTGATCATCTTCAGACTTCATCACTTGCATATTCACAAATTAATCATCATCGAGCTCAAACATGGCTCCCTGTTGAACATTAAGAAAGTGATCCACCAGGACATGATCATCAAACCATCTGCACCCTGTGATCATATCTATCATCGTGGTGTATCCTCAGACCAATTACCAAGGCAACAACCCAATGGAGTCATCTTATCCTTCTTAAAGTGAATCTTCTTCATATAGCAGAATCGAGAAAAACCTAACAGTATATCATGTCTTTATCAATATCATGGTCTTTCTTCAAACTCCATCAAAGTCTTTAGCGAAACATATCTCAACGAGTCACCTAGCCCTGTTCCTCATTTCTAGGATGAGGTCCATCTTGCTACAATTGAACCTTCTTAAGAGGCATGTTTCAAAAACATATAGAATGGATAATAATCATCATGGTCATTCTTCCAAGCTGAAAAGGTCACTCCATGACATCACAAAGGAGGATCCAAAAATGATCCTTATTTGCATCAAAATCTTTATATCGGCTAGCGGACTACTATATCAGGTTCATGAATTCTTTCATATGTTGTTATTAACTCTTCCAGGCATCCACAGCCGCACGATTATACCATGAATCTATCTTTATACTTCAGAGTGCCCAAGGATCCAAGGGTCCTTACAGTTCCCTCCTTCCATCATGCTTACCAAAACAGAGGATCTGCTCATCCTTCTTCCTTTACTTCCTATACCTGCAACATTCATTGACAAGTATACCCAAGCAAAATATGCAATAATAAAAGCATGATGTCAATCTGTCAATCTAAGGTTACCATGAGACTTAGAGGTTGAACTCCTAGGGTGTTCAAGTGCCAACCCTAGACTAAGGGTTCCATATATAGCTTATCAACCTTATCCATGCCTACTTGACATGAGCCATAGATTGTACACAAACCCTAAGGATTGAGGGTTAGGGTTTTTATGAGGGAATAGGGTTAGGGTTTCTATATGACTAGGGTTTTAATAAATTTAACAAGCAGCCCAAGATTCATATACTCAACCTACCCTACAGTATTTCATGTTGGATGCTTAATAAAATATATCATACGGACCTCAATGTTACATTCCTTTGTCGTACTGACCAGTTATCCTGGATGTTATGGTCGCTTCATCGTTTTGTCCTCAAGGTGTGCATCAACTTAATATATACTCCACTATATTGATTTGCTTACCTCTTCTTGATTACTGGTCTGCTGCTTGCTCATAAGAGATGCACAAATATAAGGATCTGTCTGCAAGGATATCTCTTATACCCAAATACCGATTCTTGATATTACCATCAGCAATCAACCCTTTTCACAGTGGAACATAATTGAAGATTTCTTGATTTTTGACAACAAACAGAACCTTCCTTTAAAGAGATGACTATCACAACACTGCCTCTACCATCTCTTCAAGATCAATAAACTGTGGTTTTTATGCTTGCAACTTTGTGATGCACAGGTCCAAAGAACTGACTACGACAATATCCCTTAACCAAGAATTTTTAATTTGAATATTTCTTGTTAAAAACAGAACTTCACTGACTTCAAAGAGACCTCCTTGTTGATACCGTTACAACTACCTCAAGCTTATATGCCTGAACTTTCTTACAAAATGCAAGGACTCGAGTTTCCAAGATTCTTAGACGATTTCTCTTGAAGACTTCTTCTAAAACTCAAAAATGATCTCGAGATTTTGATGTAAGATCAATTCTCAATCAAGCAATATGGTCATGTTGAGATTTGTAGCTTGGAAGGTACTCCAAACCCTAGGATTGAGGGTCGTGGAGGAGTTGGCACACAAAAGCCTTTTGTGGGCTTGAAACCCAAGCTTGGGGTTTTGTACCCATCAATGTTGGGGCCAAAACCATGGAGAGAATTTGGCATGTGATGGATGGAGATGATAGAGGACGTCAAGACAAACCGAACGCATTGAAAATCATCGAAATTTGAGTTGTCTATGAGGAGATATTAAATTTTGAAGTTATGGTGTGGGCTTGTGGAACAAAGTTGAGGTCGTCTAAAGTCATAATAGGCCTTATGACAGTTGGACAAGCCCACTATTGAAGCCACATGAGAATATATCAAAAGGACTCGAGTGTGAGGTCATTGGAGCATGATCCTAAGTGCATTCACACGTCATTAACTCTACGATTTGGAGTGCGAATCTGAGGCAAGGGAGTCTGAGACAGGGAGTCGAGTTTGGCAAGGAATCATCTATGTCTTCAGGTGCAAATTCTTGCAGAGAGAATCTGCAGACCTAGAGCATCATTCATGGTGACTAGGAGGGTTGTTTGGTTTGGTTTTCTCTTGTTTTTGGAGCAGACTCCTTTACCAAATCAAGTCGCAGCTCAAAGGAGAGGTAAGAGGGATTTATGTGCATATTTTAAGGGTTATGTTGTCTATGTTCAGGCCGCAGGTTAGGACACCTACAGTAGCAAGTTGGGAGGTTTGTTTTGTGGGCCAAGTGGGCTAGGAAAGCTCCTCTGCCCTAGCCGCGACTTCTCCTAATACAGCGCAGGTGAACAATGGTGTTTCTTCCATGTGTTTGGATAAGTTGATGTTGTTGATTGGTACAAAAGTGTTGCAGGGTACGTTGGGGAAGAGCCTCATACCCTAGAGTAAGTTTGGGTGCCTATCTTTGGAGCTGTCCTTTGGGAGAGGAAACACAGTGATTGGAGAACTATTGTAGCAATTTTGGAGGGCTGTCACGCAATGTTGAGTGCCCTAACTAGTGATAGGAAGCTACAGTAATGTGCACATAACCCAAGGGCAAGAAGGCAGCAGCAATATGGTTGCAGATGGTCTCTTGGTGATGAATGGATGTTAGTGGATGAGGTGTGTTTGTGGACATCCTATGAGCAAGCACATTAGCAGTTGTATGTGTGTCAAAAGGGGCAGCAGCAATATGCTTGCAGATGGTCTCTTGGTGATGAATGGATGTTAGTGGATGAGGTGTGTTTGTGGACATCCTATGAGCAGGCACATTAGCAGTTGTATGTATGTCAAGTGGGGCCACAGAAGGTTGCAGAACATAAGCATGTTTGTCCCCTTGAGTTGATGTGATTTGCAGGTGGATGGTGTCTTAGGAGAGGACAATGTATTGGACGCTCGTGGTCTATTGGAGGGAAGCGTGAGATTGGACCAAGTGTGGACAGTGGATTAGGCATTTATGGTCTGTTGGAGAGCAGGGTAAGTGTGGACAGTGGATTGGGCATTTATGGTCTATTGGAGGGTAGCATGATAGTGCCCAAGTTGGAGCCCGAAGTACACCATCTTCATGGACTTAGGTGGTACTTAGGTGGTTGCTAAAGTGGTAGAAGAAGAGCTCAAGGGTCTGATCAACCAGGAGCAGTTTGAGTAGCCCTAGACTTGCCGTGTGGTGAAGGACATCTACAGCAGACTATCCACATTTTGATAGCTCAATCTTTACATATGTTTGAGCCACAGCAATTATGTTCAAATTAACCCTTCAACAAGGCCAACAATACTCTCATTGAGTTTGGACTTGATTCTCTATATGCCCAAGTGTAGACTTAGAATTTTGATTCTTTTGGAGATAGTCCTTCATGGGTTGCCAACGTGACACTTATGTATAGAATACTGGTATAGAATTTCGGACTATATGCAAAGGATTTGACTCCTTTCTAGGGTTATTACAGATGACAATAGATGGGCCTTCAATGCCTTGAAAACTTAGAACAATTCTTTAATGATACTTTTAAATAAATTGTCAATCCATATACACACCTGGTATAGGAGTTGCTCAGAAAAATTGTGGAGTTTAGCAAACCTTGGGAGACTTCTTTTGACCTTCGCTCCTCCATTAGAATATGTGGCCTTCCTTGGGCTACTAGACTAGCTTCTCGATCCCTCCAAATGCAAGATTTTGTACCTCACTCTACTAAAGTAGGCTTGTGGTCTAGTTACAGAATTTAGGGTTGGTGATGATGCCAGAAATCTTCGATCTTCTTGTCAATGGATGTGGTTGGGAGAAGGCTATTATATTAGCCTCTAGGTCTCCATGAATAAGGTTGAAATGTCCTTAATGTGCTCTTTCTATCTTTACAATGCCTGCGGCCTTACTTCTACAATTAGAGTTGGTAATCATGCCCAAAACTTTGATTTATTTGCCTCCACAAATTCAGTCTAGGACAATTGACTTCCTAGAGACAAAATTATGCCAAAATTGATCTTCTTTATGCCCTTTGTTCATAGCCTTAGCTCTGAAACCATGTGAGAAATCTTGGGCAAAGTAGATAGAGTTATTTTAAATTTGATTTCTCTTTAATCCTTGACATTTTCTTGTGTTATATATACTAGGACATTATCAACATTATTTAGTTATGTTCATCATCAAGACAAATGCCAATGAAAATATCACAATGTAAACACAAGAACACCAGAAGAAGGATGTTAGCCAGGGCCAAAACCTCTCCTATAAAGGAAAACCCACAAAAATCCCTTCTTATAGAATTTCAATGAAGACTTCCAAGACCTTGACCTTGACCCAAGACCAAACATTCCGAGAGATGAGCCAGCCAAACCCTTAAACAACTTCTCTACAAAACAAGATTGAGGAAACCCTAGGTTCTCCTCCAAAACTTACACGTGTGGGCAGCAAGGACTGAGATTTCCTTAAACAGTTCACTGGTCTCCGAAGAACTTTGTTGGCTTCCAAGAGAATTTTGCTCTCCTTCTTCTTCCTTGCCCAGACTTCACTAGGAACACAAATATATCGCTTGATTGACGTATCACAAATGAGGTGAGGTTCCTCTTTATATAGGCTTTCAAAAGAGCAAATTAGGCCTCCTTGGGCTAACATGAAGAGAGTTGACCAACTCATCCCTTAGAGGCTTCTAGACATCACATTTTACAATAATAATTTTCCTTCCTTGTTACATGAGCCCTCTAGGGGCTAGTACATCATGACTTTGACCTTTTGACTTGTCAACAAGACCACTAGAGCACTCAATGCGTGCTTTAACCTAAGACCACAACATGATGGACAAGAAACCCATTTCAATAATAATAATTTTCTCTTACAAATAATTTTTCTTTTCTTTTTCTTTTCTTTTGACAAGTACATCAATAATTACATCAAGTCATTACTCAAGAATAATTTATTAAGACTGACACTAGTTACATTTCAACAACCTCCAGTACTTAGCTTTTGGATGTAAGAACCAGATAGGTGTAAGTAAGAAGAATACGTACCTACTACAAGTTGAGACAAGCACAGCCTTGAGCAGCAAGGCAGGGAGTGCTCAGAGTAGAGAAGTGATGGTTGAGGAGAGCAGGGCTCTGAGAGAGTCCTTAGAGCAAGAGCAGGGCTCTGAGAGAGTCCCTCAAAAGAAACTACTCAAGATGGAGCCTTAGCCAGTATCTCAGTTTGAGTTTGGGGCCTTGGGCTAGTTGGCAGTTAGGTCGACCAGCGGGATGATGAGGAGCAGAGCCCAGGCGAGTGTAGGTAGCCACTCAGTTAATGACTCCCAATATAGGGAGAGTTCAAGCCAAGTGAGCAGAAGAGTTGTTTGGGGAGAATCAGAAGAGAGTCGGACCTCCTGGTACCACCTTCAGCGAGAGTAAGCAACCATAGAGATACACGGGGTACATGGCACTTATGATTGGGGTGTTCGACTTTGGTGGCTTTGGTTGCAGTTGTGACAATGGTGGCATTCACACAGATAGAAAACAGTGGTGGTGTAGACAAATGATAGTTGTGGTATTGCGATAGTGGCAAAGAAAATAAATCGTTGCAGTGATGAGAGGCGGCTAGCTGCGGAAACCTGCAAGCAGGGACAATTGGCGGTAGTTTGTCGACTATGTAGTCTTGCAGCCAGCAAGGTCCAGTGCGACAAGTGGAGCGGAGGAGTTAGTGGAAAAATGTTGGTCGCACAATGGTGTTAGGCGATCGATGGTCGGGCTACGCGTTGCGGCAACACCAATGATGTGTATAGCGACTGGTTCGTTAGGTTTCGACGGGTGTGCAGAGTTGTGGGGCACTCAGTAGTAGCATTGTAGTCGTAGGAGAGCAACCATAGCATTGTAGCCATATGGGGAGAAACAGTAGCATTGTAGCCGTAGGGGCGGTAGCATTGTAGCCGTAGGGGAGCAACCGTAGGTATGACTTTTTTTTTTATTTAATGGCCAAAGCCCTAATTGGCAATATGGAGAAACTCCAACTTTTTGTAACGAAACGCTTCAAACTTCACGACAACAACACAATTGACAACAAGTTGATGGCCAAAGGCCGGAATAGACAAAGCTCTAATACCAATGAAGCGAACAAAGTTCCTTCTACAAATTAATTACTCCAGAAGACTTGGAATATAAAGATATCCATGAGGATACAAATATTATATATTAAAATGAATGAATAAGAATGATTACAATTGAGAATGAGGGTCCTGTATATATAGCCAAGTAAGTACCCTTTCACGAACCTTTTCATTGTTAACTAACTAATCATTAGTTAATTATTTATCGTTTATTATATTTATATTTATATTTACCTTTATTATTTTATTATGAATTATAATCATAACAGACAAGACAAAGCTCACGAGTTTGTGAGAGAGCCTTGATTGTGGAGAGCGCAAGAATTGTGTCCTAAGAAATAGGAGGCACAAGTGTGCTAGGATTTAGGAGTTGGTTGTGCGCAGAGAAGAGGAGTTGGGTCCTAAGAAATAGGAGGCAGGAAGTGCGCAAGGATATAGGGATTTTCCCTATAAAATAGGAGTTGATCTGCACTAGAGAATAGGGGCTGATGTGCGCTAGGAAATAGGGACCTAGTGCGCAAGGATTAAGGAGCCTCTAGTGCACAGAAATCAAGCAGAAGTGAGCAGGTTTTGCAGAGCAAGTCAAGGAGGCAGCAGAGGAACAATTGTGTGCTAGAGGGCCAAGATCAAGCAGGATCTAGGCCAGCCAAGATCAATTGTATCAGCTGAGATTTGTGTGAGAAGCAGAACGCTTTCTCAAGAGAGACAGATTGCTTTGTAATAGATCCAAGTGCTCAAGAACAATCAATAAAATAGCCACATCAAGCAAGCAGGTTTTCCCTGTTGGGTTTCCTGAGAAAAATAAGTGTGTCAATTTGTGCATGTGTTTTTATCTCTGTGTTTTTATTCCGCTGCTTATAAGTTGTTAAGAAGCTCTGTATCTTGGTGAAAGTTAACTAGATTTCAGTTTTCAGTAATTCACTAAGTAGTTGCAGAGTTTCATGGAAATTTAACATGAATCTCCTTCATCATCATAAACATGGAGCACTCCTCTTTCCTTTAAAGTTGTGATGTCAAACAAGGACTGTATAAGATCAGTTCTCCTCAATGTAGTATCTGATAGGTAACTTTAAGTCTGTTTCCTTCAGTTAATCTGCAAAAGGGTTAATACTGCATCATGCTAATGGTGCTCTTGGCACTGGACCAATGCTTCTCAACAACTTGCTGGAAATATATTGTTATCAGACCTGAAAGGCTATAGAAAACAGTTTACTTCTTCTGTATAGCATTTCTGTTGGCTGAAAGCTTCCTTAAATCATGATAGCAGAACTGTGTTTGCTATTAATGTTTGCTGATCCTGGGTTACTCTGTCAAAAGCTAGCGCAGATCTGAAATGGACCCCTACACAGCTTTCAAGCCTGTCCATTTCTTCATCTCTTCACATTTACACCTCATAACAGCCAGGGCACCTTGACCTTTTTGACCCTCAACAAGTTTCTTCTACAAAATGCATCAACACTCCCTACTGGATTTGAAGAATCAGTGCATGCTTAAAGGTTGACCTCCCTCTTTGTAGGATGAACAGTCACATCCACGTGCTCAGGTGGCAGCAACATAGACATATGATAAAAGGTCTCAATGCCTTTGGTGAGATGACATATTAAACAAATTTGATTACACCTCTTCTTTAATGCAGTGCCCTCAACTAACCTGCCATTTATAGACAGCACCATTGTTGTTTTCTTGGCACTGTAATTTGAACTTGAAATAAATCTTTCCATCTTAAAGATAGAATGGGAGGGCTCATTGTCTAAAATTGTTATTTTGCAACAAGCTCATGAATAACAGTTGGAACATGAACTGATTGCATCGGTTCTTGAACCCAGTTATTGAACCCAGACCTGTGGTGTGAATATCTGCTCTGTTATCACCATCCAAGACTCTAAGAACTTCATTAACTCTATCCTTTGGAGTTGGCTGAAGATTGAAAACTGTTCAAAGGTACCTCAAAGACCCCCCGCAGCCTTGGCCAAATGGAGGATAGCACTAGGAAAATATTATTATTGTAATTAGAAGGGTGTTAGATCTATCATATAAATAAGAGAAACACTTCTCGTTTGTAACTCATCGCTAGAACTTGTGAAGAATAACAACTTGTCTAGTTTTACTTTATTTTCTTCATATTTGTTATGGATGGATGGCTAGAGCAACTTCTTGAGGAAATGTTTTGTGGATGGCTTTACAACTCTATGGATGCTCATGACTAGGATTTGTGGATGAAAATGATACTTGAGTAAGTGATCTCACTTAATCTTGTTTGGTTTTGTTTATTGATGATTATAAGTGTAATTGTACTTCTCTAGTGGTGGTGGGGCAGTTTCTTCATATTGTTCTTGGACAAAGCCCTTCTTTAAAACCCTTGGGAGATTGCTAGTGGAGTGTCGTCAATTGAGTTCTTTTTAAGTTTGTAAAGTACTAGGTGGATCTTCTAGGGTTTGTAGTGGACAACCCTAGATATATACTCGCATCCTCTCAAGGGAGTCTTTAGTTGACCCCATATGCCCCAAAAAAATAGTAGGCACTAGTCTTTTCCTAATCTAGTCAATCGTATTTTATAAATTCAAGTTTTATAATATGTTTTTGGGTAAATTTAAGATTTTATTTAGCTTACATTTGACTTTCAGCCATCAAATGACAAAAAACCTACACATATGGCGTTTCGTACATATTTCTGACCTGAAATTATAGGGTTTTCTTGCATTTTCTTGACATAAATTCCTAAGGTTTTCTTGCGTCTTTGACCTAAATTCCTATGGTTTTCTTGCGTCTTTGACCTATAATCATTTTACTTCCTTCTTGATTTATATTTCTACATGATTAGGGATAGACATCTTGTTTTAGTTGGTTGCTATATGCCTTCTAATTTTCAGATTTTAAAAGAATAATTAAACCTTAGATTTATTTACTATTTTAGCCATATTTTCTACTGGTTTGTAACTCATTTTGAGGGCTAAATTGTATTGCTATTGTAACTTGTTTACTGCTGTAATTTCCTATGTTTTATACAAGTATTAAAACAGCCATTGGTGATTTTACTGGTTTGGGTATTGCTTTGCATGAAAATGTTACTTAATAAGCCCCCTGGATCAACTGTAAAACACTTTAAACCAAATCTGGAATTCATCTTGATTGACCACCTAACCGTTAACATGCTTGATATATTTTATTGGTGATGATTTGGATAGCTACTTAAGAGACCTTAGACTTGGTTGTGTATCTGCCTTAGGAACTCTAAGTCCTACCAGGGAAGCCTCCCTTTTGTTGGACTTGTCCTTCACTGAAAAAAGGGAAGTTGTTGTTTAGGTAACAATGGCAACAATTCTAATGTTCCACTAGTCCTAGCACCTTGTGGGGCTTTGCAGTAAAGTACTAGATTTTGTGATTAGAAAGAACACATCCCCACCCACAATGCTTGCAAATTGTAGCACACCCTATGGTGCGGCTTAGGGTGTTTTCAAGTCATTTGTACTTGTTTTGACATTTTGACAAGTTTCTCATATAAATACAAGGGTTCATTGATATTTCCTGCAACTTAGCCTAAAACAATTCTATATCTGTGAAAATGTGAGTAAAATTCACAAAATCTCAGCGAAAGAATGCATTGCTCCACATATAAAACCCTGAGAAATAATAAGGAACCAAAAACATTAGGTTCTCCAAGGTAATCTTTATGTTATTTACTACGTATGATTGTATTCTAGCAATAAGTTATTTACAGTTTGAATACACAATAGAAATAAACATAGAAAGATTATTTTTTTGCATATAGATAATTGAGGCTCATGTTGGTGAATTGATTCAACCATAGGCTGATCAATTATAGATCAAGTAATGGCACATATTTTTGCAAATATAGTCATCAATCACTTCGAAGCTTCATGATCACTCACCGTCAATGTTTCCAACCTCAAACTCAGGAAAAGCTTAGTGGGATTCATCAATATGAGGAAACAACTAAAGACAAAATTGAAAAAAAACATTAACGAGACTTGACAACCATAATATCAAGACTAAAAAAGATCGGAAAAACAAATAGGCAATGATGATTAGTTAGAAGCCCATCTTGTACAATTGGACAAAATTAGACTCTATGTAGAATGGAAGCAACTAGCTCAAAGTGAGTGTTGAGGCTAGATATGACAAACACCTCAAACCCAAGGTGCTACAGCCTACAACAAGGTGAGCTGGGTTTGTTGTTTGACTCTAAGTGCAATAATCAAACTTGAAAATTAAAGTATCTCTAGCTTGAAATGTATGTTTTGGATAAGTTAGCTACGAATGGCTCTAAACAGTTGCACACATTGGATGGTGAAGTAGATAGTCAAGTGAATGCCCACTCCCCATATGGAAATTTCTACTAAGAAATGAAAAAGGGTCAAACTATAAAGGATAGAACGAGTACATACTAGTCTCTCCCATGCATGTTCACTCCCAATAGTGATGCTTAAACACAAGATTTATTTTGATTTTCAAATGATGCACTTAATAAGGCTCGAATAGCCCTCACACAAATTCACAAGCACAATGGTGTTCCAATCACTCCTTGTCAACCTCACTTGATTGCACATTATAATTTGGACATCAATGATCACAATAGTTCCAAACTAAGTGCAATAAGTGAATTGTTCCCTAGAGAAGTGATTTTCTGGACTTATTTCAATATCTTGTCTATTATCCTTCTGCTTGAGAGTCATGCCTCTTGATCCTATCTTCTAGACACCTTCATGCCCTAGCTCTCTAAATTTCCTTCACTGTATTTTCATATATACCTACACTTTTTTTGCACTGTGAACCACATTATCCATGTTGATCCCACTAGACCCTTTTACCTAGTTGATAATACCATTTTTTATATCAACACTGCCCACATTGATAAATTTTATTACCTTGAATGACAACCATGACGTTCCATGCCTTGATGAGATTATTGAAGTCCACAAGTATAACACCATGGACAGGAATGACCTCTCAGGCCCTATAGCTCCTAACATTCAAGATTGACAAAGCCCTCACAAATGGAGTTGTTAAGGCCTATGAAAAGAGCATTCAAGAGATATTCAACATGAACATGTGTTACCCCTACCCAATTGAAACCGATGTTACACAGGGACATTACTGAAGGTACGTGATGCACTCCCCATGCTCCCAAGTTGTGGGAACTCTAAGTAAGTTGTCTCCGTACGTCCCTTTTTAATGGGGTGCCAAAGACAACATCCCATTTAAAAAATGAGACAAGCCAACGCTCCCTTTTGATCAAAGTCCATTGTTCAAGGAAACGAGGACAAAAAAGAAAAATTAAAATGAATGCAATTGAGTATTCCAGAGAATGCAAATGATTCTTATTTAGATAGCAACATTCCCATGGTTAGTCCTTATTCCTTTGGGCAGTAGTTGGAAGCAGAGACTAGTGGAGCATTGCCTTGAGCAATGCTGCTCGTTTGTCATTTGACTTGTTCTTATATCAAATTTCTTATGACCTATATATATAACTTTTGAATTTTCCAAATATAATGACAAATACAATCGTGATCGATGATTTGTGAAATGTGACTATTATGTTGTTAGATCATTACAAGCATTGTTTATGATTTATTACGTGACATGTACTGATGTATGTTATTGATGCATTGTTATGTATAGAATTTCAATGAGTTGTGTTTCAATTTTCATATATGTCAATTAAGGGCTCCGATGTCCCTTGTGATGCTCCCTAGAATTTTGGGTGTGCTTCAACAAGTCCCTCAAATGTGTTTCCTTGCTCCAGTGCCCTCTCGTCCTAAAAACTTACTGCATCATTGATTGAAACAAGTGTTGAATCATTCAAACGAGTGAATGGAGGTGAACCTGGAAAATGTGAAGAACACTGCCTCATTCTACCTCAAGGTTTGGCAACAAGACACTACAAATGTCTTGATCAAGATGGAAGAATTCAAGTGTGAACAAGTTACAACTTCATCATGTTTCATTGGATATGGTTAGCAAAGGTACCTAAAAGCCAACAATTGCAGCCCTACTTTGCTCGTGAACATAGGCCCCTACAAATTACATGTATGCTTCCACCCTCCAACTTCTCAAATTGACCATGCATACTTTAGAACCAATCAACTAGGCTAACTGTGCCTTGGGGCAATTAGCCCTTTACATTATGGATCCCCATTCTAAATGGGGTCCATCTCAATGCCTCTATACATATTGTGTAATACCACATATCACAAGATCTACCAAGGAAAATAACAACTAACACCCCAAAATTACTATATAGCCAATTTCTCTCACGCATGCTCTACATGCTTGAAGGCTGATGACAATTTAGACAAGCTAACCCCAGAGGTCATGACAAACACTTATAGCATTCTGATAATAGCCCCTGCAACAAACACACCACATAATCTACATGTAGTCCACCATATGTTGCAAGGTCACACAAATTAGCATCAATGCATATTATTATTCTTGGAACCACCAACTGCTACATGAAGCTTCGAAAGTACATATGTGAAGGCATCTAAGTGCCAAATCTTGGTATATTGGGTGACATACTCTTTGAGTTGCTTTTCTTCTTTGCAAAGATTGGGTCTATTCCATGATTGTCTATCCTTTGAGCAGCTTGCGTCTATTTCTTATTTATCCATAACATAGCACAGGTCCAATATATGGGCAATTAGCAAAACATAATTCAGCTTTTGAGACTACTGGAGCAACAAAGCAAGGTTGATGATGATCAATGACAACGGTTCCCAAAATGTCAATCCCCCAGATTCCTACAACATTGCTAAGGCAATATGGGGCTCCCTTGAAAAAGCCAGTACACTATGTTTTCCTTCTTTGGCTGAAATTAAACACTCCAGGAAATAGGTTTCCAGAAATATAAGGTAAGGCCAATCTTTAGAACGTGAGGAGCCCATGTGAGACCATAATGACAGAAAGCGACCACCACTTTGTTCACAAACATTTTTACATAGCACCAAAAAACAAAACGTGTATAATTGGGTGGCCAATCTTTAGAACGTGAGGAGCCAATGTGAGACCATAATGACAGACATAGAACCAAAACACAAAACGTGTATAATTGGATGCTAAAATCAACTAAATTTAAACTAAAATCTATCTGTTAAAGGCCGGAACATGCCCAAAACTTAAAAGATAAAAAGAGCTTAAGAAAAATGCAGTAATCCATGACCTAGTGCCATAACTAAAAGCCAGTGTAACTCATGTTAAGCAACAACATAAAAAATAAATGTAGAAAGGGAACATAATATCCACTAAAGCATAGGATAACAATGTTCCAATGCATTCCACCGTTTCGTGCAAAAACATTTTTACAGACCAAAAAACACAAACGTGTACTTGGGAGATTAAACCAATTGAATTTAACGTAAACTGCATCTGTTAAGCCAACCAACCCACCTCAATGACGACAACAACAACAATAATAATTTAAAATAATATTAATAATGATAAAATACATATAAAAAAATAAAATAAAATAAAAAAGTCCATCCCGATAACTCAAAACTGGAACAACAATTGTTCACTAAAAATCAAGTTCAAATATATTATCGTATGTAGAAAGAGGATGAAGATCCATCAATTAGACTACCCAGCATCATAAACACATAATATATTAATATCTGCTGAAGCACGGTATGAAATGTTTGAATGCTAATATCATGAAACCCAGTATAACCCACAGAAATTCAAGAAATTTAAGAAATTTAAATGATAAAAGAGGAGTGGCCCAATTTCTTAAAATAATTCAACAAACAGTAAACAGTTTGTGAGAAAGAAGTGATTGTGGCCATGAACTCAAAAATACAAAATCTAAAATAAAAATTTGAGAAAATGATAGAACCAAAAATAAACCCACTTAACTCGAGTTTTGCAGACAGCAAAGTAAACAGCAACTAAAACCGTTGGATTTTCGTGAATGAAATTGAATTTTGGAGAAGAAAATTACCTCTGTGCGAGAAAATCTCAGCTCCAACAGTCAGTCACACCCGCCTTCTCGCCCCCCGCATTAAATTAAATTAAGCTGGCTGAGGTACAGGTACCAATGCTTCTTACTCAAGTCTCCTTTCTTTCTTCTGCGTATTTTCCCCCTTTACCAATACCGAGAAAGAAAGCGGACCTCAAAAGGACCTTTCTGTCAAATTTAAATATGTACCTTGGAATCCGCCCCTCGTCACGCACAATGAATGAAAAAGCGCATTTACTCGTATCTCTGCCGTTAACTTTATTACTGTTCGGGCGACGTTAAATTCCGCGTTGATAACGCCGTCAGTGTACCCATCAATCTCTCTAAGCCAATAGGCGAAAAACTGTAGAATAAAGTGTTTGATTTGTTCCCATGCTCTGAATCATCATCCGTTTACTCTATGACGTGGGTACTCTGCCCAATGTTTTTGTATCCACATATTTGATCCCATTTTTTGGTGTTTGCTATCCTAAATTCCAATGTAATTGTGATATATAAAGCTTAAGGGTTGAATATTTATCATTGATGTGGAAATTTTGTTGAATTTTTAATTTAATTTGGTATTTTGGGTTAAAAGCTTACATTTTTAATTTAATTTGGTATTTTGGTTTAAAAGCTTATATTTATAAACAGTTAATTTTAAGTTTGACATGATATAATGTTTATACATCATTACAGTTTATTAAGTTTATATACAATGTTATGGGTAAAAAATTTTAATAATATATATTTTATTGAAAATTTTAATTTATGTTTTTTTCCAAAAAAAAAAAAAACATATACGTAATTGGTTGTTTATATCAAGAAACATCTCTTGAGGGGTTTTCTTTTTTTCCTAGAAAAAGATTTAACTGTAAAACAACAGGAGGAAAGAAAGGAGGAAATCTTAAATGTTAGGGCAGCAAGAGATGAAGGCAAGAGAGCATGGATTTATAAAGGCAAAGTTGTGATAGCGCGATTTGGACCTCCTTCCAAAACAGAGTAGCAAGATGGTAACAAAGAAGAGGCAACAAACTCTTCAACGGGAAATCGAAAAGCTAAGTCAGTATGGGAAAGCACGGACAAAGACTCAAATGTGAGTCTTGCATGTCAAAATAAATAGCAATCAAGTCATACCCAGGTTTCCTTAAGATTAGTTTGTTGGAACTGTAGAGGTTACCCATGGAGACGAGGACCTGGGTTAGGGCCTATTGCGGAAGATAAAGACATAATTTGCCTCATAGAAACACATGAGCACGAAGGGTGTAAGACACCTCTGTTTGAAGGATACTGGAAGATGGCAGTGTCGAACAAGGCAGCAGGGAATGGCAAAGGGCACAATGGTATCATGGTTAGTAAGGGAGAAAGAAGGTCGTCTCATTCAGTTAGAAAAAGAAGACTCAAATAAGCAATTCATTTGGTTTAAAATATCAAAAAATGGAAACCACATCAGAATTGCAGCATGCTATTTTGCGTCGCGGGTTTCAAAAATCTACAAAGGTAGAGGGCTTGACCACAAAGATGCATTTGCAGCCTTAAAAGTGAATATTGCAACATATTCACAGCTAAGTGAAGTCCTTATAGTGGGTGATTTCAATGCTAGGACTGCAAGTGAGCAAGCTAGCATTCTTTGTTGTAAAGATGATTGCAACCCTATTTGGCTTACAGAAGTGAGTAATCATCAGTGGGAAAGAATTACAGAGGACAAGGGTTGCAATCTCTTTGGTGAACAATTACTTACTCTATGTGGGGCCTTTGTGTAGGAATTTACAGGGTAAGTTCCTCAGACAGAACACCAAAGGACACCGCTCACAACCAGATCGCAGATCAATACACCAGTATTTTTGACGTGGTTAAAACCCTCAAAGAGGGAAACAGTCCACGGCTTGAGCCAACGCGCCACTTCAGGGAATTTATTAATAAAAGAATGAAAATTTACATATGCTTCTCTCATGCACGGAATACCCTACAAATGACCCTCCATGCGCTTTAAATAGAAATCATGGACCAATCGGGTGTCAAGCCACGTATCAAGTGTCGGTAATATCGAGGAGAGAATGAACCATCGGATCACTACATATCGTGACCGTCGGATTGTAAGTTACAAAATGTACAAGGTAAAGAAACACATTTTACCTAACTCTATACTAGACCAAGTTGTACTTAACTATTTCCTATGTGTCGGAATATCCTAACACTTTGATTTAGTCATTTGTAATGGCTTGACTAGATGGGCAAAGTCCGGTAATTTGACTTGCAATACTTACAATGGAGTAAGTGTAGTAGATTATGTAATTTTCTCGCATGGTTTGTGTGAGAAAATGGAGGAAGTTTTGAATGGAGATCAACTCTCAGACTTAAAATCATATCACAGCCAATTTATTTATGTTTCTCTTGTATTGGAAAGAAACAATTAGAGTCAAAAATTCAACATGTCCAACAAAATCTCCCATAGGGCGGAATTCTTTTGACCCCAAAAAATTGCAATACCTTCAAAATGACGCTAGAGAGGCTCTTCGAGAAGGAGAAAATCACAATTCACAACCTTCATAGTCATGAATTAACACATTTAATTCAATATGCACTTACATAGTGCAAAAGAGAAAAAAAAAAAAAAAAAAGTCTGAAACAAATTGCTTTACGGTTAATGCTTGGTTTGACAAGGAATGCAAAAAGGCAAGGAGAATGTGGAAAGAGTCAAACAAAGATAGCATACAGCTCAAAGCTTACAAGCAGTTATTAAGCAAGAAAAAGGTCGATTTCATGGTTTCAAGGAGAGAAGAACTAATCTTCCTTGGGAAAAATAATCCCAGATTATTTTTGGAAGGAGCTCCAACCGAAAAAGATACAAACTGGCAATAGTATTGCAACTTCTAAATGGTTAGACTATCCAAGACAGCTCTATGAGCAAAATCCAAGGTTGACCCTCCCCCCTTGGTCAACATTGATATTGAACTCTTCACGGTACAAGAGGTAGAGATGGGTATCAAGAAGTTGGGTGTTGGAAAAGCAAAAGACTTAGTTGAACTCCAAGCAAAATATCTAAAGTGGGGCTTAAAGATTCGTGCACCTCACATTACAAAAATCTTCAACAACATCATACAACAGGGGCTCCCCACAGATTGGACAACTAGTCTGGAAATACCTCTTTTCAAGAGCGATGATGTCAATAATCCTCCAATTATAGGACCATCATGATAAACCCTTTGCTTGCAAAGCTATTTGGAAGCATGCTAGAAAACAAAATTAGCAAGTGGGCAGAAGAAAGAGATAAGTGTGCTAAAGGGCAAGCAGGTTTTAGACCTAAACATTCCACAGTTGATCATTATATAACTTTAAGGCACATCATTGAAAAATTTGGGAGAAAAAGGAAGAAGTCTTTTGTTGCTTTGTTGATTTCAGAAAAGCGTTTGACTCTGCTCCTATGGATAAGCTTTGGCATAGAATGGAGGAACTTGGGTTTCCTAAACATTTGAGGGCAGTTGTGCATACGTTGTATGAAGAGGTGAAAGTCAAAATTAGAACTTCAACAGGCATTTCTGAAAGTTTTAGAAGCGATATCGGGGTCAAGCAAGGTTGCCCATTGTCTCCTACCCTTTTTGGTTTATATGTCGACAAGCTTGAGGAGTGGTTAAATTCGCAAGGGGGTGATGGTATTTATTTGGGCAAGTTTGTTATAAGGCTTCTTTTGTAATCAGATGACCTTATTCTGATTGCTAAATCGGCTCTTGGTTTGCAAGAGTACTTACTATCGCTTGAGCATTTTTGTAAAAGTGTGGGGATGCAAGTCAATATCAGCAAAACGAAAGTAGTGGTTTTTTTCTAAGAAAATAAGACATAACCAGCATAAGTTCTACTTTGAAGGCAACATTCTGGAAGAAGTTGCGGATTACAAATACCTCGGAATTGACTTCAACAAAAATCTAAGCTGGAATGGTTGTAGAAAGAAAAGAACTTTGGGGGGTTGGAAAGCATTTTATGCTTTTCAAAATAGGTGCAGAGAGGCAGAGTTATAGGACTGGAAAACCACTCAAACTCTTTTTGGGCTTCTAGTGATTCCAGTGATTCTCTATGGTTGTGAACTATGGGCTAGCAGTACATCCGACATGCATTGGAGACAAATTGAGAAAATTCAGAAGCGTTTGGTTACAAACAAATTCAAGATTAAAAGTGCAGTTCCTTATGTTATATTGTTAAGTGAAACAAGGACTGCTCCTATTGAAGCAATTTCTATGGTGCGAGTCATAAGGTATTTAAAAAAAATTGAGCAAATGGAAGAGGGTATATGGCCTAAGGGTGTCTTTAATGATAGATTGTGCAAGAGAAAAAAAAACTTGGATGCAGCAAAATAACAAATGATTTAGTAAATGGGGTATTTGCTTGAATACGTGTCCCATAAACAACAAAGAGATAAAAGCTTTTGTTATGGAAAATTTCCACAAGCGTACTTGGGATAAGGAGCTAGGAAGAAAGAAAAAGTACTATATTGAAGTGTTTAACCCCACTCATAGTCATCAACCAAAAGCATACATAGAGGCCAATATCTCTTAGAGAGCCAAAATTCTTATTGCTTAGTTAAGGACTAATTCTCATCAACTCCGTTGTGAAATAGGGTGCTGGAAAAGGCCAAAAGATGTGTGGGATGAAAGAGTATGCATTTTTTGTTCTTTCAGAAAAGTGGAAACATAAAAACATTTCATTTTAGAATGTGAGGCCTTGAAAGACAACAGGGAAAGTTATGCAGATATGTTGGGAGCTAGCTCTTGGGATAATCTATTTAGCGAGGGATTTGTCGAGAAGCTAGGAGCATTTATTTTGAAGCTTCACAGAAAAAGGGTCGAATACATCAAGCAAATTAAGAAGCAATCTGTCCCATAGGCTATCTTTAGCCTCGTGGACGTTAAAATAATTTCTTTCTTTCTTTCTATCCATGTAATACTAATTCAATGAGTTGAATGTGGGTATTTTGTTAAACACTTTAAATTATGTGGCAACAAGAAGTCCAGATGAAAAGTCATTGATGATTCTACCTTCTATAGTCCCACATCCACACCTCTCACCTGGTCATCTAATCTTTATGTGAAAGAATTATTAAATGTAAAATAGAGGTTGGAGGTTTTAGAAGCCAAAGAGTAGGAAAGAGATCATAAAATTCATATAATAACAGCTGAGAACAAGGCTTTAGCAGAAAGCAATAAAGTTTTGAAAGCACAAGTGGCATTGCTACAAGAAGCTCTCCTGGTAGGGTAGATAGAATGGCAACGCATGAAGGCAAATGTGCAAAACATAAAGAAATATGTAGTGGAAAGTGTAGAGATGGTGAATGCAAAACCATCCCAGGATAAAGGCAAAGTGGTTGCCCAAAGAGACAACCATGAAGAGAAAGCAAGAGAATAAAAGAAAGGAGGTTCCACAAAAGTTTCCAAAGCTTGGGCTCAAGTTATTAACAATTTTGATAATAAGGAGAAACAAACATTTGAGCCGACAACATGCAAGATAGAGAAAGCAAGGAAAGACAAAATAGAGCAGCAAACATAATTATTAATGGGGTGGAAGACTATGGAAAAAATGAATGTACTCTTGACCTTGCAAGGAACTTTTTGAAAGACAAGTTGTTATGGTAAGGACAAATATGGCAAGCATGGAGGGTGGGTAAGTTTAACAGTGAGAGAGTCAGACCCATAAAAATCATCATGCCTAGCTTGCGGGATAAATATATCATTCTAAGCAAGAAGCATCTCTTGAGGCATTCTTGCCTTTTTCTGGAAGAAGATTTAACTGTAAAACAACAGGAGGAAAGGAGGGAGGAAATGTTAAAGGTTAGGGCAGCAAGAGATGAAGACAAGAGAGCATGGATTTATAAAGGTAAAGTTGTGATAGTGAGATTTGGACCTCCTTCCAAAACAGAGTAGCAAGATGGTAATAAAGAAGAGGCAACAAACTCTTCAACAGGAAATCAGGAAGCAAGGTCAGTATGGGAAAGCAGGGACAAAGACTTAAATGTGAATCTTGCATGTCAAAATAAATAGCAATCAAGTCATACCCAGGTTTCCTCAAGATTAGTTTGTTGGAACTATAGAGGTTACCCATGGAGACGAGGACCTGGGTTAGGGCCTATTGCGGAAGATAGAGGCATAATTAACACATGAGCATGAAGGGTTCAAGACACCTTTGTTTGAAAGATATTGGAAGATGGCAATGTGGAACAAGGAAGTAAGAATGGCAAAGGACATGGGGGTATCATGGTATTAGAGAGGGAAAAAGAAGGTCATCTCATTGAATTAGAAAAAGAAGACTCAAATAAACAATTAATATGGTTTAAAATATCAAAAAATGGAAATCACATCAGAATTGCAACATGTTATTTTGAGCCACAAGTTTCAAAAATCTACAAAAGTAGAGGGATTTATCACAAAGATCCCTTTGCATCCTTAAAAGCAGATATTGCACCATATTCTCAGCTAGGTGAAGTCCTTATAGTGGGTCATTTCAATGCTAGAACTGCAAGGGAGCAATCTAACATTCTTTGTTTTAAAGAAGATTGTGACCCTCTTTGGCTTACAAAAGAGAGTAATCATTAGTGGGAAAGCATTTCATAGGACAAGGGTTGCAATCTCTTTGGTGAACAATTGCTTACTCTATGTGGGGCCTTTGATTTAGTCATTTGTAATGGCTTGACTAGATGGGCAAAGTCCAATAATTTCACTTGTAATACTTACAATGGAGCAAGTGTGGTAGATTATGTAATTTTCTCGCATCGTTTGTGTGAGAAAATGGAGGAAGTTTTGATTGGAGATCATCTTTGGGATTAAAATCGTATCACAAGCCAATTTATTTAAGTTCCTTTTGGACTGGAAAAAACAATTAGAGTCAAACACTCAATGTGTTCAACAAAATCTCCCAAAGGGCATAATTCTTTTGACTCCAATAAATTGTAATACATTCAAAATGACGCTAGAGAAGCTCTTCGAGAAGGATAAAATCCCAATTCACGACCTTCATAGTCACAAATTAACACATTTAATTCAATGCGCACTTGCAGAGTACAAAAGAAAAAAAATTAAGAAGTCTGAAACAAATTGCTTCTGGTGAATGCTTGGTTTGACGAGGAATACAAAAAATCAAGGAGAATGTGGAAAGTGTTGAACAAAGATAACATAAAGATCAAATCTTACAAGCAGATATTAAGAAATAAAAGGGCCAATTTCATGGTTTCAAGGAGGGAAGAACTAATCTTCCTTGGGAAAAATAATCCCAAATTATTTTGGAAGGAGCTCCAACCGAGAAAGTTGCGAACTGAAAATAACATTATAGCTTCTAAATGGTTTGACTAGCAAGACAACTCTATGAGCAGGATCCCAAGGTTGACCCTCCCCCCTTGGTCAACATTGATACTAAACTCTTCATGGTTCAAGAGGTAGAGACAGGTATCAAGAAGTTGGGTGCTGGAAAAGCAAAAGACTTAGTTGAACTCCAAGCAAAGTATCTAAAGTGGGGCTCAAAGATTCTTGCACCTCACATTACAAAAAATTTCAACAACATCATACAACAGGGGTTCCTCACAGATTTGATAACTAGTCTGGCAAAACCTCTCTTCAAGAGTGGTGACGTCAATAATCCCTCCAATTATAGGACCATAATGATAAACCCTTTGTTTGCAAAGCTATTTGGAAGCATGTTAGAAAATAAAATCAACAAGTGGGCAGAAGAAAGAGATAAGTGTGCTAAAGGGAAAGCAGGTTTTATACCTAAACATTCCACAGTTGATCATTGTATAACTTTAAGGCACATCATTGAAAAAGTTTTGGAGAAAAAGGAAGAAGTCTTTTGTTGCTTGGTTGGTTTCAGAAAAGCATTTGACACAGTTCCTAGGGATAAGCTTTGGCACAGAATGGAGGAACTTGGGGTTCCTAAACTTTTGAGAGCAAATGTGCATAGGCTATATGAAGAGGTGAAAATCAAAATTAGAACTTCAGCAGGCATTTCTGAAAGTTTTAGAAGCGATATCGGGGTCAAGCAAGGTTTCCCACTGGCTCCTACCCTTTTTGTTTTATATATCGACAAGCTTGAGGAGTGGTTAAATTCGCAAGGGGGTGATGGTATATATTTGGGCAAGTCTGCTATAAGGCTTCTTTTGTATGTAGATGACCTTATTCTGATTGCTAAATTTGCTCTTGTTTTGAAAGAGCGCTTACTATACCTTGAGCATTTTTTGTAGAAGGGTGGGGATGCAAGTCAATATTAGCAAAATGAAAGTAGTGGTTTTCTCTAAAAGAAAACACAACCAACATAAGTTCTACTTTGAATGCAGCATTCTCGAAGAAGTTGCGAATTACAAATACCTCAGAATTGACTTCAACAAAAATCTAAGTTGGGATGGTTGTAGAAAGAAAAGAACTTTGGGGGGTTGGAAAGCATTTTATGTTTTTCAAAATAGGTGTAGAGAGGCAGAGTTATGGGATTGGAAAACCACTCAAACTCTTTTTGGGCTTCTAGTGATTCCGGTGATTTTCTGTGGTTGTGAACTATGGGCCAGTAGTACATCCGACATGTAGTGGAAACAAATTGAGAAAATTTAGAAGTGTTTAATTACAAACAATTTCAAAATTAAAAGTGCAGCTACTTATGCTATCTTGTTAAGTGAAACAGGGGTTGCTCCTATTGAAGCAATTGCTATGGTACAATAAACAATAAAGAGATAAAAGATTTTGTTTTGGATAAGTTCCACAAGCGTACTTGGGATAAGGAGCTGGGGAGAAATAAAAAGTACTATATTGAAGTGTTTAATACCACTCAGAGTCATCAACAAAAAGTGTACACATAGGCCAATATTTCTTGGAGAGCCAAAATTCTTATTGCTCAGTTAAGGACTAATTCTCATCAACTTCGTTGTGAAGCAGGGCACTGGAAAAGGCCAAAAGAAGTGTGGGATGAAAGATTATGTATTTTGTGCTCTTCGAGAAAAGTGGAAACAGAAAAGCATTTCATTTTAGAATGCGAGGCCTTCAAAGACAACAGGGAAAGTTATGCAGATACCCTAGCAACTAGCTCTTGGGATAATCTATTTAGTGAGGGGTTTGTCGAAAAGTTGGGAATGCTTATTGTGAGGATTCATAGGAAAAGAGCTAAATACATCAACGACATGAAGAAGCAATCTGTCCCATAGGTTATCTTTAGCCTTCTGGATGTTCAAATAATTTTCTTTCTTTCTTCCTTCCTTAAGGAATGTGAATTTATATAGTGTTAGTTTGGAGTTAAAGTTTCAAGTTTTGGAATATTTTGAATGTATCTTTTATTTATAAGTACTAATGTACATTTATTTAACTTTATATTTATGATTCAAAACCGTTTTTAATTTTTTCAATATAAAATTATATAATAAAAAATCTAAAATTAAAATGGATTTACACTGGGTTTTTTATATATGGAGTGTGTTACTCACCATGTGTCAATTACGTGTTTTTTTTTTTTTTGTATTATATGACCATTGATTCATGTTGATATTTAAAATAACAAAATACATTTGATGTTCTTTGGAGCATAGCATTGACCTTGTCTTCAAAATAAAAAACTATTGACATCATATCAAGAGAGAAACCACCCTCCTGTAAATAGATATATGTGATGATTGTCTAGTCATGAAAAATAAACCAGAGAAAGTTACAATTAGTGTTTTACCCACTACATAGCTAATACCATGTAATGATAAAGATGTAACACCCTCTTCCTACATCTACCCAAGTAACTGACCAACCGGGGTAAACATGTGACGAGAAGTTACTATGATATTATTTGACCTTCTAAGTCATGTTAAGGAAGTGGAACCGATGAAAACACACCATACACACGTTCAACGTCAACAACAAGGCTCCTAATATCCATCTCAACCTTTTTGGTAACCAGTCCCTAGGTACCATTGAGGTTTTAGACCACTTGACCCTCGGAGACTTCCATGTTATGTGCCTGACAGTGTCCAAGAGGCTGTGGACGCTCTCATGACAAGGCATGAGAGCGTCCAGCGTCCCCAGGATTTGAGCCACTTTTTCAAGGCGAGAGCCCAGGTCACTACGCAAAATTGAATGACACCTTCAGAACATAAAGGTAACAAGAAACAATGATGCTAATGCAAATACTTGAACAAGCCATTGATTGGACCCCTACTAGCCATGACAGACATTTTGTCAAACATATCATAAATATGTAATCTACAATTGTAAATAACAAATCTAAGCATAGGGGTCTCATACTTAGCTAAGAATTGTGAAGAAGCATTGATGGCTCAACACATTAGCCGCATTTTCATCCATCATGTCATAGATACATTGTTCATCCGTTTTCAAGTAAAAACATGATGAGATCCATACATAGCCATTGTCATAAAAATATACATAACCAGCATAATAGCAATAGGAATACCAAAGAAATCATAGCCATATGATCCACATATAAACCAGTATAATACTCATATAAATACAAGGAGAAATAACCTCATGTTGATTATGCAAAATCCAAACCCGAGATCGAACTACCATGTTCCACCGGACCGTAGAATGGTTGAGCCAAATCTCTCTTCAACCATTAACCCTTGTGCCATATTCCAAGCATGAATGTGGGATCTCATAAAACATATCAATCCAAAACCATCGAGGGCTTCCATAGGCCAACCACCTCAACCCATCAAACAGTGATTCCACCTTACGGTCAAATATCACAAAACCATCAGCAGATTGGTCTCTACCCAAACCTTCCAGGACTGGTAACTCAACCCACAGTTGTCATCGGGCTTCCAGAGTGTTTGTCCAATTAGGGCTTCCAAGATTAGTAACTCAACCCACCAAGGGCTTCTAGAGCGTTTGTCTAACCAAGGCTTCCAGGACTAGTAACTCAACCCAGGATGTTGTAGGGCTTCTAGAGCATTTGTCCAACCAGGGCTTCCAGGAACTAATAACTCAATCTAAGCTAAAGGAAACATGAGAAGCAACCACAAAACAAATAAATAAATCCACAACACCATGGTTATCCAAGAAATGGCAAGGTTAGGCAAATCCGTCGACGATCCAGGCAATCCCCCATGCCAATGACAGGTCATGACCAATAAACCACATATATGCAAAAACTAGTGAGGAAAACATACATGCAACTCGGTACCTGCAAGAAAAATCCATTGTCACTGTCGATCCTGATGTCCTCTTACACTTTCCTGCTCTTCCTTTACCTTCTTGCTCCAAAACTCCAATCATGCCACACTCTCTAAGAGTGCTCCAAGAAAACTCTAAGAGTTCAAGAGTACGAGAGAGAGAGAACTCCAAACTGAACTAGCGAAGCTTACCCACTAATCCTCAGAAGCCTTTTTATTAATGAGGCCTCTATTTTTTAAATTTTCCATTATTTTCCTTCAATTTCCTCCTCACATGCAACCTATGACCTTTCACCTTTCTTTTCTCCCATTTTCCATTATTTTCATAAATAAATGTGCCAACATTCCATTTTGCCTTTCCAAAGCCTTTACCATTACCTTTGCCAAATTCCTTAGCCATAATAACTGAAATGAGCACCCACTAGGATTTTTTGCCCACCATTTAGCTTGGAATACGTGTCCCATGATCATGGTCTTACATGTTTTTACATGGATTTATAACCAGGGTTGTTATAGAACCTTCCCCCTTGGGGGAACACCATCCTCGGTGTTCAATGACACATATGGCTAGCAAGACTGTTGAAAACAAAACATACTACCCGTGGAGCTTTATAGCTTAGCTCGTTGCAGTATTTACAATGACCGTCTGCTAAAACATGACAAACATACCATTTACTGGAGCTTTATAACACAACTCATTATGGTATTTACAATAATGACCACATATACACACATACACATTTACTTCACCCAACAAATAATCATATTGTTTATGGAGCTTTATAAAATCAGCTCGATACATTAGTTACAATAATACACACATATACACATATGCACATTTTCTCAACCGAAAAATAAATGGATATGATGCCCATATCAATCAACAAGGGAATCCAAAGGCTCACACCTCCACCCTCAAAAGTAGTACTAGGATTCACCTCCTTCCTAGGAAGTCTAGAATCCACTGCAAGGTCAAATCTGCATCCAATGTCCAGCTCTATAATATAGCCCACTTGTCCTCTCAGTGAACAATTATTGGCTCATTGTTCTAGGGCACACTCCCGATGTGCATTTGATTTCATTTGGAAATACTAATGACCAAAACAAATATATCCTCGCCCTTCCCTTCTCTGCTACACAGTCCCTCGGGCGATCCGATCACCCCCTTCTGTGTAGTCACACACCTTCCAAGTTCCATTGGCACCTCCATCCCAGGAAATCCATCCCTCGACAAGGCTTCCTCGCGTTGGAAGATACAAAAACAAAGGCATATCCCTGCCTTAAAACCATCATACAGGCCATAGCATTCTCATGTCAATCAATGGATACTATTGGGTACTATTGTCCCATAATGGCCCTGCTCTTGAAGTGTCTTACCAGCATACTGTTGCATGTTCCAATTCATTTTTGTTGTTGTTGTTAATGCTTGCCGTCAAATTCTACCACCCACACGGGGATTTCATGCTTTCCTATACCAAGCACATAATTTCGATTAGATTCAAAATAAATTGAAATACTTTGAAATCATACCTCATTGGTGGCTCGTCAACAAGGTACACTTGTAATTCGTTCACTTCTTGTCACAACAAGTCAAACTAGCATCTTTGACCAAATCATCATGTATAAACATATCACATCACGTTAGCTCAAAACGTAACCATCATAGATCAAAATCATAAATCACATGCAATCATCATAACCCAGAATCATAGATCACATATAATCAGCACATACCAGAATCATAAATCACATGCATAATAAAACTGAAATAAAATGTTGATACTTATCCTTTAATCAATCCTTAGCTTCTACCTTTGTCTTTATTCTGTACGCACTCCAGATCAGTTGCCACACCCGACAAACACCCAATGCCTTCTCCTTAACCATGTGCATATACACATAGTGTGCATCACACACATACAACCACACACGACATACAACACCATGCAATACATGCACCTACACCTGACCTACAACTCATACACCTAAACCAGGGTACAACACAACACATACATACACCTACACCCGGTGTACAACATAATACATACATTTATACCCGATGTACAACGCCACATAATACATGTACCTACACCTATCGTACAACACAACACAATACATCTATCTCGATGTACAACACCGCACAATACATGTACCTACACAGGACGTACAACACAACACAATACATGTACTACCCAAAGTACAACACAACGAGTACACATGTCACGATACCCAAACTACACAATGCACATACATAGTATCACATTTACACAACATGACATATACGATATGCACATAATACCACATGTACAACATGTACACAGTACCACCTATACACAACACCACATGCACAATGTGTACACAACATCACATGTACAAGAGACCATCTGCACAACGTGTACACAACGCCACATGTACATCATACCACCTATGCAACGTGTACACAATGACAGACATACACAACACCACATGCACGACATGTACACAACACCATATGCACGACATGTACACAACACCACCTACACACAACACCATATGTACAACGTGTACACGACACCACATGCTCACAACACCACTTGTACAATCATGCACACAACACCATATGCACAACATGCACACAACACCATATGTACATAACACTTCATATACAACATGTACATAGCACCCTATGTACACAACACTGCATATCAAACATGCACAAAACACCATATGCACACAACACCACATATCCATCATGCGCACAGTACAATATGTACACAACACCGCATATCCAACATGTACATAGCACCATCTATACCCAGCATTGCATATGCAATATTCACACAACATTATATGTACCACCTTGTACATAACATTGCATAAACAACATGTACACACACTACATATACACAACACCTCATGCGCACAACATCACAGATGCAACATGTACAACATATACAACATATGCACAACATTGGTACCACACATCCAAAACCACACTGTCTCTACCAAGAAACCTTGCTTTCAGTGTCTCTCTGCCATCCATGCTTATCCTAACATGTCACAAAGCGCATTATTTTCATTTCAATGATGTATCCTTCAACGTTGCCTGAACATAGACATAATACAAGCATACAATATCAATTCATATCCACATGATACTGACCTCATATATTTGTCATGACTACTCTTCCCACTTGATTCTCATAAGACTAGGAACCTCATCATGCCATTCACTTGCATAAGCAATCATTCCTCCACAATAATGATCCTTGACAACCCTGTCAGACAATGAGATAGATACATAGATACATATACATAAAACAATAATGATCATGTAAGACAACGACATACATACACACATATATACATATAAACATTAGCCTTAAACAACCATGATCCATGATGACCTTGTCAGACACGACATACATATATAAACATCAACATCATCATGATCATAACATAATTACCAGATAGCACAAGGTAAAGGTTCAGAGGACTCCCTTTATCTGTGCACACCATGCACAACATTGAAAACAATTGTTCCCAACATAGCCAAGGCATCTGACGCTTCAGATCCATTTACTTCACCTTTCATGTTACCTTTCTCATGAGTATCATGCCATCGTTCATTTACACCAATGGACCCAACCAGTACAACTGGCTTTCATACTCTTCCCTTCAACTGCCCTTATACATGCACTGAGCTTCATCCAAGTCTTACCTTACATGTCGGGTACCACACATCTCTCCCCGAGCTCCATTAACTTCCTAATTCCCCAACCAATTCCCAAGACTCTCAAAATAATAAAGGCAAGACAGAGAAGCAAACAAGAAGAAAATCATGGAAAAACAACAACAATATGACACCACAAACAAAGTGGCATGGCCATGCACAAGATGTAAACAAAACCGCAATCAAGCTCAACAAATCACCAAAAGACCAAAAGCACAAGACTGACAATAGATGCCATGACTCAATCCCCATGGTTCCTAATGCTTCCAAGGGAAAGTTCAACGTGAGCCTTCTTCGAGATTTCATGGCAACCACTTTTCCATGCAATCCCTTGCATCATATTTCCACCAACACATAATTGTCAGTGCATAAATAAACATAACAATACATTGGTTACCTTACCTTGTTGTGCTAGGCATGTTGCTGGAAACTAAACACATCCAAGCCATCTCTTAAGGGACTCCAATCCTTTGACGGATCCAGTTATAACTATAAACTATTTGATGTACCTGTCAAATACATGTTCATAACTATAGCACATATCCACATAATGTCATAGAAAATCAAGGTTAAGAAGGTTTCCTACATGGAAAACACTCATTTGTTTGGAATTAGGGTTTCCATACATAGCCAAAGGAATTCTCACCTAATTACTTTATTTTACCTTTACCTTGCTACAATTGAGTCTTACTATGTATTGTCACATTACCCACTGGATAGTTATATAAACAGATCAACTATTACCTTGTCATGCTAATACCAAACATGTTTCCTACAATTGTTCACACACGTCAGTCTCACGTTCCAAAGATCAAGACATTATGTATATTAATTTGAAACCAACCTTTACCAAGTCTAAGAACCATGTCATACTCAACAATCAACTCACATTCATCAGGCATAATACATAATGCTACAACTATCACCTACTTACACTCAAGTACATATTAGTTGTCTCAACACATATGTATTAGTACAACCATCTTAAAACAAGAACATTTCTTCATGCAATCTTATAGACACATACTCATATCGTGCAATTAATTAAACATTCAAACAACTATAAACGTACCATGTTATATAAATCAACTAGAGGACATAATAGACACCAAATACTCAAACACCAAATAGACAACATAATCAAACAGTCAAGCACCAAATATACGACATAAAAAAACTCATACCTTAACGTATCTCAGGGGAGGCTATCTTCTCTGTACAATCAAGCTAGATTAGCATGATATAACTTCACAACATATCAACTCAAACATAAATAGGGTCATGATATCCATAATGGTAACTAGCTAACATGTTCACATCATAAGCTCACAAATAATTGTCATTCATGCATAGCAATCACATATGCACAGTCAGTCTAGATTAGTACAACATAGTATCACAACATATTAACTCATACTCGAATTTCCTAACCCTAACCATCTTCATAGGCCAATCCAATTAGCATGATACATATAACATCAATATATTAATACTATAACCCTAATCATTGTTGAAATATGGCAACAAGAATATTCCAATTTAATTTGTCCTTGAATTAAGTTGTGAATTAAAATCGATTTTAGTCTTAACAGCTACTTGGAATTAATTAATTTATTTATTTTAAATTAATTAGTTGGAGAAATTCAAGTTAGAAGTCTTTCTGAAGTCATGCAAGAGTTATCCCTTAAATTAAGGAGATAAGATTGAGTTATATTTGAGTTGTAATTATTTAACTAAGTTTACTGAGTGAGAGGGCTCTGAAGAAGGAATGGCACTGGGAGGGTTTCGATCGAGGGTCGACGGCTCAGGTACGAACAGGCCGTAACATGGCCTGAACGGGATTTGTAGTTATTGGCGTTTCGGGGCTGCAGGCCGACATCGGTCCTGCAGCCAGACCTGACCCGTACCCCCTCCGTTCGTGCTCTGAGCCGGGGTGAATTTTTAATATTTTTTACCTCACATCTCTCCTTCCGTTTCACTTTACCCTCCTCCCATCTCCGCTAGCTCCCTCCATCCCGCTCGGGCTTACCCTTCTGCCCCGATCTGCCCCCCCCCTTTGCTGCTCGTGGAGAGTTCTCCGTCGCCGCGCCTAAACCCTTTGCAACAGCTGCAGGTCGTTTTCCCCTGTCGCTTTCCACCCGGACGGTTACCCGCTGTCCACTATTCCCGCACCTGATCGGCAACGGCTTCCTGACTGTCGGCGACGGACCCTGAACGGTTTTTTCCTGGTTCCGAGGACTATCTGTTTCGAGCAGCTGGCGATGGATCTTGACGAGGTGGACTACTCGGACTCCCCGCTGGCAGACGGTTCCATCTGGCGCTCCACGTTCTCGGCTTCTGGAGGTATGTACAGCGAAAGCCTGTCCGCTAGTTTTGAAGACCCTGCACAATCGTCGGATCCGTCCCTTACTGCCGCTCTCCAAGCTGCCGATCCCTCCACCTGGGCTCCTTTCTCTGTTCCTTCGCCGGCCTCCCTAGGGTTTCTAGCGGAGTGCCTGCACTCCTCCCCCCTTGAAGCTGGTCCCTCGACTTTGCAGACTCCTCATCCCCCCCCGCATCCTGACGTTTCCCTGGCTGCCCCTCCCCCTTCTGCTACCCTCCCCCTCTCCGCGCCCCCTGCCACTTCGGGCTGCTACAACCCCATCCCCCCCCTCCCGGAGGCTTTCCCCCCCCCCCCCCCGTCTCGATCCCCCTCTCCCCTCCCCCGGTGGACGCTCCCGCTGAACCTAGGGCACCAGAAAACCCTAGCCGTATGTCCTCCCGCCCGAAGAAGAAAATCCGATGCTTTAAATCCAGACCAGAAGACATCATTCTGAGGCTCGAAGAAGACATACAGTGGGGAGACGCGATGGACCTAGCGGACAGAGTTCTAGTGGGACGCATCAGGGGCAGGAATTATTCGGCAGAGAAACTGAAGACCTGGGCATCAGAAATATGGGGTCAATACCTGGCGGAAATCCCCACGGTCCAAACGTTCGTGCGAGGCTGGTTTGCGCTGAGGTTCGCGAGGGCTGACCACACGAGCTGGGTTCTGTCATCCTTCTGGCACTTTGAAAAAGCTCCCGTACTTCTAAAAAGATGGACGCCCCTCTTCGACCCGGAAACAGAACAAATTGGGGTCGGGCCTGTATGGGTTAGACTTCCGGGCTTACCGCTGCAGTACTGGTCCGAAGACGCGCCTACATGGAATCAGACAAATCCTACATTGCGACAGGGATGATGGCATATGCCAGAATACTAGTCCACCTTGACACGAGAGGAGGTCTGCAGGAACATATCACTATACAGTGGAAAACTTTTTCGAGGAAGCAGAAACTTGACTACGAAGGGATCCCTTATCGATGTAGAAGATGTCATCAAGTGGGTCATCTCTACAAGGACTGCCCCCTCCTCAAAAAGGCCCATCAGGAATCCATATTACAAGAACATCCGACTTCAGCAGAACCCCAAGCTCCTCAGGCCGCGGCAGCACCACGGGCGGAACTTATCAGGACCTCAGACACAGTGGAGGCGCCGCTTGCACCCTCCGCAAAAAAGCAGGGCAAAATCCTGATCAGACCGCCTTCTCCTCCTCTGACGCGCTCAAGGGCTGCAAAGGGCGTAGTTTTCTCTTCGGGTATGTCTTCTCCCCCTGCTATTTCTGCTTCACATCTTGTTACTTCTAGTTTGTCGCTTTCCTCCCATATGCCCCCTCCTATCCGGATCCCTGGCCCATCATCCCCCTCGGCACTTGACCTGGTGATGGGCTCCCGCCCGCTTTTTCCCCCCTCTAAACCCCCCCATCTCTACGTGACCTGCCCTCTCCCGCAGCCGACTACCTTCCTCTCCTCCGGCCCCCTTTCCTCCATCCAAGCCTGTCCCCTCCCCTCGCCCTCCCCCTCGGTTAATTCCACTCCGAGATACTCCACCCGCTCCACTGCTAAACTGAAAGAGCCGGACGCCATTGGCTTGGACTCCGCCCCCTCCTTTCTCTCGCCCAAGCAGGGCCGAGGCAGACCCTCCAACATTCACAAGGCTAAAAATCAAGCTGGGGACGAAGTAATACAGGGTAGACAACATACCATTGAAAGGGTTCTTAGAGCAAAGGACACCCTCCCCCCATCTCCCCCATGAAGCTCATGTCCTTCAACTGTAGAGGGATGGCCAGTCCCGAGAAAAAGTTGGCACTGAAGCGACTTCTCTTTTCTGAATCGGTTGATATCATCTTCCTGCAAGAAACCCTCTGTAATGCGGTATCTGCCATCTCAATCTTAAGCTCTTGGTTGCATAACTGGTCTTTCCATGCTATCGATGTCATGGGCCGATCTGGAGGCATTGCAATTGGCATCAAGAACCGCTCGATAAATCTGAAGAATATTTGGGGTGGTGAGGGTTTCTTGGGAGCTGACATATACTCAAAGGAACTAGAGGAAGAGCTAAGAATCCTAAACGTTTATGGACCTTGTCAAAATCGGGAATCATTCTGGAGAAAGTTCCTCAGCTCCCACCTACTTCATCAGGGGAACTTAATTCTCGGGGGAGACTTAAATTTCTCCATGGGCTTCTCAGAATCCTGGGGTCATATGGCCCAGATCGACCCACTCTCTGATTTCTTCGAACAGCTGCTCGAGGCCCACCAATGGATCGACATTCCCTCGGCTAAGATCCAACATACCTGGAGGAACAATCGGACAGGCGCTCAAAGCTTGGCCAGAAGGTTGGATCGTTTCATCATCAAGGAGGCATTTCACAACAGCCACCCAAGATCAAGACAATGGGTCGGCAGCGGTGGACTATCGGACCACAGGCCTATCTTTCTGGAAATTGGGGAAAAACTCCTGAAGCCAAAAGCTCCCTTCAAGTTCAACTCCACTTGGCTCCGGGACCCCTCCTATTTTAAGCTTATATCTGAATACTGGAAATCTCACCCTATCTCTGAGGAGGAGGATCCAACAATTAGCTTCATTAAAAATCTCTCAGAACTTAAAGGACTATCTAAAGAATGGGCTCACAAAAAAAGGGAACAAGAAGACTTAATCATCTCCCAGGCAGAACAAGCTATTGCTGACCTTGAATTGCTGTCGGATGGCACTTACAATTCTCAAGAACAGAAAGTCAGGTATGAATCCCTGATCAACCAGAGAACCCAAATACTCAAAGATAGAGAGGCAAGCTGGAGATTAAGGAGCAGAGCAATCTGGATCAAGGAAGGAGATGAAAACACAAAATTCTTCCATCGATTCGCAAATGGACGGAAAATGATCAACACTATCTGGGAATTGCAAAATGACCAGGGACACCTAGTGAACAACTCCAGAGAACTAGCCTCAATGGCCACCTTACATTTCAGAAGCATCTATGAGGCCCCGAGAGAAGCCAACCTGTTAGAGATAATGCGGGTGGCCGAGCTATTTCCCAGGTTTGTGAACGAGGAGGATGCTGAAGAACTCATCAAGGAGGTCACTATAGGGGAGTTAGAAGCCACCATGCGAGGATTCCAAAAAGAGAAGAGCCCGGGACCTGATGGTTGGACTATAGAATTCTACCTAGCCTTCTTTGATCTTCTAGGTCAGGATCTCCTCAGGGTTATCAATTATTGCAGCCGATCAGGAAAGATCCCCTCAGCCATCAAGGCCACTTTCATAGCCCTTATCCCCAAATCTGATAAGCCTGCCTCCTACAATGACTTTAGGCCCATCTCTCTCTGTAACTGCCTTTACAAGATCATGGCCAAAATTCTCGCAAATAGGCTAAAGCCCATACTCTCGGCTCATATCTCCCCTGAACAATTCGCTTTCCTCCAGCATCGCCAGATCCATGAAGCTATAGGCACGGCACAAGAACTCCTTCACTCAATGCACAGCTGCAGGCTAAAGGGCATGATTCTAAAAGTGGATCTTTCCAAAGCTTTTGACAGGGCAAGTCTGCTCTACATTCGCATGCTTCTTACACACCTGGGTTTTCCCTACTTGTACATCAAAAGGATAATGAGCTGTATTACCGATGTGTCGTACAGCATCCTCCTAAATGGCTCCCCCACGCCTTTCTTCACTGCTGAGAGAGGTCTCAGGCAGGGATGCCCATTATCTCCCCTTCTCTTCCTACTCATCATGGAAGGCCTAAGTCGACTGATCGGGACAGAACACAGGAGAGGCAGGATCTCTGGCATTAAGATAGTGGACAATTGCGCTCTCACCCACCTATTGTTTGTGGACGATGTGCTCATCTTTTTAAACGGCAGTCTGGCCGACTCCTCTGCCTTGCAGCATGTTTTTGATCTATTTCAGAAAGCTACAGGTATGATCATCAACATACACAAATCCTCCCTCACAGAGACAGGCTGTACACAACATGAGGTTCATTATATCCGCCAACGCTTCCCCTTCCCACCACACCTGATGGAGGAAGGGCTGAAATACCTAGGATTCAGAATCAAACATGGAGGATATAAGATTGCTGACTGGACTTGGATTATCGCAAAGGTGGAAAAGAGATTAAATATCTGGTATAATAGATACCTATCCAGGGCTGGAAGACTCACCCTCATCAAAGCTGTTCTGGAAGCAACTCCTGTTTACTGGATGTCCTTGGCCTGGATACCAAGAGGGATCCTTGATAGATTACAAAAGATCTGTTGCAGATTCTTATGGAAGGGGAAAAAACAGGGAAACCTCTTTGCATGGGTTAAATGGGATACTATTGCCAGACCAAAGAAATGGGGTGGTTGGGGAATCAAAAGGCTAGAGCCCTTTGCAAAAGCTCTGGCAGCAAAACTGGGATGGCAGCTCATCACCTCACATAGCCTCTGGACAAAGGTGGTATATGAAAAATACATTGCTCCGGAAGACATCTTCAGCTGGCTTCGCAGGGAACACAGAGGGAGCGGTAGGCATTCAAATATTTGGAAAGCAGTCCTAAATTCACTCCCACTCATCTGGGAAGGTCTAACATGGAGAATCCACCAGGGACAAGCTGTACGCATAGGATCGGACCCCTGGATTGGATGTGGGAACGCTCATCGCCTCCCTGCTCCATTGATTGCCTATCTCCGGGACTTGGGTATCACCCATATAGGCCACATTGCAGACCTGGCAAGTACCACCCCTTTCCAGCAAGCCTGGAAGACAGCCGAGGATCTACACATCCCGGATCAGTGGAGACAAGACTGGGAGATATACACTGACGCCCTTACTCAAGCCCACATAAGAATTACCGAGGGAGAGGATGAGATTGTATGGGCTTTCTCAAAAAAAGGAACCTACACCCCCAAGGAAGGATACATAAAGCTCATTCTTTCGGTACAGCCTGCGATCGTCCAGCCTTGGTGGAAAGCGCTGTGGAAACTCAAGGCGGCTCCCAGAACGCGCATGCTAATGTGGACCATTCTGTTCAACAAAATCCCAACGGGCGCGAACCTTATGAAAAGATCTTTCCATGGTCCCTTCTGGTGTCATCTATGCAGGTGCAATGAGGAAGACACAGATCACCTTTTCCTAACCTGCCCTATTGTCACTGCACAATGGTCCCTCATAGCCTCATCCTCTCCATCTTTCAACTTTTGGCAAGGTCAGAACACAACAGAAGCCTGGCTATCTTGGCTTGAGAAACATAAAGGCAGAGAAAGGAACCTACCTCTCCTCATGTGCTGGGCCATCTGGATGGCTAGGAACCGTGCAATTTTTTATCTCAGAGACCCCATTTGGCCTACCATCAGATCCCAGGTCCTAGCCGACTTCGAACTGCTCCCCGATGACCCCCCACAGCCCTCTCACCGAACCATTATTCCTGAGCATATTGACAAATCCTATCCTTGGGCCTACTTCGATGGCTCGGCCCAAGCTGAAGTTTGCGGAGGAGGAGGCCTCCTTTACCTTAGAGAGGGCCACTGTTTCCATATTCAGATGCACCTGGGAAGGGGCACAAATAATTATGCTGAATTGATCACCGCCAAACATCTTATACAATTTGCTCTTGAGAAAGGCTGTACAAAGCTACAACTTTTTGGAGACTCAAAACTTGCCTGCAACTGGATAAATAGAACATCTCAATGCTCTGCTTTTTCGTTGAGACACATTCTGGATGAGACTCTCAGGCTCATAGACTTATTTGAACTTTTTGCTTGTCACCATATTTACAGGGAGCGCAACTCACGGGCGGATCTCTTATCCAAACAAGCAGCGCAAAGGCAAGAAGAAGACTGGCTGATACAGGAAGAGATTGATGGACTCTTCCATCAACACTATCACAGACCTTTTGTCGACCAGCGCACTCTCCGGAGGACATGATCTTGAGGAAGCTTTTTCTTTTTTTAAATGTAATTACAGAACTATACACAGACTGCATTTGTTTTTTGATATTTTTGGCACACAGACAAAACTAGAATGACCGAACTGCTGTAATACAGTGGTAACATATAGAACTCACTACAGAACATCAGTTTTTATTGGGAAAAGGCAGATGACAATCCTCATAATTGTGTTTTTTCAAACAGCATGTCTCCCTGCGTGGAGTACTATTTTGTTTTTTGCAGAACAAATTTTTGGTAAATGACACAAAAATGAAAACTCCCTGCGTGGAGGAAAACTGTTTTTCTTTTTTTGCTGCAATCTTGGTGGAGGCGACCAGCCTCATTATGTATATGCCCAGGCATCTGCAAAATGTAATTTCTTTTATTCAATAGAAGTTACGACTTTTTCTACGGGGAAAAAAAAAAACTCAGTTTACTGAGTTAAGTCCAGTTAAATTAGTTCCAAACTGTTTGAGGAACTAATAGTGAGTTAACAGTCAGTTGATACATTAATGCACTCAACTAGTGCTACTCCAGTTAACTGAAGATTCCCTCATCAGAAACTCATGCATGTCTATTTTGAGAAAGACCTAGTTGAGATTAATGTTCAAGGACAATGTACTATTAGTTGCATGTGTTTTCTCATGGAGAAAACTCATGCATGCAGTCAAGGATTCATCCTTGAGGATTGTGCAGTTTTGAAAGCTTGTTTTTCCACTTGGTAATAGGCTAATAATCCACAAGGAATAGCGCAAGGAAATAGGAGCTTGGAGGGCAGAAAGGAAGGCTGGAGAGAAGCCAAGATTGCCTGTGAGAATCTGTGAGGATTGTACTAAGGGTTGGCTAGCTGTGAGAGCTAAGGTTTTGTATAATTCCTATGTATTTCCACCATGTATGATAATACAATAGTGTGGGGTTTTTATCTGAGACTTTCCCCAAAGTATTTTCATGTGTATTGTGCCATTGATTCTTCTTCTTCTGGTTATATTGTTCAGCTCGATCTTTAAGCTTCCGCAAATTGATAGTAAAAGTAGGTTATAGTATTCTACTTTGATTTATATTGCATTATCGGGTTAACCTATCACAGATTTTCTACAATCATCAAGTTAACTAACATATAACAACAATAAGTTAACATATAACATGCTCATCAACAACATATAACATAATCATCAAGCTAACTACAAGTTAACATATAACATATTCATCGACGACATATAACATAATCATCAAGTTAACTAACCTAAAACAACAACAAAAATGCATACAACCACAAGTTACTATCATTCATGACTATCTGACACATGTGTATATGACTACACTGATTAATTATCATTTTTCATATATGTAACCATAATAATGATGGAATGAGAAACATACAAGTAACCCTAATTCTTATAACAACCATTAACATACCTGCATGCCAAACATACAATACCTATGTGACGATCTTCTCTTACCACGATGTTTAGTGCTATAACCTTACTTTGATGATCTTCATCTCCTGCTCTATCTCAACCAATACATTAGCATCATAACATACCAATAGCATCATGATGACCTAATTGCATACACTGACCTCATGCACAACAACCTTCACCATGGCAATGCATGCATAACAACATATAAACACTGACATGCATAAAAGATGCATATACAATCATACACTCATGACGACACATCGCACAACAACACCATCAACCTTCACATGACGACATCACTACAACCATGATCAACACCATGCAACAAGCGCATGGACTACAAGCATAAGGAACGCATATGCAACTGACATGAATGTATAACCAACACATCACCCATCCGGTCTGAGGGGTGAACCATGCTCTGATACCACTATATCACCCTCCTCCCACATGTACCCAAGTAACTAGCCAATTGGGGTAAACATGTGATGAGAAGTTACTATGATATGATTCGACTTCCTAAGTCACGTTAAGGAAGTGGAATCAATGGAAACACACCATACAGACCTTCAACATCATTAACATGACTCCTAATAACCATCCCAATCTTTATGGTAACCAGCCTGTTTTAGACCACTTGACCCCTGGACGCTCCCATGTTATTGGCCTGACAACGTCCAGGAGGCTGGACGCTCTCATGACAAGGCATGCCAGCATCTAGGGACTGTTTTGCTCAGTGTTGTGCCATCATCCCCAGGATTTGAGTCACTTTTTCAAACCCAGAGCCCAGGTCACTTCCCACAATTGAATGGCACCTTCAGAACATAAAGGTAACAAGGAAACAATGATGCTAATGCAAATACTTGAGCAAGCCCTTTATTGGACCCCTACTAGCCATGACAAGCATTTCGTCAAACATATCACAAATATCTAATCTACATGTGTAAATAACATCTCTAAGCATAGGGGTCTCATACTCAACTGAGGATCGCTAAGAAGCATTGATGCCTCAACACATAAGCTGCAGTTTCATCCATCATGTCATGGATACATTGTTAATCCATTTACAAGTAAAAACATGATGAGATCCATACATAACTACTACCATAAAACATATATATAACCAATATAATAACAACAGAAATACCAAAAAAATCACAACCATATGATCCACATATAAACCATTACAATACTCATAGAAATACAAGGAGAAATAACCTCCAGTTGATGATGAAAAATCCAAACCTGGTACGGGATTACCACGTTCCACCCGACCATAGAATGGCTTAGCCAAATCTCTCTTCATCCATTCACCCCCATGCCATATTCCAACCATGAATGTGGAATCTCATAAAACTCATCAGTCCAAAACCATCTAGGGCTTCTAGAGGCCAACCACCTCAACCCGTCAAACAGTGATTCCACCGCAGGGTTGGACATCAGAAAATCATCACTAGATTGGTCTCTACCCAAGCCTTCCAGGGCTCCAAAGCATTTGTTCCAACCAAGGCTTCGAGGACTAGTAACTCAACCCACAACTTTCATCGGGCTTCCAGGGCGCTTGTCCGACCAGAGCTTCCAAGACTAGTAACTCAACCCACAAAGGGCTTCCAGAGCATTTTTCCAACCAAGGCTTCTAGGACTAGTAACTTAACCCAAGTTGTTACAAGGCTTCCAGAGCATTTTCCCAACTAGGGATTCCAAGAACTAATAACTCAATCCAAGCTAAAGGAAACATGAGAACCATCCAAAAAACAAAGAAATAAATCCACAACACCATGGTTATCTAAGAAATGGAAAGGATAGGCAAATCCGTTGTCAATCTAGGCAGCACTCCATCCCAATGAAATGTCATGACCAATAAACCACATGCATGCCAAAACTAGTGAGGAAAACATACATGCAACTCAATACCTGCAAGAAAAACTCTTTATCACTGTTGATCCCGATGTCCTCTTGTGCTTTCCTACTCTTCCTTTGCCTTCTTGCTCCAAAACTCCGAGCATGCCACACTCTCCAAGAGTGCTCCAATAAACTCTAAGTGTCCAAGAGTATGCGAGAGAGAGAGAGAGAATAGAGAGAATAGCAAGAAAGAGCTCCAAAACTTAACTAACCAAGCTTACCCACTGATCCTCATAAGCCTTTTTATTAACAAGGCCTCTATTTTCTTCATTTTCCATTATTTTCCTTCAATTTCCTCCTCACATGCAACCTGTGACCTTTCACCTTCCTTTTCTCCTATTTTACATTATTTTCATAAATAAATGTGCCAAAATGCCATTTTTCCTTTCCAAAGCCTTTGTCTTTGCCTTTGCCAATTTCCTTAGCCATAATAACCGAAATGAGCACCCACTAAGATGTTTTTCCCACCATTCATCTTGGAATACATGTCTCGTGACCATGATCTTTTATATTTTTACATGGATTTTTAACCAGGGCTATTTCAAAAGATGATAAAAAGAGGACATAAGAACAATCACGAACTATAAGACAAAAAGAACATAAGAGCAGCTCTTGACAAAATGGAATCAGGGATGGATTCATTCATCCAAATGATCATTAGTTGATCTGGAGTGTAATTTGCACTGACCATGTTGATTGGAGTGGCATTTATAGTCGCTTCTCCATTTTGAGGTGCAGTTGAGTTAGTGTACGAGTCTAAGATTATGCAACATTTCATTTTGTTCAATCAAACCACAATTTCGTCCATATCATAACGGATATGCCTCAATATCCTCTTCAATTCACGTTGGCCAACGAAGAGTTTATATTTATCCACGTGTTTGTCTCGTAACACCATGTGAAGAAGAGTCTCAAATGTCTGTGTGGATAATGAGTGCAGAAAATATAACCACCTCCTCCTCATATTGCTTGGGTCTGGTAGCCATTTGGTTTTACCAACACAGACTTCTGAATTTGAATGGTACATCTAGTCACCAAATTATTTTGCTTCAAGGGTGTGAATTTCCTTTTGCACCTCCATAGGCACAGAATCAAAGAAACAAATCCAATCCAAATAGTCATCGGTGTTTGGGTGAGGATGCCTCTGGTGTGCCTTCCCTGCAATTGAGCAAACTTTGACATGGAGCCATGCAAATCCAAAACCTACAAGCAAACTTCACAAAGATCTTTTGGAATGACCCACTGAACTGACTTTGGTGAACGATTGGATAGGACAATATGACTGTGACCCAAATTTCCAAAAGCGAAGTAACTTGGAAAACTTTGTTATGGACACGATATAGACGTCGTCCAAGAACCTTCGACAAAATGGTTCTAGACCTTAATGGTCCCGAAAATAATTTTGGAGCAAAATGAAAAACAATTTAACCCCCTATGGTTTCTAATATATCCCTTGGAAGACTCGATTGCAGACACTATTAGAACCATATAGAAAAACACCCATTGTACCAGACACCAGCAACCAAGGCAGGGAAATTGAACGGTGTTCCAAAGGGCTCGAGGAATTGAAGGTTTGCAGTATGGAGTACAACAACCAATTTGAATGAAGGCCCATATGATGAGTTGTGCACAAAACACATTGGTTTCTGACACTTGACACCAAGACACTCACAATAATATTGCTTGCTAAAGAACTACAAAGGGGCAATGACCACCAAAGATATTACATGCCCATAACAAATACCAACAAAGAGACTTGGGACAACCTACACCTCAAAGCATAGAGGGCGGTGACCAGCAGTGTTACTTGAACTGACCTAAACCGATGGCACGAACACCCTAGTAACAAAGGACAACAACAACAAAGAAATTTGAGACGACTGAACGTTGGCAAATATAAAACGAGTACAACACTGATACTTAAAATGACCTGAACCTCGAAGGATTGGACAAAAAAGCACCAATTCACTTAGTCTATCAAAGATACTAAAATTGAGGTGTAAAAAAATATTACATAAGAATAACCGAAACTCCATAGTATACCTAGAGAGGAGGAGAACTAGGAGACACCACCCTGAACATACCATTGATGTTCGCCACCATGAAACTTCAACCACGCTGTTATATAACATTACAGGCAAGATTATGAATTTCCTAGTCTCAAAACTAGGTCGAAACCATACTCCCAATGAGTGCCAAGTGTAATACTTCTGTTCTGTCATCCCAAGAGCTTGCATGATAGTGAAATCATTAATGAAACGTGATCGACTGCCAGAGCATATCACAAAAACAACCAATCCCCCATATGTCTACACCTCCATACTTGTGTCGAGAGCATAAAGAGAATGTTGTATCGCGTTAGTGATCCCACCTACACATTTACCCATCCCTCGTGAATTTAGTGTGAAAAACCATCAACCATACAGACGCATTACGTAACACACCACCAAGCCACACATCTGAGGACGTGAGCCAAGTGGAGGCGATGACTCACTCTCCAAGGATCGCCTCCAGCTTGGCCATACAAAATAGCTTGTGCATGCTACTCATTACTAGATGAAGGACTTACTGTGGGTGAGTGGTAACTTTTGTTTATCTAGTGAGAACTCTTTAGTAAAGCACCCCCATCGGGGAATAGAATCATTTTCCATCACCCATGTGGGATAAACCGACACCATCATTTATTTTATATGTCATTTACATGTTGAACATGGAAGGAATTACCCATCTCCGTTATATTGAAACACTCCATTGAAATGTTTTAACATTAACAAAAATTTACATTCAATTACTTTATATATATAATTAATATTGAAATATAATCTAAAACATATATATATTTTCTTCTAAGACACACACACACACATATATACATCTCTTCTAGTTGGATCTAAAAAGCACTTATGATTGGAATAATAAATTTTTTAATTTCAAATTTTCAATTTTTATATGCGTGTTAACATGCACGCATATAATATTTTTTTTTTTTTTGCTTAAAATGGACATTGGAATGTTGAAAGTATTTTTTATTAGTATTATTTTTAAATGCGACGTGTCAATTTCATGGTGAGCATGGAAGGAATTACACATCTCCATCTTGACACAAATATATATATATATATATATATATATATAGTTGTGATCAACCTCTTAATGCATTCCTAATGACTAAATTAAAAATATTACATCATATATACTTTGGACTTGTTCACTTTGTGCATTTTTTCACTGAGTTAACTTTGTTACATGTAATGGTGGCAAGATCGAGCAAAGTTATGAATGTATGCAAATTTATAAATTGTTGGAATATTAGAAGACGAAACTAGGGCATTGATTTCATCAAATGTTTTCAAGGTGAAATTTAAAGTTGTCACATAGGTTCTAGGAATGTCTTCAAATTTGCCCAAATAACATTAAAATGGTTGTTAAACTATCTCAACCTACACTAAAGGAACCCAAAGTGGAAACTATGAAGAGTTCAAAGTCACATAATCCAAAAAAGATGTATGTCAAACTAAAGACAATGTTAGAACATGAGGTTTGAGTCATGATTATTATGTAGCAACATCGCTTTCTAAGGTCCCAAATATAGGTACAATGTCATCATCAAATATAAAATATACATCCACATGATTTCATTATTTTATATTTATTTTGGTATAAGGGATGTGAAAAAATAAAGATTATGAATTGTTAAGTGGCAACATCCAATTGTGAAACAAAATCTATGAAAAAACAGATAAGTGAAAATGATGAGAACAAACATGTCAACAACAAATATGATCATATGATCATGAAATATCATGAAAAGATGAGAATTATGGAATGTTAAATAACTACCTAATCCTTAACAAATTATACAAAAGACAAGCAAGAAAGAAAGATGAAAGAACGTATCTCAACAAAGAAACATCATTGAATTGTTTCAAATGATATTTGTGAGCAAATGATAGAAAAATAAAATAATCAAATATGAAATACATGATATGATAAATCCAAGCATGTCAAGAGGCATCAAATAAAGTAACCATTAATGTCTCATGGCGAACGGTTGAGGATGAAATCCACATTTGAGGGTATTAAACTATCCCAAGGGGCATCTAGGTTTGACGAAGCTTCACACAATCCTCATTATAACATCCCATTGTGATTTGATCATTCTTCTGTCAAATATATGAGTTAGTCGTGACCTAGAATTAGCCTAATTATAACAGAAAATAATAATAATAATAATAAATAATGTAACCATTAATGTGTTTTTACCATGTTTTGGCATGAGGTCAAGAATTCCTTGTGATAAATATGTTGATTATGTCAAAAGTATGTGGGTAGGTGTGTATTAGGAGAAAGAAGCTAAAATGAAAATGTTGTGAGAGAGAATATCATGAATTCACAACACTATTTTGAGACCGTGGGAGTGATGATTAACTAACCCACCTTAATAATGGTTGCGAGGAGTTTATCAATCATAGCTTAGTGTTATATATTAATATGCATGTGAATAGAATGATATAGTTCTACTACCTGTATGTAAGGTAAGGGTGGATAGTTGCCAATTAATGTCTTATTCAAATTGCAATGTTTTAGCATATATGCATGGGTATGTAAAATGCTAAATGTGAGTTTATTAAATTTAATTGGGTGATGTTCATGTCACTCCAATGCCAAAGAAGGAAAGGATAGGTTTGATCCCAACTAGAGCCTAGGTGAAGGTGTACCATGTCTTAGTTCTATATAGGGTAAGAATAAGTGTGAATGTCAATAATGTCCTTATGGTGTTGTGGGAAACTTAATAGTTTATTTCATTGTTATTGTGACACCCCTTATATCATTTTGAGTTAGCCCTTGAATTGACATGGTCAAATTATTAATGCTCTTTGTGTAATCTGATGGACCAGAGTCCTTCATAGGTGTTAGGGCTAGCTTCCAACGTCTATTTATCTACTTATGCCATTTTGTTAAGTCTTTGATAAGTTGGGATAGCCATTAATGAAATCCCCTTGGGTCCTTAAACCTTGGATATAAGTCCCAAATTCGTTTCTCCTTTCCTTGCTTCATCTAACTAGGGAAAAAGATGTGTAATCTCACCTCACCATATATATCCTACACATGCTCCAACATACCTCTTCCCTTTCCCAGTCATCCACCCATGCACCATTTGATCTTCATTCCATAGTTCTTCTTTCCTTCAGGTGAAGGGAAAATCATGTCTCCTTTCATGTCCATGCCATTAACTTCACCCCGCATTCTATCCCAACCACATTCCACCCTACATCATCATGTCTACACCTCATTTGATATCACTATATTCCACCTAGGACCCACTTCACCCAACATTCTATCCTAAACATATTCCACCCTAAATGATCATGTCCATATGTCATGTGAATGACCATATTCCACCTTGCCTCATCTTGTATATACCTCGTTTGAATTAGGTAAATGGAAAAGGACAAAGGTATCATTCACATCTACCCTCACTCCCATCTTTGCCTAGCATCCATCTTCACCTTCCACCTTACCTTCCTTTTCTTCATTCTCTACCCCTTACTCCCATTCCACCTTGTTTCCGTTGCTTTCATTTAATATGGGTGAAGGGTGAGACTTTAGCCTCTTTTCCATCCATCTACTACTTATACTCCATTCCATATCTACCCCACACATAAGATAGAGACCCTTGATGTGGTATAGGAAAGGTGGAAATACCATGTGTGACCATGAAGCTAACGAATGATGACATGGACTTGACAAGTGACCGTGTGACATGAGGATCATATTAACACTTGGGATATTGTGCATAATGTTTATGGCTTAAGCATAATAAAGTGGGAAGGCACTAAGGCTTATGTATCATTGATACTTCTTCAATGGTATGTGTGTGGGATAGTAACTTATCCACTAGTCCAAATAAAGGAGATTAAAGGGAACAAGGATCTAGCATCAACTTAGTTTGAATCTTTTAGAGCCCATAATACATTTCACATGTCTCCAAATCGAGTAAACGATGGCTTGTTGGAGAAGTTTTCAAGCATAGGTTCAAATAAAAAATATACCTTGAGATAGACCTGGAGATTGGGCATACATTTTTCTCAATTCACACAAGTTGTTCAAGCATGTTGACTTGCTTTATAATCCAAAGTTGTGGATAAACAATCATATGTGTCATGCATTATTATGACTTTATCAAAGGGAACATGTGATGTTTAGCATGGAGCCATTTCAACAATAAATGTAACACTTGTTTTAATAAAAGGATCAAAGGGGTCTTGAGAGAGAATCAATGAAAGTACCCCCCCCCCCCCATAAATATAAAATCACAGGTGAAGAATTTTGATAAGAGATAGTAGCTAATCTCTCACAAAATCATAATGAACAAAGGAAGAGACATAACACGAAAGTGAATGGTCGTGGAAGCTTCTACAATTACAAAAATTAGCAAGATGGACTCCAATGGATTTTGGACTTTTGAGGGGTGCAAGCATTGGTTGGTTGGAGTATGCATAATGATCTCTCACAATCTCCTGTATCCATGAAGTGATAAAAGAAGAATTGGGACTTGTAAGAAAGGGTTATATCTAAAGGGATTTCTCGTCTTACACAAATGTATAGTGCAAAGCTACTTGGGGACACTATAGTTATGCTTGTGTCTTTCCTTTTTTCTTTTTCTTTTTCTCTTTTCTATTATGTAGACCAAGTTGTGGTATTGGTGTTACAATCATGATTGTAGAGCCAATTTGCCTCAATCTTCTATGTGGGTTTTTTCTATCCCCCGAAGTTTGAGTCAAATAAGAGAAAGGATTTGTGACCATAGAGTTCCTTGTTCTTTGTAAATATGATGATAACATAGTTGTTGCTATATTATTCTGTTTAATAAAGATTTGATAAAAAAATAAGCTTAGTTATTCTTTCTACGTGATTCTTTAATTTGTGATTGTTTGTGAAGATTCAATCATTTACTTATAGTACCTTCATTTTACGTTAGTAGTATAATATGATTGAATCATTTATCAAGATTTATTCTAGAATCACATTTCCCTCTTATGTTTCCCCTTTATTCATTTCAGATCCCTATTTGCTAAGATAAGGTTAAGCACAATGGATGACAATTATCTTCATTGGCTCAATTCATGTATTTTGAAGTCTATTTTGGTATGTTTTCTTTGAGCTCATTGCATATCTAGAGTATAATGAGGGCTCAATGGTAAATCTATGATAAAATTTGAAAACCATCCTTTAATCTATTTTGAAGACCATAAAGCAAGAGGAGGGGTGTTGTGGTAACAATAGGCTACGCTCCTAAGTATCATTGAGCCTGCTCTAAAAGGAGTGAGAGACTTCACATTTGAAGTATGAGTTTGGGGGCCAACAATTCGAGTCAATGTCAATGACGAAGTCCAGTCCCCAAAGAATAGTAATCTATGATACAAGATTATGACGCATGTGAGTTTATTGAGGATTTCACTACTTATCTAGTGACTCCACTTGGGAATAAAGCTTTGTTTCATTTTGCTTGTATTAATGTTAAGAGCAAACAAAAATTGTTTAGGCATAAAATGTCACTTAGAAACTCGGCATAAATGCATAGCATAAAGATAGAATATGATATTGACCCAAATATGAGATGTTCGACAAGATGGAAAAAGCATTTAAGAAAATGAATAATCAAATGTTGTTTTTCATTGAAAGAATGGAATAATTATGAGAAATTACGACATTGAAGAAGAAGACATTGATGACGATGGTTTGTATGAAGTAAAACATGGACATATATTACAATGTCAACTTTCTTGTGTTGTTATGTTGAGATTTAGAAATTGGTGCAAGGCAACCGAGGCTCCTCACTTATAAAATGTATGTCATGTTAGTGTGTTGAAAATGCAACAAGAAAATCTTAATTTAAGTTTGTCCTTAAATTAAATTAGGAATAAAATTGTACTTCCACATCACAAGACAACTTGTATGAGTTGACTAAGTTAAATTGACTTAGTTGGGTTAGTTAATTCGAGTTGAGGGTCGAACTAGAGTCATGTGGAGCGTCTCCTACATTATTGGAGCCCTGGTTGAGTTTATTTTGAGTTGTAATTAATTAATTCAGCTTAACTGAGTTAAAGTCAGTTAAACTAGTTCCAACCGATAGAGGAACTAGTAGGAGGTTAGACAGTGGGGTGTTGCTTCATGTGTTCAACCAGTTAACTGATTATTCACTCATAAATAACTCATGCATGTCAGATATGAGAGTTACCCAATTGAGATTGGAGTTTAGGGACAATGTACTATTAGTTGTATAATTATCTGAATTGTATAGGTGGTGCATGCAGTCAGAGGAAGGCATATGAGGATTACGCAATTCATATCGAGGAATTTCCCTAATTAATAAGGGGGGTAATTCCCAAGGAAACATCGCAAGGAAATAGGGACTTGGGCAAGCCAAAATTTGGTTAAGTTTTGGCTTGGGCTTTTCTAAGAAGCAATGAGATAGATAAAGATAGTGCAGAGGTTGCTTGGCCTTGAGCAAAGCATTGTAATATTCTCATATTTTCTAACTAATGCAATATACATATAGCAGGGGTTTTTGGCTATGGCTTTCCCCAAGAAATGATTGTGTAATGTGTTGCTTGAATTCTTTCTCTTATATGCTTCATGATTTTGTGATCGTCTAATTGTTTCTGAAGATAAGTAGAGTAGATTCAAGTCTATTGTTTTAGTAAATTACAATTCACAGTTTGAATCTACAAGGAATTTCTACATGGTATCAAGTTGAAATCACTCTAGAAGAGGAGAATACGAGTTTGTATTTTGCAGGTGAAATCGAATTTGCAGTATCATTCTTCAGAGCCAGCAAGATGTCGTTCTACAGATTGAGACTCAAATATTCCCTTGAGGGTAGTTAGAATTATATTGCTTGGAAGGACAAGATGGAGGTAGTGTTGGAAGATGACGGGCAAAAGGAATTCATAGAAAAAGATATTCCTAAGCCTCCAGCAACTAATGCTCAAGATCTGGCAGAGTGGAGGGAATGTGTTGCAAAGGCGGGAAGGATCATACTAGAAGGAGTTCAAGATCATATTGTCTCAAACCGCCATGGGAAGAAGACTCCATATGCAATGTGAATTCCTTGACAGACCTGTTTCAGAACAACAGTGACCACAGGAAGCTGGCATTGAAGGACAAGCTCAAGAAAATAAAGATGGAGAAGGGCGACGCAATACCAAAGTACTTTACCAAGTTCACCCAATGTCGAGATGAGCTTGGAAGTGTTGTTGTTACAGTTGTTGAAGATTATCTAGTCGGTCTAGCACTTATAGGCCTTCCTAAGAGTTGGCACAGCTACTAGGATTTGGTAAATGGGAGGGAGAAAGTGTTTTTGGTCCGACTTGGTGCAAGAAGAAATTTGGTGGAACACCATAAATGGATCCTCATCCAAGCATGATGATGAGGATAATTGTGCCTTGGATGGAAAGGAAAAGAAAGGGAAAGGGAAGTCATCCCATTCCAAATCAAATTCTAGTAAGGCAGGTAAGAAGAAGGACTTGTTGAAGATTAAATGTTTTCACTGTCACGACCCGGGACATTATGCTACAAAGTGTTTGCACAAGAAAGCCGACAAGAAGCCCTCATGATAAGTGGTAGGTGAAGCTCTTGCTTCACAATTTGAGTTGGATTTCACACTCACTGCTTGCATGGTGACATCAATGATGGGTATTATGTGGTATCTCGATAATGTAGCCTCATTCCATATGACCAGCAACAAATAATTCTTGAGTCACTTGGAGAAGAAGGATCTCCAGATGCACATCGAAATGGGATATGACAGAAGGTACAGTGCGACCAACATCAGTATTGTTACTTTTCAAAGGGAGTCTAGTTCTCTTCTCACATTAAAAGATGTCATGTATGTTCGAGGTTTGAAGAAGAATTTGGTTTCAATTGCTATGTTGGAGGAATGCGGCTACGATGTGATATTTAGCAAAGGAAAGGATTTCCTTTATCACATAGCTTCAGGACAAGTGAAGCGAATGAAGGTTCAGGTGAAGAACCTCTACAAATTGGATGTAAAAGATTGTGTTGCTTTGAGCACAAAAGTAGAGAAGGTGTAGAGCCAAGAAATCGATGAGTTGTGGCATAGAATATTGGGCCACTTGCACCATGGAGCTTTGAAGATCATGCAACATATTTCTACAGGACTTCCCAAGGGTGCACTAGAGCAGAGAGATACATGTATAAGGTGTACATTGGGGAAGTACACCAAATCCACCTTTCATGATAAGGACAATCAAGTGCAAGAGATCCTTGAAAGAGTTCTTTGAGATGTGTGTGGACCATTCTCAACAACCTCCACAGCCAAGCACAAGTATTATGTAATATTTGTGGATGATTTCTCATGTAAGTGTTGGATTTTCTTCATGCAAAATAAAGATCAAACATTCTCTAAATTTTGTGAATTTAAAGCACATGTTGAGAAAAACACTGGTAGGAAAGTGAAGGCTCTTAAGAGCGATAACGATGGAGAATATGTGTTCAACGAATTCAATAACTTCTGTGCATTAGAAGGCATTCGATGGGAGTTAATAACACCTCATAACCCACAATAGAATGGGATGGATGAAAGGAAGAACAAAAGTATTGTGGGAGTTGCACAAGAAATGTTACATGATGAGGGCCTATCGTTGCACTTGTGGGCTGAAGCATGCAACACAACTGTATATGTGCAGAATAGGAGTCCTCATAGGATTCTTGGGATGAGTACACTAGAAGAAGTTTTTTCAGGTAAGAAACCAAACGTGGCACACTTTATGATATTTGGTTCATTAGTTTATTGTCATGTTACAAAAGATGAAAGGAAAAAGCTAGAACCAACAACTGAGTTGGGAATATTTGTGGGGTAAACTAATACACCTCACAACTATAAGGTGTACTTTCCATTTCACAGGATGACAGTGGTTCGTAGAGATGTGAAGTTTGATGAAGAGAAGGCCATGACATGTTCCCTTGAGAGGGAGCTTCAGTTACATGCAAATGAGGAGATTTTAGCTCCAAAGGAAGAACCTCAGGATGATGTGGAGCAACCACATGTAGAGGAGTAGAGAGTGGAAGCACCCACTCATGCAAAAACTTCTAGAGATGGTAGGAAGTGTTGAAAATGGCAACAAGAAATTGCCAAAAATAGAAGCGCTAAAAATAGCACTACTAAAAATAGTAGTTTGGGTATCAGTGTTGGATTGGGTAATAGGGAATGAAAAATGGAAGTGCTAAAAATAGAAGTTCCATTTTTAGCAGTTCAGTGTGGATTCCTATTTTAGTTAGTCCCTGGACTAGAAATAGGAAGAAAAAATCAAATTTGATATTAACAGCAGTTTGTAAATTAATTAATTAATCCAGTTTGAGTTAATTAGTTAAGGAAAAACAAACTTGAAGTTTATGTGAGGACATGCAACAATTTATCTATTAATTGAGGAACTTATCCATCAGTTAAAGAGATAAGGATGAGTTCTATATTGAGTATGATTAGTTGACTTAGTTTAATTTAGTCAAGTCGAGTGATTAATTTAACACTTTGTTAAATTAATGAGAGTTCAGTTAGTTAATGCTTGCATGCATGTAACTACTGTATTTTAGATAACTGAGTATTTACTCATGGATAACTCATGCATGTCGGTTCAGACAGAGACCCAGCTAAGATTAGATGGAGGGACAATGTACTATTAGTTGCTAGGATATTCCTTGTGAATATTCCTTGCATGCAGAAGGAATATTATTCCTTATGGATTGCATAATTGGACATGAGGTTACAGCAGGTATGATGTGGCCAATTCACACATGTTATGACATTGGACCCCAATCAAAACTGCGCAAGGAAATAGGAGCTTGGAGGACTTGTGTAGCCTATATATTCAGGCCTAGGTAGTCCATGAGCTTTATCATCAGAGTACAGAGAGAGAAGGATAACTTTTGAGCTGATTCTTTTTGTATGTTGTTGAGGATTTCCACTTGATTGATAATACAGAGATGGGGTTTTAGGCTGGTGCTTTCCCCAGGTTATATCTTCTGTGTTATGGTTGATTACTTCTCATTCTCAGTTATATCTATTCATGCTTGATGTTGCTCATGTTCAATTAAGCTTCCGCAAAGTTTATGGTAGATGTAGATCTAGTATTATGCTTTAGTACATTGCATATATCAGTTTGATCTGTAGGTGAAATTTCTACATGATATCAGTGAGCTAGCTGATTTGTAGAGAAAATTCTACATGGTATCAGAGCACAGGTGATCAAGGAAGAACAATATACAAGAAGGGAGAAGTTGAAGTTTGTGGTTTCTGAATATTGAATTGAGTTCTTATCACATCTATTTCACTGATGGCGTTCTATGGTTTGAGACTCGAATATGCCCTTGATGGTAGTTCGAATTATATAGCCTGGAAGGATCGCATGGAGGCAGTATTAGAAGATAATGGCCTTAAGGAATTCATTGATCAAGAAGTCCAGAAGCCGACTGATGCTACTCAACTGGCGGAATGGAAAAAGTGTGTGGCTAGAGCAAGGAGAATCCTCCTGGAGGGAGTTCGAGATCACATTGTCTTGAGCCTCCATGGGAAGGAGACTCCGTTTTCGATGTGGAAAATTGAAAGATCTTTATCAGAATAGCAGTGATCAGAGGAAGCTGGCACTGAAGGACAAACTTCGAAAGATCAAGTATGAAAAGGATGACACGATCTCTATGTATCTGAACAAGCTCACCTCATGCAGGGATGAGCTTGGAAGTTTAGGGATCATGACAACTGATGATGACATGGTGAGTCTTGCACTCCTCGGTCTTCCTAAGAGCTAGCATAGCTACCATGACTCGGTTAATGGAAGAGAGAAATTGCCAGATTGGTAATGACTTTGGTCGGATTTGATGTAGGAGGAGATAAGAAGAAGCACTAGAGATGATTCTTCATCTATGGAGGATGAAGAAAACTATGCCTTAGTGAGTAAGGCGAAGAAGGGGAAGGAGAAGGTTTCTCTTTCCGAATCCAGTTCTTGCCATGGTGGGAAGAAGTTTGACAAATCGAAAATGCGATGCTTTCGTTGTCATGAGGTGGGACATTTTGTTACAAATTGTCCACTGAGGAGATCCAAGATGGGATCCGGGGAAGGATTTGAAGGTGAGGCACTTGCTTCACAGTTCAAGTTGGATTTCACACTCTTCGCATGCATGGTTTCATCCATGGTGGGAAGTGGTTGGTTTCTTGACAGTGGAGCTTCTTTCCACATGACCGACGACAAGAGTTTGTTTAGTACTTTGGAGGAGAAAGATCTCTAGATACTCATAGTGATGGGTAATGATGAAAAGTATAATGTCTCAGGTGTAGGCACGGTTATTTTTCAGAGGGAGCATGGAGCTCGCCTTACCTTGATCGATGTCAAGTATGTACCAGGGTTGGAGAGAAACTCGGTGTCGATCGCAATGCTGGAAGACAAAGGCTATGATGTAGTCTTCAGTATGGGAAAGGTTTTCCTTAGACGCATCATCACTAGACAGGTGAAGCAGATCGGTTCACGGGTCAAGAACCTATATGCTCTTGAGGTTCAAGATGCATGCAAAGCCTTGAGCAGCAAGGCAACTGATGGAGACTTGGTGGTTGAGAGGGAGAGTATATTACCTCTCAACATGCAGCGCCAGAAGAAGTCTCAGAAAATTGTGGAGGAGCCATGATTGGTGTAGCAACTTCAGGAGCTTGTGGAGCAGCCACAACAGGGGAAGCTGATAGGAGATCGAGTAGAGACATCTACTCATGCAGAGACCTCTAGTAGGGGGAAACTTCGAGCTAGGTGGGCAGAGGGATCACATGCAGCCATACCTCCAGGTAGGAGGTGGGGCGATGTGGAGTGATCGTCCCAAGGAGGAGGGGCAGGATCCTTGAGGTACCCAACCTCTTTGATTTGACTTTGCTACAGGAGCCCCGATGAGGAGTAGCAGGAACTGACTGATTGGGTAGAGACAGATGCAGATGGAGTGGCAAAGAGAGCTATAGTGCAGGGAATCCCAGGACAGCGTAGAGCTAGTAGGCTACAACGATGCGAGAGGCACAAGTGTGTTGCACTAGTGCAGGGTAGCATTGAGAGGTGTGCAAAGGTGCGAGATGCGTGGAGATGTTGCAGTAGCGCAGAGGTCAGAGAGGGAGCACTTGTCCGCAACAAGTAGAGCTTCACCATCAGAGTATGTTTCTAGCCCAACAGAGAGGTCAGTGGGAGTTTTTTTTTGTTCTGAGAGTTGCTGGAGCAACCACACTTGGTAGAAGTGTTGCATGCAGAACATTCCGAAGGTACAGGATCGGGTTCGAGAGGAAGCCTTTCTTGTTGAGAGGGAGTGTTGAAAATGGCAACAAGAAATTGCTAAAAATAGAAGTGCTAAAAATAGTAGTTTGGGTATCAGTGCTGGATTGGGCAACAGGGAATGAAAAATGGAAGTGCTAAAAATAGAAGTTCTATTTTTAACAGTTTAGTGTGGATTCCTATTTTAGTCAGTCCTTGGACTAGAAATAGGAAGTGAAATTCGAATTTGATATTAAAAGCAATTTGTAAATTAGCGAGTTAATTAGTTAAGGAAAAACAAACTTGAAGTCTATGTGAGGACATGCAACATTTTATCTATTAATTGAGGAATTTATCCATCAGTTAAAGATATAAGGATGAGTTCTATATTGAGTATGATCAGTTGACTTAGTTTAACTTAGTCAAGTCCAGTTAGATTCATTTAACAATTTGTTAAATTAATGAGAGTTCAATTAGTTAATGCTTGCATGCATGTAACTACTGTATTTCAGATAATTGAGTATTTACTCATGGATAACTCATGCATGTCAATTCAGACAGAGACCCAGTTGAGATCAGATGGAGGGACAATGTACTATCAGTTGCTGGGATATTCCTTATGAATATTCCTTGCATGCAGAAGGAATATTATTCCTTATGGATTGCGTAGTTGGACCTGAGGTTATAGCGGGTATGATGTGGCCAATTCACACATGTCATGACATTGGACCCCAATCAAAACTGCGCAAGGAAATAAGAGCTTGGAGGACTTGTGTAGCCTATATATTTAGGCCTAGGTAGTCCATGAGCTTTATCATCAGAGTACAAAGAGAGAAAGATAGCTTTTGAGCTGATTCTTTTTGTATGTTTTTGAGGATTTCCACTTTATTGATAATACAGAGATGGGGTTTTAGGCTGGTGCTTTCCCTAGGTTATATATTCTGTGTTATGGTTGATTACTTCTCATTCTCATTTATATATGTTCATGCTTGATGTTGCTCATGTTCAACTAAACTTCCGCAAAGTTTATGGTAGATGTAGATCTAGTATTATGCTTTAGTACATTGCATATATTAGTTTGATTTGTAGGTGAAATTTCTACATGATATCAGTGAGCTAGCTGATTTGCAGAGAAAATTCTACAGGAAGTGCACCAGAGAGGCTGAAAAATTGATGCATTATGCTAAAGAGAATGTGGGAGCACCCACATCACAGTGTAGGTAGAGGAGGTCACCAGATTGGTACACTGGCTACATGGCTATGATGAGTGAGAGTGTAGAGATTGATCCATCCTCATCCGAGGAAGTAGTGCAACAACCTGTATGGGTTAATTCCATGGTAGAGGAGTATGACTCCATTATTAGAAACAATGTTTGGGAAGTGGTCCAAACACCAACAAACAAGTCAGTGGTGAGTTCCAAATGGATTTACAAGGTAAATTAAGCAGTGTATGGGAGTGTCAAGAAACAAAAGGCCAGATTTGTGGCCAGAGGGTTCTCTTAGGTGGAGGGAATTGATTATGAGGATACCTTTTCTCTAGTAGAAAGGTACTCTTCAATCAGTTCTATTTTAGCACTTTCAACGCATATGAGATGGAAGATACATGAGATGGATGTGAAGATAACATTCCTCAACGGTGTGATTAAGGAAGAGGTGTACATTGAGCGGTCGGAAGGATTTGAGACCTTCAACAGAGAGTCGCATGTGTGCAAATTCAAGTGAGAACTGTATGGATTGAAACAAGCACCCTGTGTTTGGTACACTAGGGTTGAAAGTTATTTTGCCAGGTTGGGCTTCAATAAAAGTGAAACAGGTGCAAACCTTTACCATATTGTGGTTGAAGGTAAATCATTGATTATAGTATTATATGTCTATTATTTAATTCTAATAGGTGATGAGAAGCTAGTAAAATATTGCAAAGAGGATATTGCAAGAGAATCCAAGATGGAGGACCTTGGGCTCATGCATTATTTCCTTGGTATGGAAGTATGGAAAGGAGATGAGGAATTGTTTGTCTCTCAGGAAAATTCAACATGGAGAGCAGCAAACCCATGGAGACTCCTCTAGCAGGGTATTGGAGGAAGGAAGATGCTACCTCAAGAGAAGTAGTGGAGGCCATTATTTACAGGCATCTTGTGGGTTCACTTATGTATTTGGTGAACACACGACTGAACATATGTTTTGTAGTTAACCAACTTTCAAGCAATGGTTAAGCTAACCAAACTCTATTGGAAGGCAGCTAAACATGTGTTGAGATACCTCATAGTCACCACTCAGTTTGGTCTTTGGTACAAACGGACATAGGGAGTGAAGCTTCAAGGCTTCACTGGTGCAGATTGGGCAAGGAGTCCATCCGAAAGGAAGAGCACATCAGGGGGAATATTTAGTATTAGGTCAACAACAGTTTCTTGGTACAACATGAAGTAGAGATTAGTTGAACTCAGTTCGACAAAAGCAGAGTACATGGTTGTTAATCAAGCAATGTATGAGGTTATCTGGACGAGGAAGATACTTGTTGGGTTATTTGGTCAGCAGATGGATCCTACAGTGATTTACTGTGACAATCAGAGTTGTATCAAACTCTTTGAGAATCCTGTTTTTCATGATCGGTCCAAGCATATCAACATCGGATATCAACATCTACAAGATTATGTGTAGAGGACAATCATGTTGCTGGAATGTATTCCTACAGAGGAACAAGATGTATACATCTTGACTAAGGCACTGTCAAGAGGCAAATTTGAGTTTCATAGAGGTAGGACTAGGGTATCTGATAATCCTTTCTTATTGAGGAGTGTTGAAAACGCAACAAGAAAATCCTTATTTAATTTTGTCCTTGAATTAAATTAGGAATAAAATTGTAATTCCACATCATAAGACAACTTGTATGAGTTAAATAAATGAAATTGACTTAGTTGGCTCAGTTAATTCGAATGGAGGGTTGAACGAGAGTCATGTAGAGTGTCTCCTACATTATAGGAGACTTGGTTGAGTTTATTTTGAGTTGTAATTAATTAATTCAGTTTAACTGGTTAAAGTTCGTTAAACTAGTTCCAACTAATGTAGGAACTAGTAGGAGGTTAGGCAGTGGGGTGTTGCTCCATGTGTTCAACCAGTTAACTGATGATTCACTCATAAATAACTCATGCATGTCATATATGAGAGTTACCCAGTTGATATTGAATTTTAGGGGCAATGTAATATCATTTGTATAATCATCTGAATTGTACAGGTGGTGCATGTAGTCAAAGGAAGGCCTATGAGGATTGCACAATTCATATTCAGGAATTTCCCTAATTAATAGGGGGCTAATTCTTAAGGAAATAGTGAAAGGAAATAGGGACTTGGGCAAGCCAAAATTTGGTTAAGTATTGGCCTGGGCTTGTCTAGGAAGCTATGAGATAGATAGAGATAGTGCAGAGGTTGTTCATGCTTGAGCAAAGCATTGTAATCTTCTCTTATTTTTTGACTAATGCAATATACAGATAGCAGGAGTTTTTAGCTGTGGCTTTCCTGAGGAAATCATGTGTAATGTGTTGATTGAATTATTTATCTTTTATGCTTCGTGATTTCGCGATCGTTTAATTTTTTTCGCTTATGAGTATAGTATATTCAAGTCTATTGTTTTATTAAATTACAATTAGAAGTTTGAATCTACAAGGAATTTCTACATGGTATCAAAGTTGAAATCACTCTAGAATAGGAGAATACGAGTTTGTCTTTTGTAGGTGAAATCAAATTTGCAATATCATTCTTTAGAGCCAATAGGATGTTGTTCTATGGATTGAGACTCGAATATCCCCTTAAGGGTAGTCCAAACTATATTTCTTGGAAGGACACGACAGAGGCAGTTTTGGAAGACAACGGGATGAAGGAATTCATAGACAAAGATATTCTTAAGCCTCCAACAACTATTGCTTAAGATCTGGCAGAGTGGAGGAAATGTGTTGCAAAGGCGAGAAGGATCATACTAGAAGGAGTTTAGGATCATATTGTCTCGAACCTCCATGGGAAGGAGACTCCATATGCAATGTGGAAGGCCTTGACAAACTTGTTTCAGAACAACAGTGACCACAGGAAGCTGACACTGAAGGACAAGCTTAGGAAAATCAAGATGGAGAAGGGCAACACAATACGAAATTACTTGACCAAGTTCACCTAATGCTGGGATGAGTTTGGATGTGTTGGTGTTACAATTGTTGAAGATGACCTGGTCAGCCTAACACTTCTAGGCCTTCCCAAGAGCTGGCACAACTACTAGGATTTGGTAAATGGGAGGGAGAATCTACCAGAGTGGGAGCGTTTGTGGTCCAACTTTGTGCAAGAAGAGATTCAACGAAACACTAGAGTTGGATCTTCATCCAAACATGATGATGAGGAGAAATGTGCCTTGGTTATAAAGGCAAAGAAAGGGAAAGGGAAGTTATCCCATTCCAATCAGATTCTAGTCAAACATGCAAGAAGAAGGACTTGTCGAAGATTAATTTTTTTTCACTATCATGAGCTAGGACACTATGACACGAAGTGTCCGCACAAGAAGCCCTTTGGAGGAGCAACAGGTGAAGCTATTACTTCACAATTTGAGTTGTATTTCACCCTCATTGCTTGCATGGTGACATCAATGATGGGTAGTGTGTGGTATCTATGTAGTGGAGCCTCATTTCATAAGACTGACAACAAAAAATTCTTCAGTGACTTGGAGGAGAAGGACCTCCAGATGCATATCAAAATGGGAGATGACTGAAGGTATAACGCAACTGGCATTGATAATATTACTTTTTAGAGGGAGTCTAGTTCTCCTCTCACACTAAAAGATGGCATGTATGTTCTGGGTTTGAAGAAGAATTTGATATCAATTGCTATGTTGGAGGACCTTGGCTATGATGTGATATTTAGCAAAGGAAATTCTTTCCTTTGTCACAGCCTTAGGACAAGTGAAGTGAATCAGGGTTTGAGTGAAGAAACTCTATAAATTGGATTCAAAAGATTGTGTTGATTTGAGCACAAAAGCAGAGAAGGTGTAGAGCCGAGACATCAGTGAGTTGTGGTATAGAAGATTAGGCTACTTGCACCACAGAGATTTGAATATCATGCAACAAATTTCTACAGGACTTCCCAAGGTTGCACTAGAGTACAGAGACACATGCAAAGGGTGTACATTGGAGAAGTACACTAAAGCCACCTTTCACAATAAGGACAACCAAGCGCAAGTGATCCCTGAAAGATTTCACTCAAATGTGTGTTTACCATTCTCGACAGCCTCCACGACCAAGCAAAGGTATTATGTATTATTTGTAAATAATTTCTCACATAAGTGCTAGATTTGCTTCTTGCAGAAGAAAGATCAGATGTTCTATAAATTTTGTGAATTTAAAGCACTTATTGAGAAAGACACTGGCAGGAAAGTGAAAGCTCTCTAGAGTGATAACGGTGGAGAAAATGTGTTGAATTAATTCAAGAACTTCTATGCATCAGAAGGCATTCGACGGGAGTTAATAACACACCATAAACCACAACATAAGGGGGTGGCGTAAAAGAAGTATTGTGGGAGCTGCACGAACAATGTTACATGATCAGGGCGTACCGTTGCATTTATGGGTTGAAGCATGCAACAAAATTGCATATGTGTAGAAAAGGAGTCCTCATCAGATTCTCTGGATGAGTACACCAGAAGAAGCTTTTTCAGGTAAGAAACTAGATGTGACACACTTCAGGGTCTTTGGTTCATGAGTTTACTGTCATGTTACCAAGGATGCAAGGAAAAATCTAGAACCAACAACTGAGATGGGCATATTTGTGGGATACATTGATACGCCTCACAACTATTGGGTGTACCTGCCATCTCATAGTATGACAGTGGTTCGTAAAGATGTGAAGTTCGATGAAAAGAAGGCCATGAGATGTTCCTTTGAGAGGGAGCATCAATTACATGCAGATGGGGAGATTTTAGCTCCAATGGAAGAACCTCAAGATGATGTGGAGCAACCACATGTAGAGGAACAAAGATTGGAAGAAGCCACTCATGCAGAGACTTCCAGAGATGGAAGGAAGCACACCATAAAGGATTATAGATTAATGCATGATGCTAGAGAGAATGTGGGAGCACCCACATCACAACACAGGTAGAGGAGTTCACTAGATCGGTACACTGGCTACATGACTCTGATGAGCGAGAGTGTAGAGATCGAGCCATCCTCATTTGAGGAAGCCGTGCAACAACCAATATGGGTTGATGCCTTGGTAGAGGAGCATGACTCCATTATAAGAAACAATGTTTTGGAAGTGGTCCTGAGACCAACAGACAAGTCAGTGGTGAGTTCCATATGGCTTTACAAGGTGAAGCAAGCAACAAATGGGAGTGTCGAGAAACACAAGGCTAGATTTGTGGCCATAGGGTTCTCTTAGGTGGAGGGAATTGATTACGAGGAGATCTTTTCTCCAGTAGCAAGGTATTCTTCAATCAGATCTATTCTAACACTTTTAGTGTATATGGGATGGAATATACATAAGATGGATGTGAAGACAACATTCCTCAATGGTGTGATTGAAGAAGAGGTGTACATTGAGTAGCCAGAAGGATTTGAGACCTTCAATACAAAGTCACATGTGTGTAGACTCATGCAAGCATTGTATGGATTGAAATAAGCACCCAGTGCTTGGTACACTAGGATTGACATCTATTTCAGCAAGTTGGGCTTCACCAAAAGTGAAGCAGATGCAAACCTTTACCATATTGTGGTTGAAGGTAAATGGTTAATTATAGTATTATATATTGATGATTTAATTCTAACATGTGATGAGAAGTTAGTAAAATATTGCAAGAGAATTCGAGATGAAGGACCTGGGGCTCATGCATTATTTCCTTAGTATGGTTGTATGGCAATGAGATAAGAAACTATTTGTCTCTCAGGACAATTATTCCAAAGAGATACTGAAGGAAGTTCCACATCAATAGCATAAAACTCATGGAGACTCCTCTAGTAGGGAATTGGCGGAAGGAAGATGCTACTTCAGGAGAAGTAGTGGAGGCTACTATTTACAAGCAGCTTATGGGTTCACTTATGTATTTTTTGAACACACGACTGGACATATGTTTTTCAGTTAACCAACTTAGTCAAGCAATGGTTAAGCCAACAAAACTCTATTGGAATGCAACTAAACATGTGTTGAGATACCTCAGAGGCACCACTCAGTTTGGTCTTTGGTACAAATGGATAAAGGGTGTGAAACGTCAAGGCTTCACAACTACAAAGTGGGCAAGGAGTTCATCTGATAGGAAGAGAACATCAGGGGGAATCTTCAGTATTGGGTTAGAAGTAGTTTTTTGGTACAACAGGAAGCAAAGATCAGTTACACTTAGTTTGGCAGAAGCAAAGTACATGGCTACTAGTCAAGCAACTTGTGAGGCTATCTGGATGAGGAAGATACCCTTGTTGGGTTATCTGGTCAGCAGATGGATCCTACAATGATTTACTATGACAATCAAGGTTGTATTAAACTCTATGAGAATCTAGTTTTTCATGATCGGTCCAAGCATATCGACATCTGGTATTACCATCTACGAGATTGTGTGCAGAGGAGAATTATGTTGTTGGATTACACTCCTACAGAGGAACATGATGCATACATCTTAACTAAGGTACTATCAAGAGGCAAATTCGAGTTTCATAGAGGCATGATTGGGGTATTTGATAATCTCGTTCCTGCTGAGAGGGAGTGTTGAAAATGCAACAAGAAAATCCTAATTTAATTTTATCCTTGAATTAAATTAGGAATAAAATTGTAATTCCACATCACAAAACAACTTGTACGAGTTAACTAAGTTAAATTGACTTAGTTAGCTTAGTTAATTCAAGTTGAGGGTCTAACTAGAGTCATGTAGAGTGTCTCCTACATTATAGGAGACTTGGTTGAGTTTATTTTAAGTTGTAATTAATTAATTCAATTTAACTGAGTTAAAGTCAGTCAAACTAGTTCCAACTAATGGGGGAACTAGTAGGATGTCAGACAGTGGGGTGTTGCTTCATGTGTTCAACTAGTTAACTGATGATTCACTCATAAATAACTCATGCGATTCAGACCTGAGAGTTACCCAGTTGAGATTGGAGTTCAGGGACAATGTACTATTAGTTGTATAATCATTTGAATTGTATAGGTGGAACATGCAGTCGGAGGAATGCCTATGAGGATTGTGCAATTCATATTGAGGTATGTAACACTCTCCTCCCACGTCTACCCAAGCAACTAACCAACCGAGGTAAACATGCGATGAGAGGAAACTATGACATGATTCGACCTCCCAAGTCACGTAAAGTAAGTGGAACCGACGGAAACACACCATACAGACATTCAACGTCAACATTAGGACCCTCAAGAACTAATCCAACTTTCTTCCAATAAGCCATTGGGTCCCACTGAGCTTTTGGACCACTTGACCTCTGGATGCTCTCATGCTATGGGAATGCTAGCGTCTAGGGACCTTTGGACGCTCTCACAGGCCTGCAAGCCAATGTTCAGGGACTATTTTTCTCAGTTTTGTGCCAATGTCCTCGGATTTAAGCCACATTTTCAAGCTCAGAGCCCAGGTCACTGCCCATAATTGAATGACACCTTCAAAACAATAAGATAACATGTAAATAACAGTACTAATGCAATTACTTGAATAAGATCTTGAATAGACCCTTACTAGCCATGACATGCATTTCGTCAAACATATCACCAATATGTAATCTACAGGTGTAAATAACAGATCTTAGCATAGGGGTCTCATACTTATATGAGATTCTATGAGGCATTGTTTCCTTGTCACATTAGCTGTAGTTTGATCCATTAGGCCATAGATACATTGTTCATTCATATACAAGTAAAAACATGATGAGATCCATACATATCTATTGTCATAAAACACATACATAACCAGCATAATAGTAGCAGAAATACCAATGAAATCATAGCCGTATGATCCACATATAAAATAGTATAATACTCATAGAAGTACAAGGAGAAATAACCTCATATTAATTATGCAAAGGCCAACCCGGTATGGGACTACCTCGTTCCACCCGACCGTAGAATGGCTGAGCCAAATATCTCTTCAGCCATTCACCCCCGTGCCATATTCCAAGCATGAATGTGGGATCTATTGAACACATCATTCGAAAACCATCCAGGGCTTCCATAGGCCATCCAACTCAACCCATCAAATAGTGATTCCACCTCATGGTCGGACATCACAAAACCATCATCAGATCGGTCTCTATCCAAGCCTTCTAAGGCTACAGAGTGTTTGCCCAAACAAGGCTCCAGGATTAGTAACCCAACCCACTAAGGGCTCCAGAGAGTTTATCCAACCAAGGGTCTAGGACTAGTAACTCAACCCACTAAGGGCTCTAGATCTTTTTTCCAACCAAGGCTACGGGACTAGTAACTCAACCTAAGTTGTTATAGGGCTCTAGAGTGTTTGTCCAACCAATGATCCAGGACTAATAACTCAACCCAAGCTACAGAAACATGAGAGCCAACCAAAACAAAACAATGAAAATAAACCCACAATCTCCATAGCTATCCAGGAAATGGCAAGGCTAGGCTATCCACTATCAATCTCTACCATCCTCCTTTCCAATGATAGATAAAAACCAACAAACAACATGCATATGCCATGCATGCCAAAAACCAGTGAGGAAAACATACATGAAACTCGATACTTACAAGGAAAACTTGTTGTAGTTACTGATCCCAATGTCCTCTCGCGCTTTCATTCTCTTCCTTTGCCTTCTTGCTCCAAAACTCCATATACGCCACACTCTCCAAGGGTTCTCCAATAAAACTCTAAATGTCCAAGTGTATGAGAGAGAGAATAATGAGAGAGTTCCAAAATTGAACTGACATAAGTTTACCCATTGATCCTCATAAGCTTTTTTATTAGTGAGGCCTCTATTTTCTTCATTTTCCTCCTCACATGCAACATGTGACCTTTCACCTCCCTTTTCTTATAATTTCCATTCTTTTCATAAATAAAATGCCAATAAATGCTTCATGCCTTTCCAAAACCTTTGCCATTGCCTTTGCCAATTTCCTTAGCCATAATAAACCAAATGAAAATCCATTAGGATGTTTTCCCCACCATGTAGCTTGGAATACGTGTCCCATCAACCATGTCCTTATATATTTTTACATGGATTTTTAAACAAGGTTGTTACATAACCCTCCCCCTCGAGGGAAAACCGTCATCGGTGTTCAATGACAACTAACCAACAAGACTGTTGACAACAAAACATATTTCCCATGGAGCTTTATAAAACAACTCATTGTCGTTTTTACAATGGTCATTTAGATGGAAAACATGACAAACATACTGTTTACTCGAGCTTTATAACACAAGTCATTACGATATTTACAATCCACATACTTATACACATTTTCTTCAACCAAAAAATAACCATATTGTCTATGGAGCTTTATAAACTAGCTCGATACAATATTTACAATAATATACACATATAAACATTTGCTTGACCAACAAATAAAAGGATACGATGCATGTATCAATCAACAAGGGAATCCAAAGGCTCACACCTCCACCCTCAAAAGTATTACCAGGATTCACCTCCTTCCCACGAAGTCCAAAATCCACTGCCAAAGCTGCATCCAATGTCCAACGCTACAATCTTGCACCACTTGTCCTCTCAGTGAACAATTACTGGCTCATTCTTCTAGGGTGCACTCCCAATGTGCATATGACAATGCTAATGACCAAAACAAATCCATCCCGGTCTCCCCTTATCTGTTACATAGTCCCTCGGGTAATCTGGTCACCCCCTTCCGTGTAGTCACACACCTTCCAAGTTCCGTTGGCACCCCCATTCCAGATAGTCCATCGATTTGCAAGGCCTCCTCGCATCGAAAGACACAAAAACCGAGACATATCCTGCCTCAAACCATCATACCGGTCATAACATGCTCATGGAAATCAATTGACACTATTGGGTGACAGTGTCCCACAATGGCCCTGATCTTGAATGCTTTACCATCATACTGCTGCTTTTTTCAATTCCTTCCATTGCTGCTACTAATTCTTGTAGTTTGATTTCAACCACACAACTGACATTTTTGTGCTTCTTGTACCAAGCACACAATTTCCATTAGATTTAAATTAAATTGAAATAAATTCACATCGTACCTCATTGGTAGCTCGTCAACAAGGTACACTTGAAATCCTATTTGCTTCATGTCATAACAAGTCAAAATAACATCTTTGACCAAATTATCAAGTATAAACATATCACATCAGGTTAGCTCGAAACACAACCATCATAGATCAAAATCATAACTCACATGTAACCATCATAAACAAGAATCATAGATCACATGTAATCATCATAGACCATAATCATAAATAACATGCATAATTCAAACTGAAATAAATACTAATACTTATCCTTTAATCAATCCTTAACTTCTACCTTTGTCCATATTCTATACGCACATCGAATTGGTTTCCACATCCGACAAGCACCCAATGCCTTCTCCTCAACAATGTGCACATAGACATAGTGTGCATCACACACATACAACCACACATGACATACAACACCATGCAATACATGCATCTACCCCTGATACACAACACATACACCTACACCCAATGTACAACACAACACAATACATAATCCTACATTCGGTGTACACCACCACACAATACATACAACTATACCCAATGTACAACACAACACATATGTACTCCTACACCTAATGTACAACACAATACATCCATCTATACCCAATGTACAACGCCACGCAATACATGTACCTACACTTGGTGTACAACACAACTCAATACATATATACTCGATGTACAACACCACACAATACATATACGTACACAAAGTACAACATAACGAATACACATGTCATGATGCCATGACTACACAATGCACATATGTAGTACCCCATGTCCACAACACAACATGCACGACACACACACAATACCACATGTACAACATGTACACAGTACCACCTATACACATCATCACCTGCACAACGTGTACACAACATCACATGTACATGGCTCCTCTTGCACAATGCGTACACAACACCACATGTACATCTTACCACTTGTACAACACGTACACAATACTAGACGTACACAACACCATATGCACGACATGTACATGACACCAGATGTACACAACATTATATGTACGACATGTACATAACACCATATGTGCAACATGTACACAACACCACATGCACACAACACCATGTGTACAATCATGCACACAACACCATATGTACATAGTACCAAATGTACAACATGCACACAACACCATATGTGCATAGCACTGCATATACAACATGTACATAACAACCTATGTACACAACACTGCCTATCCAACATGCGCATAACACCATATGCACACAACACCGCATATCCATCATGTACTTAACACCATCTATACCCAGCACTGCATATGCAATATTCGCACAACACTATATGTACCACCCTGTACGTAACATTGCATAAACAACATGTACACACACTATATATGCACAACATTACATATGCAACATGTAAAACATATACAACATATGCACAACAATAGTACCATACATCCAAAACCACACTATATCTACCAAGCAACCTTGCTTCCGGTATCTTATCCATGCTTGTCCCAGCATGTTGTAGACCACACCGCTTTCATTTCGTTGATGTATACCTCGGGATAACCTACCCATAACATAGACATAATATAATCACATAATATCAACTTATAACCACATGATACTGACCTCATAGATTTGTCAGGGCTACTCGTCCCAGTTGATTCCTCGTAAGACCAGGAACTTCTTCATGCCATTCACCTACATAAGCAATCACTCCTCCATAAGAATGATCCCCAACAACCTTGTCGGACAGTGACATAGATACATGGATACATACATACATATACATAAACACTAGCATAAAACAATCATGATCCTATTAGAAAACAACATACATACACACATATATACATATAAACATTAGCATTAAACAACCATGATCCATAACGACCCCGTCAGACACGATATACATACATACATACATGTATACACATATAGACATCGACATAATCATGATCACAACGTAATTACTAGATATCATAAGGTCAAGGTTAATAGAACTACCTTTATGCGTGCAACACATGCACAACATCGAGAACAACAATTCCCAACATAGCCAAGTCATATGATGCCTCAAATCCATTCACCTTACATTTCTGGATTACCTTTTCCATGACTGTCTTGCCATCTTCCATTTACACCAATGGACCTAAGCAATCCAACTGGTTGTCATACCCTTGCCTTCAACTGCCCTTATACATGCATTGACTTCATGTGAGTCTTACATTGCCTACTAGATTTCATTTAGCTCTCGCCGAGCTCCACTAACTTTCCTATTTCCCAACCAATTCCCAATACTCTCAAAACATTAAAGGAAATACCAAGAAGCAAGCAAGAGAAAACCAATAACAATATGACATCACAAACAAAGTGGCATGATCATGCACTAGACATAACACAACTGCAAATCAAGCACAAGAAAATCAGAAAAGACCAAAAGCATAAGACTAAAAATAGACACCATGACTCAATCCCCATGGTTCCTAGTGCTTCTAAGGAAAGCTCGACCTAAGCCTTCTTCCGAATTTCATGGCAGTCTCTTGCCATGCAATCCCCTGCACAATACTGCCACAAACACATAACTGTCAGTGCATAAATAAACATAACAACATACTTGTTACTTTACCTTGTTGTGTCAAGCACATTGCCTTGTAACTGAACACGTCCATGCCATCTCTCAAGGGGATCCAATTCCCTTGATAGATCCACCTGTAACTAGAGACTAGCTAATATACATGTCAAATACATGTTCATGAATCTAGCACATATCCACATAATGTCAGACAAGATCGAGGTTACGAAGACTTCGTGTATTCAAAACACTCGTTCATTTGGAATTAGGGTTTCCAAACATAGCCAAAGGAATTCTTACCCAATTCCTTTCTTTTACCTTTTTACCTTAGTGCAATCGAGTCTTATTATGTACTATCACATCACCCAACTGACAGTTATGTAAGCAAATCAAATATTACCTTGTCATGCTAATATTAAGCATGTTACCCTGCAACTGCTCACACATGTCAACCACCTGCTCCAATGATCAAGGCAACATATCTACTAATACGAAATCAACCCTTACCAAGACTAACAATCATGTCATAATCCATTGTCAACTCATAATCATTAGACATAATGCTACAACTGTCACCTACTACACTCAAGTACTATCAACTGTCTCGACACATATGTATTAGTACAACTATCTTAAAACAAGATCATTTGAACACGTACTCATATTATGCAATTCATCAAACATCCAACCAACTTGAAAACATTAATCAACTAGATGACATAATAAAAAAGTCAAGCACCAAATGTGCGACATAAGCAAACTCATACCTTATTATATCTCAGGGGAGGCTATCTTGTCTGCACAATCAATATAGTTAGCACGGTATAAGTTTACAACACATAAACTCAAGCACAAATAAGATCATGATATCCATAATAGTAACTAACTAACATGTTCACATCATAAGCTCATAAACATTTGTCGTTCATGCATAAAAATCACACATGTACGATTAGTCTAAATTAGTACAACACAATGTCACAAATAAGTCGACTCATACCTGAATGTCATAACCCTAGCCATTTGCATAAGCCAATCCAATTTAGCATGATACATATAACATTAAGATCTTAGTGTAATAACCCTAATCATCAAGTTAATAGCATATAAAAACAACAAGTTAACATATAACATGTTCATTAACAACATATAACATAATCATCAAGTTAACTATCATAAAACAACAATAGCGATGCATACCATCACAGGTTACTATCATTCATGACTATCCAACACATGAGCATATGACTACACTAATCAACTAACATCTATCATATATGTAACCATAACATCAATAGAATGAAAGGCATACACACGACCATAATTCATATAACAACCCTTAACCTACATGCTTGCATGCCCAACATACAAACATGTATGATGACATGCTCTTGCCTCAAGGTCCAATGCTACAACTTCACTTTAATGATCTACATATCCTTCTCCATCTCAGCCAACATATCAACATCATAACATACCAATAACATCATGATGACCTAATTGCATACAATGACCTCACAATACATGTTTGACCTACTATACATGCATAATTATAACCATGACAATGCATGCATATAGACACCGACATGCATGACAATGCATATACACCCATACACTCATGACAACACATTCCACAACAACACCGTCAACCTTCACATGGCGGCATCACTATAATCATGATCAACACCATGCAAATGCAACAATAACATGAACTACAAGCATAAGGAACACATATGCAATCGACATGAATGCATGACCAACACACAACCCATCTAGTCCGAGGGGTGAACCATGCTCTGATACCACTCTATAACACCCTCTTCCCACATCTACCCAAGCAATCGGCCAACCAGGGTAAACATGCAATGAGAGGCCACTATGATATGATTCGACCTCCTAAGTCACGTTAAGGAAGTGGAACCGACGAAAACACACCATACAAACATTCAACATCAGCACTAGGACCCTCAAGAACCCATCCAACATTTTTTACCCAACATCCCCTGGGTCCCACTGAGATTTTGGACCACTTGACCTTTGGATGCTCTCATGCTATGGGCATGTTAGCATCCAGGGACCTTTGGACGCTCTCACAAGCTTGCAAGCTAGCATCCAGGGACTATTTTTCTCAGTTCTGTGTCAGCGTGCCCGAGATTTAAGCCACATTTTCAGGGCCAGAGCCCAGGTCACTGCCCATAATTGAATGACACCTTCAGAATAGTAAGATAACATGGAAATAACAATACTAATGCAATTACTTGAATAAGACCTTGACTGGACCCCTACTATCCATGACAGGAATTTCGTCAAACATATCACAAATATGTAATCTATAGGTGTAAATAACAAATTTGAGCACAGGGGTCTCATACTTATCTGAGATTCATTATGAGGCATTTTTTCCTTGTCACATTAGCTGTAGTTTCATCCATTAGGTCATAGATACATTATTCATTCATATACAAGTAAAAACCTGATGAGATCCATACATAGCTACTCTCATAAAACACATACATAACCAACACAATAGCAACATAAATACCGATGAAATCATAGCCATATGATCCACATATAAACCAATATAGTACTCATAGAAGTACAAGGAGAAATAACCTCATATTAATGATGCAAAGTCCAACCCAGTATGGGACTACCACGTTCCACCTGACTGTAGATTCGCTGAGCCAAATATCTCTTTAGCCATTCACCCCCATGCCATATTCCAAGCATGAATGTGGGATCTCACAGAACACATCATACCAAAAACATCCAGGGATTCCAGAGGCCATCCACCTCAACCCATCAAATAGTGATTCCACCTCATGGTCGGACATCACAAAACTATCATCAGATTGGTCTCTATCCAAGCCTTCCAGGGCTCCCAAGCGTTTGTCGAACCAAGGCTCCAGGACTAGTAACTCAACCCACAACTTTTATCGGCCTGCAGAGCATTTTTCCAACCAAGGCTCCAGGACTAGTAACTCAACCCACCAAGGGCTCTAGAGCATTTGTCCAACCAAGCCTACGAGACTAGTAATTCAACCTAAGTTGTTACAGGGCTCCAAAGCGTTTGTCCAACCAAGGCTCCAAGACTAATAACTCAACCCAAGCTAAGGAAACATGCGAACCAACCAAAACAAATCAAGGAAAATAAACCCACAATCTCCATGGCTATCCAGGAAATGGCAAGGCTAGACAATCCACTGTTGATCCTGACCATCCTCCATGCTAATGATAGATCATAAACAACAAACCACATGCCTGCGAAAACTAGTGAGGAAAACATACATGTAACTAGGTACCTGCAAGAAAAAACCACTATAGTTGTAGATCCCGATGTCCTCTTGCACTTTCCTGTTCTTCCTTTGCCTTCTTGCTCCAAAAATCCAAATATGCCACACTCTCCAAGAGTGTGCCAAGAAAATTCTAAGTGTCCAAGAGTATGAGAGAGAGAGAATAATGAGAGAGCTCCAAAACTGAATTGACATAATCTTACCCATTGATCCTCATAAGCCTTTTTATTAATGAGGCCTCTATTTTCTTCATTTTCCTCCTCACATGCAACCTGTGACCTTTCACCTCCCTTTTCTCATAATTTCCATTATTTTCATAAATAAAATGCCAATAAATGCCTCATGCCTTTCCAAAGCCTTTTCCATTGCCTTTGCTAATTTCCTTAGCCATAATAAACCGAATGAACACCCACTAGCATGTTTTCCCCACCATTCAACTTGGAACATGTGTCCCATCAACTGTGGCCTTATATATTTTTACATGGATTTTTAACTGGGGTTGTTACAAGAAATTTCCCAAATTAATAGGGTGATAATTCCCAAGGAAATATCGCAAGGAAATAGGGACTTGGGCAAGCCAAAATTTGGTTAAGTATTGGCCTGGTCTTGTCTAGGAAGTAGTGAGACATATAAAGACAGTGCAGAGGTTGCTCGGGCTCGACCAAAGCATTGTAATCTTCTCATATTTTCTGACTAGTGCAATATACATATAGCAAGGTTTTTTAGCTGTGGCTTTCCCGAGGAAGTCATTGTGTAATGTGTTGATTGAATTCTTTCTCTTGTATGCTTTGTGATTTCACGATCATTTAATTGTTTCCGCGGATTAGTAGAGTAGGTTCAAGTCTATTATTTTAGTAAATTACAATTAACAGTTTGAATCTACAAGGAATTTCTACATAGTGGATGGCATGCCTTTTTAAGGATGATGATTTGGGCATGGATGTAGATTATAATGAAGATTTTTCAAGTTTTGTAAATAGATTGGATGTTATTGCAAATCAAATATATAGTTTTATGCTGAGTTGCGCTCTTCCATTCCTTGTTTACCTAAAGATAGTGAAGTATATGAGAATAAGGAAGAGGGGATATTCATGGATCTCATGATGTTAATCCCTAGATATCGATACATTACAATTATATTATTATATTAGCGAGTCAGGCAGGTCTCTTAATGATAAATTTTATTGTCTGTCTTCAAATATACCAAGGAGATTTAGTTTTAGAGATCATCTCATCTAAAAAAATTGTTAAATTATAGAAGGAGGTTGTCCCCTCAAATAGGATTTTCATTCATTTTTCTCTCTCATTCTCAGGATGTAGAGTTATTTCTCTCTCTATTTTTATTCTAATAGGGTGTTTGGTGCATAATATTTGGTTTTAAAGATACCATCCCCAGGTTTGGCTCCTTCAAATGGGTCATTTTTGTATTTTCACTAAACTATATTATTGGAAGTTTTAGATAGTGATTTTCTTGGGTTCCCAAGGAGACATATTGAAGAACCTATGGTAAAATTTCATATATTGGTTCACTATAGTTTTCAAGTTACGTGTTGTGGAAGTTAGGGTTTTTTTTACTAGTCTCAAACAAGGGTTCTCAATAAATAGTCATATTTGAATTTTGAAAGATCCAAATCAAGTGTCATTAGTTGCATTGAATAAAGTATGGACCATAGTATTTTAGGTCAAAATTTTAAAAATAGAAATTAGAAATTGGACATGTGGTAGGCCATACAAGTTTACACTCATGAAAGGGACAAAAACAACAAGTTTTAGGAAAGTTATCATGACTTTTTCTTGGCACATCAGGATTTAGTCAAACATATGGCATTTTGGAGAAAACATATCAAGCTATCGTAGGTTGTAATTTTAGACTTAGATAAGTATAACTTTAGAGATACTTGAGGAGAAAGGTCATGTAGCAAGACAATTTCAAAACCAAGGTTGTTTAAAGTATGTTAACTTGAAATTATCATAACTTTTGATTTGAAGATATATTTTTGGTTATTCAAAAATTGCGATAAAGAGACAAACATGATTATTATTAGTTTTCCTTATATGAAAAAGTGTTCTATAAATACTTACGTCGTAAGGCGTTTCCCTTTGAAAATAACTTTCCTAGCTGCCTTCGTGTCATAATCTGTGCCATTGGATATTTTGTTAGATGATTGAGTTATTATTGTCCGTTGATTTGAATTTGAATATTGGAGAACAGTTACTACTCGGTTTCCCAACCGCACAAACGAGTTTGGCTTGTGACTCAACGTGTTTATTTTTCCCAGCCAGATAGTTAATCCGTTGCAAGAAACACTCCAGATAGTTAATCCGTTGCAAGAAACGCTCCAGATAGTTAATAATCCGTTGCAAGAAATGCTCCAGATAGTTAATACCAAGGCCTTCAGTTACTCGAGATCGCAGATTTTTTCTGGCAATTTTGTCATGTGTGAATTGCGTAAGAGGAAGGGACCACTGATGGTCCACAGCAAGGCATATTACCAGGTAATGGGATGAGCCCTGCAAAGGGGCAACAAAGAGAGCACAAGCACCTGCAGAGACAGAAGCAAGGGTGCCCTCGTGGGAAAGGCAGGAGCACAGCCAATAGCAACATCATGGACAAAGGAAGCATATAACATAGAGGAATTTACCCTGAACTAGGTTCACGCAGAGGACCAACACCTATTGATGCTGATACTGATCCATCAAATCACAGTATAGTGAATCCTACCCGTCCCACTGAACGCTTCAAATATGCGAATCTGAGCACCTCTATTACATAGAGCGGCTCATTCCTCGCACCTCGCAAAGCCAGCAGCTAGGGCAGAGCCAGCAGAGGCTAAGGCAGGAGAAGCAGCCGTAGTTTTTGTATATTAATGCAGTATATGCAATAACGGTAGAGGAAGCAGTTCTTATTTGTCGATTCTAAAAAACGATATGCAATAGCTATTAACTAACTAGAAATTGAACCCAGATTTTTATTGAATAACGTACAAAAGGAATGGATAGGAATGGATGATTGAGCACTTACAGATGATAGCAGCGAGAAATCGTCGATTACTTTCTCTGTCCAACGCCAAAGACGACGCGGAAACCTTGAATCCTCAGTAAGATCTCTCCCCATATCCCTAAGTTGGTTATGCATATGTATGTTATTTAGACTGTCCACTTCTACAAAACTCTTATCCTCTAGATTTTGAAACCCCCGCCTTCCTTTCTAGCATGATCCATCCCATATTCTAATGGTTGTATCTCTGTTTTGTCTAATGAAAAAACATGCTTGCTGCAACAGCACTGTATCTTCAAAATGTTTGAGCATCTCATGTAAAGCTGTTGGATATTTTGCAACGCTTCACCATTTTGGACACAGACGTTCGACCACATTAGCTCATCAATTATTCAGAAGAAAATAAATAGAAGCGGTGCCAGGAAAACTTGCATGGTCTGACCATTGTGGCGTTACCCAGAAAAGTGATCATTCCCCGCAATTGAAGGCTGGTCCAAATGGTGGCCTAGCTCTCTCAATCATAAGCCACGTCCATGAATCAGCGTTAGAGTAGCCTGCATGGTCTGCCCATCGTGGCAAGGCAGCTCCAAATGATGGCCCTTTTTTGTCTCCACAGAGAACAAGTGCTGGGAAGACTGCATGGTGTTACCATCGTGGCATTTCCAGAGAAGGCATCAGTCGTGGCAACTGGGACAACCCGAATTGGTGGCCACGCAAACCTTGACTGAATGTTTTTATTTCCTATTTAAATAGTATGGCGAGATGTGGATCAAATGACGAATGTTAAGACCAAAAAAAGCCAAATAGTCGCAGAACAGTGACGTATGAAAAAATGAAATACTTGTGTACACAACTGGCGTCTCTCTTGCCCACTACTCCTCCCAAGGTAATTACAACATTAGATGCCTTCCACGACTCATACTGTATCTATATCAAACTGTAACATCGCAGGTGATTGCTTTAAGATTTTTATAGGCCTAAATTATATATTTGAATTCTTCATATAGCTTGACAGATGTGGATTGTATGAGGAAGCCATTAATTACATTAGAAAGCTCGAGGAGGATCTCCATCAACTGAAGAGAAAGAGAGACCGTCTGCTGGAAATCCAATCTGGACAAAAAACAGACATGAACACAGACCTGAAGGTAGCCGTGGAAATTTATGACAGGGAAGCAATTATCATAATTACCAGCCAAAGAAGGCCGAGATATATGTGGAGGATTCTGGAGGAATTTGAAAAGCATGATCTAGATCTGGAGACCTCGCATCTTTCTACAGGAGAATCTTTTGTTCTTCTACACTTCCATGTCAATTTCAGAGACAATATTTACCATGATCCAGCTCAGATCCAGAGTTCTCTAGAATGCAGGCTTTGATTAACTTATTAAATTATTGCAACATCTTGTTGCTGATGTGAAATTCGTACAGTTGCGGATTGCTTTGCTGTGATGCCATTGGCACATAACCATCATGTACTCTTGATTGTTGCAAGCTACAATGGTTTCAAAACCAACTTCTATGATGGTATTGCTAATTCTGAGGATGATGAGTAGTAGATTTTATGCAAAGCTTGATGACAGCAAGAAAACACAACCAAGAGTCTCCAAAAGCCAATGTAAGAAGAAGACCTGGGTTGTACATTTCTAAATACAAATTTTAAAAAAGCGTAATTTCTATTCATCTATGAAGTGCATGCTTGTTATTTCTACGGGCAGGGACTACTACTGAAGATAATTACAAGTAGTTAGTTTGGTCACATTTATAAGCTGAAACCCAAAACTCGGGCTCTCAACCCACTTGAAAAAATGGACATAGAGTATTTATCAATAAATCCAATCCACAAAGGAGAGCAAGGCAGGAAAACACTGTATTCAGATGAGGCTTGATGTGATGGAAGATGAATTAGTTTGTACTGAATATCAGAGTTGCACTAATATGAATGTGAATTCAATTTCATTTTTGCTCCGGAGTTAGCCCCTGTTTAACAATCTTAATTTCATTTAGCATAATATGTTTTTTTGGTGTCTCCACCATGTCGCAGATTTGATTTGTACAATACATAATGTCCTTAGTGGCTAGTTAATTGCTACACATCTTATTCTTTCATTAAATATCCCCCCCACTTCATCCAAAAGGCAAAATCCATTCATTTTGACCTCAATGACATCTTCGTCAGCTAATCCATTCATTTTGACCTCAATGACATCTTCGTCAACTTTGATGTCGTCTTCTTCTTTACAAAAATCCTTGTTCCTGAAGCTTTAGAATTAATATCCAAGTTGGTCGACCTTGAAACTCTTAACCTTATTAAAATTTGTCTATCCTCGACCTTCTTCTCTTACAATGGTATTTTCTATAAATTAATATCCAAGTTGGTCGACCTTGAAACCCTTAACCTTATTAAAATTTGTCTATCCTCGACCTTCTTCTCTTACAATGGTATTTTCTATGAACAGACAGAAATAATGACAATGGGGTCTTCCCTATTTGCTTGTGGCAAATATCTTTATGGAGCATTTCGATTCTATGGTCCTTAATTCTTGGCATAAGAAACCCAAACGTTCGTACAAGTTTATTGATGACACTTCCGTAGTGTGGCCTCATGGGCTTCCATCCCTCCAAGCTTTTCTTCATCACCTCAACAATGTTTCCTCGCATATCCAATTTACAAGGGAATTGGAAGAGCACTCATCCCTACCCTTCCTAAATGTCATTGTTACTCGTCTCTATGGTTCACTTTCCTTTTAAGCTTATCACATAAAAACTCACACTAACCAATACCTCCATGCTAACTCTCATCATCACCCTATGTAGATATTCATGTTTAATTCTTTATCATATTGTTCATGAATTAATATGATTTTATTTAGTTTATCTCATCTACTAGTATTTTTTCAAAATCTATGAAATATTTGCTATTGGAACTTGAAATACCATCTTTGAAGATTAAGAGGCAATCTGTGTTCGAAAATGTTATAGAATTTGTCAAATTTGGCATAACATAAGTGATTTCTCTTTATCTTCTAGCTTTGAATGGTATTTTGTTTACTAATTTTTATCTTTAATTATTTTTTATATGTCATGATTCTTATTGAATTGATGCCTTACAGCGTTTCCTTTGCAACATCTGGTGCAAATGCTAGTTATACACTATTAAACCTCTAGAGAACACATTAATGACACTAGATGAACTGCAAAATATGGAATTTAGGTTGTCCAATGTGAAAGGCAAATGGAAGGCATACAAATTATAATGGTAAGGAATGTTAACATAATATATTTGATAAGAAAAATATACTTTGAATCTCTAAACAGAGATCTCAAAGAAAATATCAAAGATAATCTCAAAGACATGAAGGGAGAATTTTGAATGAGTTAAGACTTTCCCATGTGCTAAATTCACCTCCATAAGAACACGATAAGGAAAATAATAGGGTTAAGTCCTAGTGGCATAGTGTGAAAATTAAAACATGAGTGGAGGACAAGATGTTAGAGTTCTTGATACATGATCATTCATCACTCTAAGATCCACACCATTGAGTGTTCAACTCTCGACTAATGAACTACTCCATTCCTAATAACATATGAGAAAGTTTGATGGTAATGATCCACTAACATGGATATTCCAAATGGAGCAATTTTTTGATTTACACCAAGTGCCAACTTTGCAAAATTTAAATGTTGCAACATCATATTTAGAACCTTATCAATATGTGTGAATGAATTGATCTATACTCATAGAAACAACTAGGTTGTCTCTTGGTCCATTTTTCTAGATGTACTAATAACACAGTGTGGGGATATTAAGATCAACGTCATCTTAAGACACATGACATAACTTAAGAAAATAAGTCCACTTATAAAGCACATTCAACAATTACAAAAGTCATGTTCGAGAGTGAAGAGAACTCTAAAGGATAATTTGATGGATCTCTATATGGGTGGTTTAGAGCAGAGCCTTCAACATGAGGCACGTCTCTTTGAACCCAAGTCATAGAAAAATGTTTTTATTATGGATAGGAAAGTTTAAAGTAAATATATGACCACTATAAGGGTTACCCTAAGCACCTATATAGAGGTCCATGTTACTACTCCTAATCTCAATCAATTGATAAGGTTAACACCTCAACAAATGAATGAAATAAGAACAAAACGACTATGTTCCAATTGTGATAACAAGCATAGTAAAGTGGCATAAGTGTGGTGAGAATAAGTTATTCTATATATTTTGAAGAGGGAGAAGAATAAGAATTGGAATCATCTCTAGAAATAAAAGAGAGTACTTCCACCATATGTTGTCGTACCTTGGTCAACATTAATGATTATCAATATAGAAAGGTATATAAAAAAGAAAAAGGTTATATTATCCAAACTTCTCAATTGCTTTATATATCCAGGAGCAAAATTTCAAGTAATGACCATATATGGAGGTACCATAGATTGTTTAGGGAAGTGACTTAGAATTAACCTCGCCACAGGTGGAGTATTTATTGGATAGTCCAATGATAGAAATCCAAATGATGTTGCATTAGGGATCCAATGGTTGCAATCATTGGGATATATGGTTCTCAAATTTTAGGGACATTTCATGAGTTTTCTTTTGAAGGAAAGTAAATTGAACTTAGAGTCATCCAAGGGAAGTTGTCCAAAGTGATAAGCTCAAGCAACATGGCAAAATTGTTAAAAAGGAGACACCATGGTATAATTGCATGATTGTTTTCACCAAGAGCTCGAATAGAGAAACTCTCCATTTATTAAAACTCCAAGGTTTTTGGGATGATGCCCAAAGGTCCTCCACCTAGTTGAGAGGATGCTCATGAGATTTACTTACAATTAGGGAGTGCACCATCCAACATAAAACCTTATAGATACCTATATGCCATGAAGAGTGAGATTGAGTGTATGGTTCAAGAAAAATTGTCGGTTGGCATCATTCAACCTAGCCAAATTGCTTCCTCTTCACCAGTGGTGGCGGCTTACAAAAAAGGATTATTCATAGTGTATGTGTCTATATTTTAGAAAACTCAATAATATCACCATCAAAGGTAAGCTTCTTATTGTTGTAGTTAATGAATTTGCAGATTAATTATAAGGAGCAATTTCTTTACAAATTGGACCATTATTCAGGTTATGATCAAATTAGAACAAGTGAGAATTCCCACAGAAACACATAGAAAACACGAAGGCCGCTATGAGTTTCAGGTGATGCCATTTGGTTGTACTAACACAACTTCTACATTTCAAAGCTTAATGAATTTTGTTTTCAAACCATTAATTGGAAAATTTGTGTTCGTATTTTTGGGGATATACTAATCTACAAGAAATCTTAGGAAGATAATTTACAACTTGACAAGGTCTTTAAAATATTAGAGGATAAAAACTATATGCATGGGTTTCCAAAGGTGCCTTTGGTGTTCAGTGAGTAGAAAATTGGGTCATATTGTATCTCACGAGGGTGTAAGTGGATCATAACAAAACTAAAGCTATAATGGAATGACCAATTCCTAAAACTTTGAAGAATATTAGAGGAGCCATAGAATTGACATCATATTACCATGAGTTGGTCAAGAAATATGGTTGAATAGCAACACTTCTAATGGCACTATTAAAAAGGATGCATTTTCTTGGATTCAAGAGGTAACCCAATCCTTTGAAGATTTTATGGAGGCTATGTGTGGAACTCTTTCCTAACGAAAACTTATATTATGGACAATGATGCCTTGGGACAAGGCATTGATGTAGTTCTAATGCAAGAAGGAAGGCCACTTGCTTTTAAGACTTGCTAACATAAAGGAAGGGACTTAATTAAACTAATTTACGAGAAAGGAATGTTAGTCACACTACATGCAGATAAATAGCAATGCCCTTTACTAGCAAGAACACACTTAAATGCCAAAGCAAATTATGCCAATCTAAAATACTTCTTGGAAAAAAGTCATTTTTCAAAAGATCAATAGAAATTGGTTACAATGATGCTAGGTTATGAATTTTGAAATTATCTAAAAAGGGGAAAGAAAATGTGGTGGCAAATGCACTTTCAAGGAAATGACGAAACACCAAGGCCTTACTTTTTTCTATCTCCATTTTACAAGTCGATTGGGTCGAAGAGGCAAAGATAAAATGGTGGTTTAACCATAAGGCATATAATATTATTCAACAACTATAATAGGGCCTCATCACATCAAATAAATTCACATGGAATAATGATTCACTTTAGTATAAGGATAATTTATACTTATGTAAGAATCCCCAAACTCAAACACAAGGTCCTCTTAGAACTACATCCCTCTCCCATAGGGGCACACTTGAGATTTTTAAAACTTACCATGGGATCAAGAATAATTTTTTTTCTTACAAAGGTCTTACAATCTATTGTAGCCAATACAACAACCCCTCGTTTTTATATGTTTTCTTCATAAAATAATGGGCAACCTTCAATTTTTTGTTGATTCCTTATTTTATGATGTATTATTATTTGTTTTTTAATTTTATGTTAGTAAATATTTTCATTATGATTTGTTTAAAATAATTGGCTAATTTTTAAGATAATAGGAAAGAAAAATGCTTTTAGTTAATTTGTTTCACTGATTTCCTTTGAAAACAATTATTCCCATTCTTTAACTTCATATAATTTCTTATGATTTTGTAGAATATCAAGAGTTTTGCAAAAAAAAATTCTTAGTTACAGTTTTCGAGCCAAAAATCTTGAATTATTTATATGTTCTAAAATTAATCTTCATAGGTTTTAGGCGTCCAAACGCATGTATCCTAATCCAAATCAAACATCAAAATCAATAGAATCCTCAACATCCAGATATCTAGTTTTAGATATCGACTATGTCACAAATTTAATTTATCCAAAACCAAATGAAATTCATTTAATTATTACTTACCATCATTGGATGCTTGAATACTATATATCATCCTCATGGGTCATTTTAATTAGCTAGTTTTTGGTTGTATTTGAATTCAGAAGAAGTTTGGTGGAACAAATTTTTAAATCTTTTGGATTTCAAATGCTCTATCTAAAAGTGGCATATATCTAGATCCATATTTCTTTATTTGCAAATGTACGTGAATTCGAGGTTTTGGTTATCATTTAAGTCTCTTGGAGTATCCACACCATATAGATCCAAAAAACAAGAAAGTATTAAGATTAAAATATACTAATTATCGGTTGTTTGATGGAGTGTTGTTCTGCAAAAATTATTTTGATGTCTTCTTAAGATGCCTAGAGAAGGAAGATGTTGAAAGGGTAATGTTTGAACTACATCATGGCCCAACAGGTGGACATTTTAAATGACAATTTTAATTTACTTTTGTATACATTACATTTATATTAATTGCAATTTCTCTTGGTTATATTGCTTTTAGTTTAATGTTCAAATTGATTGTACAAGTCTTATTTGATTCTAGGTTGTTGTAGTGGAAATTAATTTTAGTTGTACAATTGACAACAATACTATGGTCATAGTCTGTCAAGGGGTTTTTATCTGAAATATCTTTATGATAGTCTGAAACATCATATAACAAGTATATTCTATTTCTTATACAGTTAATTTCTTGGAAAATTTCATATTCATTGATTTTTATGTCAACTTTATTTGTTTATTAAAAAAACAAAATAATTTATCAAGTCTTTAGAATAAGTTTTTATACCTCAGTTATTCGCCAATCAAAGTAACTCATGCAATATCCTACTTCCTATGACCCAATATTTATACATAAATCAAAAGGGTGAAATAAATTTATTTAAAGTAGTATGGGAGGTACAAGAAAACATGTGAGGGCTATGGACGCTCGCTAGTAGCGGGGTCATGCTTTTACGATGCTAAGATATCTTTGTTGGGACTATGGACGCTCAAGGTAGCAGCGAAGTAATGCTAAGTTATGAGAAGAAATGCAAAACGTGTTTGTAAATGTTGGTTGATACAAAAGCTTTAACCCGTTGACTTGTTTTCATAATTTTTTTTAGAATTTAAGTATTTTTTCCCCCTTGGAAAAATCGTAATTTTATTCATGAGACAAAATTACATGTTGTAGATGATAAATAGCATATGTATATGTGTTGTTCCTATTATCACAAGATACAAAAAAAATTAAAAAATTACAGTTGTGCCTATTCTTTTCTGCCTTTCTTTTTTTCCACCTTTCGCCAACCTCTAGTGTTGGGAGTGGATGTTACAATGGCCAACTAATTTTCATTTGGATTTATGGTGAATTCATGAGATCGTTTTCTTCCACTTACTTCCATTTGGTTCTCTTGTTGCTGTGGGAGGTTGCAGATATTGGTGGGGTGTTTCTCTTCCTTTTGTGTACTGTTCTAGCCCTTTTGAGCATCCAATTCTGGTTTGTTTTCTGTTGTTCCTGCTTCTTCTTCTAGGGGGTCTGTATACTGCCAAACTTTTGGCTTTTTCTGTTGCTTCTTATTCCATTTGGGGTCTTTTTTGGCAAGTGGGCAGGCACTATGGAGGTGGTCTGTTTGTAAACATCCACGACATCGAAAAGCTGTATTTTTGTAGTCTAATGGTTGGGTCCTGTTATCACCCCAAGAAACTCTCCTAGGTTGTATCTCAGAGATGCTCGGGAACATTACAAACTCAACAAAAATTTTGGAAATGGATGAATGGAAGGAATGATGCTTGTTCAAGCCAGATAACCACTTCTACTATGCTTAACTCCAGACATGGGTGAACACCCCCAGACTACAAGGCTTTAGACCACCAATTACTCACAGTTTGAGGATCAGGTGAACATGGAGAATACTGACCACACCAGCAGATGCACAAGACCATGTGATGGCCAGCTGCAGCCAGTAAAGAGGTCTGCAAATCTATTTCCTAATGCACAGACAGGATGACAGCTCTCTGGCACTAAGTAAACAGAAACCTGCATAACACATTCAATGATACATACTAGATTTTAACACAGAGGTGGGATGACAACCCCTCTAATGCTAAACATCAAGAGCACATGAAAAATGCATAACAGGCACAGCCTAGAACATAACAGAAATGGAAAGTGAGCAATTAACAACAAAAGAAGCTTGTAATAGCTGAAAATGAAGACCGGACGCTGCAAGTATCACAGTAGTTACAGTCTCCATAAATTGAACCTTACATCAAAACAACAACCATCAACCATCATCACATCTGTGTTCTGGATATATATATAGGTTGATTACAAAAACACTCTACTATCCTATACGTGGAGGGGTCATAATTGACCACGAACCACATTAACTACCTAAAATGGGCCTCTGCTACGATCTGCTGCTTCAATGAATGAATATGACATTCTCTGGTACTCTGTTGTACTCCTTGATTAGGTGGAATGCTGTATGGAAGAAGTTCCATAACTGGTAAATGTGTTTATCTGCTCGAGGCTGTCCTTCTCATCCTTCAACCATACTGCTCTTAAATGCAGAGGTTGAATATTAACTGCGCAAAGTGCCGAATACTGGCCACCTTCTTCCTTCAGATGCACGGGACAAGCCAAAGACACGAAAACTGCATGGGGAATGAATGGAGGGCAGGGAATAAATGTTAGTCGTTGGATCACATGGATGGACGACAGAGATCTATCAGTAGGAGACATTGGGAGGAAGCGGGGCAGAGTGATTATGAGCCGTCGGATCACATGGATGGACGGCGGAGATTGATTTGCAGGAGCTGCCGGGAGATACGGGAGTGGGACGATCACAAGCCGTAGGATCTTGGGTGGGAAGATCCAATGGTGATCGGGCGGAGGATGTGCATGAGGGTTAGCGAGCGGGGAGGGCAGTTTTGGCGGTGAGCGGTATTCCCCGCACCGCTTTCAGAGGATGGCGGTAAAGGTACAATGGTCAATGATCACAGTCATTGCGTGACACGTGGCGGATGTGATGGGGGGGGAACCGCTTTCCCCGCGGGTTAACGAGTGGTTAGGTTATGGTAGCGGGAGGTGCGAATGTCGTTGGATCTTACGACAGATGATAGAACGATGGAGGAAATAAATGAGGGTTATCGGCCGGGGAAAGCTATGCAATATGAAAAAAACACTATCGGCGGTGGAAGGCGGACTTGAAAATATATACATTATGCTTCTGAAACCCATCGGGTCCGGGTCTTATCTCATTGCGCACATATATGTGTAAAGGCTGTGCCCCTTGGTTTCCCCGATTGCGATATAGCGATGTGTTGTGGGCCGTCGATCCGCTCGCGCGATCGACAGTCCACATTGCATCGCAATCGCAATGCTTCTTTTGTCCGCGCCGATTACCACCGCCTACCTGTGCCGATTGCGATCCGCCAATTAGATCTGGACCATTGATCGATCAGATCGAACGGCTGTCGTGCATTGGACTGTTAAGCTTGAGATTTTGGTTTTTCTTGGTTTTGGAGTGTTCTTGCCTCCTGATAGTGTATTTCCGACCTTCCAAGGGCTTTCCAGCTGCAACTATTTCGGTCGGTGGATGACCCTTTGCCAAAAATTGGAGATTTCAACAGCATGAATGGATCCCTTGGCATGATTTTAAGCAGATTTGCAGACTTTGGGAGTGTTTTGGATCCATTTTTAATCCTTTTGTGCACCACCAAGCAGACCAAGCTTGTCTCTGACCATAGAGAATCCTCGTTGTATAGCAGAGCTAACACTGGCTCCTTCTAGGGATGAGATCCTCCCTGTGAGGTCTCAAGAACTTGCAGATCAATGCCTTTCCTGTGAAAAACAAATTAGCAAAATTTCCTAGTGTTCCATTGGGCATGGAGTCTACTTTGCTTACACTAAACTGATAAAACAAAATATTTACAACTTTAAGGCCAAAAGACCTTAAACAACATAAATTTTTAGAAAACGCCCATTAACTGGGCCATCAAAAACTTCCTCTCCTCCCATAGTTTTCAGGATGAAGGTGTTGTTCCCTTGAATCTGAGAAATGATAAAAGGCCCTGTCCAGAAAGCGTCAAACTTCCCATGATTGCCTTTCTTTTCTTTCAGTGCATCCCACTTCAGCACCAAGTCTCCAACCTGAAAATTATCTGTCTTTGTCTTCCTGTCAAAAGCATCCTTGATATTTTTCTGATGTGCTGCAGCCTTTTCAACCAGCTGTTCTTTGATTTGATGTACCTCTGCTAAATCAGTGATCCTTCGTGCCATGTATTCTTCCTAAGTCTGTTTTGGTTGCAGGAACTTCGCCACAGGGAGAGTTAACTGAATTGGGAATACAGCCTCAGTGCCATACACCAGCTTGAATGGAGAATTCCCTGTGGATTTCTTAATGGTCACTCTGTCTGCCCACAGTGCATACTTGAGCTTAGAATCCCAATTCTTTTTGTTGCCCTCCAGCAGCTTCTTAATTATCCTTATTAGGCTTTTATTAGAGGATTCTACTAGATCATTGCCTTGAGGATAGTATGAGGTGGAATGAACCAGTTTAATACCCATTGAATTGCACATGTCCACCAATTCTTTTGCCTTGAAGGCTGCTGCATTATCTGTGACTAATTTATGTGGACAACCAAATCTGGTAAAGATATTCCCAATTAAAAACTTCATGAACACATTATGATCAGCCTTTCTGGTAGGGATTGCTTCAATCCACTTAGTAAAATAATCAGTGGCTACTAATATCCATCTGTGCTGGCCACTGGAATGTGGATTGATCTCTCCAATGAAGTCTAAGCCCCATTGTTGAAAAGGTCCATTTGCATGTATTTGTTTCAAGGGCAAGGACTTCAGTTGCTGCTTTCCTTCAAATCTTTGGCACCTGTCACAAGATTTAACAAACGAAAATACATCAGAAAATAAAGTGGGCCAATAGTACCCAGCTCTAAGGATCTTATGGGCTGTAGTTTTCCAACAGTGGTGTCCTCCACACATGCTGGAATGAAATTGCTGCATAACCTTTGTTGACTGTTCTTTGTCCAGACACCTCAAAAGCACTCCGGATGTATCCCTCCAGTAGAGCAGATTTTCATTAATGCAATATTTAGCTGCCCTAAGCTTAATAGTTCTGGCTTGACTTGTGCTTGAGCCTGGAGGGATTTCTAGCTTCAGCAAGAAGTTAACTATTGCAGAATACCAATCACAAGAAGCTAGATTTTCGGCCATTGACTGCTTTCTCTCTGGTTCAGCTGCTTCCTCTTCTTCTGTTTGACCATTTTCTGAATTCAAGCACATGAGGTTTATGTCCAATGTTCTGCAATTTTCTTCAGCTAACAACCTGGCAAGACCCTGATCTCTGACAAGTTTGGTGGGCTTTAGTTCTATATTAAATTCAATTAACTTTGCAATCCATTTAGCGCTTCTTCCATTAGCATCAGGTTGTGTTAAGACATCTTTTATTACAACAGAGGGTACATATGCAACTATCTTGGAATGCAGAATTTAAACTCTGAAAGCTTTCAAAGATTTGATAAGAGCATATGCTTGTTTCTCAATAATGTCATACCTCAGTTCAGCATCCCTTAAGTTTTTGCTGAAAAATGCCACCAGATGCTTTGAGCCTTCTTCATCTGCTTGCAATAACACTGCTGCAAGGGTGTCATTAGAGGCAAAAGAAAATATATGGAACTCCTTGCTGTAATCTAGACTTATTAAAGTGGGAGCCTCCATAATAGCCTTCTTAATGGAATCAAAGGATTTTCTTGCTGAATCAGTCCACTTGATTTCTGACCCCTTCTTCAACATGGAGGTAATATGCTTCATAAGTTCTGCAAAATTTGGTATAAACCTCCTCACGAAATTAATATTGCCTAGAAAGGACTGGATGTCCTTCTTTGATCTTGGGACAGTGAAAGTCTGTATTGCTTTTACTCTTTCTGGGTCAATTCAGACACCTGCAACAGAAACAACATGTCCTAACAGCGTGCCTTCTTCCAAAGAAAACTGTGACTTTTTAGGATTGACTGAAATCCCAAACCTCCTGCACTTCAGGAACACCTTTTTCAAATGGTCAAAATGGCTGCTGGAGTACACTGTTATATCATCTAGGTAGATGAGGACAAATTTATCCTTCTCTCCTACAAATGCTATATCCATAGCTCTCTGAAAGGTGGCTCCAACATTCATTAACCCAAAAGGAATCTTGGCATACATAAACGTGCCCCAAGGAGTAGTGAATGCAGTCTTCTCTTGGTCATCTGGATGCACAACAATCTGATTAAACCCTGAAAATCCATCCAAAAAAGACATTACTTTGGCTCCTGAGACTTTTTGCAGCAAATGCTCCATCTTGGGTAGAGGATAGTTGTCTTTCTTAGAGCATTTGTTTAAGTTTCTGAAATCAATGCAGAGTCTGATTTCTCCACTTTTCTTCCTCACTACCACCAAGTTGGCTACCCATTTTGAATATCTGAGAGGGACTATGATCTTGGCAGCCATCAATTTTTTAATTTCTTTTTCAATCAGAGGAAGGAGCAAAGGATTTATTGGTCTCAGCTTCTGCTTGAAAGGGATGGTGTCTTTCTCTAAGGGGATTTTATGCTGAATAATCTTTTTATCATAGGTTTTCAAGTCACTATATTCCTAGGCAAACACATCAGCAAATTGCTTCATTAGATTGCAGTATTCAGAACATTGATCAGCAGACAGATGAGAAGAAAGATTTATGTATCTAGGCTGACCTGGACTCCCTATATCATGCTTACAGACTGCAGATTGATCTTCTTTTTGGGCAGCCTTGTAAGGCACATCATTTTGGTCAAACAAATTTTCTAGAGGAATTAAACCCTTAGGAATATGATTGCTGGGAAGTTGGACAATGCTATCTTTGCCAATTTTGTTTCTAAGCTGGGATTGGGGACTTTCTTCCAAGGCTTCATTTTCTTGGTCAATTTGCATTTCGGAAAACTCATCAATGACTTGCAGAAACCTATTTATTTCATCATCATCTTCAAAAACTTTCCAATGCTGGACATTATCAGGAAAGGACGGTCTATATTTCATTTGGACTTCGTAAACTAGTCTGGGAGGCATGGGAGGGATAAACATGCTAGTAGACACAGCAAGGGAATTAGCAAGGTGGTTTTTGGCTCTAGGGATATATGTAATATATAAATTTTCAAAGGAATCTTTGAGTCTCCATACCTCATCTCTGTATGCTTTCAGCCTTGGGTGCTTTGCTTGAAATGTTCTGTTTACTTGCTGAATGATCAAATCAACATCTCCAAACACCTTTATGTTCTGATTTCTCTATCTTTTACTGCATTAAGGCACAATATCAGAGCCCCAGATTCTGCTATATTATTTGTGACTTGAAAAGCCAGCTTGAAAGATAGATGTGTGCTTTCTTATTTTGGAGATACCAGCACCACCCCTGCTCCTGCAGTCTCCCTGGAACATGCTCCATCAAAGAACATCTCCCAAACTTGACTTCCTTGCTCTTCCCTGGACTGATTTGTTGGTTTCTTGAGCTGCATTGAGGCCTTTTTTCTATTTGGAGGATACATGCTCCAAAATCAGTGTCCACATCATATATGGGATGATTAGTAGGATTCTTCTCATCACTGATGATGTATGCCAACTGTGCTTCTCTGTACAATCTCCTGCTTTCTCCTCCAAACACTGGGATAGTGGCATAAAATAGATCATTCTACAATGTCGCACCTAATCTCTTAATCCATCCTCTAGAAAGCAACATGCAAAACTTAGGAGGGACATCTGCTACCACAATATCCATCATCATACTCTTCATGGGCAGCTGAGTTAAGATAATGGCCAGGTCTTTGATTAATCCTAGGCATTTCACTTTCCTTGAATCAAAAGAGAATAAATCATGATATGGTCTAGTGATATCAAGGCCTAACTCTTCCATGACAACTTTAGGCATTAGATTGTGGCTGGCCCCTGTATCTAGTAGGCAGTTGTGGAGGATTTTGTCATGAATGGTCAAGGAGACATAAAATGATGGAGAATTATTATCAGCAGGTTCAATCATAGGGCTAAGCACAACAACAAGCTTATCATCTTGCAAATTGACAGAGTCAGTGGAGGTTTGTGTGGTTTCCAGCTCAAGAGCTTCAAGGATAGGCTTTCTAAATACTTCACTCTTTACCAACTCTACCAGAGGCACAGATATTTTTAATTTCTAGACTTCTGACTCAAAGCTAAAAGAGGAAGGTAACTTATCAGAACCTCTTACCTCTTGAACTAGAGCTTTGAGGATGACTGGATCAGCTGCTGGTCTTCTCTGCCTGATATTCTGTGACTCTGTTTGGACAACAGCTCTTTGGGCAGGATTCTCCTTGACATTTTTTGCATTTGACCTCAGATTATATCTTTGCTGTTCACCAGTCTGCAGAACAGCCTCTCTGTCCCACTCCTGACTGTCTTGTTCCTGCAGCAATGATTCTTCATATGCAGCCAATGTCAAAAATGCAGCACTGCCTTTATCTTCCATGCAGTGAATTTCATCCTCATTTTCAAAATGTTCCTCCCCCATGACTACATTCTGGAAAGGAGCTTTAACCTTTTGTTCTTCATTTGTTTCTTTACCTCTCTGAATGATTTGCATTTGCTCATTTGCTCTTCTAAATGGATTTGGATTTCTTGGAGCAAATGTATTTTGGAGCCTTGCCTTCCCAGAGTTCTGCTCAACCTCCAGCTTAGATACTTTAGCAGCCAATGACTCGATCATTCTAGTCACTTTATCAAATTTGGAATCGGACGATGAGGCAGAGGAAGAAGAAGCCTCACCTCTTTGCCTCCTTCTATCAGCATGACTCCTAAGTTTTTCTACTGCTATAATGTTAGATTCTACCTCTAGTGCTGCATCCTGCATGTTAGCTAGAGTGGCACATCTTCTTTCTCTCAATAATAGGTAGAAATCAGAATCAAAGGCATTGGCATAAGTGAGTTTGGCAGAGGTGGGGGTAGGCTTTACCTCAGCTGGTATCTTACTATACATACGATTGAATCTTTTATTAAAATCAGGCAATGATTCCCCATTTTACCTCTTCAGGTTACCAAACTCAGTATGGTAATATAGCAAGTCCTTTTTATCTCCCCAATGCTTCATCTAAGGCTTCAATATCAGCAATAGATCCAGGGGGCAATTCTCGAAACCACTTTCTAGCCTCTCCATCAAGGCTCTGTACAAAAACTCTCATCCGCACGTCATTTTCACTTATATCTAAGTTATCAGCATAACTATAGAAAGCCTCAAGGTGTTCTTCAGCTGTTACTCCCTCTGTGCCAGTGAACTTGGGCATATACTTCTGATATTCTCCTGCAGGCATAGCGTTCAAAGGAACGGGCAAGACCAGAGGTCCATACCTGGCAACTACAATTCTTTCTATCTTCGTAGGTGCTTTCTGTCCTGCCATGACTGGGGTATGTGGAAGGACACTGGCATATTGAGCAGTATGAAACAATGAAATGGATGACAGAGATAAAGGGATGCTATGGATTGTATGGGAAGCTTTCTTTGGACTGAGATTCAAAGGGGAACTAAATGGACAAGGAGCTTTATGAATCTTTGCAGGTGATTCTTCACTACCAATACTAGGCTCTATATCTTCAAACTGTATATCCTCAGCTATAACCTTATCCTTCAGAGATGCATAAGATTTCTTGGGCTTACCTGATCCTGATGCTCCTTTCTGCAATGTTTTCCTTGGTTTAACAATCTTCTCAGGGTCAGGCACTGGTTCAGCTGGTGATTTCTGAGGATTTCTTCGAGTATGCCTCACAAACTGAGCCAGAACTGCAATGTGGAGTCGCCAAAGGTTGGTCTTCCTCTAGTAGAGTCGCCAGATAGATGATTACAACCAGAAATGTGCCCAGACTTTGTCTATCATCAAAATATGGAACTGTGTCGTCTCGCAGGGAAGCTAAGCTTCAATCTCCTCTCCCCGGCAACGACGCCAATTAATGTTATCACCCTAAGAAACTCTCCTAGGTTGTATCTCAGAGATGCTCGGGAACATTACAAACTCAACAAAAATGTTGGAAATGGATGAATGGAAGGAATGATGCTTGTTCAATCCAGATAACCACTTCTACTATGCTTAACTCCAGACATGGGTGAACACCCCCAGACTACAAGGCTTTAAACCATCAATTACTCATAGTTTGAGGATCAGGTGAACATGGAGAATACTGACCACACCAGCAGATGCACAAGACCATGTGATGGCCAGTTGCAGCCAGTAAAGAGGTTTGCAAATCTATTTCCTAATGCACAGACAGGATAACAGCTCTCTGGCACTAAGTAAACAGAAACCTGCATAACACATTCAATGATACGTACTAGATTTTAACACATAGGTGGGATGACAGCCCCTCTAATGCTAAACATCAAGAGCACATGAAAAATGCATAACAGGCACAACCTAGAACATACAGAAATGGAAAGTGAGCAATTAACAACAAAAGAAGCTTGTAATAGTTGAAAATAAAGACCGGACGCTGCAAGTATCACAGTAGTTACAGTCTCCAAAAGTTGAACCTTACATCAAAATAATAACCATCAACCATCATCACATCTGTGTTCTGGATATATATAGAGGTTGATTACAAAAATGCTCTGCTATCCTATACGTGGAGGGGTCATAATTGACCATGAACCACATTAACTATCTAAAATGGGCCTCTGCTATGATCTGCTACTTCAATGAATGAATTTGACATTCTATGGTACTCTGTTGTACTCCTCGAGCAGGTGGAATGCCGTATGGAAGAAGTTCCATAACTGGTAAATGTGTTTATCTGCTCGAGGCTGTCCTTCTCGTCCTTCGACCATACTGCTCTTGAATGCAGAGGTTGAGGATTAACTGCGCAAAGTGCCGAATACTGGCCACCTTCTTCCTGCAGATGCACGGGACAAGCCAAATACACGAAAACTGCATGGGGAATGAATGGAGGGCAGGGAATAAATGTTAGCCGTTGGATCACATGGATGGACGGCAGAGATCTATCGGCAGGAGACATTGGGAGGAAGAGGGGTGGAGTGATTATGAGCTATCGGATCACATGGATGGACAACGAAGATTGATTTTCAGGAGCTGCCGGGAGATACGGGAGTGGGACGATCACAGGCCATTGGATCTCGGGTGGGAAGATCCAACGGTGATCGGGCGGAGGATGTGCACAAGGGTTAGCGAGTGGGGAGGGCAGTTTTGGTATTCCCCGCACCGCTTTCGGAGGATGGCGGTAAAGGTACAACGGTCAGCGATCACAGTCATTGCGCGACACGTGGCGGATGTGACACGGGGAAAACCGCTTTCCCCGCGGGTTAACGAGTGGTTAGGTTATGGTAGCGAGAGGTACGAATGCCGTTGGATCTTATGGAAGATGATAGAATGATGGAGGAAGTAACCGGGGGTTATCGGCCGAGAAAAGCTATGCAATATGGAAAAAAACACTATCGGCGGTGGAAGGCGAACTTGAAAATATATACATCATGCTTCTGAAACCCATCGGGTCCGGGTCTTATAGCATTGCGCACATATATGTGTAAAGGTTGTGCCCCTTGGTTTCCCCGATTGCGATATAGCGATGTGTTGTGGGCCGTCGATCCGTGCGCGCGATCAACGGTCCACATTGCATCGCTGATCGCAATTGCAATGCTTCTTTTGTCCGCGTCAATTACCACCGCCTGCCTATGCCAATTGCGATCTGTCGATTAGATCTGGACCATTGATCGACCAGATCGAACGACTGTCATGCATTGGATTGTTAAGCCTGAGATTTTTGTTTTTTCCTGGTTTTGGAGTGTTTTTGCCTCCTGATAGTGTATTGTCGACCTTCCAAGGGCTTTCTAGCTGTAACTATTTCGGTCGGTGGATGACCCTTTGCCAAAAATTGGAGATTTCAACAGCATGAATGGATCCCTTGGCATGATTTTAAGCAGATTTGCAGACTTTGGGAGTGTTTTGGATCCATTTTTTATCCTTTTGTGCACCACCAAGCAGACCAAGCCTGTCTCTAACCATAGAGAATCCTCGTTGTATAGCAGAGCTAACAGGTCCACTGTGAGTTGTTGAAATTCAATGTGATACTGTCTGGTAATCCCTGGGTGAGATCTACTTCAACACATATCCTGGCAAAAGTAAATATTCCCCTTCTAAGTCTGTCTTCGTCAATCTTTAGGAATTTTCCAAGGGACTTCCCAATGGCAATTAATACATTATGATGCCAAAAGTGTAATGGGAGGTTATGCATCCTGACCCAAACTGGCATTTTTTGATACCACCATAGTGTTGGCATCAAAATCTGGGAACCAAGGGGTCATGAAGAGCCCAACATTCCCCAGAAACATGGTCCCTTATTAAGGATATGTTCCTGTTATTGTGCTGTGTTGAATATGACTATGAAAAACCCCTTGGGACATAGATATATTTCACAACTTGGTGACCATGCATCATATATCCATTGGTGCAAAACATCAGGTTTTGGCCAAAAGCCATTAAATCTACATATAACTGCATTGTTATAGAGATCTGAATATAAGTCATTTACCTCAGGCATTGAGACTATGAGGACATGATTCTCAAGTTTTTATTCCACGATGTAGGGCCCTGGCAGATCGGCCATTATTGCTGGTTTGGTTTGTGCTTTTGCCTTTCCTTTGACTGCATCTTTAAAAGAACATGTCCTTCTTGTGCTGGTTCCAGAACATCCGCCCCGCAGGTGCAGATTGATTATGATAGTCGAATATTTTATGATGCCATAATCCTGAAGCATGTGGTTTTCCTGTAGGCTGTGTCCTGAATAAATTAGGTTTTGACTGCTTGCTGGGGTGAAACTGTATTTCTTGCCTTAAGTCTTGAATCCTCATCCCCTTCCGGAGCCTCCGGAAAAGATGATTGCCTTCCAACATTTTGATGAAGATCTGTATCGAGTTTGCCTCTGTAGCGTGCCTGGCATTTCCCTTTGTCAGATGCCCGCCTGTGCATTCCATGAGGCCTCGCGGGTAAGACTCTGCCCATCCCAGTGCTGTGTCTATGCAAATCTTATCATCAGTGAGATCCTGTTCATGGTTTAGCAACCAATCTGGCTCTCTTTTACACATGGTCGTTGCCGTGTTAGTAACAGGAAGGAGCTCCGCAAGGCATAATGGTGATAGATCTGAAAACATAGCGCCCAGACGGATACCCCAGGCACACTTCTGCTCTGCCGAGTCCACTAGAAAGAAATTTCTTTTATCATTTGTCGTAGAGCCATCGAGCCAGTATAGGATAGGGAGAAAATGGTTGCTGTTGACCAGATTTGGCCAGTACATGGGCCGATCTACCATCTGGCTGCCCTGATTAAAGATCCCATGTTCAGATCTATAAAAAAACACCTCGTTTTAGAAAGGGAGAGGTCGTCCATGTCCATTGTGGAAGCCCCATAGCCTCTTCTGCATCCAGATTCCCTATCTGGCTCTCTTTTACGCATTAACGGAAGCCCCATACCCTCTTCTACATTGCCATGACCATCGAGGAGGGTTCCCCTTTACCCTTTATCCTAGGGTCTGCTAGCCAATGGAAAATAGGGGAAATAGGTTTGCAGATAGCCAAACCTAGCCAGCCCAAGTGCTGATCCTCCATCGAGCTGCCCGCAGCGAAGATCCCCAGTCCAGATCTGCAAGGAGAGTCTCATTTCAGGTAGGGAAAGGTCATCCATGCCCACTGTGTGGGTCGCTCTGCCTTTGTAGTTTCAACTTCGGGTGTACAGTGCCACCAAACGATTGGCAACATTACTGCCTCGTCCTGCATGTCTTTTGTTATTTCACGTACTCCATTGTTGCCTAGATCGGTGGGTTGGAGGGCGGCGTCGGCGTGATCATCAGTTTTAGGTATCCTTGCAATTCTTTGGTCTCCAGGTTTGATTATCCTCCTCTACGACTCTGGTGTGAAGCCCCAAGTGCCAAAGCCAACACATAACAACCCGTAGGTGCTTTGTAGGTTGTCTTCTAGAGTAAAGCAGATCCAAAACAGTAGTCCGGTTGAAAAAATAGGGTGTCCGCCGTTCTTGAGCTCTTTTAGGTATTCGGTGAGGTCTTTCGTTCATTTCCATAGAGAGACCTGGAGGAGCAAGCCTATCCCCTCCACCAGGATAGCTAGGACCGACCTGTGGCCAAGGGAAATGTTGCCATGGGTTGCTATATTGCGATCTATCAGTGTGTTGGTGGCTTGCTCTGCGCCTGAAAGCTGATAAACCCTAGCAACACACTCCATCCTTTTTTGTTTGTTTTTTGTTTTAAGTTATGTAAGTCTCCTCAATGACTTATATTATTTGATTCTCAGAATTTAAGTATTATGGTGAGCTCCAAGAAAACAATATTGGGTTACGAGTACTTCAAATTTAGAACTTATCCTTTATAAGTATTGAAGATAACATATTCATATAAATTTTGAAAACTTTTGAAGTAAAAGGCTAACCTATAAAATTTTAGATGAATTACTATTACCCTATGTCAATAATGATAACAATAATTGATTCTTCCAATATGTCACCAATAGTTGTAACCCATACAAACCCCCATTAGTATATGTTTTCTTCGTAAAATAATGGGGACCCTTCAATTTTTTTGTTAATTTCTTAATGATTCATTGCTAATTTTATAGTGTTAGTTTGTACATATTTTCATTATGATTTGTTTAAAATCATTGGATTAATTTTCAAGGTCATTAAAAAAATCAGATAATTTGTTTCAACGGTTTCCTTTGAAAACAACTTCTTCCTATCCTTTAACCTAATTTGATTTCTTATGATTTTGTAGGATGTTGGAAACTCATAGAAATAATCTTAGTTGCAAGTTCGAGGTCAAAGAAATTGAATTATTTTTATTTTCTAAAAGTATTCTTCATAGATTTTAGACATCCAAATGGAAGTATCAAAATCTTGATCAAACATTAGAATCAATAGAATCTTGTATATCGAGATTTTAATATCCTTATATCTGGATTAGGACGCAATTACCCAAGCCTATTCGTTTATGGCGAAGTTCCAAATTTAACTTATGTGGATCTAAATAAAATTCATTTAATTCTTGCTTGCAATCATTGAATCCCTCGATATCGGATATCATCCTCACAAACCATTTAAATTAGCAAGTTTTCGTTTGTATTTGGATCTAGAAAAGTGTATAGAACACTTTTGAAATATTTTGCATTTTGGATGATTTATCCAAATGCATATGGGATTTTTGTTATCATTTGAATTTCCTAGATCTTTTGGATTCCAAACTTGTTTTTACATATGTCGTTATATCAAGATCCAAGTGTGATTTGCAAAGTTTTCATTAAACCCCCTTAGATTTCTGAATACCTGGATATCTAACTTTATCACTCATATTTGGATCATTTTTTAATTTCTCCCATTAGTTTTCCATGGTCCCGAACCCCAGATTATCTAGCTTTATCACTCATATTTGGATAATTTTTTTATTTCCAACATTAGTTTCCCATGACATATCTTAATGCTTACTGGTATAGGGATAAACCTATGTGGCCTTTGGAATTAGCCTATGTGTCATCCAATTAGTACCCACGTGTTTTTAAGGATTTATCATTTGGATCTAGATTTTGTTTCTCTATGATCACTCTTTAAGGTCTCAAATCCCAAATTTCCATATATGGATATGCTATATGGTTAAGGCTCTTTAAGGACACGAATCCCATATTTTCATATATGGATATGCTATATGATTAAGGCTAAAAGATTACATAGTACTATAATGTATACTAGATACTTTTATATAAGTGAAAAATATTATGTAATAAGACACTTATAAACTATTTACCACAAGCTTACACAATGAATGTAGGATTAATTCTCATCACTAGGTAGGAATTAAATGATTGTCTTTCGACGAAAATAACATTTCACATCCTTACAACTATTTTAAACTAAAACTTGCATTCTTGGAAATTAAATTGGACAAAGTAAAATCAAAGGGATAAATGATTGAACCAAATTGCTTATTTTATTTATTTGATTAGAAATTTGTGTAATAAATTTATTCTGAGTATGCAGGTTGATAATTATTTTTGTACATTTTTATAGATTTATAATAATGAGGAACAATCTTGATAATCAGGAAAACAAGAAAACCAAGAGGATAAAGGAAGAAATAGACAAATCTAGGGAATAACATGTTCAAGGAAAAATAAAGATAATACACATTCAATATCCTTAAAAAACATGATTACATGCATAACAAATTATATCATGGTATACAATAAGAATGCCTTGAATTGGAAAATCATTGCTCAAGAGGAATAACCACTTGATTTGATCTAAATATCAACTTGTAACGAGAAGTTGTAACAAAAGTAAGAAGAGATTGAATATATTGCATAGAGGGAATAGTTGAAAAGAAGGTTCCTTCAAGGAAGAATGGTGTTGCAAAACATTGTATTGAATCTCTATATTCTTATCAACTTTAATAAATAGTTAAAGGTCACATAGCTTTTGCAAAAATTTCATGTGTGAACATATGATTGTTCATTCTAAATTTCTATAAGTTTTGCAGTTTATATTTTCATTTTCATATGTGAAATTTCATATGTGAAATTTCTTTCATGCTGCAACTATTTTTTCAATTGATTTTTATTAGATATAAGAGTATGTTCTAATATTTTTCAAAGAATTATTTAGTTGGAAAATTATTCATATATGTACTTGCATTTAAACATTTATTGTTTTTTAAGGAACCAATTCCTTGAATTCAATGATCAATTATTCTCCTTGTACATGATTTAAACAAATTCTCTCTCTCTCTCTCTCTCTCTCTCTCGCTATATATATATATATATATATATATAGATATATATGTTTGTGTGTGTGGTGGGGGTGGGGGGGGAGAATTTCCCTCAAATCCCTGTTTTCGAGATTTCCACCCCTTATGACCCCCCTCATGTTGCTTAGCACAATGTACAATGCATGAAAAAGTTGTGCAAAGAATATAACACATAACCACCATTCTCCTAGTTTTTGTTTTCTTTGAACACAAGGGATTGTAGGAGTAAATAATAAAAAATCTAGGGAATAATACCCATTGTTTCTCTACACCAAGGTAACTTCTCAATTCTCATTTGTTAATGAATCTAAACATTCTTCAAATTGTCCACCTTCACCAGCAACACCTTCTTTTCTTCAACCATATCTCTCACAAAGTGAAACTGGACATCAATACATTTTGTCATAGAATGATGCATTGGATTCTTCGCCAGGAAGATTGCATTTTGACTATCACCATCTATCATCACGACTCGTTGTACCAATCCAATACTTGAACACAATTTCCACAATCATACGACTCCCTTGGTTGCATGAGTGGCTACCATGTGATCAACTTCTACAATTGAGAGTGACACTATAGTCTGTCTCTTGTTCATCCAATTAATTGCTCCTCCAAATAAGTTGAACACATACCCACTTGTAGATCTTATATGATCCAAATATCTAACCCAATTTGCATCAACAACGCCATGTATATTCAACTCTTTATCTAATCCTAGCCTTCCATGGTAGCACAATCCATAACTAGTAGTGCCTTACAAATACCTTCAAAACCTATTTACTATTGTTGAATTCTCCTTGCTTGCTTTTGACATAAACCTGCTCAACACTCCTACTACATGTGAAATGTCTGATTTAGTATAGATCATTTCATACATTAAACTTCCAACCACTCTCACATATGGAACACTAGATATGTCCTCTTCCTCTTGCTATGTCTTTGGACACTAATTTGTAGATAACTTTGCACCTATAGGAATAGAAACCTTTAGTGGCTTACATTCCTGCATATTAAACCTCTACAAAATTATCTTGACATGTTTCCTCTAATTTAGCCAAAATTTCTTGTTTGCCCGATCTATTTTATTTTCCATGCCCGAAATGAAATTTGTTGTACCAAGATCCTTCAACTCAAATTTAGAGGACAACTGAGTTTTCACTTCCTGGGTGATTTCCCTATTACATCCAATAAAAAACATATCATCTATATACAACGCCAACTAATTTGAAATATTAATAAGATGATCACCAACTAATTTGAAATACACACAATGATCCACTTTGCTCCTTGTGAAGCCAAGTCCCATTATATAAGTATCAATTTTTGAGATCCCATCCTTGGGGTTTGCTCTAACACATACATGGAATTTTCCATCTTGCATGCCAACTCTTTTTTTCATCTAACAACAAAATCTTCTAGTTGCTTCATGTAGATTTCTTCTTCCAAATCCCCATGTATGAATCTTGTCTTCACATCCATTTATTCTACTTTAAAATAAAAGGTAGTAGCAAAAAATAAAAGAAATCTAGTAGAAGTTGACTTGGAATCAAGAGAAAAAGTCTCACTAAAGTTAATTCTCTCTACCTAGGAATAACATTTTTATACTAAGTGAGCTTTGTATTTCTCCATCCTCCCTTCTGCATTCAACTTCTTCTTAAGAACCCATTTGTTATCAATGAGCTTTTTTCCAATCAGAAACTCCACTAGATCAAATATGAATAAATTTAAACATTATATCATTGGTTACCAAGTTTTGTACATACTGACAATGTCATCGCACTTAATGAACAAACCTGATGTCAATGCTAAAATTATTAGATGGTTGTTGTTATTGCAACAATTTGACTTAACAATCATTCTTAAACCTACAAAGAATAATGTTGTTGTAAATTTTTTGTCGAGGTTACCTCTTCCTACAGATGAGGGCATGGTAGTGTTGAGGGAATTCTTCCCCTAACGCTAAGGTTGAGAACCTTTGCAGAGTGGATAATAGAGTTTCAAGAAACCAACCAAAAAACACATGCAAATAAGGAAATTAAAAATCTACTAGATATAAGTCCTAATCAAAGGTTTGACAATTATAGTAGATCCATTTTCCCTTTATTCTTCCATTGCTTTTGATCTTCAAGCCCACAACCAACATAGATGGAAAGAAACAAAATGAAGAAGAATCAAAGCATACATGCATTCATGATGTTAGTTCAATCAAATCTCAATGCATAAAATGGAAATTAACCACATATAACAATGAAATAAGAATGAGAAGATCATTTTCTTTATTATTTATAAGCAAAAATGATAGAGACACATATACCTGCTTCTCGTCACATGCACTGCATGGAATCACCTGTTGGATTCCTCCTACCAGTTGGGTGGATCAATTTTCCTTCTAAATTAGAACGACCAATCTGACTCACACATTAATTGTCAATTTGGGAAAGATTTTTATTTCAAGGATATTGTGCAAAATATATATAGTAACAATGGAAACTAGTGCTAATAAAATCTCATAACCAATCATTGTGAATGTCACTCTCAGCAATTCAAACACAGTTGTTGTCACACTCCAAACCTTGCTCACACTTTGAAAAACCCACATTGCATTTTTTGCCTAAGGGATTAGTCCCATTAGAAGACTTGTTTGACTCAAATGATGTAGCTAGAAAGCCGAAAATCGAACGTTTAAGAGAAGACATAGAAGAGTGTAACATAGAAACTGAGGATAAACCAAAACTCATTAAAATCTCAAAAGCCTTACCTCCAGAGGAAAAGGTAAAATACATAAACCTGTTTAAAGAGTTCCAAGATGTTTTTGCCTGGAGTTATGAAGACTTGAAGTCTTATGACACCAGCATAATTCAACACAAAATACCTCTCAAAGAGGGTCATAAACCTTTCAAACAGAAACTTAGGAGAATTAACCCAGTTCTTATGCCATCTATTGAGAAAGAAGTTAAAAGAATGTATGATGCCCAAATCATAGCTCCCATTAGATACTCAGATTGGATTTCAAACTTAGTCACTACTAGGAAAAAGACTGGAGAAATCAGACTTTGTGTTGATTTCATAAATTTAAACAAGGTCTCATTAAAAGACAACTATCCTCTACCAAAGATGGACCATATCCTTCAGAGGGTAGTAGGCTCATCCAGAATCTCTTTACTTGATGGATTTTCTGGATATAACCAGATCTTAGTTCAACTAGAGGACCAAGCCAAAACTGCATTTACTACTCCTTGGGGTACCTTCATGTATTTGAAGATGCCTTTTGGATTAATGAACGTAGGAGAAACATTTCAAAGAGCTATGAATATAGCTTTTGCCAAGGAGATCCATGACTTCCTAGTAGTATACTAAGATGACATCACTGTCTTTTCCAAATCTGATAATGAACACCTAGATCACCTGAGAAGAGTATTTATCATATGTAGGAAATTTGGGATTTCTTCAAACCCCAAAAAGACAATCTTTGGTCTAGAGGAAGGAAAGTTGTTGGGACACATTATATCTAAAGATGGAATTAGAATAGATCCTGCTAGAATAGAGGCCATTTGACCATTGCCCACCCTAGAATCATTAGAGAGTTACAGTCATTTCTAGGAAAGATAAATTTTCTTAGGAGATTCATTTCAAATTTAGCAGAATTAATTAGGGAACTAAATAACATGTTAAGAAAGGACTCAACACTTAAATGGATAGTGGAGGCCAAACAGTCCTTTGAAGCCATCAAGGAAGCCCTAACCAAAACTCTAGTCCTTATAAGTCCTGATTTTCAGAAAGATTTTATTATTTTTTCTTTTGCTTCAGAACACACCATTGCAATAGTCTTGCTGCAAAAGAATGACCAAAGATGGAGCGCCTTGTTTCCCCGATATGGGGGTCCCACAAGAACAAGGGATCAAGTAGGCACCCTTCATGTCCTTAGGGTCAATGGGATCTTTCACCGATAGGAGGGATTTACGAATGGTGTTGAGGGGCCTAAAGGATGAGGGAATATTATACTTCTTAAGGAGCCAAGCAATCTTGTCCATGGTTCCATGGACATAGGGAAGATGGACACCTAGCAGGCGTTCTTTAGGTTCTTTTTTAATAATCGAATTTTTAGAGGTTTTAAGGAAAGCCTTCTGACCTAGCCACCTACTATAGCCATTCTCCACAAAGGCATTAAGGAGATGGGATTTCTCCTTATCGAAGCTCTTATCAAATCCTAAGGGCACGAGTAGCGAGGGTGTTAAGAACCCCCAATTTCTGAGCGGGGAAATGATGGGAATCAGCATGAAGATACTGCTCAGTATGCGTTTTCTTTCGGAATACTGAGTGGGAGAGGGAACCGTCCTTATTCTTAGAAATAAGAATATCAAGGAAGGGGAGGCAACCATTGACTTCTTTTTCCATGGTGAACTTAATGGCAGAGGATTGATAGTTGAGGTGATTGAAGAAGAGATCCAACTCCTCTTGGCCATGGGACCAGATGACATTAGTGTCATCAACATACCTTTTCCATATCTTGGGTAGGAGATAGGCTGAGGCTAAAGCTTTGGCTTCGAAATCTTCCATAAAAAGATTCGCAACAATAGGGGATAGGGGTGAGCCCATGGCAACACCATAGGTTTGTTCAAAGAACTCACCCTTGAAAGAGAAAAAAGTGGAAGTGAGACAAATCTCAACCAGCCGAGCGATATCGGGATCTGTTAGGCGATAGATCACTTCTAAGGATAGGGATACAAGTGTAAAGGGAGACCACATCAAAGTTGATGAGGATGTCCTCAGGGTCAAGCTTTATGTCCTTAAGCTCATTAATGAAGGATGTTGAGTCTTTCACGAAGGACTCTGTACGACCAACTAGGGGCTTAAGCTTAAGGGCAAGGAACTTAGCTAGAAGGTAGGTCGGACCACCAATGGTGTTGACAATAGGCCTCAGGGGGGGCCCTTGCTTGTGAATCTTAGGCAGCCCATAGATCCTAGGAGTAATGGGATTGCTCTCAATGAGCTTATGGCATAAGGAATTCACAGAGCTACTGGACTTGATGGCAAGAGCCACCACCCTAGAAATTTTCTTAAGAGGGTTCTTGGGCAGCTTTTTATAACTGCCACTATTGTAAAGATGATCTAACATCTTCTTGCGGTAATCATCCTTGTTAAGGATGACCGCAACTCCTCCTTTGTCAGCCTTCAGAACGATGATATCTTGGTTCTAGTTTAAAGTTTTGAGGGCAATGAATTCCTCATTGTTGAGGTTCTTCTGAGGGGGCTTAGCCTTTCTAAGGACGACAGCACAATCCTGCCTAATAGTGTCCTTGATATTATCCGGAAGATCTTTAATCTTGTATTCCACGTCACAAATAATGTCATCCACTGAGCAGTATCTTCATGCCGATTCCCATCATTTCCCCGCTCAGAAATTTGGGGTTCTTAACACCCTCGCTACTCGTGCCCTTAGGATTTCTGATAATAAAAGCTTCGATAAGGAGAAATCCCATCTCCTTAATGTCTTTGTGGAGAATGGCTATAGTAGGTGCCTAGGTCAGAAGGCTTTCCTTAAAGCCTCTAAAAATTCGGTTATTAAAAAAGAACCTAAAGAACGCCTGCTAGGTGTCCATCTTCCCTATGTCCAGGGAACCACAGACAAGATTGCTCGGATCCTTAAGAAGTATAATATTCCCTCATCCTTTAGGCCCCTCAACGCCATTCGTAAACCCTCCGATCGGTGAAAGATCCCATTGACCCTAAGGACATAAAGGGTGTCTACTTGATCCATTGTTCTTGTGGGACCCCCTATATCGGGGAAACAGGGTGCTCCATCCATCAGAGGTTAAATGAACATGTAGCTGACCTAAGACATGGGAGAACCAAGTCTTCAGTGTTAGCAGAGCATGCAGAAAAGACCAAGCGTCATGTCTGTATTGAGGAGGCCAAGGTTATTACCAAGGTTGCGCAGTTCCATCACCGTAAATTTAGGGAAGCGATTGAAATTGAAAAAAGGCCCAACAATCTCAATAGAGATTGTGATGCAGGAAAGAGTTCCCTCTGCGGACAGAGGCAACCCCTCTAGCCCTAGAGTGGGTCTAGTCACAACAAGGACATATCAACAATAGATTTCCTTAAACAGTCATAGTTGGAGGCCTACCTCAACCAGTGGTTGATGGAGTTTCGTTGCACTACTCCAGCTTTCGCTTCCTTCTCCTCAATGAGTGATCAACCTGAAACAATGCAAACGAAATACAACAAAGCACGTAACCAGAAAACAACAATGATCTATTTACTCACAAAGTCAAGAAGTCATGAGCTATCAAGTAAATTACATACAAGACATAGGAAAAAATCATTGATTGTATTAATAATGAAATAAGAGCAAGCTTACAACCAAAGTCTTGACGTCGCAAGCCTTCTCAGAGGGTCCAACTAGTGTATTTCTCAAGCATTCACTCTTTGAAGATGGATCTCCCAACATACAAAGTTCTCTCTCACTCATAAGTTTTACACAAAGTTAAGGGCACTTCACAACCTTCCATAAGCTATCAACAATCCCACACTTGTCACACCCACACCAGCTATCTAGCAAACTTACAAACACTAACAGCACTGCTCAATCCAAGAATTTACCAACTAGCTGATCATAGCAATGGTGAGTGTTTAAATAGGAGAAGGAGTCTCCATGAAAGGTGGAAGAGTGAGCTTATCCCCAAGGAAGGTAGCACAAATGACGGAACTGCCATACCAGAGGAGGAAGGGTGACACAAACTATGCCAACAACCAGGTCTGGAGACATCCAGAAGGCCGACTGTTGGAACGAATTCGCCCAATCTGGATCATCGCGAGCTTATAACTAAGCTTTAGCGCTGACATCGCTAGCAGACAATGTAGCCAGTCAGACCGTTGCTAAAGATAGCAAGTAGCCTCGTGTCGGAGCATGGAATCGGACTGTCGCGGGAAACAGATGTACTTCCGCACTGGAAGCGCGGCCAGACTATTTACAACCGTTGTTCATCGCATATATTAAGTCCAGAGTCACGATGAGGCAGAAAACTTAGGAAAAGTGGGTCACTTGGCAACATCAAAGAGCATTTGTTCAGTATGAGCATGTTTCATTGGGACACATGACACAGTAGAAGGACTGGGGTGAAAGCAGTGACAAATTACTATGTAACAGAGATGACGGCTGGAAGATCAGTCGATGCTGGATCCCTGCCCTTTCTTCTTAGTGTTACCGAGGTTTCCCCTTAATTTTCCTATTTCCTTCTCCTTAGAGCTGTCTTTTCCATCCTCCTAGTATTTCTCCTTTGGTTAAGTTTTTTACTTATGGTCCTGTTCTTGTCCTTCTTGTATTAAAAATTTGTCGCTCGTCCTAATCAAAATTTTATTAGTATTATTAATCCTATTTGTTATTAAACTTCTACCTTTACCATATAAATAATATAAAAATAAAAATAGAAATTAGTTTTAACCAATACCCATAAATAATTTATTAATTCCATTAAATCATTATTATTAAAAACCCTTTACTTATCCCTATGGATTTAAACAATTAAATAAATTAACAAGTAATTAAATAAATTAATTCAAGATATATATATATATATCAAGATAATAATAATAATATATGAAATAAAAAATAAAAAATAAAAAAATAAAAATAAAATAAAATTATATATATTTCTAATATATAAAACCTCCCTTTTACGTATCCCTAGTAGTTATATAATTAAATATATTAAAAAAGGAATTAGATTAATTAATAACCTAAGTAAAATATATTAATAAATAACTAATATATTATAATTAGTCTATTAATATAAGTTAGTACCTTTGACTTTTTAACATTTTAATATTATTATATAATCTAGCCGTTTTATGTAGTCGTTGATGGTCAGCTTAGTCAACCTAGCCATTTGGAAGATATGCTCTCCCTATTTAATTGTAAGCCTTGATCTAACCCCTCAACTTGTCCTGACGATGAACCACACTAGTTGGTTCGAAACGCGTCGCCAAAGGTTTTCTACATGTGATTTACGCCGAAACTCGTCTTATAAAGGTCAAATTGTATCAGATTAAAGTGTATCAGGTGAAAGGTCATAAGTGAATATGACATCCAATGTGAAAACCAAACAGCCAAGTAGCTTAAAGGGCAAAAGATCAGACATCAAAGACAACAGAACCTAAATAACAGGGACAACAAGCAGCAGTTCAAAAGTTGTCTCTATCTTCTTGCATGAAGATATTTCCTTTTCCTAGATTAGTTCTCAATACAGTTTGAGATATTTTCTAAATTCCTTTTGTATAAATACTTCACAATTCAAAGTATTTAGTGTGGATTACTATACATTTGTAGAGTTATTTTCATCTTGAACCTAAGGGTGATTGTACCAATTTCAAGTCAACGGACTGGAGCAAGTAATAAAAGCATTGAATTATAGGATTCATGAGATGAGCTATTTGCAGTGAAGTATCTTCTTTATGTGATTTTGTTACCTTCTTATGTTTTCATAAACTTAATTTTTTTTCCAAATTTGAATGTATTAACTGGAAATATCACTCATAATTTGTTTAAGTACACTCTATTTTGCACAGTTAGTCATTTATATGTTTTCTTCTGATACCCGGATTTGAGAACCCTTAATTTCTCTCCCATCCCGGTTGACCTCTTTCATTCCTTCCATAATCCGGCCTAGGGAACCCTTAATTTCTCCTTGGATCCGATTAGAAACCACTTCACCATCCAGCCTTTGAGATCTGTAATAACTCACCTATCTTACCCTGTAGACACTGTCTTTTAAAGCTTGATCCAATCCAGTTTGTCTGATATTGATTGCATAGCCCAATGGTAAAAGTAAACCTCTATTTATCTAAGTAAGTGATCCCACCACCCAAATTCAAATCAAACCCAAGTGCAACCATAGTAGCCTAAAATTAATTAACTAAAACAAAGTTAAATCATAAAGAGAGAGCCCTCTTTGAGATTAGGAAGGCTAGGTCCTAATCTCCAAAAGTGGTTTGTGGTTACCTCTATTATTTCTTTCTTTAATAACTTTCAAAGGAAATTTTGTAGTGATAACAAGTTGTATGTATGGATGGAACTTTCACTTTATATAATATAAAAGAGTCAACACGTTTTCATGCATATGTTGTTATTGTAGCTGGACTATTCTGGTTGCTTTAGCAATGTATGTTATTTAACTTACACATTCATGTATCAACTACTTTGTATATGATTGTATGAATTTTGTTGGAATCATGTTGTTGATTTAACCCGTCACCTTGGATTGTGGACTATTATGCTTCCAACCCATGATGTCATTCTACTCATGTGTTCCATTCAAGATGAATACTATTACAAGCTTCTAAGGGACACACTTCTTTTTCCCGTTCGTGTTTTAGAACCCCCCCCATGCATCTCTCTTAACTTGCCGCAAGGTTACACACTTTCTTCCGACAAAGTTATCTTGCTTACCTCTACTTGCTACCGCAGTCAAGGCAGTACTGTACTACCCACTGCTAGGACTCCTACTCCAAATGGTTTGAGTTCTAGTTGGGAATTCTTAACAGGGAGATCCCATGACATGTTGGTGGGTCCAACACCATCAACAACAACTCAGAAATCTACACTTCATATTCAAATTTCATCTTCACGAGTGTATTCTTTAATTATTTTATCGCAAGGGTGAGCTTTGCAGCCTTTTCTGCTAGTGGCTCCTCTTCACGGACCTTCACATTCTAAACTTTGCTACAAGTGTATGCAATGGCCTTTTCTAGTTTCTGTTGTTTCTTCCATGCCTCATCTCTTTTCTTAGCCAACTGATCCAACTCCTTTTTCAGTGAAGCTTTCTCCTTTTCCCCCTGACTGATCAACAACGAAGTTCGTAGTTCCCACTCCTGCAACTCAGATGTTATGCTATGGTGGAATTACTGCAGTACCTAAATCGGCAACGTGACAATGTTCATGTTGACACTGCTTTGGGCTTTAGATCATTCCTTGTCCTCCAGTGCTTCGAACTGTAGTTCTCTAGTTGGCACCTTCAAAATCTTAATGTTGAATGTTGTCTCTATTCATCGCTCTTCTTGCATTGGTTGAGTCATTTACTCTGGTTTTCTTGTTGCCTACGACAGTGCCTTCAATTCTACGAAACCCTGCTAAAGATCAACCAAGATCACTCTATAATGATCGTCAATTCTATCCCAAGTCTCTGCTGTTGCCTCCTAGACCTTCTCCCCAATCTCGTCGATGTCCCCATTAGTGAGTACAAGTAGTATAACACCCCTAGATTTGTCCACCTTCTTCTTTTTCCTCATGCCCAACGTGGTTGTTTTAGGTACCCTATTTTTAATGATGAATGGTGAATCCTCTGATACTCCTTCATCGTTGAGGGGTTCCTGAGTACCATGTTCCTGTTCTGGCTCTGTCTCTTCCATGCCTTGTTCTTTTTCTGTATCCTTTCCACTTGGACCTGCATCCTGTGGAGTACCCTTCTCCATTCCAATCTCTTCGTTGGGTGGAGTCATCCACTCTGCTGACCAACACTGTACTACTCTGAGTAAGTCATCCTCGATCGCTAAATATGGCAATCGATGCCATGTCCTCATCAGTTTTGTTGTAACATACTTTATTTTTGATAAGTTAGTTGTCATTTTATAAAAGAGGGTATGAAAAAATAAAGAAAAAAAATGAAAATATGAAAAAATAGAAAAATAAAAAGAGATGAAATAGAACCCCATTAAAAGAAAGTAAAAAAGATTTGAATAAGTGTGCTTGTTTAAGTGCCACTTCATGAATAAATTCCATTTGTAATAATAAAGGTCTGTGTGCAGTTTGTTTTTATGCCACAACATTTTCTTCTGATCTGAATCAAACTGTTTAATCTTGATCAGATCATTTAAATTTTTGTTCTAGACTAGAGAATAAATTCAACCAAACAATTTAATCTTGGTTGAAAATTAGAAATTAGGTTAGATTAGGACAAATAAAAGGCCTAATATGCTTAAAAATTGGCCTAAAGTCATATAGATTAGGCTTAGATTAGTTAAATAATTTAAAAGGGCAGCTAGTTTAAAACGCACCCTTAGTTAGATTAAATTTCATTATTGTTTAATTACCTTCCTAAAAGGGTGATTAATTATTGTAAATAAATATGTTTTTTTTTTTTTTTAAACGAAAGTCATAAACAACAAAGCCCTACTGTTGGAAAGTGTTAAGCTTCAAGCGGAGATCAACAGTTATTAGCCTCCCCACCCAGATCAACGATGGGGATGCTCTTCGCACCCCCTCGATACAAAATGAGATAATGAAGAGGGGGGTGGGGGGATGCGAAAAACGGTTTTTCCCGGCGGGCCCCGTCACCTACGTGTCACTCCCTCAACACTTCGCACCCCCCTCGCTCCAAACCACTTACCTCTACCCCCCCCCCTGAAATCCGCCATCCACACTCCCGCGCTACCTAATACCGCGCAGACGTTCACTCCTCCCGCGCCATCCTCCTCTGATCACTCCATGCCACGTGCCCTCCCCCGATAGCTCTTAACCATTCTCGCGTATCCGTTGTTGCCATAAATTCCCTTCCCGTTGTTGCTCTTCCTTCCTGTTAATGCATTAATTTTCTGATTAGTTGATCAACAACGACCTCTAATGTAACAGTCGTCCTAAATCCCTGTTAAATATTCATATCCCCTGTTACATTTGCCTTCTTCTACAATTCTTTCACTGTTTCTATTCACTATTCTATCTTCAAATTCTCTATTTAGCCAAGCCTGTAACTGGAAGTATCCTTTAGCTACCTTTGCATTTTTCTGCCCTGCACCATTACAGCTCTGTTATACCCATGGCTCCAAAGAAAAAGGATAAATCCTCTGCCAGCTCCTCTGCAACTCCTGAAACCCCAAAGGCCTCTGATGCCTTGGACCTGGACCATATCCCATTAGCCGATCAATACTTCAAAGTTGCAGACACCGAAAGTGAATTCAACATGTTTGAATTACACAACTGGCTGAAGCAAACCTACTTTGATTCTGAGGATGAAATAAACCTCTGGGAATCCAATTTACCTTTGTACATGTTTCCTAAACTTATTCCTTTCCTGACCTGGTTATTTGGTGCCAATCCAAATATAATCCCTTACAGAGAACAATTGTAGCTCAGAATGGAGACATTCTGATAACTATTTCTGCAGAAACCATAAACCAAATGCTTCTGATACCTGACAGTGACTCCCTTAGTTTTTTCTCCACTACAGCCCTAATTGACCTGTATCACAAGCTGACTTTCCCTCAGAGAGCTCTAATCTTTGAGATCTTTCTCCCTGAAGATGCTGAGCTCCCCAAGAAGAATCCTCCTTACCCAACATCTATGTTCCCTGAAAGAGCCAAGCATATAATTTCCCTCATTTCTTGCTTATTAGGCTATCAATCAGACCAATGGGTAGATGAAGCTATCCTAGGCTATCTGTCTATCTTTTCCAAAGAAAATAAGCTTGCCTTCATGTATAACTACAATCAATTTTTGGCTGAAGCTATGCATGAGAAATTGATGAAACTCACTACTGAAGGAGTATTTAAATACTCCTCAATTTTATTTCATATGTTTATTTTTCAGCAGGGAGACAGGTTGCCTATTGTTTTTCACAAGAAGGATGATCAGCAAGAGAATCAATCAGTTATTCACTGGACATCATTGATTAGGAAGAACTCAACTGAGTTCAGATTCTCTGATTTCATAGACTGTTTCATTCACCCAATTGCATAGCTCCTCAGCAGTTAGAGTGAACCCAGGATCAACTCAGAAATTAAAAGGATCTTGCACCTCAGTGATCAAGTCAGAACAGGAGACTGGTACCTCTACCAAAACTACACAGAGATCCGAGTATATGGCTGTGAATTGGCTCCATATAAGCTGCCAAAATATGTTCCAATGAGAATCTTTTCTCTAGAATATATTAGGCAGATGATGAACATGGATGAGCTCCATTTCATCTCAAGGAAGAGGAGATCACAATTTAAGATCAAGGCACAGGTTGGATCATTCATCTATAATACCAGATCAACTAGTTTAGAGGCAGATGCTATTTTGAAACAGATGGGTTTCCAACCCAGCTTTACCTAGTCCTATGATCCATTCAACATTATTTCAGACTTAAGGGTGGAACTCAAAACCACTCCTTATAATCATACACCTAGGCCAGAGATTGAGAAGTTTAGAAATCAGGAACAATGGGAAGAGAATACTCTTCAAGAAGTAGAAGAACAAGTTTTACCTCCTTCTACTCTTCAGACTCCTATTTCTCAAACTAAACATGACAAGAGGCCTAGGGAAGGATCATCATCATCAACAATTGGAGAGAAGGAATTCATCCATTACCAGAAGAAATCAAGGATTGAATCAAAGGGCACTACAACTACTACTACAACTCAGGGTCAGAAGGAGCCTATCATCATCAATTTGGATGATTCACAAGTTTCTATAGGGATAGAAGAACCTGTAATTACTACTACTTCTTCTTCTTCTTATACTTAACAAAATTTGCTGGAAATTACTCAATTAGCAGGAACACGTGAAATAAAGGAGTCAAAGGTTTTCACTAACTTCCTTGAAATCAAGCAGAAGAATGAAGCTTTGAAAGCTAATGTTTATGCATAGTTTTGGAAGTAGACTTCCACATCACAACACAGGTTGTTGACAACATTTGACAGTAAGAAGGGAAGAATTAAAATGGCCTTTTTGTAGGCTCAAGTCCTTTTTCCTAAAGTTTCTTTTGATTATAAGAAAACTATATTTACATTTGATGCAAATTAGATACATACAATTGATCAAATGGACATGCATAGGCAGTCTTCTGAGATGTTTTTCTCAACCATGACCAACACTGCTATGGCATTGTCAAAGCTTAAAACTGCTCTATCAAATGTGCAGTCACAATTGAAGATTGAGAAAATATCTTCTTTAGCTAAAGACAACAGGGTTAATTCACTGGAGGACTTAGTAATTAAAATTGGATATGACCCTAGTGATGTCAAAGTTGTTGAAGATATTATCAGGAAGAAGAACACAAACATTGCATTATTGAGAAAACAATTAAAACTGCCTTCTACAGAAGACCCCCAGACCAAGGAGATAACAAAGAATGAGCAACACAAGGAAGAAATGCTCAAACTGATAATTGAGCAGAATGTACAGATTAAAACCATGGAAAAGCAGATTGAGAAATTGCTTAAGGAAAAAGAGCAATTTACTAAGTTAGCTATAGCTCCCATCACTCAATTGCTTAAGGAAAAAGAGAAATTTACTTAGTTAGTTATAGCTCCCATCACTTCTATTCCTATTACAACGTCCAGAAAAACATGGGAATATACATCAGCCATAGGGGAATCTTCATCGACAACACAAGATTTGAACAAACTCTCACAAGAGCTCACTCACCAAAAGCAAGAGAATGAAAGGCTTCATAAGAAATTTCAGAATTTAGAAGCTCAGAAAATAAAGAATGATAGTTTGTATGTTGAGGAAATGCAGAAAACACATAGGTTGAACAAAAGAATTGAAGAGTTGCAGAGTCAATCATTGATGGCTCAGACCTTGGCCCAAGCCAAGGAAAGCATATGGGAAGATATCAGTCAGGCCATGACTGAAGTATGGCCTTCCATTCAGATCATTTTTGAGCAGGAGGAACTCATAAACAGATGTCAGGTAGCCATTGATCAAGTGAAGCAGCTACTCAAAGATAAACCAAGTGAGGCTGCAGACATGATCAGAGTTCTTAACTCAAAAACCAGGGCCGAATTGGAGCAGATTCAAATTCAGGACAAAACAGAAACCATCTTGGAAATCAAGAAGGTGTTGCAGAAGAAGAATTTGATGACTCAGTTAGAGACCAAGTGTCAAACCTTGAAGACTTCGGTCCAGAGGTTTCATTTTAAATTCAATTTACTGAATCAGAGAGGACTACCAGGATTAGTGGCACCAAATGACAAGATGATCAGTCTAGAAGAATATTGCCAGAAGCTTTATACCATAGCCATTGATAAATCAAACTTTGCAGGTATAAAGGGGCATATTATAGGGAAACAAGCATTAGAAGCCTTAGATTTTGATTTGACTATTACGCATGAAATTAAACATCTTTTTGTAAATAAGCCCACTTTTAAGAAATACACTGAGGTTGATGAAGTTTACAGAAAATTGGCAAATATTGCCATACCAAGTGAAGACTGATGGGATCACTTGTGTGAAGTTATTGAGTAACTTTCATCAACAACTGAAGGATAACTGTGCAACACTTTTTGGGGACCACATCATCAACAGATTCCTAAAGGATAGTGCCAACACTTAGCAGTTTTCAAATTCCTACAATTTTGTACTATTTTTGTAATTTTGTTTTGAAAATATCTAATAGAAATTTTTGTATAAATAACTCCTTCGAGTTATTAAGGGTTGAACCCTTGTATGAGCATTGAGAACAAAATTGTAACTGAGCTGGAGATTTGCAAAGCTAATGAAAGGATTCTGAATTTGCCTACTATAGTTTTGTCTTCTTGTAAGTTTTCATATGTGCTTATTTCATTATGTATTGCTTCATATATTCAAGTCTTTATGCAGAGATCTGGGTAAGATCATACTAAGTATCAGTTAGTCTTAAATCCCTTGTGAAGTTATCAGAAATAACTAGGGACTATCTTATAAGACTATTTGTTATTATAAACTCCCCTATATCAATTAATTGTCACACAAATCTGCATTCGTTTGAATATATTTTGTTCTACAGGAAACATTGTTTGCCTGTATTCTTTGCTTATAACCAATCAAATATTCTTTTTGAATATTTAGCAAGTTATACCATCACATATTCTGCTATTCATTCACTTTAAATCAATTAATTATAGTTAGACAAATAGCATCCCTTTCATCTAGTTTAGTAATTGTTAAGGCTTAAGCACCTGTTGGTCATCCATAAAATTTAAAACCAACAAAATATTTTAGATGCTCTGGCATGACTATCTGACCTAGATTCATCTTAGAGGACAACAAGGTCCCTCCTTGCCTTCACATAGACTTGATGGAAGTCTACTTTAAAGTTTGCGATGTTGCAGTATTGCCTATACAAACTGGGTCACAACCTTGGGTGCTAATTCACCACCACCATGTGTAAATCCATTGACAACAGTACGAGGAAATTCCTATTTCCCATCGCGCGTGATGACTCCTTAGTATGTCACAAGGAGGCATATCTCGCAACTTCACAAACATTTGCTTCAACAAAAGGAAATTGCGAGTCCTCTGACTCCTTCCATGCATTTAGCATGATGATGAAGATTAACCACGCATAATGAAACTTCTTCCCTTCCTCCTGTGCCTCCCTGCAATCTACCAAAAACTCCTTACAAAAATAGGTGGCCCAGTTAAACTGGACCCTGATGCTACACTGTGGAGCCAAAGAAATTATGGCTGTGGGGACCTCATTTTCTCTGCACTTCTGCATGATCTTCCCTACTAAGATGTGTGCGGTGGAGCGTACCCCTTGGTTACCGATGGAGTTAATGTCATACCTACATGATTTCTTCACTATTCCAAATTTATCCTTCATCGTTTGTGCCATCGCCTTGTCTTGATTCTTTCCCACAAACTCTTATGTGGGGTATTTTCCTTGGTGAGGTAGTCATGTAATCCTTCTGATTAACATTTTGTCGATCGGGATCGTCGTCCCCATCCAGAGGCATCCATCATGTGCTTCTACCGAAGTGTGGCACATTTAGCATATTCAACAGGGCTGCTCTCTGCAATCCTGCAACCTAGTGGTGCGACTCTAACCTTATAACTCCAATTCCTGGGTAATATACCTCCTGTAGGTATATGCTCGGCTCAAACTGTGGGTATTTTCTCCGATCATTGAAATCCCAGTCCTCCATCTTCAGCTGCGGGATCTTCCCCAACACTTCATCGTCAAATGACACTTCCTCTGGTAGCAATTGAGTGAACGTGCCAAACTTCGTACCTTTTGGGTACTTGATTGGCTTTGCGCTTAGTTTTCTCAATGGCATGTAAGGTGGGAGAACAGAGGGAATTTCTACGGCCTATACCTCCATCTGGTGTAATTCAACCTCCTCTTCACTGTCATGGATATCCTGAGGTACCTTCTGTTGCATTGGCTTCTTTTCCTTCTGCGCAAGTTTCTTCCCCTTGTCCTTGTTCTTTGTTCGCAGCTCTTTCTGCGTCTTCTTCCTCAGGGATGTTCTTAGTTCTACTCCAGAGACCTCAGCTGGCATCTTTTCCTATTTCTTCTATGGTTGTGCTTCTGTGGGTACCTTCTTTCTCGGTGAGCTCACGCGCCTTGGGGACATGAGTACATTCGTCGCTACGGTTTTATTGGTCTGTGCTTCCATAATACCTGCTAATCCTTTCTCTACAAACACTCTAGCAAGTTCTTCAAAGCTTCTCTCAGACATACAACGACTTACTTCTCTCACACTTAATTGCAAGTTCTCAAACTGAATTCTCCAGACGATAAAGTGTAAAATATGTTGCAGGATATGGTTTTTATAACGAATTTGAATTTCTAGCCCCATGACTGGCTAAGATCTTCCTCATTTAATGCATGTATTGTTGGGTTGTGTTAGGATATTTTTTTGGACCCTATATTAGGTTGGGCAGACCTACCTATGGTTTTGTTCATGGTTTTCGCACATGGTTTTGGACGCGATGGTTTACGGTCCATGGTTTTGGACACGATGGTTTTCGGTCCATGGTATTGGATGCTTCGGCATGTATAAATATGTATTGTAACATTGAAAGGAACATAATGAAAAATCAAGCTGGTAGTCCTGGTTTTGGGATCGAGGGGAAAATCTCTTTGTATATGTGTTTTATGTGTTATGCTCTCGCATTGTTTATTTTCTATGTTTTAGAATTCGTATGCAGGTAATTCCTGTATGGGGTTAAAACCTACATGTATGGTGCTAGATTTAGCTAGTTGTGCCTCATAAATGCGTTTCTCCCGCACACTTTAACGAAAAGTTCCTTTTAACAATAGTTTTTTCCTTAAAACGGTCATATTTCCAACCAACTTTGACGAACCTTCCCTTATGGCACATTCATCCTTTCTTCATCACAGTTCCTTCGGACTTCGTCATACTCCTGAGTATTGCGCTGTAATCTCCCTTCGATGAAGTCTGTTTCTGCAGAGTAGTTTATAGTCCCGTGCCCACTTTCAACTCTAGGTGGCACTATGACTTTCTTCCCTTCATTTTCAATACGAAGTTCCAAGTACAGAGACGTCCCTGTACACTTTCAATCTACTACCATTCACTTGTCCTGTAATCAGCTGACCATTTAACTTCACGAGATGAACTGCACCACCATCAGAGATGTCCTTGATGATATATGGCCCTAACCAATGTGTTTTAAATTTTCCTGGGAACTTCGCATATTTGCTGTCATATAAGAATACAAGATCTCTTTCCTAGAATGTCTTCTTCTTGATGTGCCTGTCATGCTAGGTGTTACACAGTAATTTGTCACCATCCCTGTTACTCCTCTTGTCATACCTTGGAGGACACATCCCGGGAGTTATAAGAAGTGACAAAGGCTAAAAACACTTGCATTATGTTCCCCTGAGTATGTACTCCATGTTCCCTAAAGACACCTTCTGTAGATCATCCCTAAAAAGTGCTCTTTTTCCATTGGCGCAAGTCCACAATATCTTACCCGCGCCAATGATGGAGATCCTCAAAAGGGGGCGCGACCATTGGCGCTTTGTCTTAGAGCAACAGTCGCGCCAACCAAATTTAGTCGTGCTTTTTGCCTTAATGCACGTCCGACTGTTGTTTCCTTCATTACATGGAGCTTTTCTGAGGATAGAAAATCAGTCTTTTGTCGAGCTTTATCCATCTTTATGGCTTTTGCTAATCCGCGAAAGGTGTCCAGGTTCATTGCATCCTCCTCCCTTCTCCATCTATATAAGCTTGTCATTATGCATTAGACAAGCTAGAGTGTTGGTGTTAGTGTTATGCTAGTGATTTGGTGATTGAGTTATAGTAGTGATGATTATTGGTCATGGAGTGTTAGATGTTGAGTTCTTTGAGGAATGCTAATGAGTGCTAGAGAGGTTATGCTGTCGGAGAGGAGATGCATGTCAAGACACATATAGTTATTCGCCCAGCCAGGAGAAGGGTCGACGTCAGAACAATGGTTGTAACTTTTCCTGTTTATTAATTGATGAGCGACTGCTATTATAGTTCCAATCTCATTATCTGTCATGGTGATATGTTGATTTATTTCCTTTCTGACTGAAATATAGTTGTGCCTTGGTAGTTTCTATGTTGGTATCTGTCTCTTCCTTTGCATGTGCAGGTGTTCGTTTATGATCTGTTGGAGCAAGGGAGCGAGGATATCAACTCTGCTTCAATCATAGCGTTGGAATCCAGGTTAGTCTTCTTGATTCACCCTTGATGCATAACTAGGAATTTGCGTAGCAGCGTGGTTTGTTTGTGGCTAGTTCTGTGATAGGCTAGTGGGATCGCCTCTGTCCGTAGAGGGGATTTACCGTACCAACAAATTGGCGACTCCACTGGGGAATAACTCTTTGATTTCTGTCTTGCATGTTAATTTTCTTCTGCTTGCTTGAGTGCATGAGCTTCCTGAGTCAGTTTTGAGTTGATTCTTCACTGTTCGACCCATCTGAGCACTGTCAACCCGACCTGAGGTCGTATCATTTATCTTTTTAGTTGGCAAGCTTAATTGGCGCGGTTATTTCTCTGACAGTCGCGCCAGTTGGCGCACGTTGCTCAAAAGCAACTCGCGCCAATTCTGTGGTAGCGCAAGTTGCAGGCTGACAGTCGCGCCAGCTCTGTAAATTTTGCCTGTGTGTGGGTGGAAAGCTCATTCAGTCTCTTTATATATCTCTTTCAGCCTCTGGAACTGTGTTGAACCTCTGCTTGACTAGTCTTAGCCTGTATCCCTCAGCTGTGTGCTTATTTCCAGTGACTTTGCATGTCTAGCCTTCTGTGGGAAGTTTCGGTCTTTTGATCATCCAGTCAGCTTGTTGATTGTTCTACACTTATCCAGTGATTTGTTAAAGCTTGATCTTCTATACTCTGAATACTTCACTTCTAGCTTCTTTGGATTTCACTAGTCTTTGTGTTTTTCCTTGCTTGCATGGTTCATTTTGTGTTTTAGGATTGGTTCTATTTCATTGACTGAACTTGGATTGTGCATATCTCTTAGAATTTGTTTACATGCATCATGCCATCTTAAAGGAAAGAAAAACAAAAAATCTCTTGCATCATAGTAGTTAGCATTTATTGTTATTTGTTGCTATTAAAAAGAAAAAGACAAAATTTCGTTTCTTGTTATTAGTTGCATTAGGATCTTTGTTGTTTGTTGAAGTGATCGTTTCGTTTGTGAAAAAGATCTCAACCCTCCTGTAGATAGAATTCATCGAATCAAATGATTTAATTTTGGCATATAGTTTGCATGTAAGAAGTTTTTGAGATATCACATACGGTAGGACCAAAAAACTGAAACATAATCAAAGATAAACTTTAAAATGAACTCAATGAACATAACAACGCATTGGAACATAACGCAAACACTCTAGAGGTCTAGGTTAGAGACGTGTTCCGGCGTCTTTAAACCTGGTAGTTTATCGTCGAGTGGTTGGGTGATTCCTCCACGGTGAAACGATAGGTGCCAATACGGACTGTGCTCCCACGGTCGCGTATATATTGGGAGACCCCTATAGGAATAAATCCTTTATCCATAGGAAGCCGTGTCAGCCGCCCTACGATTCGCAATGCAGTGAACACAGCATTCACGAAGATCGACCACCCGTACCCTAAAAAGTATTCTGTGGTTTTGCGAAAAGTTTGGCACACCCTCTACCTAGAATTCCAGAGCAGTCACTTTTGATCCTTTTCGGACTCCCTAAATGAAAAGGTGCCTGTGAGCGTCTTGTCACTTCGTGCTCATTAAATATTCGAAGGAGACTAGAGTCATCTTTTATCCTTTTCTCGACTCTTAAAAAATGAAAAGGTTAAGTTCAGTGTCTTAAAATTTATTGGCCACAATAACATTTACCCAATTAGATTTTGTTTGCGTTAGCTTGAGTAGGGTTATTTCTCGTTCAATGGCAGCCTTCCCGGCGCCCACCGGCCAAGGTGTTCCTCCTGATGGGAACCCTCGTCCATTTCCTTCTGTTGGAAATGTCGGTGTTCAGTATATCGCAACTTTGTCTTTGCCTGGGTTAACCATCGGTTTGCCCGTATGGTTGTTTTCAAACTCAGTGGTCTCGAGTGTGATAACTTCTGCTCCGAATGAACCCACCTCCCAGGTAATACCCACTTCGAATGTTACTTCCGAGGTCAATGCCGTCCAAACCACCACGACAAACAAAGCCTCGAAAGCAAAGAAGAAAGGGAAACCGAAGAATAAGCCAGATCAACCCAAGCAGGAAGCCCCTAACCCTCCGCCCGAGGATGGTGCCAAACGCAAACCCAAATATCCTTGTCTTATTTGCGATGAAAATCACTTTACCAAGGATTGCCCGAGGCGGTCCGAAGTTAGTCGTTTATTAAAAGGCACCTCTGGGACTCCTGCGGTGCTCAAGGAGCCCTTTCCCACCCAACACACTCAAAAAACTCAAATGGTGGCTGACCCTACTCAGCCTCCCTCTTCCTTTGGTTCTCAAGTGTTTATGGCTGGTACAATACCCATCAATATCAGTACTCGAACAAAAGATTACCCGCCATCTACCGGGAAGGAGCCTGAGATACCCTCTAGTGCTCCTCCGTTCAGTTCTGCTCCACCACCATCTCCTCCACCCGAACAACGTCATGCTGATTCCAAGGTGGACCCTTCCCCTTCTTCGCCTACTGCTGCGTCCTCATCTTCTACTTCGCCTGGTGAACCTCTAGATTCAAGTAACCAGGTGGCTAAGAAGAAAAAGAAGAAGAAGACAAAGAAGAAGAAGACCCCTAAACCAGAGGTTAAAGGTATAACCCAAGTCGAGCCACCTTGTGCTCCTCCGCGGAAGGTCAAATTTCCTTGTAAGTTGTGCAAGGAAGACCACCTTCTCCGCGATTGTCCTGGCATTCCCAGGGTTTTAGAAGTATGGTCTCATGATCCGAACCGCCCTGCATTGTCCTCTATAGATCATGGCGATGTTACCTTATCACCTGGAAATGGTAAGGGAAAAGAGAAGATTCGAATCCCTTGTAAACTTTGTGAAGGCAATCATCCCCTTCACCTTTGTCCATTCTTGGATAGAGCCACTATTGTATTGGAAAGTCTTACAACTCCCTCAACCCAACTTCCTATTGGTTATCAACGTCTTTCTGCAATTGCAGAACGTTCCCCTGCTGACAAAGAAATCAACCAAGATTCCTCTCTTGTCCAGCCTCCTCTTCCTGAATCTGGCTCTGCCAAGCCTGTTCCAGACCAACCATTGGTCGGAAAGAGTGTCGAATCGAGTTCACCACCCGCCGACCACTCTATTTCGGAAGAGCATCATTCTCCTGTTCTTCTCGTCTCCTCAGATTCTCCTACATTTGGAAATACCCCTACACCTGAGAGTCCTACTGCGCTCTCTCTCGGGCAAGGGGGCAATCATACGATTCCCCCACCAAGTAGTTCAGTCGCTTCCTTCGACTGGAGATGTTTGACTACCTTCCGCCTCCCATCTCATGTGCCTTTTTGGGTCACGGTACACGCCTATGACAAGGCAATACCTGGCACTGTCTTGGATGAGGGCGCATCTGTTAGTCTTCTGTCTGCCACTATTTGGCAAGCTTTGGGTTCCCCACAGCTTGTGCCTGTAGCATCGAATCTGACTGCTTTTAACGGAAGAACTAGCCAACCATTAGGGCTCCTTCCAAAGTTCCCTATTACTTTGGGAGGCAAGACCGTCTATCTAGATGTATGGGTTACCCAAGGTGCTTTAGACTTCAATCTTCTTCTTGGCTGTGACTATGTTTATGCCATGGGGGCCCTTGTCTCTTCACTTTTCTGTGTGGTTTTCTTTCCACACGATGGAAGAATTGTGACTATCGATCAATTATCGTTCGTTCGTCCACGGGTCCCTCCTGCGCAATCGTCATCCCCTCCTGGTTGTCATCCACCAGTTGCATCTGCCCCACCGCAGGTCAACTACGTGGCCACTTATCCCGTGCCTATATCCAGTGATGCTGCCGTCGTGCATAGTGTCCTGGGGCATTGGAACCTGACTTCCGAGACGTTATCCTTCCCCCGGAAGTGGAACTCTTGGAAGCCCCGACTTCCTGTTCATTATGATGAAGTTCGGACAGAGCATAGTTCCTTTCCTATGTCAAGCTCGTTAAAAAATGAAACAAGGAGTCCCGAGGATAGTTTTGATTTGTGGCGACCTCGTTAAAAAATGAAACAAGGGTTATGAGGATAGTTCTTTTACTGTGTCAACCTCATTAAAAAATGAAACACCTCCCTTTCCAAATCGAGTCTTTTGATTAAGATCTCGTAAAATACAAGTCGAGTCTTTCATCGATCTCGAGAGTGAACCTTCATTCCATCCACTTTGTTGAATGCAATGAAGCTTGGGGGGCATGTACCTCGATATGCGTCATTATGCTGGGGGGCATGTACCTCGATGTGCGTCATCATGCTGGGGGCATGCGAACTTATAACAAGCATAGTTTTTCGTTTCAAGCTTGTGTAAACATGAAACCGAATCCAAGCAAAGTTCTCCATGGTTCAAGCTTGTGTAAAAATGAACCCATACTTGATTTACATCCCGTGATTGCCTTTTATCCGCTAAATTCTGCTAGATGAGCCTTGGTTGTTTCATTCCATCGCCACCATCTTTTTGGCCGATCATATGCTTTCACTTGGTTGTTTCTCCTTTCCTGAGGAACCGCAGCGATGAGTGGTTTTATTAGCCAACCTCTTGACCATTACATGTTTTGAGCAGTTCCACCATTACCGGAACCAGTTGCTACCCTTTATACCACTCGTTCCTTCAGGACGAGTCGCCTTTATGCTCTTTTCTGACTCGTAAAATATGAAAAGATTGCCGAGTATTTTTCCTTTTTGACTCGTTAAAGAGAATAAAAATGAAGGTCCGCTTTCAGGTCTTTTCTGACCATTTAAAAACAAAAAGATTGCCAAGCTTTCCCTCTTGACTCGTTAAACGTTAATAAGGGGTGGTCGTTTTAAGTTCTTTTTGTCGACCGTTAAAACATAAAAAGATTACCGGGTTTTTGTCGTTTCAAACTCGTTAATGGTTACGAAACGACGTGATTTTGATCACTTTTTTACTTTTTCAGGTCGAAATCACTAATTATGAAAAGTACTCCTCGATCGTAATGGTCGGGCGGTTCTTTCGGGTATTATTTTATACTTTTTCGGGCCCGAGAGACACAACTTTACGAAAAAGGACATCCCTGGAGTTTCCTTTTCTGCTGTCTTTTCAAACTCTCTAAACATGAAAAGGCGCCGAGTTCTTCCTTTGTCAGACTCGTTAAAACTTAATGACATCGGATTTTGTCACAACACAAGCATATGCTATCCCCATCAAGCTTGTTAAAAATAACTGGGGTACTCGCCAGAAATGGTGGGGGGAAAATAAAATTTTTTGAACCATAATTATTACCGTAAAGGCAGTATGTCACTCTTGAACATGGCACTTTTTGTTTTCGTGTCCAGGGTGGGGATATTTCATCTCATATCTTTCACTTGCTTCCATGGATTTGGGTACCCTATTTGACCTCTCATTCACTCATTGCCTCGTCATAATGACCTTTGATACATTGATGTCAAATACTGCCAATTCCGTTAATGTGCCGCCAATATGTTCAAGAGAAGTTGACCTCTGAAAAAACAAGCTCCTTCTGATAGTTCGCACAATCTTGATTCACAACTTCATCTCTCTGTCTCGTGTCGATGATGTGGGAAACATTATGGCCCACCTTCGATCAAGGTCACTCCCTGTCGACTTCAACTCATTATCCAGGGAATTGATCTAGAGACTCCTTTTCGGTGCCTTGGAGCCTGCATGCCTCAATGGCAGGTTCTTCGTGTTCGACGTGAGGTTTTCATCATTGGCCTCCGATCGAATGATTCTACGGGTGTTCGACTTCAGCTCATTGATTCACACGCCGTAGATTGTACCTATAGTACCTTGAGGGCCATTGTCATTATTGGTGGTACCTCTCGTGTCTGTTAACAGTTTCCATTATTGACTGGTAATCAGGCGATGTTCATGCATGTTCGACTTCAGCTCATATATTCACATGCTTGGACCTGTACTCTTGTTCGGGTCGAGATGGAGCGCAAGACCCTGGATTGTGTCTGTTGTAATCCAGGCGTGATTCTTGATACTTGACTCATTCACTGGATGGCTGCGATCATACCTGAGTCAAATCATTGATCCTAATCAGATGGCTGCGTCCATACTATGGATCCAGATTATTTATGTACTCTCTTATGGATGGCTGCGACCATACCATGTACATCATGTAATTGAACTATCAATCATGTCTCTTAATACAGCTCCTCGGCGGCAGTAACTATATGTGCTCTTGTGTGCTCTTATATGTGTGTTCTTGTAAAGCATTTCACCCCTCTCCACCTCTCGGACTTCATGCTTTAGGGGGCATCTGTTACACAGTAATTTGTCACCATCCCTGTTACTCCTCTTGTCGTACCTTGGAGGACACATCCCGGGAGTTATAAGAAGTGACAAAGGCTAAAAACACTTGCATTATGTTCCCCTGAGTATGTACTCCATGTTCCCTAAAGACACCTTCTGCAGATCATCCCTAAAAAGTGCTCTTTTTCCATTGGCGCAAGTCCACAATATCTTACCCGCGCCAATGATGGAGATCCTCAAAAGGGGGCACGACCATTGGCACTCTGTCTTAGAGCAACAGTCGCGCCAACCAAATTTAGTCGTGCTTTTTGCCTTAATGCACATCCGACTGTTGTTTCCTTCATTACATGGAGCTTTTCTGAGGATAGAAAATCAGTCTTTTGTCGAGCTTTATCCATCTTTATGGCTTTTGCTAATCCGCGAAAGGTGTCCAGGTTCATTGCATCCTCCTCCCTTCTCCATCTATATAAGCTTGTCATTATGCATTAGACAAGCTAGAGTGTTGGTGTTAGTGTTATGCTAGTGATTTGGTGATTGAGTTATAGTAGTGATGATTATTGGTCATGGAGTGTTAGATGTTGAGTTCTTGGAGGAATGCTAATGAGTGCTAGAGAGGTTATGCTGCCGGAGAGGAGATGCATGTCAAGACACATATAGTTATTTGCCCAGCCAGGAGAAGGGTCGACGTCAGAACAATGGTTGTAACTTTTCCTGTTTATTAATTGATGAGCGACTGCTATTATAGTTCCAATCTCATTATCTGTCACGGTGATATGTTGATTTATTTCCTTTCTGACTGAAATATAGTTGTGCCTTGGTAGTTTCTATGTTGGTATCTGTCTCTTCCTTTGCATGTGCAGGTGTTCGTTTATGATCTGTTGGAGCAAGGGAGCGAGGATATCAACTCTGCTTCAATCATAGCGTTGGACTCCAGGTTAGTCTTCTTGATTCACCCTTGATGCATAACTAGGAACTTGCGTAGCAACGTGGTTTGTTTGTGGCTAGTTCTGTGATAGGCTAGTGGGATCGCCTCTGTCCGCAGAGGGGATTTACCTTACCAACACTAGGCTTCTTCCCATTCAGGCTCTTTGACAGGTTCGATGATCCCAGCTTCTATCATTTTGTGTAATTCTTCCTTCACATTTTCCTTATATTTTGGATTCAGTCTATAAGGTCTTGTTGCCAGTGCTAGACCTGCCAACATGTCAAGGGGATCTCCCCGGTAAGAAGTCCCAATTAGACCTCAGACCGTTTGGTGTAGGATTCCTAGCAGTGGGTCGTAAGGTAATGCCTTGACCGCAATGTCGCACAGAGGAAAGTAAGATAACTCTATCAGTAGCAAGGGTGTGACTGATGTAGAGACTCAAGGAATGTCTACGAGAGGTTCCAACACTTCGAAGGGAGAGGAAGGTGAAGGTGAGTTCCAGGTTGAAAGGGATCAGTCCCAACTTCACTAGGAACACACCACACAAAGGACATGCACAGCTTCTGGCGGAGTAGTCCACTCAGATGTGGCAATCACAACAACAAGGTAAGATAACACGAACAACACTCATGGATCAATCCGAGACGAGTGTGATGGTTGATATAGCAAGGTTAATGAGAAAGGTCTGTCTGATGTCCAACAGAGCAGTCGACACGGACGGTGACAGCATTAACAACGTATGCAACACATTAACAACAAGATTCATATAATTGCACACAAATCAGTTCATATACAAGTATGTAAGTTAAACAACATATATCATTAAGGCAACCGGAACAGTGCAACTACAATAACAACATGTGCATGAAAATGTGTTGGCTCTTATTATTAAAGAAGTGTAAGTCACAATCATACAATACACCATGTAAACCTGCTAGCCCCAACAATGGAACGTTACAGCCACATCTGCCTGCTCCTCCAAAGAGATGTACTAGCTTCGTGCAGTGGAGAAGCCAAGGCGCATTACAATTCTGTCCAAACCTTCTTCAAGATAGCCTTAGAAGAAGCTTGGCTTACCAAAAGCTCTTACAATGAGTTATGAGGGACTATTTATAGCAAAATGTGGGGTGACCCTTGACATTCCCCTTTGTGACAGTTCAACTACTCTCGTGACTTTTCACCTACTCTATGACTGTTACATCCAACCATTGACACTTGACTTACACTTGACATGACTCAACGTTACAATGCACATGTACTCATGTGAGACAAAACGACTTGAGCAAGCAAAGCAAGACATCACTGACACTCAGTTTGCTATGGTGAGACCAACTCTATGACATGCTTATGATGGTGAAGGTGGTGAGCTGATGCCAAGCTTGGTTTTCCATGATGGTGTGCATGCACCTCATGGTGACATCTTGCTGAAGTGAACTCTTACCTCTGTTGCAACCGGTGCATTGGTTCGGCCCCTTCATCCAACTCGTCTCCTAACATGCACATGGTCTTCTTGGGTATGGTTGAACCAACAACACACTGATGCATAGTGTTTTTGCTGATATTCAAGTGTGTGTTGGTGGTCATGCACATCAACTTGCCAAAGTACATGTTCAGCCCCAGTTGGACTTGATTCTTGTCTTTGCCTTAGCGAGTGTCTTGAATGGGTTGGATTGCATGTGTGTTCTCAACGACATGCATGTTGCTGAATCCCTTGCATGCTATCAACAACACTACTCACCGTGTCTACTCTATGTCAACTGTTGGGATGGATCCTTAACTTTTACAGGCGCAGTTTCATCCGTGAGTGCATGTTGCGCCCATTGTTGTTCTTGTTCCTATTGCAACTCATTCGTCTATCTGTGCAGCTTCATGTTCTTCCTGAGTTACTGCTTCAGCACATGCAACTCCTTCTTTGTTTCATCTTCTTCCTTCACGCGATCTTCATGTCATGCCGTCACTTCATAACCGGAGTCTCCAAAGTTGCTTTCATCATCAATGGACTTGCTTGAGCTTGCAACCTTGTTCCGCCTTCATGTTGTCAACAACCCTCTTGCATTCGTTGCATTTGGTATGCTGTCTCCAGCTGTTGTTCATTATGTTGCTCACTGTGATGCTACTGCTCTCATATCTTAATGTCCTTGTGTACGAAAAACTTGATGTCTTCGTGGGTAGGCAAGCTCATAAACACTTTATCTACTACATCCCCAAGCATGCTTTGAACGGTCTCCTCATCTCTTCTCGCTTGGAAACCATTGTACCTATACTGTTGAGAGGCATATGAACACCTGTGATACCTGGAGACATGGCAACACACATAGCAAGCAATATGTCAGTCGAAAACTAAAATGAACATGAGAACTAACTTGCAACATAACCATCAGCTCGGGCTGAAGTGCCTCAATGGTCTGTGGGGTTTTGACTTCGTTGACAGATGGATCTTCGTAGACCAGTGGCTTAGATGGATTAACAACGAGTGAATCAACATCGTGATTGGATGATGAGGTGAAGAGATCACGACAACCAAGATCAGAAAATTCAGGATGTTGGTCGGCATCCTCATGATTTGATGAATCACACAGAGGGGTAGATGAGAAGGAAGGATGTTCACCCTCTATGTTTCCGAAAAGAGCAGATGAAAGATCAAGTGGATTTTCAATGAATTATTGGTCCTCTCCGTTGTTGGATGATGGGCTAACATACGGTGTGTCTTGTGAAATATAAACAATGGGTGCATCCGTAGATGAAGACACACATGCAAAATCATGGATGGCAGGTTCACCAACAATGTTAGGAAAGAACAGAGGGGGCTCGGATGGAAGGGAGTCATCCTTCACCGAGTGTTGATGCTCAAGCTCCCACTCATACTCTTCATGAATGACAACGCATGTTGGTTGTGCAACACAAACTCTGTTAGTGGGTTGTTCCTCATTCACAACAAGTGAAGAGTCCGGAATGGACGAACACAAGACAACATCATCCAAAGGAACACCTGGGTGCGAAGACGGAGGTCGAAAAAAAGAATGCATATGAGAACTCAAAGGACTCACAACCAAATTTGTGCGAAAATTGTGTGGAGTGATGTTGGGAGGGTGTGAAGGTTGAACAGGTGTGTGAACATGATCCTCAACATCACAGGGCGATGGTGGAACTGTTGAATGAGAGGGAGGCAGACAGTCCATTGAGACAGTGCTTGCTCCCACATGAGATTGCGCAGTTCCATCAATGAAGAAGGTTGAGCGAGGCTTGATCTCAAGATTTCTCTTGGGACAGGTAGATTTCTTAAGGCAATACTTGAACCGATCCCAGAGATAAGAAAACTTCATCTGGCTCCTCGGAGCTTGAAACTGTAAGTTTCGGAAGCGCTGCCAAAAATCAATAACGGATTCATGTGGAGCCCTTCGTTGCTGTAACAATTTCCGGTCAAGATGGTCTGGATCAAAATGATAGAACATGTCTTCAATAAGATCACAGAAGTGCTCACATGAGTGCATGGTGTCAGCCGATAGGCTGAGCACCCAACGAAATGGAGATTCGCGAAGTGTGTATGCGAGCAACAACCCGGCTTGTTCGTCAGTAAACTCATCTTCCTCATAAATCATGGAAAGAAAGTTATGTAAGTGCTCAGGCTAGGCCACTTCACCTTCACCATCATACGTGTGAGTGGACAAGAGATTGAAAAGCTTCCCTGAGATGGAGACATCTTCACAATTTGAAAAACACCTCAGGGGAAGAAGAATGCAAGACTCCATGAAAGATATGCAAAGGTTCAAAACTGGATGGGAGGACACTACTTGTCATCAGGACCTCCTTCTAGCGCCAGAAATGTTGACAGTGCTAGACCTACCAACATGTAAATGGGATCTCCTCGATAAGAAGTCCCAATTAGACCTCAAGCCATTTGGTGTAGGAGTCCCAAGAGTGGGTCGTAAGGTAATGCCTTGACCGCGATGTCGCATAGAGGCAAGTAAGATAACTTTGTAAGTAGAAAGGGTGTGACTGATGCAGAGAGTGAAGGAATGTGTATGAGAGGTTCCAACACTTCAAAGGGAGAGGAAGGTGAAGGTGAATTCCAGGTTGAAAGGGATTAGTCCCAACTCAGCTAGGAACACACCACATAAAGGACATGCACATCTTCCGACGGAGAAGTCCACTTGGATGCGGGAGTCACAACAACAATGTAAGATAACACGAACAACACTCACGAATCAGTCTGAGACAAGTGTGACAGTTGATATAGCAAGGTTCATGAGAAAGGTTTGTTTGATGTCTGACAGAGCAGTTGACACGGACAATGACAACATTAACAACATATGCAACACATTAACAACAAGATTCATATAATTGCATACAAATCAGTTCATATACAAGTACGTAAGTTAAACAACATATATCATTAAGGAAACCAGAACAGTCCAACTACAATAACAACATATGCATGAAAATGTGTTGGCTCTTATTATTAAAGAAGTGTAAGTCACAATCATACAATACACCATGTAAACCTACTAGCCCCAATAGTGGAATGTTACAGCCACATCTGCCTGCTCCTCCAAAGAGATGTACTAGCTCCGTGCAGTGGAGAAGCCAAGGCACATTACAATACTGTCCAAGCCTTCTTCAATATAGTCTTAGTAGAACCTTGGCTGACCAAAAGCCCTTATAATGAGTTGTGAGGGACTATTTATAACAAAGGGTGGGGTGACCCTTGACATTCCCCTTTGTGACAGTTCAACTACCCTCATGACTCTTCACCTACTCTATTACTACTACATCCAACCATTGACACTTGACTTACACTTGACATGACTCAACGTTACAGTGCACATGTACTCATGTGAGATAACATGGCTTGAGTAAGCCAAGAAAGACATCACTAAAACTCAGTCCACTGTGATGAGACCAACTCTATGACATGCTTGTGATGGTGAAGGTGGTGAGCTGATGCCATGCTTGGTCATCTGTGATGGTGTGCATGCACCTATGGTGACATCTTGCTGAAGCGAACTCTTGCCTCTGTTGCAACCAGTGTATTGATTCGACCCCTTCATCCAACTCATTTTCTAACATGCGCATGGTCTTCTTGGGTATGGTTGAATGGAAACACACTGATGCATAGTGTCCGTGTTGATCTTCAAGTGTGTGCTAGTGGTCATTCACATCAACTTGCTAAAGTACATGTTCAGCCCCAGTTGGATTTGCTTCTTGTCTTCGCCTTGGTGAGCATGTTGAATGGGTTGGATTGCATGTGTGTACTTAGTGACATGCATGCTGATGAATCCCTTGCATGTGATCAACAACACTTCTCACCGTGTCTGCTCTATGTTAGCTGTTGGGATGGATCCTTAACTTGTACGAGCACAGTTTCATCCGTGAGTGCATGTTACGTCCACTATTGTTCCTGTTCCTGTTGCAACTCATTCGTCTGTCTACATGCAGCTTCATGTTCTTCCTGAGTTGTTGCTTCAGCACATGCAACTCCTTCTTTGTTCCATCTTCTACCTTCATGCGATCTTCATGTCGCACCATCACTTCATAGCAGAGTATCCAAAGTTTCTTTCATCATCAATGGACCTGCTTGATCTTGCAACCTTGTTCCGCCTTCGTGTTGTCAACAACCCTCCTCGTGCATTCATTGCATTTAGTATGCTATGTTCAGTTGTTGTTCATGATGCTGCTCGTTGTGATGTTGTTGTCGTCATACCTTGATGTCCTTGTCTACGAACAACTTGATGTCTTCATGGGTAGGTAAGCTCATAGACACTTGATCGATTGCATCCCCAAGCGTGCTCTGAACAATGTCCTCGTCTCTGCTCTCATGGAAACCATTGTACCTGTACTGCTGAGAGGCATATGAACACCTGTGATACCTGGATACATGGAAACACTCATAGCAAGTAATCTGTCAGTGGAAAACCAAAATGAACATGAGAATTGACTTGCAACATACCTTGGTGAATGATCATGAAGGTTGCGCAATTTCAACCGGGAGGTCAAGAGACTGACTGCCAAGACTGCTCAAGGCACAGTCTGGGCTGCTAGGAGACTCGCTGACTGTTGGAACTATGAAATGCATAATCCAATTGGGCAGTTGGCTGCTAGGATTGCACAATGTGCGATTCCAGCTAGGAAAGACTGCTGGCCCAGGGACATATTTGTGCAAATTTTTGGGCCAAGCAGCTACTGACCTCTAGAAATGTGCAATGTAGTCTAGGAGGTCAGTGCTAGGCCATAATGCGCAAATCTTGAGAGGAAGATGAGCCTTCCTTCTCTAGATTGCGCAATGCAGCCTTGGTGAAGGCAGAGACCAAGGCAAGGTTGGCCCGACTCGTCGACGAGCAACTGAAAGAAAGTAAGTCGATGAAATGCATGGCGACACTAAGTGATAGTAGAGGTGATTGAAATTGCATGCAAAACATGAATGAATGATTCAGTAAACAGATCAACATGCATCTGGGTGAGGTAGTTCGCTGGTTAGGCGAACATCCGTGCAAAACAATTTCATGCATGCGACAGCAATGAGATAGCAATGAAAACTAAAACAAAGCTAGGACAAGCTAGAATACATGTAAATGACAGCAAGCGTTCAAATAAATCAAGCAAATAGTACTCACACAAGCGAAAACACAAAAAGCGATAGAAATTCAGCACAAGGCATGGGAAGCGGGCTTACCCCAAAACAACTTAGTTGAATGTGCTGACTGCTCCTAGATGTGATGTGGGATATCAGAGTTGCAAGGTTGATGTGAGGAATGAGCTCTGCACTGCCCCGTTGATGAGTTTTGATCACGTCGAGGTTGTGACATGCGTGCCACGAATCTAGGGGAAGTGACACTTGGTGGGACGTTTCGTAATTGCTCCTTGCATGTAACCTCCAACTGCTAAACATAGGTCCCTGGAACAACGGATGTCTTTTCAAGCCATCTTGTAAGAAGTAGCCCATGGATGCAAGTCTATTTTGCTCAGTCCCGGAGGGAACTAGTCAACTTAGTTGCACATGCAAGAGAATGCTTGACTGCTAGAGAAAAATGTGCATTTCTGGTTGGGATCTAGGTTGGCTGCCTAGGAGATTTGTGCAATTTCTGGGCAGAGCAGCTGACTGCTGCTCAGATTTGCGCAAATCCCAGGATGAACATCCTGCTGTTGGGAAAATTTGAGCAAATCCTGTTGGGAGGGTTGGCTGGCAGGATTGCGCAATCCTGGAGCCCAGCAAGTTGTCAGAGAGGATTGCGCAATTTTTGGAGGGAAGGCCAGTTTCCCTCCAGAAATGCACAATTTTTAAGGGGAAGCTACTCAACATACAACTGGACCAAGTCCAGGTGAGCAACTTGTGAAGGGAAAAGATAAAACTATGATCGACAGGCTGCCTTTGAGCAAGAAAGGCACTAAAGCTTGAGGACTTGACGAAGCAAGGCAAGATTCTGTGAAGGTTGGTAGGGAGGCTCCAAAAATGGCTAAGGAAAAATTTTGGAGGGTGGTTGTAGCCGCTACAATAGGTCTCTGCTTGACAGGCTTCACATTAGGCTTAAGAAGAATCTTAAGAAATCCCAAGTCTCCTAATATGCCCTTCAAGTCTGAGAACTTAGTGGGAAACAACTTCTGGTACCCATGCAAAAGATCTATTATCTTGCTGACTGTGTCTTCATCCCAGTAATCTCCTATTGTTGCAAAATTCGGCTCATCTTCTGACCCTATATTCACCTTTTTCATCTTTAATGGCTTCGTTATATCATGCATCTCTATTTTAGGTCCATTCACTTCATGGTGACCTTTAGATTTTTCGATGTTGATATTTCGAGGATCTTCCTCCTATCTTCCTCCTATTTTGTAGTGATATTATAACATTCCATTACATTATGTAACTGCGTGACCCAATCAAGTTGCCATGTAAATGGAGCTTCGTTTTCAAAAACATTCTTCTTAACTATCTATAGGGCTACATCTATATGTGGAAAGTCATCTTCAAAGCTAAATTTCATTATAAATCCATCAACCATCTTTGCGTAACTTGCAGTACCATGTTGCAGTTCTGTTTCCAAATACCAATTCTGAGGAATTCTACCAAGGTATAGATGAAGCCATGCACCCATTCTTTTCGCAAAATTTATTCCCATGCTGTCATATAAAGTTGTATGTGTTCTCTAGGATCAGTTTGACCATCATACTTATTTGCCAATTTTGTTTCTACTTGACCAAACCTTACCCACATTAATCTTTGACATTGTTTCCAATCTCCTATATCCTTCTTATGTGTACCCCACCATCTAGCAGGAGTATCTCTTAGGGCTAGATATAGAGCTAACAACCTATGAAATTCTAGCACTTGTCTTTCATAATCTCTAAAGAAAGTATCGACATTACCTAAACCACCATAAAAAGGTAAATCACATACCTCTGCTGTCATACGACATACTACTTTAGTGATCCTTGCACATTGTCTTGTAGATACTTCATGTAACCTGTTTTCCTAGTTTTCTAATTCTTCTTTTGAATTTGAAGTGCAGGAACTGTCTTTCTCCCAACCCTATTTTCCATCTACAGTAGGGTTGATCCATTCTTATCCTTTTGTTGTTATCTGGTAAATGTTTTCGATGTCGTTTGCACTATACTCCTCTTTAAGAGGTTCAATATACCTCACTCCTTCTGATGGATCTAATGGAACAATGATTCTCACATTGTTACTTTCAAATATCATTTGCCTTTTCTTCAAGTTAATTATAGCCATGTTAGAAAATTCCAATCCAATCCAAGCAACGCAGGACAGGGAATACTATCATCCACAATTTTGATCACTTCAAAGTCAGTAGTAGTGTGCACTCCTTCAATGTCTACCGTGATACCTAACAACATTCCTAGACGAAAAATATTATGTTGGTTAGCCATCTTCAGCTGGATCGATGACCATTTCAACTTCATCTTACCCATCAATTCCCAAGTCTGCTTCGACAAGACGATGGCTTCAGATCCTAGATCGAGGATGACCTAATCCATGTCATATTCTCCAATATGTGCAGTAAACCTCATTTCTTTTCCTGTCCTCTTCTTGTGTCGATGTAGGGTTTTTACTACGTTCATCTCGCTCTGTGGTACTTCCTTAGAAGCACAAGCATTTATCAATTCCTGAAATTCTTCCACAACTTTATGGTTTCTTAACAATTTCATGCAAATCTGCAAAAAATGCCTCAAAATATCTGGATCCACATCTTGTGTCGCAACTGGTACTATCTCACAATTATTCTTTTGTGTTGGTTGTGCAGTATAGGTCGAAGTCCCATCATCCATAAAGATTCGCCTTGCCTCCATGAATACTTTATTTTCCTTTTGAATATCAAATGTAGGGGATTTTTCAATAGTTTTTATTACCCATGTAGCTTTATCTTCCTTTTTCCCATCAAATCATCTCTAGTCACAACCCACTTCTTGTTACAATACTGATGTGCAGGTCATCCTCCTTTGGGTCAGAGGTCATCTTTTGAATATTCACTGCGGGATGCTAGTTCCTTTTCTCCTACATCTTCGCGATATGGATGGGACATTCTTCTATCACGTGATCAAAAGACTTACAATAGCTGCAGGTGGTTGTAGGGTTCTGACAATCCCTTGCGAAGTGTCATGCTTGTCCAAAATTATAACAGATAATCTAGCCGCGTCCTTGGCCAGCTCCTCATCCTTAGAAACATCCTCGATCAACATGTTGTCTTGGATCCTCGTGTGTATGTCCTTCAACTTGCAATTTATAAGCATCGACAGTGTGCTCCTTCATCAAGTTATAACTTCAACAATTTCTCTCATCATGGCCTACTGATTTACAAAAGTTGCAAAACAACTGCTTTGGGGTCTGTATTTACTTTTGCAATAAAGAGAAATATTTAGAGTGATGTTGGCCTCTCGCACCACAAACTTGATCCTGGGTTCACTAGATTAGGTGCTCCACTTGCCAAGTAATATCTGAACACAAGGCATTGATCCTTATAATGGCCCTCTGCTTTGCATTTTGTACACCATACTTATGATTTCGTTTCTTTACCTTTTTTGAGATCTTGCAATTCCAAGGTCAAATTTTCTAGCTGGCTCTGAATTTGTTGTACTCCTGCATAAGTATCTCTGATCGACGAAGTTTCTAGCTTCATCACAATTTCCAATGCTTTAGCTTGAGTCGTGATCTTCTGCTGCGTCAAGGGTAACCTAATAAGTGGTAGTAGCGCAACTATAAACCATTATGTTGTTCTGGGGATATGTTAAAGCTTACATGTCCCATTAACACCTTGAATCACTGATTCAACTCCCACACGGACTTAGTAGCCAACTATTTGATTTCCTTCAGTTCTGTGATGCACTGTGATTCTGACTTCGGCTTCTTGAATTATCATACCAGGACTTTCCTAATATCATCCAACGAAGCAACTGAATTAGTCACATAGTACTTCATCTACCATGTCAGAGCACTTTCTCACAGAGTTGTGATGAGTTGCACCTTCTTTACATCTTTGTCAGTGATATATCTTGCTTTCCATACTACATCATCTACAAACTAGAACTGGTTAGGATCCCCTAATCCAAGGCCTTTGAAGGTAGGAAACTTAATGTCATCATCCATTTTTCTTCTTTGGGGTTTAGGGGGAGGGCGAGTAGGGGAATTATGGGGGGGGGGGGGGGGGGGGGGGATGGGGGGTAAGGGGAATAGATGGATGGGGAATCCCAAAGATACCTTGATTTTTCTCAATTCCTAACTTCGACGCACCTTCAGGATGGGAGGGGGAATATTGCGGGGTTGCGGGGTTACTTCCTTCTTCTTCACTCTCAGACCCACCTAACAAGGGACTATAGTCAATCTCAATAAAGTTCTTTGGTCCATGCTCTACTCTATATCGCTTCCCACTTCACGTAGATCCTGATCCCAGTTCAGACTTATTCCCTCTTCGTCCAAACATTACTCTGACTTCATTTGTAGTACACCCTTTTCACGTTAAAGAATTTTAATCCACAACTTCAAAGAGTTTAGGTACTTACCTAGCAAACCCTTAAAAATTATTCCCTTAGCTTCCTTGTAAGATAAAGTCGTGTCTATTGCAAATTCAGTATTAAATCCTCCCAAGATATTGTCAATCCAAAAATCAACCGCTCTTGAGATCCCGTTGTTAGTATCCTGAGTCGTTGTATCAATTTCGGGCTCCATGTGGTAGGCTCTTCATTTTTGAAATAAGTCTTATGCTCGGTCAACTTTGATACCCATTCATATATCTCATTAGCAAATTTCGCGAAGAAGATCTCATGTTGTTCTGTCTAGAGATACTTCTGCAACTAGGCTTCAGTCGACAATCGTGGATTTCGGTTTTCCTTAACTGCAAATTCTCACTCTTTTTTCTCAACCCACTCCAGGATTTCCTTCTTCGCCAGACGCCAAAACATGTCCCTCAAATAGATCCCAGTCTCAAAAACAGAACCATTTTTTGTTTTAAGGGGGCTTGACCCAAGTTTAGAGTACTGTGCACCAACAAAACCATCAACCACTGGCCCTTTCGAAAACGACCTGCGAGCAAATCGCAATCTCACCCAAAGCGATTATGGGAGGTTGCAAAACTAGGTTTCTGCAGCCAAGGGGATATCCACGTTGTGACATTTGTGTATTTACTTATGTTTTATACCTATCTACAACTTCACATACATAAATAACTTCGTGCTGATGATTTACTTCACAGTTTTGCACTTATCACATAAACATATCAGAGAATAGTATAACATGTATTCTTTTGCATAATTTAGTAAAAATCACGCATAACAGTATGTATAAACACAGATAATGAACACAGATACACAAGACTTCACCAAATCCTCTTCTTCTTTATTAATATGGATCTTTCAATACATACACTTATTTAAACTACACACCCAGTTACAGGTGGTCTGCACACTCAGCTGTGGAGCCTTTCCTTAAGGCCCAAAAATACAGACTAAAGACATAAAGTATGATTAATGATTCATATATGACTTAGCTATCATCGACAAAGTATTACATCTCCTTCTATAGATTCCATTACTACAAAACTATGGTCCACATACTATGGATGTGACAAAACAATGAACTAACACCCGATGCCTGTTACAAAATAAGGGTCTTTGACCCACCGCAAAGCCCCTAGACAATGCACGATGAATATAACTTCGTAGGCTCCACACACTCCGCTCCTCAAAATGCGGAGTCTTTGACCAAAACTAGACGAAGTTGGGATGCGCCCAACATATTTCTCTTGTTGATTCCATAACAAATATAGTTTCACTACTTTTTCTCCTGATTAATAACAAATGATTAAAATCAATGCCTGATTAAGACAAACTAGACTTTTTCTTTATCTAGCCAACCAACTAGTCTAGGTTTAATTACGGCCTTGGAATAGGTGATGAGAGTAAAATTTCCAAGGCCACTTGAACCAAAGGTATAAGCTTATTATTGAGTGCAATTCTAGTGTTGTATAGGCTCTTGGGGAAGCTCCTCTAACACAAGAGTTAAGCACTAGGTCGTGCAAGGATAAGGAAACCCCTAGTACTTGTCCAAACACCTACTCATGAATGTATCCCTTGGATTCTGATTATGAGATGGAAACTTAGTTTTTTATACTAGGTTACACCTAGGTGAGTTTTGAGGGGAAATACTTATGGTACCCAAGGTAAACATTGTACCATTGATATAATGCTTGTGGAGGGTGCCTTGAAAAGTGAGGGTACTTGCACTAGTAAAGGTTATATCATGAGGGAAGGGTAACTACTTCTTATACCTTTGTTGGTAGGAATTTTTCCCTCATCATGCCAAGCTTGCCTCCATAAGGCCCCATAGCCACTCTTTTGTATTTTGGTGTTTGGTCCTAATCACCCGAAGTAGAAATACCAAAGATTTGTTTGCTTGGTTATTGCTTGAGGAATTTTTTCACTTGTGTGATCTCTGCTCCTAACTTTCCTTAGGAATTTCAAATATTGTTGATTTTATATTTCCAAGGTGGTTTAGGAATCAAGCCACCAAATACAAAGGCTTCGCAGACTTTCTTTTGAGAGTGTAGAACCCCTTATGATCGATCACTGAGAAAAATATCACGCTATATCTGAGTCCTTGTTAAAACAATACATCCTGGACTCGCATCACCTAACCTAAATCCATTCTAAATGGCACAAATCCGATCCTTGAATCTCTTTCTGACACTTTTCGCCCAACACCATGTGCAACTTCGAGTCCCACTCAGCTAGAGTCTCGAATAACTCTTATGACCCTGTCGTATGCTTCGATGTTGTACTGTCCACTTACCATGCAGCCTCATTGATGGTACCCTATGAGAAATGAGAGATCAAGGCAAAGTCCTCCTCCTACAATCTTCTGGTGAGAGCATCTATTTGGAAGAAGTGGCTATCTCGGTGACTTTCTTCCCTTTCTTCTTCTTCTCATCTCCCTGCCTCTTCTTCATTGGACATCTCATCAAAAAATGACCCATCTTGCCACAATCGAAACATCTGATGTTACTCAAGTCCTCCTTCTGCTTTCCCTTCATTCATGTTCAAGTGCCACGTCATCATTTGAAGCCTCCTTCTTTTTATGAAGGTCCTCATCTCGCAACTCCCCCTGAATGAAGTTGTCCCACAACCTATTCGAGTCTAGCAACTTCTCTCTAACAACGATTCCCTTGATGAAGGGCTTCCATTCTTCGATGAACTCTTTCGAAGAAATCCTCACCATATAAAATTTTTGGATAGTCACACTGACGACAAAAATCTCATATTGACCTGAGATAACCTTGTTAGATACAAAGACACTCCTTCACCCTGCATCATCTTCGTAGACTTCAACATATCCTCCAATACCAGTACTTGGTTCTCATACTTATTCTGGAACAAATCTTGAAGAGTCATCCACATCTCATGTGTCATGTTCTTCCCGGATAAATGAGGTATTAGGGAGTCCTTCACACCATCTAGGATGATCAATCTCACCTTCGTATCTAATTCCTTGTACACTTCCATCTCCTTAGGGTCGGTTGGATTCTTAATTTCTTTCTTAGCAAACTCATAGATCTTGTTGACCAGCAAGACCAACTTGATCCTTTCCTTCCATGGAATATAGTTGGATATCCCTTCCAACCTGTCCTCGTACCAAAGACCAACCTGCAACTTCGACATTACAGTGAGCCCTTCACCTACGATGTGACCAACTCCCTCTTAAGTTGTACTTCGTTGTCCACACTCTCATTGACTGTCCCTCAAAGTAGCTCAAACATGCTTTGATACCATGTTGTTTTTCCATGATCGTGGTGTCTAGGATAGAATCTTAAATAACTCACACTACCAAACCAAGAATCACAATGAAGCTACTTTGAACAATGGAGTATAAACAAAAGTAAATCTACTAGTGCACAAAATACACATAATTTTTTACACAATATTGTAAAATAACCCAATCTTTGTTATATTAATCCAACTAAATAATACAATAGTCTAGGGCTCCCGTATCAGGGATAATGGCCCTCAAATATCCACAAGTACAAGAACACAAAATAAAATATAATCTTATGGTCTAGTTGATATAGTCGACGATCACAACTTGTTTTCAATATCCTGTACACCTGCAAGTCCTTCACTCCCAATCTGTAGCACTTGCCTCTATCAATGCTCCAAGTCCATCTGGCCACTAAATCTTGGTTATCTAATCTACTCTCTCGTTGATCGTTAGTCCATCAATGCATCAATACATCGAGTCTCTTGTTGAGTTGTTCACAACACCATTTGTGAACAACTCATAACTACCCACTATGGTCTTCCTGCACTGCTCCAACGAAAATCAACAAAGGGCAGAGGGCTGCCAACTACACCACCAAATGTTACTTCTCCAATTATTAACATAGAATCTCAAATATTCTCCTCTGGCTGGTCAAACCTTGAGCTCCAATTTTCCTCCTCTAGTAGCCTCCTTTATCCATCAAGGAGCTACTTGGGCTACCAACACTTCACCCAACTCATAGTTGTCCAAGTATGTTATTCTAGGGCTACTTTGGACACCTTCTTATTTCCCTCCATAAACCATAAGATGACAAATCCAAAAACACAATCCAAATAGCAATCAACCCAACATAAAATCATCACTACAATATGTACCGCTGATTGTGCATGATGTTGTATCTCCTCACTAGTTAGGGCATCTAATAATACTTGTTGCATCCCACTAAATAACTCCAATAGTCACCTAGAGGCTACGGCCTCTCTCCCACAAGACCTTGCTATCCTTTGCTTCTCTTTTTGGCTACCTGTTACAACTTATTAAAAATTATGGCCCTCACACACTCCACTTATACGACTGCGCCTAGGTCTGCACTTGAAGACTAGGGCTACGACCTAGTAAAACAGAGAAAGACTGCCCTCAAAACCCATGCACAAACTGCTAGAACTTTCCTTAAGGAAAGCATCCCTCTCCTCCTCTACCTTGGATGTAAAGTAGACACAAAAGCAACCAAAACAGGCCCTAAAATAGTTTTTTCTTCCTCCTCCTAGAGCTCGACTGCTTCAGATTAGTAGTCTATGGGTTGATGCACATTTGGATGATCAAAATGACTCACAATTACCTCATGTTTATATCCATCATGAGGGATTTATAAATCAAATGATGGGTTTGTCCAAATTTCCAATAAATCAAGCCTACATGACTTGTCATCCACAAAATCCACGAGCTACAATAAAAAATTCATATCTCAAGTTCTATACCTCGGATTTGAGTGATATTCGATGCTCCCGGTTGCTCTCGAGATCCTCTATCACCTAAACTCATCACATGTCCAAAATTTCTCATGTATTCACACCCACATGCTTGGGTGAAAATCCAACACCTTGGGTTCGAAGCCAACAAACCCCTTTTGTGGTGCTCTAACCTCCAAACCTAGAACCCTAGGGCTTGGAGTACCTCCTAAGCTACCGAAAAACAACATCTATGGCCTCAAGTAGAAACCTAGAGAATGATATACTAAAATTAAATACTATTTACTCTCTCAACATTTCATTTGATGGAAATATAATCCAAACGTTTATATGCTAAGAACATCTAACTCTCTATTAATCATAGTGCTCTATGTAGATGATCTACTAACCACATGTAATTGAACATTATCCATTCCATCCATTAAAACCACTTTGAATGACAAGTTTTCCATGATATATATGGGTTTCTCACACTTCTCCCTTGGACTAGAAATCAACTAGAATGATTCAGGGATCAAACCTTTTTAGTCTAAGTATGCAAAAGATCTCTTGGTTCACTTTCACATGACCAAATACAACCCAAAAACTACACCTTTCTTATTGGGGGTAACCTTAAGGATGGAAAAGATACAACATTGGTTGATTTCACCATGTATAGAAAACTTGTAGGGGGTCTTCCCTATCTCACTCACTCTCATCCAAATCTCTCATATGTAGTAGGCATAGTTTTTCAAGTACATCCAATAGTTGCATGAGTCACATTAGAAAGCTGCCAAGCACATACTCAGATATGTCCAGGGAACCATTAATTATGGGATTCATCATGCAACAAGATGTAATTTGGGTTTCATTGGCCACATTGATACAAATTGGGTTGGTGATAACATTGATTACAAGTACACTTTAGGATATGTTCTCAGTTTGGGATTTGGACCTATTTGTTGGTCTAGCAAAAAGCAATTCATGATTGGTTTGTCATAAAAAAATATTGAATACAGAGATGTAGTCAACATTACCATTCATTCTATTTGGTTATATGATACAAGTGGATATTCGTAGCCACCCGCCTATTCCACTTGGACCCCCACCCCTGCCTCTTTTAGTTTCAGTTTCCTTAATTGTAGCACAATTTACTATTTTTGGTAGTTTTTCGGGTCCTGAACTTTTGAAGTCGTTTTGAGGCCCTAAAAGATGTTTTTTGGGAAAAAAAAATAGGAAACATTAGCCTTTGTTTGATGTTTTCATTGGAATGTTGTATTCCTCGAATAGATCTTTCTAACGAGGTATTTTGCGCATCGAACATAGATCATATGCTAGTTACGACCCCGAGAAGTTGATGTACCAATTTACCCAAACGGGGCCCATGGTTTTTGCGCTTCATCTCCTAGGGTTAGGTTTTTGGATGTTTAGGGTTTTCCATTGTTTATCAATAATAAATATGCCTTCGAGCCTCATTGTAACACAATTCAACGACATGTAGCTGCTACATCTCTTCTAAGAGATAAGCTACCATCGCTCGAGCTAGTTTATTTCCATTCTGTATGCAAGCATATTTCAGTTCGTTGATATTAATTGTTGGGATGGGGTCCCTGAGGTTAAATTCTCTATTTCCTTTTTTGTAAAAATGTAAAGTCTCCGCAATTTGTGGAAGCGGAGCGCGAATATAGTAAGAGTCAAAGGGGCTTTAGTCCCTTAGGTTGTTAGGTGTTAAGAAGGTTTTGAGACCTGCCCATGGTCTGCAGACCATGGTATTGTAAATGGAAAGGCTATAAATAGAAGATTCATAACAAGTCTAGGAGGTAACTTGATATAGAAGATCATTATATGGGAAAGTAGGCTAAGGCAGGGAAGTCTATTTCCTATACTTAGGCAAAGGGGAAGGCTCTAGTAGCTGAGTGCACGAAGACCTTAGTAAGTCTGGAGGCTGAGTGTGTGGGCCCCCGTAGCTGAGTGCGCAGGAAGAAGAGTCTGTAATTGAATGGTTATATCAATAAAAGATTGTTTTGAATCTCTACTTGTGTATCTATGCATCTATCTTTACTTATGCAACTTCTATGTATTCACTTTGATATTTTGAATCTATCTGAAGTAATGTTTAATTAATGTGCGAAAGTAGTAAATATGTGTTTTTACTTACTTTTATGAATGATTAAGGCATTTCATGAAGGTTAAGATTCTGTTTTAGTGAGTTACTGCAATCATTTATCTTTTAAGGGTTAGGGTACGTGAAGACTAGAGGAAGCCCTAGAAGCTGCATGAACCCGTCACACTGACCTTTGGATACATAAACCTGGTTTTGTCATCCCCTAATACTGCTTCAGGTGAGACTGCAGCTTGCGCTACGCGGGTTATTGCCGAAAGGTCCAACATTTATGGTTTTGTTGGTTGGCACAAATAACATTGAACCTGGGTCATGCCCCATCAAGCCAACAAATGGTTCCGTCGCTGGGACCAGGATCTTGCTGAGGAATGTGTGATAAGTGGTTCCCCACTAAGAAAGAGATTGAAAAGTGGATCGATCGGAATCTGCACATGTTTACAACTCAGGAGAACATAAATCTTCCCTTGTCGAAGGAAGAGTGGTTGAATAGATACCTATTCACAAACAAACACGAAATATTCCTCTGCTCTTTCCCTTGTGAATTGCATGAGTATATGTCCAAATTAGTAGATAATTAAGGTACGTGGAGGCTTGACGGCTCTATTGGGTGGACCCCATAACTAGTGAAACGCTTGGAGTCTTCAAAAAATAACATCGCACAGGTCGTCAACCACTGGATCGATCGTATCCTAGGAGGATTCATCATTGAGTTTGCGATCGATACGTCCACCAGCTACAATGAAGTAGAGCACAGGTTCTTTAAGGGACCAAGAGGTAAGTACCTGAAATCTCTAAAGACCTGGATTAAGATGTTATTGTGCGAAAAGCGGGTTATGCCTTTAAATTAATGTTTGGGACTATGCGAAGTGGGAGAGCATTTAGAAGGAATGAAGAATCAGGGTCTGAATACAACCCGTTGTTAGGATCATCTGATAGCAATGATGAAGGTAATATTCTAAGAACACCACCAAGCTCGCTGCAGATAGTAAGTTGACAGGACAAACCCATTTCAGGTTGGTCTATGGGCATGAGGCTATGATGCCCATGGAATATATTGTACCGAGTTCGTGGATTGCAGCACTAACCAATATGGATGATCGCGATACTATGGAGGAGCATCTCGCGTAGTTGATGGAATTGGAGGAGGAACAATTTTTAGCAAGATTTCACCAACATGTGCAAAAGGAGCACGAAAATGCATGGAATAATCAGCATATAAAGCAGCACACCTTCCAGGTTAATGATTTGGTATTATTATATGACAATAAATTTATGAAATTCCCTGGAAAGTTTCAAATGCATTGGTTGGGACCCTATGTGGTAAAAGAAATTACAGATGGTGGCACAGTTCAGGTCGTGAAGCTAAATGGAGAATTATTTCCAAGAAGAGTCAATGGTAGTCGATTGAAGTTGTACAAGGGTGATGCCGCCCTTGCACAATGACTATATGATGGCCAGACAGTCGTAGTACTCCAGGCAGCTGCAAGAAAGTATGGGACTATAAAATACACTACCAAAAAATGGGAAAGACATGGGGCCGTGCGATGGAAGAAAGTGGGGCAATGAGGGGAGTTGCACCACAAAGGTTGGTGCCACGCATCCTGGTCAAAAAGTAGCCGTTGGACTCACTGTAGATGATTGGATGGAAAAATATCTGTTAGGAGTGAGGAAGGCAGATTTATGGGAAAAATATTTGGAAATCTCCTGCCAAATATGCATTAATGATAGAAATTTGGAAGGAACGGTTGGACCCAAATTCGAATTCGCCTATAAATTTGACATGTCGCCCCACATTCGAACAATTTGCTTCCAACAAGTTTGCTTTAAAATTTTCCGCCAGGACGAGTGTTGGATGTTTGAGAAGGTTTGGGAGGACATTCTAGCACAATCGGAGTTCGCAAACTTGCCTGATTGGCACTGTGAGATCATCTTTGAGAGAATAACTACCACTCCCCCCGCGATAGAAGCAACACCATCTGTTCCTACAGGAAATACAGCTATGTTGTGTGTGGAGCATGATTGTTCAAAGGTCTTTGTTTCAGCCGGATGTATACCCCAGGAAGTCTTGTACACCCCTCCACGCGGGGGGGACTTGTCCCCCCCGCGGGGGTCCGAGGGGGCCGATCCCCCCTGGCTGGGGGGTCCGGGGGCCAGCGGTCCCCCGGCGGGGGCTCGGGGGGTAGCACCCCCGAAGCTAAAAACAAATGTAAAATTGCCTTGTAAAAGTATAGTAATTTCTAGTCAATATGGGCCGTTCATTAGGCGGATGATCTGACGGTAGAACTTATGTTTAGTTTAGGGTTTTTTGCCCTAGAAGGCAACCCCTCTCTTTGTATGAGGGTATTGTATTTGAGGCTGTGAAATAGATGTGTATTCTGTGAGCGAGAAACAGAGAGGTGAGACTGTGAGAGAAAACAGAGGATATTACAGCGGATTTGTTGTAGGTTGTGTCTCTTCATTTTGCTGGATAATAGAAAGGAAGGACTGGCTGTTCGGGGTGAATGTAGCCCAAACTGGGTGAACCACGTATATCTGTGTCTCTCTTGTTTTGTGCATTTTCCGTGTTTATATTTCTGCAATATTTTATGTGTTCCATTGCTCCGTAATATATAATTTTCTAACAACTGGTATCAGAGCCGAAGGTCTATTTGGCTGATAAACTCGCAGGAAAGAAGGGTTCCTGGTTCGAGTGGGAGCAATGGCGGAAGATGGTAAGTTTAGGGTCGAGAAATTTAATGGCCAAAACTTCTCGCTGTGGAAGATGCAGATGGAAGATTATCTGTATCAGAAAGATCTGTACCTACCATTGGGCGGAAAAAAAAAGATGCCGACGGGTATGAAAGACGAAGAATGGAACCTTCTCGATAGAAAGGCACTCGGAACAATACGGTTGTGCCTTGCTGCGTCAGTCGCCTTCAACATTTCGAAGGAAACCACGACAGAGGGTTTGATGCAGACGTTGTTGAAACTATATGAAAAACCCTCGGCCTCAAACAAGGTATTTCTTATGAAACGGTTATTTAATATGAATATGTCGGAAGGTGGATCTGTTGCAAACCATTTAAATGACTTTAATACAGTTACAAGTCAGTTAAGTTCTGTAGGGGTAAACTTTGATGATGAAGTTAGTGCTCTGTTATTCTTGTGCTCATTACCAGAAAGTTGGAATGGTTTGGTAATGGCCATTAGTAACTCCGTTTCTAGATCTAGTACTTTAAAGTTTGATGATGTTGTCGGTGCTATCCTTAGCGAGGAAATGCGACGGAAAAGCTCCGGTGAGACATCGGGAAATGCTTTGAGTGCAGAGTCTAGAGGAAGAAAAATGGAAAGAGGAAAGAGCTTAGGATATCGCAGTAAATCAAGGAAAGGCAGATCCAAGTCCAAATCGGGGATAGTGTGCTGGAAATGTGGAAAGAAAGGACACCTAAAGAAAGACTGTAGATCTCGGAAGGGAAAAGAAGGAGATGCACAGTAAGAAAACAATCATGAAGCAAATGTGACAGGTGAGGTGTTACAAGATGCTTTGATTCTTTCTTTCGAAAATATTACTGATTCCTGGGTGGTAGATTCAGGGGCTTCATTCCATGCCACACCTGATAAGAAATACTTTCATGACTATGTTCAAGGAGATTTTGGAAAAGTTCGTCTGGGTGATGATAAACCCTGTAAAATCTTTGGAATGGGTAAGGTTCTTGTAAAACAGCAGAATGGAAACCAATGGCTATTAAAGGAGGTAAGGCATGTTCCAGATCTAAAGAAAAATCTGATTTCAATAGGGCAGTTAGGCGGTGAAGGTTGTGTGACAACTTTCACAGATAAAGCTTGGAAGGTCACCAAAGGAGCCCTGGTAATAGAAAAAGGCGAAAAGGTTGGTACATTGTATTTATGCAATGGTATTTCTAACTCTGTTAATGCTTTAACTTCCAAAGAAGCAGATGCAGCATTATGGCATCATAGGTTCGGACACATGAGTGAAAAGGGGATGAAGATTCTTCACTCAAGGAATTTGTTGCCGGGTTTGAAGAAAGTTGATTTGGACTTCTGTGAGAATTGCATTTATGGAAAACAGAAGAGAGTCAGATTTCTCAGAGTTGGGAAAGAAAAGAAGAATGAAAAATTAGAGCTTGTGCATACAGATGTATGGGGACCTGCTCAGGTATCATCTCTCGGTGGCTCTCGTTATTATGTTACTTTTATTGATGATGCAACTAGAAAAACTTGGATTTATTGTATTAAGAATAAATCTGATGTATTTGATATTTTCAAGAAATGGAAAGCTTTGGTTGAGATTGAGACAGGAAAGAAATTGAAGTGTCTTAGATCAGACAATGGAGGTGAATATTGCAGCAAAGAGTTTGATAGGTACTGTTCAAAGCATGGAATTCGCAGAGAGAAGACAGTTCCAAGAACACCACAAGAAAATGGTGTGTCAGAAAGGATGAACAGAACAATCATGGAGCGTGCAAGGTGCATGAGATTGCATGCAGGATTGCCTTTACAGTTTTGGGCAGATGCTGTAGATACTGCTGTTTATCTAATAAACAGAGGGCCTTCAAGTTCCTTGGATGGTGGTGTTCCGGAGGAAGCATGGACAGGTAAAAAGGTAAACTACTCCTTTTTAAAGCCTTTTGGTTGTGAGGCCTTTGTCCATATTGATAAAGAAAATAGAACAAAGCTTGAGGCAAAGTCAAAGAAATGTACCTTTATTGGATATGGTGTTAATGATTTTGGTTATCGCTTATATGATTACGAAAATCACAAAATCATTAGGAGTAGAGATGTAATATTCAATGAAAAGGTCTTGTATAAGAATCAGTTGCAGGAAAAGAAACAGGAAAAAGAAAACAAGGAATATGCAGTTCTTGATGAAATCACTGAAAAGGTAAAGGTGCCTGAAAATAATAATAATCAACAACAACAACCACCACAACAGCAACAGGCACCCCAAACACCTGAAAGTGGTGTTAGAAGATCTACCAGGATAAGTAGACCCCCTGAACGATACTCTCCTTCATTATATTATTTATTGTTGATTGATTCTGGTGAACCCGAATGTTATGAAGAAGCAATGCAGGTTGAAAGCAGGAAGAAGTGGGAGGTAGCCATGGAAGAAGAGATGGACTCCTTAATGCATAACCAGACTTGGGATTTAGTCAGGTTGCCTGCAGGAAAAACTACATTGAAGAATAAATGGGTTTACAGGCTGAAGGAAGAAGATGGAGGAAAACAGAGGTACAAAGCTAGACTTGTGGTGAAGGGGTTTGCACAAAAGAAAGGTATTGATTTTGATGAAATATTTTCTCCTGTTGTTAAAATGACTTCAATCAGAACCATTTTAAGTCTTGTAGCAACTGAAGATTTGCATCTTGAGCAGTTAGATGTAAAGACAACCTTTCTCCATGGGGATTTGGAGGAAGAGATATATATGCAGCAGCCACAAGGATATGAGGTGAAAGGGAAGGAGAAACTAGTTTGCAGGTTGAAGAAGAGCTTGTATGGCTTAAAACAGGCTCCAAGGCAGTGGTATTTAAAATTTGACAAGTTTATGTCTGAACAAGGTTATACTAGATGTCACTCTGATCATTGTGTTTATTTGAAAAAGCAAAATGATGGTAGCTATATTATATTGTTATTGTATGTAGATGACATGCTTGTTGCAGGATCTAACATGCAGGAAATAAATGTGCTCAAAAGAAAATTGGAAAATTCATTTGCAATGAAGGATTTGGGAGCTGCAAAACAAATCCTTGGTATGAGAATAACTAGAGACAGGAAAAATCGTAAATTAACATTGTCTCAGAATGAGTACATACAAAAGGTGTTGAAAAGATTTAACATGCACAATGCAAAACCAATTAGTACACCTTTTGCTAGCCATTTCAAACTTAGCAAGGAAATGTGCCCAAAGACCCAAGAAGACATGGATTATATGTCTAAAGTTCCATATGCATCAACAGTTGGAAGCTTAATGTATGCAATGGTCTGCACAAGGCCTGATATTGCACATGCAGTGGGAGTTGTAAGCAGGTACATGAACAATCCAGGAAAGGAACATTGGATGGCAGTGAAATGGATTCTCAGATATTTGAAAGGTACCACAAATAAAGCATTATGCTTTGGTGGTTCAAACATCTCCCTACAAGGATATGTTGATGCAGATATGGCAGGTGACAGAGATAACAGGAGGAGCACTACAGGATATGTATTTACTGTTGGAGGAACAGCTGTCAGTTGGGTTTCAAAAATCCAAAGTGTTGTTGCACTTTCAACAACAGAAGCAGAGTATGTTGCTACTACAGAGGCTAGTAAAGAAATGATTTGGTTACAAAGGTTTATGGGTGAATTGGGTAAGGAGCATGATATGGGCACGTTATACAGTGATAGCCAAAGTGCCATTCATCTTGCAAAGAACTCAGCATTTCATTCTAGGACTAAACACATACAGCTCAAGTACCATTTCATACGATCAGTGTTGGAAGATGGAGAGTTGAAGCTGGAAAAGATACACACTAGCCAAAATTCTGCAGATATGCTAACAAAAGTTGTAACCAGGGAGAAACTGAGAACATGCTCAATTTCAATTGGTCTTCAAGGACGACGATGAAGATGAAAAACAACCAGGTCCAAAGAGGAGTCATTTTCCAGCAAATGAAGCAGCAGTGGAGTTGCTACAATCATTCTCCAAGTGGGAGATTGTTGTGTGTGGAGCATGATTGTTCAAAGGTCTTTGTTTCAGCCGGATGTATACCCCAGGAAGTCTTGTACACCCCTCCACGCGGGGGGGTGCGAGGGGGACTTGTCCCCCCCGCGAGGGTCCAGGGGCCAGCGGTCCCCCGGCGGGTGCTCGGGGGTAGCGCCCCTGAAGCTAAAAACAAATGTAAAATTGCCTTGTAAAAGTATAGTAATTTCTAGTCAATCTGGGCTGTTCATTAGGTGGATGATCTGACGGTAGAACTTATGTTTAGTTTAGGGTTTTTTGCCCTAGAAGGCAACCCCTCTCTTTGTATGAGGGTATTGTATTTGAGGCTGTGAAATAGATGTGTATTCTGTGAGCGAGAAACAGAGAGGTGAGACTGTGAGAGAAAACAGAGGATATTACAACAGATTTGTTGTAGGTTGTGTCTCTTCATTTTGCTGGATAATAGAAAGGAAGGGATGGCTGTTCGGGGTGGATGTAGCCCAAACTGGGTGAACCACGTATATCTGTGTCTCTCTTTTTTTGTGCGTTTTCTGTGTTTATATTTCTGCAATATTTTATGTGTTCCATTGCTCCGTAATATATCATTTTCTAACAAGCTACGACATCGGGATCTCTTAGTCTTAAGCCTTTTGCAGCTGACAAGAAATAGAAGAAACCACAACAGGTTCCGGTGAGGCAATCACCACGAAAAATTCCCACGTAAATCCGCCAAAAGGCGAAGATGGATAGAGCGCAACAACCATAGGAGACCCTTGATTTGGATGAAGAAGAAGTGCATGGAGGCATTGAGGAGATGGATTCCAGGGAGGATGAGCCTATGACTCAGCTCCCAAATTATATCCCACCGCGCAAGGGCAAAACTAAGGTGCCTAAGGATCCAGACAATGCCAAATTTATGGCCTCGACACCACTACTGCTGGATAAGGTGGTGTTTGAGGGTACGTTGTTGGGTCACATTCCAATGCTCAAGCTGGAGGATTGGGATTTGGGAGATCATGAGAAATTCCCTCAACTTGTGCTGACCAAATACCTATAAAAAATCTATTATGAGGAAACCGAGGTGACGCGATTGGAACCTATGAAGTGGGTCGCGGGTGTTGATAAAGAGGGTCTCCTGAACATGCTCTGGGTGCTTCACTTTAGTCGCACCATCATTAACACTATATGTGTCCAGTAGTTACTCACTTTGGTGCACGATGGGTGTCTCTAGCCGGGAGAACCCATCCCAATTATTGACATGTTGATCCACCGGATCACCTTGCTGCCCTATCATGGTGTGGATCAAACAGAAGCATTTGGCGAGAAAATAAAGGAGAAGCAACTTGAAAATCAGATGAAGAGCGAGTTTGGGTTAATTAAAAAGTTGTGTGAATATTCCATTCGCTCCATTATAGACCACGCGGTGCAATTTGCCGCATAAATATTAGCCTGCAAGATCATGCGAAAGTGTCGCACGGACGAGGTTCTGGCACCCATAATCTCTTTGGTTGCTCAGTGCACCAAAGGAGTCTAGTACAACTGGGCTTAGTACCTGTGCCAAGAGTTTTTGGATAATTGTTGGGAGGCCCAATATGAGGGCAAGACATTTCATTATGCCTAGTTACTACTTTTGATTGCATTAGTTGCATCGAGGACACCGGAGAACAACCAGTTTCCTCCCCAAGAACCTGACCTCCCGAAGGTAGCGAAGTTCGCTTCGCTCTGGGCAACAAAGGACCTTGTGTGGGTCATGAAGACCAAGATGTTCTGGGCGTTGGTGGAGATGGATTTGCGCATGGTGATTAGCCAAAGGCCAAGGTTGTGATCTACCTTATATGAGCAGTATGAGCCTTATGATGACTTCAACGCTGACTTTCATAATGTATCTGTTCGCGCCAGCAGGGATCCGAAGAATATATGGCACATGTTGCCTTATCTTTTTGGCAAAGTGATAAGGCCAGGAGAGTGGCTTTACCCATCCGACCCAGGCACAGGAACGAGCAAGGCAGCAGAAGGTGCAACCGCACAAACATTAGCAACAAAGACACAAAAGGAAGCCCAAAAGGTTGCAACTCTGGAGAAAGATGCGCAGAAAAAAGACGCTACAACTAAGGAAGTTGTTGCCAAGGAAGCTGTTGATAAAGAGTGAGCGGCACAGGAGACCACAATTGAGGTTGAGGAGTTTAACTCTTAACACACAAAAGACCAAGAAGGTTCCAAGGAAGAAGGGGGTAGGGGTGCAGAGCAGGGAACCCCCTTTGTGGTCAGAAAAAGAACAAAGCAGACAACCTCGGGGCCGCGAAAGAAGTAGAAGTCGATTATATTCTCCTAGGTGGATCTATTAGTCCTCACTGAAGGGGACTTAGATGAAATTGGCGACAAGGTCCGGGACACTACAACAGAACTTTGGACCCAGTTTGAGGAATAGTACCAGCAAATGTTGGGAAATGTATAGAAGGATCTACGTGATCTATAGATCCAGAGCATTTTTCTAACCAAGGCTTCCAGGACTAGTAACTCAACCCAAGCTGTTACAAGGCTTCCAGAGCGTTTGTCCAACTTGAGCTTCCACGAACTAATAACTCAACCCAAGCTAAGGAAACATGAGAACCAACCAAAAACAAATAGTGAAAGTAAACCCACAATCACTATGGCTATCCAGGAAATGAAAAGGCTAGGCAATCCACTGTCAATCCAGGAAATCCTCCATGCCAATGACATATCACAACCAAGAAACCACATGCATGTTCCATGCATACCAAAATTAGTGAAGGAAACATACACACAACTCTGTACGTGCAAGAAAATATGATGTAGCTGTTGATCCCAATGCCTTCTTTCACTTTCCTACTCTTCCTTTGCCTTCTTGCTCCAAAAATCCAAGTATGCCACACCCATCAAGAGTGCTCCAAGAAAACTCTAAGTCTCCAAGAGTATGAGAGAGAGAGAATAATGAGAGAGCTCCAAAACTGAACTGACAAAAGGTTACCGACTGATCCTTTGAAGACTTTTTATGAATGAGGCCTCTATTTTCTTCATTTTCCATTATTTTCCTTCAATTTCATCCTCACATGCAACCTGTGACTTTTCACCTCCCTTTCTCCTAATTTCCATTATTTTCATAATTAATTGTGCCAAAAATGCCATTTTTCCTTCCCAAAGCCTTAGCCATTGTCTTTCCCAATTTCCTTAGCCATAAACAAGCACAAGTGATCGCCATCACTAGGATTATGCCCAACATTCAACTTGGAATAAGCATCCCATCATCTGCAGTCATTATTTTGCCTTTATTTACTTTTATTACATGGAATTTTCACCAGGGCCGTTACAGTGCCATAGTTCACAAATATTTTTCATACCCTTTGAACAAAGTTGGGTATCAAGGATTCTAAGTGGCATCTAGTACTCAAGTACTACGGTTGTCTGCAAAAATACATCCAAGACGAGATGGAGTTCCTAGTAATCTCTTATGTTGGCACTGCCTATCGATACATTGTTAAGATCGAGCAGAAGTTAAAACAAAAGAGCAGAAGTTCAAACAGAAGAAGCGAGACTTTGGATTTGCGAATCTGAAGCAAGGGAAATGTGCCCCCAAACCATAGAATAAATGACAAAGCCAAGGCAGGGTGACCCAAGAAAACTCGTCAAAGATGCAAGCAAATAACAACACCACGAAGACGGAGAAGGACACAGGGAAGTGGTGTGAGTTCCATAAGAGCCCCATTCACAACACAAGTGAGTGTCGAGCCAAGCAGTCACTAGTGGCTGAGCTAAAGGCTTCAGAATTAGATGCATGTTCCAACTCTAAGTCAGAGCCCGGCAAGGGGAATGACAAAGGGAAGAAAATTATTCATGCAGAACTTAGCGCCACTGTTGCCACCACCAAGATCCATAAGATTGAGCCCGAAGATCCATAGGAGGGGGAGAATCTCTTCCACTCATAAATGTGGGTGAAGGGTTCACCACTGCAATTAATTATTGACAGCAGGAGCCAAAAGAACCTCATTTCGGGAAAGTCTGTCAAACAGTTGGGCCTACCAACCACACCACACCTGCAGCTTTACACCATCGGGTGGCTTCACCAAGGACGAGATCTTCACGTCATCCAACAGTGTCGCCTTCCATACAACATCAAGCCCTTCATGGATAAGGTATTGTGTGATGTTGCTCTTGTTGAAGTTTGTGATGTATTATTAGGCCAACCATACTTGTGGAAGTGTCATGCTGTATATGAGTCAAGGCCTCACACTATCATTATTTATTTGGGAAATATGTTATACATGATATGGAGGTAGCCCCGCCTAGTGCCATCTCTTTTATCTCTACTAAGCAATGCAGTAAGATCATCTCCCAGACTTAGAAATTTGTTTTATTTTTTATTCGCTCTCAAATAAAGGGGAAGATCGTAGCCACATCCATGGACCCCAAGAAAGGTTCCTCCACGCAGCAGAAGCAAGTGCATACGGTCGTGGAAGAATATAGGAACATCTTATCCTCACCCATAGGGGTACCCTTGCACTGTTAGGTCAAGCATTCGATCGATTTGACTCCCATATCACCTCTATCCAACGGGATGATATATCGTCTCTCCATTCTGGAAAATGAAGAGATCAAGCAGAAATTCCAGGATTTACCAAGAAAAGGGCACATCCGATCAAGTTCCTCGTCTTGTGGGAGCCCAATTGTACCTGTATAGAAGAAGGATGGGACCTAGAGGCTCTGCATTGATTATTGGGCACTAAAACAAATCATGGTCAAGAATAGGTATCCAATCCCACGAATTGATGACCTTCTGGACCAACTCAAGGGGGCCAAGCATTTGAACAAGATCGATCTAAAGTTTGTCTATCACTAGGTTCTAATAAAGCCCACAGATGTATGGAAGGACGCCTTCAAATCCAAGAAAGGCCTTTTTGGATGGTTGGCTATGCCCTTCGGGTTGACAAATGCCCCTAATACTTTTATGAGGCTAATGGATGACATCTTGCGACCCTTCACCAACTCATTTGTGGTTTTTTATCCAAGCAACATCCTCATCTTCAACAAGAATTGGGAAGAACACTTGCAACACATTTGACAAGTCCTTCAAACCCTTCAGCAACACAAACTGTGTGCCAACTTGGAGAAATGCACCTTTGGTATGAGCCAAGTCCAATATCTGGGTTACATCATAGATGAGCATCGCGTGCATGTGGACCTGACTAAGATCTAAATCATTCGAGATTGGCCAACCCCGACCACTCTAACAAAGATTCACCACTTTTTGGGCCTTGCAAATTTTTATCAGACGTTCGTGTTGGGGTTCTCCCATATCACTTGGCCTTTGAGTCAGATTACCAAGGGTGGAGTGAAAGTAAAGTTTTCCTGGTTCGAGTCCCAACAGAAGGCATTTTTTGAGTTGAAGTGCCGCCTCTGCTCTACACTGGTACTCACATTACCAGACCTGTAGGAGACAATTGAAATTGAGACAAACGCCTCTGACTATGCTATTGGTGCAGTCCTCACCCAACATGGGCATCCAGTGGCCTATCATAGTGAGACACATTCCGATACAATTCGAAAGTACCCCACCAATGATAAAGAGATGTATTCCATCGTGCATACTTACCGATAATGGAAGCCTTACATTCTGGGGAAGGAGATGGTCATCCACACTGCTCATCGACCTCTTCAGTTTATACAGACATAAGGGAAGTTGCAAAACGATCGCCATTAGAAGTGGTCTACATATATGCAACAATTCCACTTGAAAATTAAATACAAAAAGGGTAGAACCAATCATGTTGCAAACTGCCTTAGTCGGCCCCCAATTGCAGCACTGACTACTGTTCTCAACTCTTGTGGCCATGAGACCTCTGGATGGCTGCAATTATATAAAAATGATCCATAGTTTGCCTCCACATTCCAGATGCTAGTAGATGGAAAGAAAGTTCCTAATTTCCACCTCTAGGACGCATTATTATGCTACCTTGGCCATCTATGTGTTCCTTCAAGCGAGCATGCCAAGTTGTTTTGGGAGACACACTACAGTTGGGTCGCATGACACTTTGGTGTGGAGAAAACTATGGTTGTACTAAAAAGGTAATTTTATTGGCCAAAACTCTGACTAGATGTTGGGAAATATATGAGATCCTGCACTGCCTGCACCATCACTAAGCTAACCATAAAAAAGCAAGCCCAATACACTCCTCTACCTACTCCCAGTCAGCCTTGGGAATCCATCTCCGTGGACTATATGTCTAGCTTCCCTTCTACCAAGCATGGTAATGATTGTGTATTTTTGGTCATGGACATATTTTCTAAGGTGGCTATATTGGTGGCCTGCAAGAAGAGTATCACAACAGAGGACACTACCAAAATCTTCTTTGAGTGAGTGTGGGTTCATTTTGGGATCATGTAGACCATTATATCAGATCGACATAGCAGGTTCCTGAGCACATTCTAGTTAAGCATCTGGAAATTATTAGACACCAAGCTCACCAAGTCGACTGCAGTCCATCCCCAGACTGATGGCCAGACATAGGTTGTCAATTGGATGATAGTGCACATACTCTGCATGTACAACTCCAAGCATCCACGAACCTAGGATGAGATTCTTTCCTATGTGCATCATGGTTATAACATAGCTCTCCATAGCTCAACTGGTCGTAGTCCCTTTCAAGTGGGTCTAGGATTTCAACGATTGTTTCTTATTGGTGTTTCCATGCCTCATGCAACTACACAGACATAATCCACACATGTATTGTCTAAGGTTGATAAAGCAACCAGATTTATTGAACACATCCAACACATTCGCCAACAGGTTCACGACATCTTGGAGAATTCAAATGTCAAGTACAAGCAATGACATGATCAACATCGAGTGCCACACAAGTTTTAGGTGGGCAACAAATTTTGGTTGCATTTACAAAAAAAAGACCTTACCGGAGCCCATCGGAAGCTGAGACCAATCTGATATGGGCCTTACATGATTACCAAGGCTATGGGAGAAAATTATTTTGAGCTCAGCATTACCCCATTCCTTGGCCTGCACCCAGTGTTTAATATGGATCGCCTTAGACCATACTTTCCACCATTATTGAACACATCAGACATTGCAGAACAACTCACACCAACAGAGTTAAACCCAGACTACATGGAACATGCCACAACTGATCAGATCATGGACACACAATTCACAAACACTCATCAGCAAAATATCCAGCTATATTGGGTTGTCAAATCTAGTCAACTCCTGCACCAAGGCAAGTGACTCACCAGGGACCAAGTTCAGTAGAAGTTTCCCCATCTCATGGAGGCACTCAACGCAATGGGGACAATTTCTTCCTAAGGGGGGAGGACTGATCCGGGTGGATATTGGTGGCTACCTGCCTATTCCACTTGAACCCCCACCACTGTCTCTTTAAGTTTTTCAGTTTCCTTAATTGTAGCACATTTTACTATTTTTGGCAGTTTGTCAAGTCTTGAACTTCCGAAGTCATTTTGAGGCCCTAAATGTGTTTTTTGGGGAAAAGCGGGCAAACATGATTTTTTAATTAATGTTTACATTCGAAAGTTGTATTCCTCAGATATATTTTTCTAACGAGGTATTGTGCATGTCAAACAGAGATCGTATGCCAAAGTTACTATCCCGGGAAGTTCATGTACCAATTTACCCAAAAGGGGCCCATAGTTTTGGCGCTTCATCTCCTAGGGTTAAGTTTTTGGATGTTTAGTGTTTTCCATTGTTTCTCAATAATAAATAGGCCTTTGAGCCTCATTGTAACACAATTTAGAGGCATGTAGCCTCCACATCTCTTCTCAGAGATAAGCTACCATCGCCCGAGCTAGTTTATTTCCATTCTGTATGTAAGCATATTTCAGTTCTTTGATATTAATGATATGAAGTTTTATTCTTGCTGCATCTATGTGTTTATGCTTATATCTATATTATGTTGCGTTCTTGCATAAGTCCGGATCATTATAGAACTTCCTTATTGAAATTATTTCATTTCCAAACTGCCATCTAGTGTGACAATCAAAGCACACTAAAGTTTTAAAGAGATTCAGTGAAAAAAAAAATTCGAGATCCACGTGCACTACATTCAAGGATTGATACACAATGAGGTCATCCAGTTGCAATACTATCCCACTTTTAAACATAATGTTGACATCTTCATGAACACTTTCATTGAGCAGAAGTTTCACTTTTTATGGGATCACCTTTGGGTGAAGGGAACAAATACTTGACAATTATATTTCTTTTTCAGTATTTTATTTTGAGGGACGGGGGGTGTGGTGGTGTTCCCATGTGGCTTTCCCTCTTTTCTCTTGTTTCAATTGTTCCATGTTACTTAGAAGCATTGTAAAATGAGTACCTTGCATGCCTTTTTCAGGGGACCTATTCATTGTGTTCTCTATAGAAGTGCTTCAAGAGGGGAACTATAGATATTACATACACTTGGTTGTACTTCAATTATAATAGTGGAGTGAATTCATGCATGCAAACTAGTTATTATCACCAAGAAATAATTCCCCAAGTGAATGCATGAGTTTTACTTTTCTCCACTTGCCATGAGTTAGTTAATTGATGACCACATGGCCAGTTAACTAGGACAAGGTATCAATGTTCTTCAATGCATGTCCATATCTCTCTATATTCACTACCATGGCATATTACTTCAACCCTATAAAGTATGCTTATGTGATTTGTATTCTTGCATATTTATTATGCGAGTGAATATAATTCATTTTGTTATTTCTCTCAATTTTATTTTTTCTTTACTACTTGTGAGTTTTCATCACTATATATCAATTGAATCCATTATGTATAATTTAAATTACAATTTTAAAAAATACACTTAATAATCTATACCATGTTGGATGCATTCACAAAAGATAAAATATCCACATTAAACCAAATGCCAACAATAATTGGTTATATGTATGTATGTATTAGGTAGGTAACTAAGTTATTTACAATAATTATTGGCCTAATTATATCTTCTAGAAACATAAAAAATGAAGAATTGTCTCTAAATGATTGTCTGGTTTTTAGTTTGCACAAAACTTTTTAAAAAAATGTACACACTAACTTGACAAAATTAACACCATGGTGCATAAAGGGCTATAAGTTATGCTTGCTTGCAAGCCTTCAATTACCTTTTGTTGTAAACCTCAAAAAATTGTCATTAGAGAAATTTTCATTAGTGAAAATGTCACTATCTCCATTGATCCGCAAACTTCCGTGCATATTCCACTGAACAATTCGTAACAACATATTTGATAATATTATATTAAAATTTTGAAATTCTACACTATTACAGTTTTATTAAATTTCTAGATCTGTATACTTTATTGTAATTAGTGCATGCATGCAAATGGAAATTAGGCAGAAAATAGAGAACGACAAAATTAAGACTCACACACACACATAAGACACAATATATGCTCTAGGAAACCCTTTTGGGAGAAAACTCAACTGGAAGGTGAGGTTGTTCTGCTCTCTTTCTCTGTCTATAAATATGGTTGCAAGTACAAAGAAGTATGGCATGTGGCCCATAGGCTGCTACAGTGAAAAATTCCTCTTTGTGTGCTATACCTCCTATCCCTCTTGACTATTTTTCTCAACTATGGAACAAATGCACTTGAAAGAATGGAATGCCTCTTCCTCCTAGTGGCCCAGTTATAACACAACCCAATAGCCTACTTGCGGTTAGTTTAACTACCTAAACTCTTAACCAGAGTTAAAATTTAGACACTTATAGATTCTTTTACATAATAATCACAAGGATATCCCATTTTCCATGAATAATGGGAGCTGACGCAACATCCTCTCAAACCATGGTGGTGAAAACAAGAAGGTAAACTTTTGAGTGGTATAACTTTTGCATACAAACTCCGATTAGTATGATTCTTGCATCATTGGAAAGATATTTGTGTGTAGAATACCATGAAATGGTGACATGCTCAAATAAAAGAGTTTTACCCCAAAAAACTTTGTTTGATGCCTCAAAATTATCCTGAAAGGTTTCAATCCCCATTTTACCAAATTGGGCCCCGTTAGTAAAAACGGTCACGGGAGTTTATTCCTCCACTTTTTCCACTCTAAATGAATCGAGATGGGTGAAAAAAAATATAATGATCCAATACAGATCACACCTCACCATTTTGGAAGGCTTTTAGTCCCCAAAGCTTCTACTGAATGAGTTGAGGAAATTTTTACTCCACCTTCTCTTTAGTGTATCATTTAGCTTTGCCTGGAAGTTGTCCCTTCAACCCAATCTACCAAAGGTCGTGTTGCCCCTGTCTTGTAGTTTTGGACCTCTTATGAAAAACTATATCTTCTATCAATTCTACCTGAGCATCTAGTTCTGAATCCTCCATAAAGGGTAGGACATGTTCCTCTTCCTGACCTAACATGGAAGGCTCATAGAGTTTCAAATATACATTCACAATTTAGTAAACACGCATATATGGTGGTAAATTGAGTCAGTAGGCATTGTCACCCACCTTTTTCAGTATCTCATAGGGTCCATACCTCAGATCCTTGATTTTTTATCAGGCCACTATAACCTATCACGTTCAACTGTAGCCATACTCTATCTCCCACCTTGAAGGATTTATGTGTTCTTTGGTGATCATGCCTAACCTTATACTTCTTCGGAAACTTCTATAGTGTTTTTTGTACACGTAGATGGATCTACATGATCTTCTCTATAAAATTTGCAGCCCTCAAAGCATCTCCTATAAGATTTTCCCTCACTTCTCCTTGCTACCCATATGCAATATCAAAAGGTGAAGGTGGCAAATATCCAAAACAAGTTTCAAATGGGGACTCTCCTATAGAAGTGTGGACTATTCTATTGTAATAATATTGTATATATACCATATTTTCAACCCAGGTCTTTAGATGCTTTTGGTTGTATCCCCTCAAAAGTTGCACCAAAGTCCTATCTATTTATGGATGGAATGTTGTAGATCTCTTCAAATTTGTGTCCATATTCCCCCACAATATAGTTAATAATGCACTATGATAAATATTATATCCCTATCTGAAACGATGCTCCTTGGTATCCCAAAGTGCACCCAAAGGACAAGTTTGCTACTTCTTTCCCACTGATGTTCTTTTTACAAGGCATAGGAACACACATCTTTCTGAACTCGTCAACTACCATGAATAGGTAGTCATATCCCTTACTAGTTGTTGGTAAACCTCCCACAAGGTCCATGGAAATTCTTTCCCACGGATGAGTAAGTATAGGTAAGGGATGATATAGACCTGATTTCTTGTTGCTAAGTTTTCTTACACAACAAATAATGCATCTTGTTATGAATCTAGCTACCCACTCTTGCATCTTGGGCCAATATACATACCTTTGTAAGTTATCAACGGTCTTCCCTACGCCAAAGTGCCTTGCAACCTTGGAGGTGTGAGCCTCTCTAATTAGTTGCGATCACTCACCTTTAGGGACACATATCTTATCTAGCTTGTACAGTAACCCATCTTGTAGATGCTAGTCAAGGATGTTGTCACCATCATGCACATGACTCTGGCTCTGCAACTGTTGATACACTTCCTTGAAGTCCTCATCCTTTGAATATGCCTCTCTGTATGCATGATGAGTGAATGGATCCATGTGCATAAGAGCCTGCAAATATGCGATCTTTGATGTGGGTGGCCTTAAAAGCATATCGGTTAACTTGTTTCTGATTCCATTCTTATACTTGATCACCAAATGAAACTGTTGTAAAAATCCCATCCACTTGTAATGCCCAGTTTGTTGTAGCTTACTTTGGGCTTGAAAGTACTATAACGACTGATGATCTATGTGGATTATAGTCTCCTTTCCCATCAGATAGTGGTTCCACTTCTTCACAACTTACACCATAACATAGAGCTCCTTGTCGTAGGTAGGGTAGTTAAGAACTACCACATGAAAAACTTACACCATAACATAGAGCTCCTTGTCGTAGGTAGGGTAGTTAAGAACGACCACTTGAATAACTTCAAAATGATATCATACAGGCCTTCCTCCCTATATCATGACAACTCCTATAACATACCCACTCGCATTTGTCTCCACTTCAAAGGGTCCTTGAAATTTTGGTAATGCCAAAACTGGTGCTTGATTGGTCTTCTTCATTAGCTCTTCGAAATCCTTCTATGATTTTTTCCCCATTGGAAACTCTTGCTACTTGTTGTTAAGGCATTGAGGGGTGCTTCTTTCGATGAAAACGAGGCTATGAATTTCCTCGGGTATTGTGATTCCCCAATCAAAATCCTAACCTCAAATACATTAGTAGGCACCAGACATTTCATGGTGGCCTCCATATTAGAAGGATATATATTTAGTTATCCTCCACCGATCATATACCCCAGATACACCAAAGACTGCTACACAAACTCGCACTTCTTAAGATTTTCTAGCAGCTAGTGCTTCTTCAATATTTACAGTACCTACGTCAAATGTGAAATGTGCTCCTCCTAAGTAGCACTACACACCAATATATCATCCAAATAGACAATAACAAATGAATCTAAAAAAGGGCACAATTCATCATTCATTAATCTCATAAACATAATTGGTGCATTACATAGGCCAAATGGCATGACTAACCACTCATACAAACCTTGCCTAGTTTTGAAGGTGCTCTTCTAGGTATCTTATTCTTTGAATCGAACCTGCTGATATCTAAAGTCCAACTTGGTGAAGTATTTTTCTTGATGTTACTGATCCAAAAAATCATCTATCCCGGGCAAGCAATATTTGTTATTGAGTGTTATTTTATTCAACACCCTATAATATATACACATCCACCAAGTCCCATCCTTCTTTGGCACAATGACGATGGGTGACTCACATGGTGATGTATTAAGTCGAATGGCACCTTGTTCAAACAATTGTTGCAACTGTTTCTTCACCTCTCTTGCTTCTATAATAGACTGCCTACACAAACCAATATTTAGCAATGGGGAGTCCGACAATAGTTGGATCTCGTGCTCCACTTATATCTTAGGTGGTAATCCTTTAGTCTCTCGGAACACATCCCTGTATTCTTGTAACAACACCTCTAATTGTTGTTTTTGTTTCTTAGTACACCCCTCCAGGGATGCCTTTCCTCTTGTTGAATCCTTTGTAGACTGACTTTCTCTTAGAAACAATAAAACATACTTATTTCTAGAAATGATCAATTTCTTGGCTTGGTTGGCACTTACCAGTGAAATTTTCAACTTGCCTTTATGTGTGTTGATGATGAACTATTTTCCATCCTTTATGATCCAGTACTGGTAGGATCTCCTCATGAATATTACATTTCACATGTACATGTATGGACTCCCAAACACGATTCCACATACATAAATGGGAACCACATCTATATCTACTTCATCAATAAAATTAGAATTGATAGCAAATCTAATTTTTCACTGGTTTGTTACCTTCAACTCTGCATCCTTATTTACCCATCCCAGTTGATATGGGTTTGGATGATCACAAATTTCCAACCCAAACTTATTGAGCAACTCTGCTGCAATGAGATTCGCTTATGATCCTGAGTCAAACAGAGCATCAATCTTTGTCTTCTTCACCTATATCTATATAAGAATTTGGTCATTTCTTTCTCTTCCTGCTGCTGAAGGTTACTCAGATTCACCTCCTTCTACACTAATGTACAAATGATCTTCTCACCCATGTCCGAGATGATTTCAACTTGGTTGGTCAGATCAATGGCCATGATATTCTTCTTCATATTATATTTCTTCTTGTTCTTCAGGTTTATCTTTGGATGCAACTTCCAACACTTATATATATGACCATCAATGTTGCAATGGTTGCTAGGATCTTTGCACTGGTGTGCTGTGGCTACCGTCTTTTTATCATTCCCCCTTTTTACTTCTTCTTTCCATCCTTAGAAGCATCATGTTTCTCCTTCTGCTTCGACTTGTTGAAAATAACAACAAGAAATGATAAAAATAGAATCCAGAAATTCCAATTTAATTTGTCCTTGAATTAAAATCGAATTCTATTCTCATAGCAACTTGTAAATAGTTAATTAAGATTAATTAACTTAATTATCTTAGGAATTTGATTTGGAAGTCTTTCTGAAGTCATGTATATGTTCTCCCTATATTATAGGGGTCCAGGATGAGTTAATTGTCAGCTGTAATTAGATAACTTAGTTTACTGAGCTAAGTTCAGTTAAATTAGTTCCAAACTATTTGAGGAACTAATAGTGAGTTAACAGTCAGTTGGTGCACTAATGGATTAACTAGTATTACTCCAGTTCACTGAATATTCCCTCATCATAAACTCATGCATGTTGATTCTAAGAAAGACGCAGTTGAGACTAGAGTGCAGGGACAATGTACTATCAGTTGTATAATTTTCTAATTTGTACAGATTGTGCATGCAATCAGGAACTGAACCTTGAAGGGATTGCACAGTTTTGGATGCACTAGATTCCCATTAATATGGTTTATTCAACTATAGGAATTGCGCAAGGAAATGGGGACTTGGAGAGCTGCAGAATTGGTTAAGTGTTGGCCAAGAGTTTGCTTGTGAGTTGGAGATTGATTTTACTGAGTGTTGGGATTGTTCTTGAGAGAACAAGCATTGCATTATCATATTGGATTTTTGATATATTCAATATAGATAATGGGCTTTTGAGCTGTGGCTTTCCCCGAGAAAACTTATTGTGTTATGTGCCATTGATTTGTCCTTATTGTGTTATGTGTATTTGATTACCTTCCTCTTGTTGATTATTGTTTTCATCGATCTATTGGCTTTCGATGGTTGATAGTAGTAGTTTCTTGTCTCATGCTTTAGTACATTGCATGAACTTGTGAATCTACAAGATTTTCTACATGGTATAAGAGCTGAGAACAATATACTAGAGGATATTTCGAAATTTTGAGTTCAGGGTTACAGGTGAAATTCGAATTTGCATTTCATAATTTAGGATTAATAGATGGCGTTCTACGGTTTGCGGCTCAAGTATGCCTTGGATGGAAACTCGAATTATATAACCTGGAAGGACAATATGGAGGCCATGTTGGAAGATAATGGCTAGAAGGAATTCATTGATCAAGATATTCCTAAGCCATCAACATCAGATGCTCAAAATATGGTTGAATGGAAGAAGTGTGTGGCAAGGGCGAGGCGAATAATCCTTGAGGGAGTTCGAGACCACATTGTCTCAAGTCTCCATGGGAAGGAAACTCTGCATGCTATGTGGAAATAATTGAAGGACCTGTTCAAGAATAGCAGTGACCAAAGGAAGTTGGCATTGAAAGATAAATTTTGAAAAATCAAGATGGAGGCAAGCGACTCAATTCCAAATTACTTGACCAAGTTCACTCAATGTCGTGATGAACTTTGATGTGTTGGAATCACTGTTGTTGGGGATGATATGGTGAGTCTTTCTCTTCTAGGAATCTATTGTAGCAGCTACAACCACCCTCCAAAATTTATCCTTAGCCCGTTTTGGAGCCTCCCTACCAACCTTACACAAGACTTTTTCTTGCTTCGTCAAGTACACAAGCTTCAGTGTTTTTCATGCACAAAGGCAGCCTGTTGAGCTCAGTTTGATCCATTCCCCTCAGAGGCTATTCACCCAGACTTAGTCCAGCTGCAAGCTTAGTGGCTTCCCCTAGAAAATTGTGCATTTCTGGAGGGAAACCAGCCTTCCCTCCAGAAATTACGCAATCCTCTCTGGCAGCCTGCTAGGCTCCAGGATTGCACAATCCTGCCAGTCAACACTCCCAGCAGGATTTGCGCAAATTTCCCCAGCAGGGCTGCTCAGCCTAGAATTTGCGCAAATCTGGGTAGCAGTTAGCTACTCTGCCTAGAATTTGAGTAAACCTCCTAGAAAGTCAGCCCAGCTCCCAGCCAAGAATGAGCATTTTTCTCAAGCAGTTGAGTAGCTACATGCATGAGCAGTGTGGTTGACCAGTCCCACCCGGGACCAAGGAAACTTAACTTGCATGCATGCATGAATGGTTCTTCCCAGAATAGCAAAAGGCAACATGCAAAAGGAATCCCATGATTCAGGGAGCTATTTTTAGCAGTCGGGGGTTACATGCAAAGTTGTTTTAGAAGTTTCCCTCCAAGTGTCACTTTTTCCTAGATTTGTGGCATGCGTGTCATGAGCCCAAACTTATTTATTCGATGCATCAGAGCTCATTCTTTCACATCGATCTTGGAGCTCTAACATCCCACAGCACATCCAGGACTCTTCGACACATCCGGCTCAACTATTCATGGGTAAGTGGCCTCAACTTGTCTTTTTCAACATTTCTATCGCTTTTTGTGTATTCGCTTGTATGAGTGTTGTTTGCTTGATTTATTTGAACACTTGTTGTCGTTTACATGTATACTAGCTTGTCCTAGCTCTGTTTTAGTTTTCGTTGCTATCTCACTGATGTCACATGCATGAAAATGTTTTGCATGAACGTTTGCCCAACTGGTGAATCTCTTCACCCACATGCATGTTGATCTTTTCGCTGAATCTTCATTCGTGTTTTTCATGCACTGTGAATCACTTCTGCTATCACTTAGTGTTGCCATGCATCCATTGTCTTATTTGGTTTCAATTTCCCATTTGCGAGACGGGCCAACCTTGGCCCGGACTCTGCCTCACCGAGACTACATTGTGCAATCTGAGGAAGGAAGGCTCTGCCTTCCTCTCCAGAAATACGCATTTTTTCTTAGCATTGGCCTCCAGGACTGTTTTGTGCATTTCTGCAGGACAGTGACTACTGGCCCAAGGGGCACATCATGTGCAGACAGATGAAGCAATGCCCGTACAAGTATTTGATTCATCTAAACAACTAGCATCAGGCGAACAGGGTCAACCATCGCAGGCGCAAGAATTTTCTCATGAGATAAAACATGCACTTCAATAGTTGGATGCAAACATGGAGCAGCAGGAGTTGGAACAGGACACCAACCTCATGCCTCACCACAAAGAGGTCGACTCACCCGCTTCAATGCATCTAGAAGAAGAGCAAGTCTCGGATGACCAAGGAGGCACTGAGATCCTTGGTGATCAGCTGGAAGAAGAGATGCACAACATCTCATTTGATGAATCTCAACATAGAGTTGTGCAGTCTCGCAGAGTGTCAACTCCGGAGGATCAAACATCTCCTGCAAAAGTTTAAGAATGAGTGATTATGACTGATGTATGCTAGCATCCAGCTGCTTTTGTTGATGCAACCAGAGTGTATGCTGAAGCCACTAGCTCAAGTGTTTGTTTTATTATAGCTGAGAATGAGCGAATGGCGAAGGAACTACAGGTGGCCAAGCAAGGAGGAGACTTGGTGAAAATGTCTACCCGAGCTGAATTGAAGAAGGAAATACTAGATGAAGTATTGTCCCTTGACACAATTATGCGAGCATTGTACTCCAAGTTTGGTACCATGCACAAGGTGGTCATCCATCTCAACGGATGGCAGCAACAATGTGTTAGGAGAGCACACATCTTGACAAACATACATGTTGTTGTTCATGACATGCAAACATGGATAGTGAAGTGCAAGGGAGCCCCACTTCACTTGCCAAAGATGATGAGGCCAAATGCGGTTGAGGTGAAAGCATGTATCCGAAGTCAGATCTGGAACTATGAGGACCTCCCGCAACTCATACAGACTTCCCATGCATGAGTATTCAAGAGCATGGATGTTGTCATGCACACACATGTGATCCCATCACTTGGGATTCTCATGCAAGCGAAGACTGTTTAGTCAATTTAGTGTTATCTAAATTGCTAGTATTTATTGTCAACCCGGGCTCGTAAGCTGATGAAGTGAAGGTGTACTATATGTACTTAAGTATCCTCTTAGAGTTTTTCTTATCGTTGGGGGTGTTGTTGCGGTTTAATTATGTTCCTAGATGGAATGAGAATTTATAGACAAGTGAGTGATGGTGTGTGTGTAGAGTGAATTCTAAATGAGTGAAAGTGTGTGTTGAGTGATCTCTAACTATTTGCTTGAAAGGAAATGCTTGGAATAAATAAATGAAATTGAAATGACTTGAAATAAACTTGAAAGCAAATGACCACTACCAATGGCACTAGACACCGTTCAAGTTGCTGCTAATAAAAGGAAAAAGAGTCACTTTTAAAACCCAAGAATGAAGATTATCTCTCTCTAACTCAATGCCTCAAAGCACATGTACTGTGTAAAGCACGGAAAGAAAGTAGCTTAAGTGGAATTATAAAAGTGAGAAAAATATGCTTGAAAGACTAATGATAATAATTTGCTATTTCTAATACTCTACTTCAGCCATATGTACTATGGGAAGCATGATTAGAAAGTAGTGAGGAAATAGTCTAGGAAACACTTTAAAATCAAAACTTTTACTTTAAAGACTAGTGGTAATGATTTACTCTTTCTAACTCAATACTTCAAAGCACATGTACTGTGTAAAGTAAGGAAAGAAAGTAGCTTAAGAACAGTCCAAAAAGCACCCAAACAAGCTGCAAGTTAGTGATATTTTGATCTTAAAAGATAGTAGTTTATGATGAAGATCATTCATGTATGTTAACAGCTCTTTGAGAAATAAGATTAAAAACTAACTATAAAGACAAAGGCAGCACTTGAATTGTCAACTTCAAATACCATTAGCTGTAAAGCAAACACAACACATATAAAAATAAATCCCGGGCTAAAAGAAACCTGCAAAGAAATAACACTGATCAGCTGAAAATAAAGGAAAACAAGTAAATCAAACTATACATGCTTAAGGAAACAAATGAGAAAATAATGAAATGCTGCACATGAAATACTTTACAAAGGCTGAGATGAGCAGGGGCCCTCTGTTCATTCAGCCACAAGAGAACTCAAAGATCTGGAAACTTCAAAACAGTGCTATATTGATTTCTCCATTTGCAAAAAGTTTACAAACAGAGTGCTGGAATAGCACTAGAAAACAGAGTTCACAAACGCTTCTAAATTCAACACGAGTGCAGCAAAATACAACTAATCAAAAAGTTCTTTGAGCGTACGCAGACGCATCAATTTATAGGAATTTCTAAGCTATCCTTTGCGTACAGCTAGTTAACAGAAAAACGATAACAGTCATGCGTATTAAATGGCTCTTGACACATCACGGTTGCATAAACGAGTTTGGTGGTTCCTGTCATCATGGATAATAAATCCCTGTTGGATTGCGTCCTCTGCCGTCTTTAGAACCTGGACAAATCACCATTGGAGATGACGTGACCAAATAGCTTTCAAACACCGTTAAACCACTTTGAGTTGACCGTGGTTAAACCAGCTTTGACCATGGATGAAAGTGACGTGGATGGTTGGAACAATAGGATAGGAACCTCGACCACACTGATACCTGAGTGCCCATGTGGCCCGTCTAGCAAACTGACACGTGGATCATAGTGTTTAACAAAAAGGCTGCAGGATCTTCAGATAGCTGCGGGATTCCTGCAAGTAAGTCAAAAACTAAACAAATAGTCATCCATTAGCAAAACTTGCTTGATCATGCTTATTGACACTGAATGTAATGATCTGAGAGGTTTTATGGTGAAAATGAGGCAAAAGTGAAGGAAAGATAAGGAAAAGTGGAGGAAAATGGTAGACAAATAGGTGTAAAATAGAGGTTCTACATACCCCCACTCCGAGGGTATTGCATGTCCTCATGCAATGAAAACACAATTCAGTCCATCTGCTGGGATGCCTCAGCTAGGACATCCAACCTCCTTTTCTTCCTTTGTGTAGAAACATTAACCTTTGGCCTTTTGAACATGCATCTGAATTTCAAATTAATTAAGGCTCTGTTCAGCCTTCTGTATCTCTTCTTGAGTCTGCTATGTTTCTTCTGCCACATGCTCATGTGAAGATAGGTATTATCTTGGATTGCCTTGGCAATATCAGCTTGCTGCTTCATTTCTTCATTTCTCTGTTTAATGTGACGGTTCAGCACTTCCAGTTCATAGATTTGTTGTCTAAGTAAATCTATTTGCTGCTCATGAGGTATGACATTACTTGGGCCAGCAGTGTTTTGCTCTAATGTCTCATAATAGTTGTACACCTCTTGTTGAATTGGGTCAACAATTGGTGACTTCCTTGGACTATATTCATGTTCAATTTCAGTTTCAAACTCCGGCTGAAATGGACTGTCTTCTCTTGGAGGAGTAGCTGCCTCACGTGATGATGGACTATCCTCAATGTCTGCTTGTGTAGCACCCTTCTCAGGTGTGCTAAGATCAATGAAGAGTGTCCTCGTGGCTTTCCTTTTATTCTGCAATCTACTACTCCTTCTTACAGTGGCAGCACTATGTGTTTCTTTTTGTGCCTTTTCCTTTGGTTTTTGAGCTTTTACTTTCTCAGAGAGGGCAGTTTTCTCATGGAGTTTAGTTATCCTCTGTGCTAAAGGCTGGTTATCTCTTTCTTCACCACTAGAATGCTCTGGGGTCTGGTCAGTTTCTCGGATTATGGATTTCCCCTTATCTTGTTTTTGTTTCTTTTTGTCCTCTCTTTTCTTTTTGGCAGCTTCCTTAGCAAGTTCAGCGAGGGTTTCCGAGATGACCTCTTGAGCACTGTCTTCAGTGGGTTCAATCTCAGGTTCAGGATGATGGACTTCTATTTCTTCTACAGTTTGTCCTTCTAAGACATCAGTCTCAGAGATACTTTCCCTTCTCTTCCTTCTGTTCTTTCTAGGTATAGAAGACTCTCCAGGCTCTGCAAAATGATTCCTTACAAGGAATTTTTCCCATGTGTCTTGTTTTTCTTTTAACTGTTCTTCTATCAATAACTTTACAAGACCATGGTGACAGAGGTAAGCTTCTACATTTCGTGGATTTCGTTGAGCCATGGAACACATTTTCCTAAGGCTTTGAAATAGGAAATAAGGAAGGTTTATATCATGTTCTCCTTGAAACTGCAGCATAATTTTACCATGATAGACATACAACACTCCAAATCTCCCCTCACAGGTGAAAAACTTTTGTACTAATAACAATAGAATTTTCCATTCTTCTTTAACATGGGAAATTGGGATGCCTTTGGTAAAAACACTTGTGTCCATACCTGGGTTTTTAAAAATCCGCTTCCATTGTTGATCCTGGACTGCCCGGTTTTTGAACCAACGTTCACCGGTTTGTGGAAGAGAGGTAGCCCTTGCTATGCATCCTTCGCTGACTGTAACTGTTAAATCTCCCACCTTTGCCTGGCTGTCCTTATCCGTAAACGATCTTGCAAAGGCTTTGGTTACTTCCTTATGGTAGCCCTTAAACTTTCTGATACATTGTAACCAATTGGCTTTTTGTAGTGCCTCCTCAACCTGTGGATATGCCTCCAAGAATTTCGAACCTTCCGGTTCAGCCCTCAGAAGCTTTCCCATCGACTCTTCAGCTTTGTTTAAACACAAATTTGATGGTGACCTTACACAGTAACTCCGTAACTTCACACAGTAACTTCTCGGTCTCTGTTCAGACTCTGTGGAACAGAGGGTATACGGTGCATAAACAGTCTTAGACACCGGGAATTCATGGCTTGAATTTAGAGTTAAGCGATGGAATTAGCGTGGACACGGTAAAAAAAGTGACTAACAGTTGTAATACGACTGTATTACAGGTTTACGGCTATACGGCAGAGGGAAAACAGAGGATGGTTTATGGAGGTAATCGTAGTGAGTGAAAACGAAACAAGGGAGATAATGGCGAGGAATAGGGTGTTATGAACATAGAGGGTTTTGAAATGACGAACGGAACGGCTACATTCTCCAATTTCGGATATGGAGTGACACATGGCTGTGGGACGAGAGCTGAGAGACGTAATGCGGTAGGTTACGTCATTAGGGTAGAGGACCTTAATGACCGAAACAACCATATGTAATTTCGAAAATCGTGGTTATTATGAGCTGGTAGACGTGGAGGATTCGGAGATTTGTAGTCGCATGGGAAAAAGAAAATGGGTAATCATTACGTTTAGTGGCCAACAAAACATAACCCAGAAAGTTCGCATAATGAAACAACCATAGGTTTAGAGTTTTGAACATACCTCGGATCACATTTGATTTGGCTTCTGATGATTTACTGACCTTTTGTTAACTTTATTGCTAGCACATGATCTTTTCTCCTTGTCTTTGATGATTTTGAACTGTAAATATTTTCTTCAGACAAACTGTGTTTCTTGTGCAGGTACAGAAGGCTGCAGGAAAGCTAATCGGCTGCAGGATTGTCAAATGGCTGCAGAACTGTAGTGAAGTCTTCTAGCTGCATAAAAATACTTTAGCTGCCAAAAAAAAAACTTTATTAATGAAGTGAAATGGAGTGAAGAAATGAATGGATGAATGGATGAGTGAAAAACAGTGAGATGGAGTGAAGATGGTAGGATGGAAGAAAATGGTAAAATGAAATGGAAATGAAAGAGGGAGAGAGATTTTTTTTTTTTTTTTTTTTTTTTTTTTTTTTCGGAAAACATGAGGTGTCAGGTGACCCTGATTTTCACCTTATGTTTTCTGCATGAGACTGCCAATCAGAGATTGGTTTTCAGGCTCATACACTTATTCATTTTTTTTTTTTTTTTTTTTTTCTTTTTTTTTTTGAAATTGAGATTGAAAGAAACAGAGATTTAGGCTGATGGAGGAGAAGAATTCTTCTCCACCAACCTCATTTCAGAATCGCCTTGGAATAACTTAACAAACTCCTCTTTTGAGAGTGGCTTGTGGTAGACTTTTAACCGGTGGCCATTCACAATGAAGGGAGTTTGAAGTTCATCAATAGTCTTCACTCTAACTGCTCCATTGTTAAAGACTTCATCAATCTCATATGGCCCAAGCCAATGAGTTTGAAATTTTCCTTTGAAGTCTTTAAATTTTGAATCAAACAAGAGTGCCCAATCACCCTTTTGAAACTTCTTTTCTTTGATATGTCGATCATGCCATTTGCTCCTTTGGTGCTGAACTAGATCGGTCCTTAGAATTGCATCTTGTCTCATTTCATCTAGTTCATTTAACTGGTCCAATCTGTGCTTTTGGGCTTCTGATAAGCTCATCCCCAATTGAACTGCTGTCTTGAAGGTCTTGATTTGGAACTCAATGGGGAACAGGACTTCCTTCCCATAAACAAGTTCATAGGGAGAATGTCCTGTAGTGTTCCTCCATGTAGTTCTATAGGCCCATAAGGCTTCAGGAAGCCTTTCTGCCCAATCTCTTCTATGAAGATGAACAGTCTTTGTGATGATGCTTTCAAGAACTTTATTTGTAGATTCTACTTGACCATTCGCTTGCGGATGGTATGGAGTAGATGTTCTATGCTTAATCTTATATTCCTCCATCAGCTTTTCCACCATTCTTGATGTGAATTGGCTTCCCTGATCTGTTACAATTTCTCTTGGGACACCAAAACGAGTGAAAATATCCTTGAAAAGAAATTGAACAACTGAATTTTCAGTAGCAGAAGTTAATGCTATAGCTTCTACCCACTTGGTAACATAATCAGTACAAACCAGTATATATCTATTTTGCTTGGATGGCGGATTAATTGGTCCAACAAAATCTAGAGCCCATTTCTCGAAAGGTTCGATACATACCTGTGGCTGTAGTGGCATTTCATTTGAAAGAGTTGGTCTCCCAGTTCTCTGACAACTGTCACACCTTTTAACATATTGCTTGGCATCCTTAAAGAGAGAAGGCCAATAATATCCTGATGAAAGGATTTTATAGGCAGTCCTCTTATCAGAAAAATGTCCGCCACAAGGTTCGTCATGACATGCTTTAAGGATGTCAGGCATCTCATCCTCTCGTACACATCTTCTGATCATCAAATCTGGCCCTGTTCTGAACAATTCATTAGAAATCCAAGAATAAAGTGAACTATCCTGAATGATTTTCCTTTTCTCATTAGGAAATAAATGTAAAGGTAATTTTCCAGTAACTAAATAATTAGCAATATCAGCATACCAAGGAGTCTTGGTAGTTACTGCAAACAAATACTCATCTGGAAATTTGTCCTCTACCGGAGAGTTCTCATTAGTGTTTTGGATTCTGGACAAGAAGTCAGCTACTGTGTTCTGCTTACCTGGTCGATCTAACACAGTTATGTTGAATTCTTGTAAAAGCAAAAGCCATCTTGTAACTCTACCATTAGTGACTGGTTTGTTCATGAGGTATCTAATGGCAGAGTGATCAGTGTGGACAAAGGTTTCATAGCCGGTTATATAGTGTCTAAACTTGTTTATAGCATGAACAACGGCTAGAAACTCCTTTTCAGTAACAGTATAATTTAACTCAGTAGGAGTCAAATTCTTACTTGTGTAATAAATGGCATAAGGGATCAAATCTTTTTGTCCCAAAACAGCTCCTAAAGCTGTATCTGAAGCATCAGTAGAAATGTGGAAAGGGAGTTTCCAATTTGGACCCCTTAAAATGGGTGCTTCAGATATTCTAGACTTTAAAGCTTCAAAGGCAGATTGACATTCAGGATCCCACTTAAATTCACAATCTTTGGTAAGTAATTTGAAAAGAGGGGATGCTATCTTTGTGAAGTTTTCAATAAATCTTCTGTAATAACCAGTAAACCCAAGAAAACTTCTAACATCTCTTTGGCAATTTGGAACAGGTAACTTAGAGATGACTTCTACTTTAGATCTATCAACTTTGATTCCATCTCCTGAAATATGATGTCCTAAAACAATCCCTTCAGTAAACATCATAAAACACTTTTCATGACTTAAAGAAAGATTTGTTTCCTTACATCTTACCAGTACTTTTTCCAAATTTGCCAAAGCTTCTTCAAATGTATTACCATAGACTGTGAAATCGTCCATGTATACCTCTACACAATCATGAATCAGATCTGAGAAAATTCCTAGTACAGCCCTTTGAAATGTGGCTGGTGCATTGCATAAACCAAAAGGGAGTACTTGATAGGCAAAAGTCCCCCAAGGACAAGTAAAGGTGGTTTTGTCTTGATCTTCAGGTGCTACCTGAATCTGATTGTAACCACTAAAACCATCCAAGAATGAGAAATACTTTTTACCTGCTAAAGTGTCTAATACCTGATCAATAAAAGGTAGGGGAAAATGATCCTTTAAGGTTGCCTTGTTCAATTCTCGATAGTCAATGCAAACTCTCCATTTACCATTCTTTTTGGGCACTATAACCAAGGGAGAAACCCATTGGCTATCTGAAATGGGGTAAATGAAGTTTACCTTGAGCAATTTCTGAAGTTCTTCTTTCACAATTTCCCTAAGATTTGGATTCATCCGTCTTTGTGGCTGCCTAATAGGTCTGCTGTTTTCTTCAATGTAAATATGATGAATACAAGTCTTAGGGTCGATTCCTTTCATGTCGGTATATTCCCATGCAAAGGCAGTGGAATGTTTTTGCAACAGTTTAGTTAATTCTTCCTGTTGTAGTCTTTCCAAGTTTTTGTTAATGTTTAATGTTTTTCCTGGAAAGATTTCAACTGTAGAACTACCAAACTCTTCCATTGAGAAGAGAGACATTTGTCTAGAGGAGAGATATTCAATATCTGCATCTAACTGGAATTGTGAAGAGTCATATTCTAAAGGTGCCTCAAAATTTTCTAATGTATTTAGAATTTGACTGTCCTCACTGATTTCAGAGATGGTTAGAACAGGTTGAAGGGTTTCCTCATCATTAATCCACTCATCTTCTCCTATTTCTGTTATTGCCTTTGCGGGAGGATACAAGTTGAATTTCTTGGTAGAATTACCATCTGATATATACATGTCTCCCGACCTACAACTTATGAAAGCATCAGCTGTGGCCAGCCAAGGTCTTCCTAGAATAAGAGGATGTCCTCCTAGATTGTTCTTGGGAGTTAAAATCATAAAATCAACTGGATACTCCCAAGAGTCTAGTGAGACTGGAATGTCTTCCAATACACCATCAGGTTTAATGATTGATCTGTCTGCAAGTTGCAGCAAAGTAGGTGTAAAGAGAAGATTAGGAAGTTTTAACTGATCCATGGTCTGTCTACTCATAATGTTGATAGCGGCTCCTAAGTCAATCAAAGTATTTGGGATTTCAACCCCATTAATATGAGTTTTAACAATAGGGCTACCGGGATCTACATATTTTTGCATGGTAATTTTACCCATCATAATGTCTGCAATTTTTCCAACTAGATGTATCCTTTTTGTGTCTCTGGTTCTTTTTATTGTTTTTTTCAAACTCATCTCCTTTATTGTCTTTGCTAGAATGGGAATCTCCTTAATGGCTGTTAACAAGGGGATCTTGATACAGACATTTTTCAATTCATCTAGAAAGCTATAGTCAGGCAACCAAATCTGCTTCTCTACTCCTTTATCAATTTGCAATCTTTCAGGAAAAGGAGGAATAGCTGAAGATGTAGGTTGCTCTACTAAGGGAGTTGATTCTTTTTCTTTTTCTTTAATGCTTGGGTTTTGAAGGGATACTTCAGAACCTTTATTGGCTTTGAGAGATTCTTCCTCAGAAATGCTTGGTTGTTGAGTACTTGTAGAAGGTTGGTCTAAGATTCTACCTGATCTGAGTTGGACCTCATTGAGAGGGACAACCATATAGGTAGGGAATGGTTGACCTTCCATAAGTGGTTGACCTTCCATCACATAAGCATTTTGAGGATTCCTATTATTGGGGTTTGGTTGAGGTTGAGAGGGAAGTTGATTTGGCCTCTGCTGAGATTGTAACAAGAGTTGAGAATTTTGATTTTGTGGAGGAGGTTGTTGTTGAGGGAATGGTAATGACAATTGTTGACCTTGATTTGGAAGTTGGGGAGCTTGCTGGTTCTGAAAGGATTGAGGATATTGATAGAATTGGGCAAATCTCCCATAAGGATTTTGCATTTGCATGCTTTGCAACCATGCTTGGAAAGGGTTTTGTGGTTGTGACCAAGGTTGTTGCCAAGGATTCCAATTTGGTGGGGGCTGGAAATTCATAGAGTTGTTAAACCCTTGATTTTGCTGTCCCTGCCAAGGTTTCCTTGCAACAAAACAAAGAGATTCAAGCATACTTGGATCTTCTTGAAAGACTGCTTTGAGGCCAGGGATTGAAGGACATTCCTTGGTCTCATGAGTTTCTGAGCAAATTACACAGGTTTCCACAACTTGTGCTTCCAAGGGACATTCCCTTAAAGCATGCTTCTTTCTACACTTCGGGCAAAAAATGGTCATAGCCTCGGCTTCTGCCTTTTGTTTATTCTGAATCTTAAGGGTGTCAATTTGTTCACTAAGACTCCCTAAGATGTCAGTTTTAAATTCATCTAGCATATTACCGATTTCAGCCCTACTCACTGATCCTGTTGCAGATTTATTTGCCCTAAGGAGAGAAGGATCTCTAGGCCCTTTTTGAGTTTTTGATTTGCCTCTTGAGAGATGGGTACATAGTTCTGCTATATCACTGAGAGGAAGTTGAGAAATATCCCCTTTCCCCATCATGTTTAAGATATCTATCCACTCATCCCTAATGGCTTTTAATAAGAGGGCTTTTAAGGTCTCTTCATCCAAGGTGCTCATTTTTGCTCTTTTTAAATTATATTGAAATCTCTCAAGTAAATCTTCTAATCTCTCATCTTCTTTTTGCATCATTTTAAAAACCTCATCCTTATGATTAGTAGGCATACAATAGTCCAAATACCTATCCAAAAAGGTTTGTTTCATTTCATCCCAGGTCCTAATGGACTGAGTAAGTAACCCCATGAACCATTTCAAAGCTTGATCCTTTAACGTTGATGGGAACAGTTTGAGTTTCTGAGTATCATCCAGATAGTCATAAGTTCGACACACAACTTCAAATTCAAACAAGAATGTTTCAGGGTCCTCAGTTCTTAATCCATGAAAATTTGGGAGAACAGATGGTGATATGTTTTTCATAGTGGCTCGGGAGTCCTCATCAACAATGGGAAACCCAAATGTGTTATCCCCATCTCTATTTCCTCCAATGGGACCTCTACCTCCTCCATTGTTATTGTTATTTCCTCCTCCTCCTCTACCTCTACCTCCTCCTTCTTCTTCGGCCATGATGATTCTCCTAGGGATTTCAAAATCTTCTGGTTCTTCTACAAGGGGTGAATGAGAAGAGATTTCTCCTTCCTCTTCAGGTGAGTCTATTTCCTCAATTACAATTGGTTGTCTGGTAGGAGAAAGAGAAGAGTCTCTTCCTAGTTCGAACTCAATAGAAGGTATAGGAGAGTCAACTCTTGGTTCTTGAATTTCAGGACTAGGAGTTTCGGTTGGAGATAAGGGAGGTATCTCTTGTCTATCTCTTGAAGCAGATGGACTTGTAAAAATTGAACTTCGAGCTCTAGCTAAAAACCTTCCCCTAGAATCTCTAGCTCTATGCATGTCATTTTTATTTTATCCTCAAGTTAAGTTAAATAGTTCTTTTTCTGATCTTCCAGTTCACTCTAGGTGCAAGAAGAGAGCATACTTAAGAAACTATTAGATTAATAACTTTCTCCTTTCTGATCCTCCAGATCACTTCAAAGTGCAAGAGGAGAGCATACTTAGATAGGTTATTAACTTCTTTTCTTGAAGTTGTTGTTGTTTTTTTTTTTATATTTTTTTTCTTCTAAGAATATGGCTACTTAATTTCACTTCCCCGACAACGGCGCCAAAATGTTTAGTCAATTTAGTGTTATCTAAATTGCTAGTATTTATTGTCAACCCGGGGCTCGTAAGCTGATGAAGTGAAGGTGTACTATATGTACTTAAGTATCCTCTTAGAGTTTTTCTTATCGTTGGGGGTGTTGTTGCGGTTTAATTATGTTCCTAGATGGAATGAGAATTTATAGACAAGTGAGTGATGGTGTGTGTGTAGAGTGAATTCTAAATGAGTGAAAGTGTGTGTTGAGTGATCTCTAACTATTTGCTTGAAAGGAAATGCTTGGAATAAATAAATGAAATTGAAATGACTTGAAATAAACTTGAAAGCAAATGACCACTACCAATGGCACTAGACACCGTTCAAGTTGCTGCTAATAAAAGGAAAAAGAGTCACTTTTAAAACCCAAGAATGAAGATTATCTCTCTCTAACTCAATGCCTCAAAGCACATGTACTGTGTAAAGCACGGAAAGAAAGTAGCTTAAGTGGAATTATAAAAGTGAGAAAAATATGCTTGAAAGACTAATGATAATAATTTGCTATTTCTAATACTCTACTTCAGCCATATGTACTATGGGAAGCATGATTAGAAAGTAGTGAGGAAATAGTCTAGGAAACACTTTAAAATCAAAACTTTTACTTTAAAGACTAGTGGTAATGATTTACTCTTTCTAACTCAATACTTCAAAGCACATGTACTGTGTAAAGTAAGGAAAGAAAGTAGCTTAAGAACAGTCCAAAAAGCACCCAAACAAGCTGCAAGTTAGTGATATTTTGATCTTAAAAGATAGTAGTTTATGATGAAGATCATTCATGTATGTTAACAGCTCTTTGAGAAATAAGATTAAAAACTAACTATAAAGACAAAGGCAGCACTTGAATTGTCAACTTCAAATACCATTAGCTGTAAAGCAAACACAACACATATAAAAATAAATCCCGGGCTAAAAGAAACCTGCAAAGAAATAACACTGATCAGCTGAAAATAAAGGAAAACAAGTAAATCAAACTATACATGCTTAAGGAAACAAATGAGAAAATAATGAAATGCTGCACATGAAATACTTTACAAAGGCTGAGATGAGCAGGGGCCCTCTGTTCATTCAGCCACAAGAGAACTCAAAGATCTGGAAACTTCAAAACAGTGCTATATTGATTTCTCCATTTGCAAAAAGTTTACAAACAGAGTGCTGGAATAGCACTAGAAAACAGAGTTCACAAACGCTTCTAAATTCAACACGAGTGCAGCAAAATACAACTAATCAAAAAGTTCTTTGAGCGTACGCAGACGCATCAATTTATAGGAATTTCTAAGCTATCCTTTGCGTACAGCTAGTTAACAGAAAAACGATAACAGTCATGCGTATTAAATGGCTCTTGACACATCACGGTTGCATAAACGAGTTTGGTGGTTCCTGTCATCATGGATAATAAATCCCTGTTGGATTGCGTCCTCTGCCGTCTTTAGAACCTGGACAAATCACCATTGGAGATGACGTGACCAAATAGCTTTCAAACACCGTTAAACCACTTTGAGTTGACCGTGGTTAAACCAGCTTTGACCATGGATGAAAGTGACGTGGATGGTTGGAACAATAGGATAGGAACCTCGACCACACTGATACCTGAGTGCCCATGTGGCCTGTCTAGCAAACTGACACGTGGATCATAGTGTTTAACAAAAAGGTTGCAGGATCTTCAGATAGCTGCGGGATTCCTGCAAGTAAGTCAAAAACTAAACAAATAGTCATCCATTAGCAAAACTTGCTTGATCATGCTTATTGACACTGAATGTAATGATCTGAGAGGTTTTATGGTGAAAATGAGGCAAAAGTGAAGGAAAGATAAGGAAAAGTGGAGGAAAATGGTAGACAAATAGGTGTAAAATAGAGGTTCTACAAAGACCAAGAAGCAGGTCCGACTAGAGCTTGTCTCGTACTTCGATGTGTTGATGCGCATCGCCACCAGCCCAGACTTGCCTATCAGTGCAGACATCATGCACAATTATGTCGTTGGCCTGTCCACATTGAATACAGTGATGCGCATGCTTTCAAACGAGTTGGAGAGAGGAGCCCAAGAAGTGTACCTAGATGCTATGGAGGCGAAGGTTAGGTTTCAGACGGATGTCACCGTGGAACACACAGACACTATCAGAGACTACAGAGCTTAGCATCAATATGTTACTGTTGATCAGCATGAGGATGTTGAGCAGTTGGACTTCTATATTTTTCTAAGTCAGGGTGATGTCTAGTTTGGCTTGCTCAAGCCATTGTGTTCACATGGGCACATGTGCATTGTAATGTTGAGTCATGTCAAGTGTAATTCAAGTGTCAATAGTGAATGTAACAGTTGTAGAGTAGGTGAAGAGTCATGAGGGTAGTTGAATAGTCACAAAGGGGAATGTCAAGGGCCACCCCACCCTTTGCTATAAATAATCCCCCATAACTCATTGTATAGGCTCTTGGTCAACCAAGCCTCTGATAAGGCTATCTTGAAGAAAGCTTGGACAATATTGTAATGCGCCTTGGCTTCTCCACTGCACGGAGCTAGTTCATCTCTTTGGAGGAGCAGGCGGATGTGGCTGTAACACTTCATTGTTGGGGCTAACAGGTTTACATGGATGTATTGTATGATTGGGACTTACACTTATTTATATAATAAGAGCCAACACATTTTCATGCATATGTTTTTATTGTAGTTGGACTACTCCAGTTGCTTAGCAATATATGTTGTTTAACTTACGTGTTTGTGTATGAACTGCTTCGTATGTAATTATATGAATCTTGTTGCAGATTTGTTGTTGGTTTAACCATCACTTTGGATTTTCGACTGATTTGCTTTCCAGCTTGTGATGCATCTTCCCTCGTGTGTTCCCTTCTCAGCTGAGTACTGCTAAATGTTGTTAAGGGGCGCACTCATCTCACCCCCCCATGTGTTAGAACCTCTCATTCACCTTCCTTGACTCACTACAGTGGTCACGCCCTTGCTACTAACAGAGTTGTCTTACTTGCCTCTGTGTGACATCGCGGTCTAGGCATTACCTTACGACCCACTGCTAGGAATCCTACACTAAACGGTTTGAGGTCTAATTGGGACTTCTTACCAGGGAGATCCCCTTGACATGTTGGCAGGTCCAGCATCGTCAACATTTCTGGTGCTAGAAGGAGGGCCAGATGAAAGTTGTGTCCTCTCATCCAGTTTTGAACCTCTACATGCCTTTCATGGATTCTTGCACTCTTCTCCCCCCTAAGTGTTTTTCGAATCATGAAGATGTCTCCATCACAGGGGATTTTTTCGATCTCTTGTCCACTTCCACATGTGATGGTGAAGGCGAAGTGGCCTAGACTGAGTACTTACATGGCTTTCTTACCATGCTTCATGAGGAAGATGGATGTTCTAACGAATAGGCCAGCTTGCTGCTTGCACACAAACTTCATGAATCTCCATGTAGATGGTTTCTTAGCCTACCGGCTGACAGCGTGCACTCACTTGAGCACTTTTATGATCTTATTGAAGACAATTTCTATCATTTTGATCAAGACCTTCTTGACCAGAAATTGTTACAACAACATAAGGCTCTGCATGAATCGATTATTGATTTTTGGCAGCACTTCCGTGACTTGCAGTTTCAAGCTCTCAGGATCCAGATGAAATTTGCTTATCTCTAGGACCGTTCGAGTATTGCCTTAAGAAATGTGCCTGTCCTAAGAAGAAGCTTGAGATCAAGCCTCACTCAACATTCTTCATTGATGGAGTTGTGCAATCTCATGTGGATGCGGTCACTGTCTCGACTGATTATCCGCCTTCCTCTCATTCAACAGCGCCACCACTACCAAGTGATGTTGAGGATCATGCTCACACAACTGTTCATCTTTCACATTCTCCCAACATCACTTCACTCAATTTTCGCGCAGATTTGGTTGTGATTACTTCGAGTTCTCATATGCATTCTGTTCTACGACCTCCATCTTCACACTCGGGTGTTCCCCCAGATGATGTTGTCTTGTGTTCATCCATTCCGAACTCTTCACTTGCTGTGAATGAGGAACAATCCATTGACAGAGTTGGTGTTGCAAAACCAACATGCGATGTCATTCATGAAGAGTATGAGTGGGAGCTTGAGCGTCAACACTCAGCGAAGGATGACTTCCTTCCGGCTGAGCCCCCTCCGTTCTTTCCTAACATCTTTGATGAACCTTCCATCCATGATTTTGCATTTGTGTCTTCATCCACAGATGCACCCATTATTGATCACTCGCAAGACTCACCGGATGTTGGCCCATCATTCGACAACGAAGAGGATAAGCTATTCATTGAAAAACCACTTGATCTTTCATCTATATTTTCCAGAAACACAGAGGATGAGTTTGTTTGATTTTCATCTACCTCTCTATTTGATTCATCTGATCATGAGGATGCCGAAAAAAACATTGATTTTTCTGATCGTGGTGGTCGTGATCCATTTGTTTCCATATTTGATCACAGTCATGACTCTATCATAGTTTATCTTTCGAAGCCATCGGTTTATGATTATCTATCTGATGATGAAGTTGAAACACCCAAGACTATCGGGGCACTTCAACCCAAGCTGATGGTTATGTCAGGTCCTCGCTCTCTTGGGGTTAGTCTCACTTCCAATCAGAAAACTGTTTGATCACCCAACGCTCCTCATCACTCATCTGTCTGCATTGAAGATCCATATCACACACAGATCACATCTCCTCCACTCGAACTCCATGATCCCATCGCTCATGCATTGGAGGAATCTTACATTGAAAGCACACGTGTACGACACAAGTTATCTTTTTTTCTTACGTTTGCTTGCATGTCTCAGTCGAGAGTGTGCTTGTGCTTCAAAGTTGCACGCAGTGTCACACAACACCATGATAAGTCCACAGACTGCTCTTCATGTGCTTGCACTCACTTATGTCTTGTGGGCACTGTCAGACACGAAGTGTGGTTGTCTGCATTATTGTATCTTTCTTGTTTGTTGGTTCGCACAACTGGGTTGCTCGCGGAAAAAGCCTTCACCAACATGGGTCTACCAATGCCCTGATGGCTGCATTGGAAATATCACTTCACGTGATCAGGCCCATGCACCGTTAGTGTAGGAGTAGGAGTAGTGTTTGCTTTCAGTCAGTTTGCTTGCATGTTTGTTTGCTTATTCGCTTTGTTTGCTTGTTCGTCTGCTTGCTTGTTTGCTTACTCGATTTGCTTTCACTTTTGCTTTTGATTTTTCTTTTCTTTGATGTTTGTTAGTTCGTTTGTTTTGTTTGTAGGCTAGTTCTGCATGAAACCATGTATGACTCTCGAAACAAGCTAGGTGAAGTACAAGAGGGTTTGTACAGCTATCGCTACTTGGTTATCTATCATCTTGCCTCTGTATGAAGAGCTTTTTACTTTCATTCCATGATACGTCGATGGAAAACACATACTGTTTGAAGTGAACCTTGGTGAAAACACAATGCTTGCGCGCTAACTAGTGTTACCTTCTCTAGTCAGTTGTTTTTGGGTTAACCCTTGTCAGATCAGTCAAGTAGTGTAAGGTGAGGGGGAAAACCTTAACGGGGACGTCAAAGATATAATAAACTACTTCTCTGCTGGAACAACCTCTTCTGCTCTCAATAAGTCGGGATACCTCTTTCGCCTCTGAAATGAATAAGTGTTATGCACGGTTGAAAAAATGAAAAATGAAAAGTCAAAAAATACAAAATGAAAAATGAATAAGGCGAAAGAAGAGAAAGTCTTCCTGCGCAGGGAGGTGATGCAAGTAACTCTGTCGGGGTACTGACCAGGCTCGCTAGTAGTGGAGCCATGCTTGTGCTCCTATGTGACTCCACCGGGGTACTGTCCAGGCCTGCTAGCAGTGGAGCAACACCAAAGATGAAACTAAGACTCTGATGACTATACTGCCTGTGCACCTATATACCCCTCAACCCCAATCGAAACAACTGTGTTTCCTTGGCTTGGAATGCTACATCTTACAATTAAGCCAGTGTGAAACCAAGATGAGCTGAGAATTGAACAATACTTCCGGAGGTGTTAGACTTGCCTTTCACGAACAAGGTCCATTCAGAGAGCTGGAGTTCTACCAGTGTGTCGCCAAGTGTTGTAGCGGCTACAACCACCCTCCAAAATTTTTCCTTAGCCCGTTTTGGAGCCTCCCTACCAACCTTACACAACACTTTGTCTTGCTTCGTCAAGTACACAAGATTCAGTGTTTTTCATGCACAAAGGCAGCCTGTCGAGCACAGTTTGATCCATTCCCCTCATAGGTTGTTCACCCGGACTTGGTCCAGCTGCAGGCTGAGAAGCTTCCCCTAAAAAATTGTGCATTTTTGGAGGGAAACCATCCTTCCCTCTAGAAATTGCGTAATCCTCTCTGGCACCGTGTTGGGCTCCAGGATTGCACAATCCTGCCAGTCAACGCTCCCAGCAGGATTTGTGCAAATTTCCCCAGCAAGGCTGCTCAACCGAGAATTTGCGCAAATCTGGGCAGCAATCAACTGCTCTGCCTAGAAATTGTACAAACCTCCTGGGTAGTCAACCCAGATCCCAGCCAGGAATGCGCATTTTCTCAAGCAGTTGAGCAGCTGCATGCATGAGCAATCCAGTTGACCAGTCCCACCTGGGAACAAGGAAACTTGACTTGCATGCATGCATGAATGGTTCTTTCCGGAATAGCAAAAGGAAACATGAAAAAGGCATCCCATGATTCATGGAGCTATTTTTAGTAGCTGGGGGTTGCATGCAAAGTTTTTTTAGAAGTTTCCCTCCAAGTGTCGCTTTTTCCTAGATTTGTGGCATGCGCGTCATGAGCCCAAAATTATTTATTCAACGCATCAGAGCTCATTCTTTCACATCAATCTTGGAGCTCTGACATCCCACAACACATCTAGGAATCTTCGACACGTCTAGCTCAGCTATTCATGGGTAAGTGGCCTCAACTTGTCTTTTTCACCATTTCTGTCGCTTTTTGCGTATTTGCTTGTATGAGTGTTGTTTTCTTGATTTCTTTGAACGTTTGTTGTTGTTTACATGAATACTAGCTTGTCCTAGCTCCGTTTCAGTTTTCATTTCCATCTCACTGTTGTCGCATGGATGAAATTGTTTTGCACGAACATTCGCCCAACCGGCAAACCGCTTCACCCACATGCATGTTGATCTATTTGTTGAATCTTAATTCATGTTTTGCATGCACTGTTAATCACTTCTACTATCACTTAATGTCGTCATGCATTCACTGTCTTATTTGCTTTCAGTTGCCCGTCGGCGAGCCGGGCCAACCTTAGCTCAGACTCTGCCTCACTGAGACTGCATTGCGCAATCTGGGGAAGGAAGGCTCTGCCTTCCTCTCCAGAAATGCGCATTTTTTCCTAGCACTAGCCTCCAAGACTATTTTATGCATTTCTAGAGGACAGTGACTATTGGCCCAGGAAATTGCGCAAATCAGTCCTTGGGCTTGCAGTCCTTCTCAGCTAGAATTGCACATTGTGCAATCCCAGAAGCCAACAACCAATCTAGATTGCGCATTGTGCAATCCTAGAAGCCAGCAACCAGTCTGGATTATGCATTGCGCAGATCCAGCAACCAGTCCTACCTCCCAGACAACCCAGACTTCCTTTTTCACAGTTCTAGCAGCTAGTCACCTAGCCTCCCAGACAACCCAGACTGCCTTTTGCATAGTTCTGGCAGCTAGTCACCCAGCCTCCCAAAAGAAATTGTGCAATCTTTCTCATCAATTTCCTAGGTATGTGTTGTGTCATTCCCCGGAATTTGCTTTTTTTTCACTGACATATTTCTTGCCATGCATGTTGCTTGTCTCCAGATATTTCAGGTGTTCATCCGTCTCAATGGCTTCCAAGAGAATAGGATCTTAGGACACTGATGGAAATGCAGTTGGAGAAGCAGCTGAGAAAATGTCCTCTAATCTTCTGATCTATGAAGATACAAAGTTGTATCTAGACAAGGACATCAAACTGAAGTGGCAATAAGTCAATGAAACACTTGCAGGCACTTTTTGGGGACACCTCAAAGATTGTCAGGTGTACATTAACATTCACAGTCTGGCTTGTACCGATTGCATGCAGATATCCCATGTTCCCATGCTCAGACATGATACACTAGATCGTCTCTCACACTGATCCCAAGATGATGACCTTGAGATGTGTTAGTGGGACGAAGCTTGTGACCTTCTAGGAATAGGATTATGATGAGATGTATCAGATGTCCAAACCCGTGACTATCATGGAGACTCCATTCAGCTTACCTAACAACAGTGCTAACTCCAGAGACATTATGAAGGATTGGGTAAAGGAGCTAGCGCATTTCAGGATGACATCCAACCAGGTCTATAAGACAAAGATACTGAGGAGGGCGTACCAATACTTGATCATATTTTCTTATCGACTGTATGACCAAACAAGCATGAAAACCTTCCCACAGAGTTGGGTGGTTGCACTGGACCAAGTGGCTAGAGAAGGAAAACCATGTAACTGGTCTGACATACTGGTTTATCTGCTGAAGGAGCAAGTCACGAAGGCTCGACAGTCACTCAGAGGTATGCATGCAGAGATTTACATGTCCGCCTACATCCTAGATGCAGTCTGTGCCCGACACGAGTTCCCAGGCTTGGAGTGGGCATGGTCACCGGCGAAGACTGCTGTGAACACATATTTCAAGTTGTTGTTTGAATGCAACTTCAAAGGAGTAATCACATGACTATCTGATCATTTTGTTGTCCCTTTGTGAAAGATGATATTCGAACAAGATCCACCCAGCATGTCAAAGGAAGAAATGGAGGCATTGATAGGTATTGCAGATTGGTATGCCTCACTGACCGACACTTTCATCCGAATGTTCAGTGCAGAGAAGCCTCCGCATGTTCCGCCAAAGTTTGCCTTGGACGTACCTTTCATGCAGGAAGTACCCTATCACATCTCGACAGGATTGACAGCTAGACTGCAGCGGAAGAAGGAACCTTGGCCCACTCTTCAATTGCGAATTGGGTTATATGAGATCTGAAGTATCAAGCAAGCGGATGTCGAAGCAGAACTGATGAAGAAGTACTCGTTCTACCTCCGAAGCTACAATCTGCATGACCCACATTGCATTGTGAAGGATCACTGCATGAGAGTTTAGTTCAAATGGATCTACAGGGCATTTCATTAGGCCAAGGAGGACCCATGGAGATATTGTTACAATTTCTCCAGACTTAATGAATCGGTTGGATTCTCTGTGGAGTGGTTAGTAAGGTAGTGTGAAGTAGCATCACGGAGAGCACCAACAGTATCAGCAGTAGCAGCAGTGGCAGCAGAGCCAAGCATACCAATGCGCGACAAAGGGAAGAGGAAGATTGTTGATCGCATGGAGGAGGAGAAAAGTTGCAAGTTTCGAGCAGATCCACTTGTAGAGAAAGCAGCTATGGCTATAGAGGCAAAGAGGTAGTAGCGCGACAAGCGAATCACGCGAAGGCAGAAGGATAAGAAGAGAATGGAAGAAGTAGAGAAGGAGTTGCATGAGCTGAGAGAGCAACTCTGAAAGGAACAAGAGCTACGCAAACAAGAGAGGGAAGTGCAGCAGCAACAAATACAACAGGGGGTGCATCATGTGCAAATAGATGAAGCAGCTCTCATACAAGTAGTTGATTCATTTGAACAGTTGGCATCAAGCGAACAGGGTGAACCATCATAGGGGCAAGACTTTTCTCATGAGATAGAACATGCACTTCAACAGTTGGATGCAGACATGGAGCAGCAGGAGTTGGAACAGGACACCGACCTCATGCCTCACCACAAAGAGGTCAACTCACCTGCTTCAATGCATCTAGAAGAAGAGCAAGTCTTGGATGACCAAGGAGGCACTGAGATCCTTGGTGATCATCTGGAAGAAGAGATGCACAACATCTCGTTTGATGAATCCCAACATAGAGTTGTGCAGTCTCGCAGAGTGTCAACTCTGGAGGATCAAACATCTCCTACGTAAGTTGAAGAATGAGTGATTGTGACTGATTACGCAAGCATCCAACTACTTTGGCTGATGCAACTAGTGTATGCCGAATCCACTAGCTCAAGTGTTCATTTTCTTATAGCTGAGAATGAGCGAATGGCGAAGGAACTACAAGTGGCCAAGCAAGGAGGAGACTTGGTGACAATGTCCACATGAGATGAATTGAAGAAGGAAACACTAGATGAAGTATTGTCCCTTGACACAGTTATGTGAGCATTGTACTCCAAGTTTGGTATCGTGCACAAGGCATTCGTCCATCTCAACGAATGACAACAGTGATGTGCTAGGAGAACACGCATCTTGATGAACATACATGTTGTTGATGACATGTAAACATGGACGATGAAGTACAAGGGAGCCCCACTTCACTTGCCAAAGATGATGAGGCCAAATGCGGTTGAGCTGAAAGCACGTATCCAGATTCAGATCTGGAACTATGAGGACCTCCCACAACTCATCACTAGCATACAGGCTTCCCATGCACGAGTATTCAACAGCATGGATGTTGTGGTGTGCACACATGCGATCCCATCACTTGGGACTCTCACCCAGGCAAAGACCAAGAAGAGGTCCTACTAGAGCTTGTCTCGTACTTCGACGAGTTGATGCGCATCGCCACCAACCCAGACTTGCTTATCAATGCAGACATCATGCACAAGTATGTCATTGGCCCTGCCACATTGAAGACAATGATGCGCATGCTTTCAGACGAGTTGGATAGAGGAGCCCGAGCAGTGTACCTGGATGTTATGGAGGCGAAGGTGAGGTTTCAAACGGATGTCACTGCGGAACACACAGACACTATCAGAGACTACAGAGCTTGGCATCAATATGTTACTATTGATCAGCATGAGGATGTTGAGCAATTGGACTTTTATAGTTGTCTAAGTCAAAGTGATGTCTAGATTGGCTTGCTCAAGCCATTGTGTTCACATGGGTACATGTGCATTGTAATGTTGAGTCATGTCAAGTGTAAGTCAAGTGTCAATAGTTAACGTAACATTCATAGAGTAGGTGAAGAGTCATGAGGGTAGTTGAACAGTCACAAAGGGGAATGTCAAGGGCCACCCCACCCTTTGCTATAAATAGTCCCTCATAACTCATTGTATAGGATTTTGGTCAACCAAGCTTCTGATAAGGCTATCTTGAAGAAATCTTGGACAATATTGTAACGCTCCTTGGCTTCTCCACTGCACGAAACTAGTTCATATCTTTGGAGGAGCAGGGGGATGTGGATGTAACGCTTCACTGTTGGGGCTAGCAGGTTTACATGGATGTATTGTATGACTAGGACTTACACTTCTTTATATAATAAGAGCCAACACATTTTCATGCATATGTTGTTATTGTAGTTGGACTACTCTGATTGCTTGGCAATATATGTTGTTTAACGTACGTATTTGTGTATGAATTGCTTCGTATGCAATTATATGAATCTTGTTCTAGATGTGCTATTGGTTTAACCATCACTTTGGATTGTCGAATGATCTGCTTTCTAGCTTGTGATGCATCTTCGCTTGTGTGTTCCCTTCTCAGCTGAGTACTGCTACAGGTTGCTAAGGGGTGCACTCATCTCACCCCCCATGTGTTAGAACCTCTCATTCACCTTCCTTGACTCACTACTATGGTCACACCCTTGCTACTAACAGAGTTATCTTACTTTCCTTTGTGCGACATCGTGGTCAAGGAATTACCTTATGACCCACTGCTAAGACTCCTACACCAAATGGTCTGAGGTATAATTGGGACTTCTTATCGAGGAGATCCCCTTGACATGTTGACGATCCAGCACCATCAATAGACACCCAAAGAGTTGGCATAGTTATCAGGACTCTGTCAATGGTCCAGAGAAGTTGCCAGATTAGGAACAACTGTGGTTAGATTTGATGTAGGAGGAGATCAAGAGGAACACCAGAGATGGTACCTCTTCTAAGGAAGTGAAAGAGGATTTTGCCTTAGCGAGTAAGGAAAAGAAGGCAAAGGGAAAGAAGTCCCAAGGTGAGGAGGGTGGAAAGAAGATGGACTTGACAAAATTCAAGTGTTTTCACTGTCACGAGCACAGGCACTATGACAAGAACTACCCACAAAAGAAAGAAGCAATAAGGAGCTGACAGTAGCGGTAGGAGGTGAAGCTCTAGCTTCACAATTCAAACTTGATTTCAGTCTCATTGCATGCATGGCCAACACTGTCATGGGAGGTGTGTGGTATCTTGATAGCGGTGCCTCATTCCATATGACGAAGAATAGAGATCTCTTTAGTGATTTTGAGGAGAAAGACCTCAAGCAGAGCATAGTGTTTGGAGATGACGAAAGGTATAGAGATATCAGGATCAGTACAGTTACCTTTTAGAGGGAGTCTGACTCCCCTCTCAGGATCACAAATGTGATGTATGTTCGAGGACTAAAGAAGAATCTTGTTTCAGACGTGGTATTGGAAGACCGTGGCTATGATGTGGTTTTTAATAAGGGAAAGGTTTTCCTTAGACACATCACCACAGGATAGGTGAAACAAATCGGTGCACGGGTCAAGAATCTGAATTCTATTGAGGTTCAAGATGCATGCAAAGCCTTGAGGAGCAAGGAAAAGGTTAGAGAATTGGTGGTTGAGAGGGAGAGTAAATTACCTCTCAACATGTAGCCCCAAAAGAAGCCTCAGAAGTAGCTTTAGGAAGTTGTGGAGCAGCTACAGCTAGAGAAGATGAGAGGAGACCGAGTGGAGAGTTCCACTCAAGTAGAGAAGAAGCAGTCTCAAAAAATTGTGGAGCAGCCACAATTGGAGAAGTAGAGAGGATACTGAGTGGATGCATCCACTCATATAGAGACCTCCAGTAGGGGGGAATTTCGAGCCAGGTGGGCAGAGGGATCACATGCATCCATACCTCCATGTGTGAGGTGGGGCGATGTGAAGTGATAGTCCCAAGAAGGGATGAAATTGGGCAGGTTCCATAGAGAGGTTTTATCTCATGGATCGTACCTTGCTACAGGAGAAAAAGGAAAAAAGTAGCGGGAGGAATCAGTGGGATTGATGCAGTCAGAGATCAGAGTGACAGAGGCTAGAGCAGTCAGATACTGAAGAGTGTAGAGAAGATTTGACAATAGTGCAGGAAGGCAGAGTCAACAGAAGTGCAAAGTTTTTAGTTGACAGAGGCAATAACAGTCGGAGACTTTGATGACAGGGGCATCATTCTGATTCAGGTTGGATGTTTTTTTTTGTTTCTGGAGTTGCTGGAGCAACAACACTAGAGAGAAGTGTTGCATGTATAATATTCCAAAAGTTCAGGATCAGGATCAAGTTGAATTCCTTTCTTGTTGAGAGGGAGTGCTGAAAATAGCAACAAGAAATGATAAAAATAGAATCCTGAAATTCCAGTTTAATTTGTCCTTGAATTAAATTGAAAATTAAAATTGAATTCTATTCTCATATAAACTTGTAAATAGTTAATTAAGTTTAATTAACTTAATTAGCTTAGGAATTTCGAGTTGGAAGTCTTTCTGAAGACATGTATATGTTCTCCCTATTTTATAGGGGTCCAGGATGAGTTAATTATGAGTTGTAATTAAATAACCCAATTTATTGAGTTAAATTCAGTTAAATTAGTTCCAAACTGTTTGAGGAACTAATAGTGAGTTAACAATTAGTTGGCACACTAATTCATTAACTAGTGTTACTCCAATTAACTGAATATTCCCTCATAAAAAACTCATTCATGTCAATTCTGAGAAAGACCTAGTTGAGACTAGAGTGCAGGGACAATGTACTATCACTTGTATAATTTTCCGAGTTGTACAGATGATGCATGCAATCAGGAACTGAACCTTGAAGGGACTGTGCAATTTTGGATGCACTAGATTCTCATTAATATGTGCTATTAATCCATAGGAATTGCGCAAGGAAATAGGGACTTGGAGAGCTGCAGAATTGGCTAAGTGTTGGCCAAGAGTTTGCTTGTGAGTTGGAGATTGATTTTACTGAGTGCTGGGATTTTTCTTGACAGAACAAGCATTGTATTATCATCTTGGATTTATGATATATGCAATACAAATAGTGGGGTTTTGAGCTGTGGCTTTCCCCAGATACTTATTGTGTTATGTGTATTTGATTATCTTCCTCTTTTCAGTTATTATTTTCATTGATCTACTGGCTTCTGCTAGTTGATAGTAGAAGTAGTTTCTTGTCTCTTGCTATAGTACATTGCATGAGCTTGTGAATCTACATGATTTTCTACATGACCCACTTGATTGCACTCTCTTACAACCTATGTTCTATAGGTACTACGTCTATACACAAGCCTCGTCCACCTATTTGGGCTGAAACAACATCACTTGATCATGTAGAAAGCGATGTAGATCCCCCAAATACTTGAGTACATTTGGCTTCTTTGGAGAGATACCCAACATTATAACTATGTTTCTAAACTCCGTGGTGTACTCTTGCATGCTTTGGTCCAACTTTTACTTGAAGTAGTGCCATCGGATCCACTGGTCCTCTACGTACCCAATGGATAAAACAATGATTTAATGGGGATTTTGAAGTCCTCCCACTTAGTCACTATAGGTTATCCCTCCAACATCAGGGTCTCCATGTGGCTATACCACCAAGTCAGTGCATGGCCCTCTAATTTAAGCTACACAAATGAGATATTTTGTCCTTCCTCAATTTCATGGACACTGAAATAAACTTCCAGTTTTCTAAAACCAGTGATTCAGCTTTAGAGTGTCGATCTCGCCATGGTATGACTTCATATCAATTTTTGGTTCCATTTTAAATAGGGGTTGTGATTGGCTCATGACACTCAAACTGGGTTTATCTTTCTGGGTTCCTTCTTCAGCTAGTTCTCTTTTTCTAATCCACCTTCTGATTTGTCCTCTGCATTTAAACCGCCATCTTCTCAAAATATCCCAAGCTTATTGCTCAGGTCCACCATGAGGAGGATTACATTGCAATTTATATCTATGAATTGTTATTCCAGTTGCGAAAACCTCCTTTCTACAGGATCATGAGGGTCATTTACAGATTCGTTGGCCATAATTAGGGTTTTACGATTTTCGGCCCCGCCAATCTAGATCCCTTACAAATCTCCACAAAATAACCAAAGAAACTTGCTATGATACCAATATGATCCATAAATTGTCATGGATATTCTACTGGATAGTTTTTCACAACAAATCTGATAATATTATATTAAAAATATGAAATTCTACACTATTATAGTTTTACTAAATTTCTAGATCCGTATATTTTACTATAATTAGTGCATGCATGTGGATGGAAATTAGGAAGAAAATAGAGAATGAAAAAATAAAGGCTCACACACACACACATAAGATACAAGGTATTCTATGGGGAACCTTTTCAGGAGAAAACTCAGTTGGAAGGTGAGGTCACTCCGCTCTCTTTTTATGTCTGGAAATATGGCTACACGTACAAAGAAGTATGACCTTTGGCCCATGGGATACTAAAGTGCACAAATCCTCTTTGTGTGCTCTACCTCCTATCCCTCTTGGCTATATTTTCTCAACTATGGAACAAATGCACTCGAAAGAATGGAATGCTTCTTCCTCCTAGTGGCCTGGTTATAACACAACCCGATATCCTACTAGTGGTTAAGTTTGACTACCTCAACTCTTAACCAGAGTTACAATATAGATTCTTCTAGAGTATTTTACATCATAATCACATGTCTAGCCCCTTTTCCATGAATAATGGGAGCTGATACAACATCCTCTCAAGCCATGGTGGTGAAAATAGGAAGGTCAACTTTTGAGTGGCATAACTTTAGCATACAAACTCTGATTGAAACACTTCTTATGTCGTTGGAAAGATCTTTAGGTGTAGAATAGCATGAAAAGGTGTTGTGCTCAAGCTGCAAGTTTTACCCCTAAAAAACATTGTTTGATGCCTCAAAATTCTCCTGGAAGGTTTCATACCCCGTTTTACCAAATTGTGTCTCGTCGGTAAAAATGATCAGTTGAGTTGATTGCTCCAATTTTTCCACTCTGCATGAATCGAGATGGATGAAAAAAAATATAATGATCCAATCCATATCAAATCTCCCAATTTTGGGAGGATTTTGGTCCCCAAAAGCTTCTATTGAATGAGGTGAGGAAGTTTTTCCTCCAACTTCTCTCTGGTGTACCATTTAGCTTTGCCTAGAAGTTGTCCCTTCAACCTAATCTTCCAAAAATCATGTTGCACCCCTCTTGTAGTTTTGGACCTATTCTTCAAAACTGTATCTTCTGTCAATTTTGCCTTAGCATCTGGTGCCAAATCCTCCACAGATGGTAGGACATGTTCCTATTCCTGATCTAGCATGGAAGGCTCATAGAGTTTCAAGTTATCTACATTCACAACTGAGTAAATGCACATATATGGTGGTAAACCAAGTCAATCGACATTATCACCCACCTTTCCCAGTATCTCAAAGGGTCCATACCTTAGATCTTTGATTTTCTTACTAGGCCCCTGTAGCCTGTCCTTGTTCAATTGTAGTCATACTCTATTGCCCACCATGAAGGATTTCTCTATTATGTGCTAACCATGTTTGGCCTTATACTTCTCCTGTGACTTTTGCAGTGTTTCTTGTACTTGTAGGCAGATATACCTCGTCTTCTCTATAAAATTTTCAGCCCTCAAAGCATCTCTTATAAGATATTCCCTCACTCCTACTTGTTTCCCATATGCAATATCCAAAGGTGAAGGTGGCAAATATCCAAAACAAGTTTCAAAAGGGGAATTTCATGTAGAAGTTTGGACCGCTTTGTTGTAAGAATGTTGTATATATAGCAATTTTTCATCCCAAGTCTTCAGATAATTCTGGTTGTATATCCTCACAAGCTACACCAAAGTCCTACTAACTAATTTTTTTTCCCATCTACTTGTGGATGAAATGTTGTAGATATCTTCATATTTGTATGCATCTTCTCCAACAATGTAGTCCAGAATGCATTAAGAAATTTGTTATCCTTGCCTGAAATGATGCTCCTTGGAATCCCAAAGTGCACCCAAACCTATCCAAAGAACAAATTTGTTACTTCTTTCTCACTGATGCTCTTTTATAGGGCATCAGAACACACATCTTGCTGAACCTATCAACTACCATGAATAGGTAGTCATGTCCCTTCCTAGTTGTTTATAAAACTACTACAAATTCCATGGGAATGCTTTACCAAGGACGAGTAGGTACAGGTAATGGATGATATAGACCTTGTTTCTTATTGCTAATCTTGATGGTAGAACAAAGCATGCATCCTCTTGTGAACCTAACTACCTGCTCTTGCATCTTGGGCCAATACACATACCTCTGCAAGTTAGCCACGATCTTCCCTACACCAAATTTCCTTGCAACCTTAGAGGTGTGATCCTCTCTAATCAGCTGCAATCGTTCACCTTTAGGAAGACATAGCTTATCCAACCTCTACAGTAACCCATCCTAGAGATGGTATTTAATGGTGTTGTTGCCATTGTGTACGTGACTCTAGCTCTACAACAGTTGATACACCTACTTGAAGTCCTCATCCTATGAATATTCCTCTTTGTATGCATCATCGGTGAATGGCTACATGTACATAAGAGTCCCCAAAGTTGTGATATTTTATGTGGGTGGTCTTGAAAGCATGTCGGTAAACATGTTTTTGTTTCCCCTCTTATACTTGATTACCAAATGAAACTGTTGTAAAAACACTATCCACTTGTAATGCCTGGTCTTTTGTAGCTTACATTGGGCTTTCAAGTACCATAATGTTTGGTGATCTATGTGGATTACCATCTCTTTTCCCATCAGATAGTGCTCCCACTTATTCACAACTTGCACCATGGCATAAAGCTCCTTGTTGTAGGTAGGGTAGTTAATAATTTCCCCATGAAATACTTTAGAATGGTAGCGTATGGGCCTTCCTCACTGCATCAAGACAACTACCATAGCATACCCATTCACATCTGTCTCCACCTCAAAGGGTCACTACAAGTTTGGTAATGCCAAAAATGGTTTTTGACTGATCTTTTTCTTTAGCTCCTCGAAAGCCTTCTGATGAACTTTTCCTCATTGGAAACTCTTACCACTTCAGTGTTATGGCATGGAGCGTTGTTGCTACCACTAAAAATGAGGCTATGAATTTCCTCAAGTACTGTGCTTCCTAATGAAACTCCTAACCTCAAAAACATTAGTAGGAATAGGCCATTCCATAATGGCCTCCATCTTGGAAGGATATATATTTATTTCTTCTCCACCGATCACATACCCTGGATACATGAAAGACTGCTACACAAACTCGCACTTCTTGAGATTCTTTAGCAACTAGTGCTTCTTCAATGTTTCCATAATTATATATTAGTATATCATCCACATAGAAAATAACAAATGAATCTATAAAATGGTGCAGTACATCGTTCATTAATCTCATAAACATAGTTGGTGCATTACATAGGCCAAATGGCATGACTAACTTGTCATAAAAAACTTTCTTGGTTTTGAAGGCAATCTTCTAGGTATATTTTTCTTTGACTCGAACTTGGTGATATCCAGACTTCAAGTCTAACTTGGTGAAGTATTTTTCTTGCTACAACTGATCCAGCAAATCATATATCCTAGGCTGGGGGTATCTGTTCTTGAGCATTATTTTGTTCAACGCCTTGTAATCTATACACATCTGCCAAGTCCCATCATTCTTTGACACAATGATGATGGGTGACCCACATCGTGATGTATTCAGTTCAATGGCACCCTATTTTAGAAGTTTCTGCAACCGTTTCTTCACCTCACTTGCTTCTATAACAAACTTCTTGTACAAACCAATATTTGGCTATGATAAGTTCAACAATAGATGGATTTTGTGCTCCCCTTCTTGTTGATAAATATAGGGCATGGAAAATAGGAGATTTATCTTCTGATGATAATTGTTTGTGAATGATTTTTACTTCTTAGAATAGGATATTCTTTTACTTAAATTATTATAGTATTCTTCTTCATCAAACGACTACCAATGCATAAACCATAAAGAGACAAGAGACACGAAATATAGGCTATCAGCCAAGGCCAAAACCTCTCCTCTTGAGAGGAAAACCTGAACAAATTCTTCTTCTTATAGAGACTTTAATTGACGAATACCAAGACCAAGACCCTTGACCTATTTTGCACTCCAAGACCAAGACACAAAGCTTCCTTGATGAGATCCTTCTTGCCTTAGTTAACAATAGTCAAACTTCTGTAACTTCCTCCTTCTCAACTACCCTCAACTTCGACTTTCTTCTGCTTCGGACTGCACCTTATTTTAGCCTCCTTGTAAACCCTAGTTGCAGCACATGAGGGAGATATATGGTGATTTAATCCCTTAACCTTCCTCGCTTAGACTGAATGTATTTATTCTCCAACTCGGCTTGATGAATTGTCTCAAATAATTCTTGATACTGCGCCTAGCATAGCAAGACAGACTTCGTCATTTTTTTGCAATTGTGAAATCCTTTTCTTTGCATGTGTGAGTGTAGAACAACCTTAAAACCATCCCAAACAAACACACTCTTCCTTCCTTCCTTTCACTGGCTATAAGACTCCTTTCTAAGTGTTTTGTGCACTCCTAATTGCAGACTTTCTCAACCAAAAATATATGCCTTAAATGGAAGTCAAGTTTCCCTATTTATAATGATTTTCCCATCAATTAGGCCGACTTGAGTGAGGGTGAGCCAACATGTCTTTTGGAGAAGCTTATTTACTTCATCTTGTAGCCGACTTGAGGGAGATGCTTTTGCTTAGTCATGGAGGGCCTTCTTATTCATTTAATGACTCATACAAAAATGTAACATGCCCAAGAAGGGTCCTTCATACTTGACATTGACTCAATTTGACTTTTATGACTAGATGAAAAAACCTAAAGGTTCACAATGGGAACCTTAACTAAAATTAAAATTCCTTGATCATGAAACTCATGATTGAAGTACTACAAAAATAATTTTATTTTTCTTCCTTGCATCAATTACATAAAATCACAATTACACATGTCATTATGAAGACCGAACCTAGTTACGCTTTTCAACACTTCTCCCTTAGGTGGTAACCCTTTAGGCTCTCAGAACACGCCCGTGTATGCCTATAACAACACCTCTAATTGTTTTTTTTTTCATAATACACCCATCCAGGGATGCCTTTCTTGTTATTGACTCCTTTGTAGACTAACTTTCTCTTAGAAATAATAAAACATACTTCTTGTTGGAACTGATCAATTTCTTGGCTTGGTTGGCACTTATGAGTGGAATTTTTGACTTTCCCTTGTGCAGGGAAAATTTTAGGGGCTAATATTCGTAACTGAGCTATTTTTCCATGCTTTTTAAAAAAAAAAGACATGCTAATTTCCATTTTTTCTAAAAATTATTCCCCCAAAATTTATAGTATGAATTTTTTTTACTGTAAAAATTGCCTAAATTGTATATAGAGATTGCATAAAATTATTAGAAATTTTTATATTTTTACAAAAATATTGCTAAACATTTCACATATTTCATATTATGAACTAGTGAGATTCACTAAGATTTCTAAGCATTAAAATAATTTTTCATCCTTAAAATTTCCCGTGCCCTTGTGTGCATTTATGATGAACAAATTTCCATCCTTGACGAGTCGGTACTCATTGGATATCCTCATGAATATTTCATCTAGCATGTGCATGTATGGACTCCAAAACACGACTCCACATAGATCAAGGGGAACCACGTCTAGATCTACTTCATCAATAAAATCAACACTGATAGAAAATGTAATTTTGCACTATTTTATTCCCTCCAACTTTGCATCCTTATTTACCCATCCTATTGGATATGGGTTTCGATGATGACAAACTTCCAGCCCCAACTTCTTGACCAGCTATGCTACAATGAGATTCACCTGCGATCCTAGGTCAAACAGAGCATCAATCTTTGTCTTCTTGACTTATATCTCTATATGGAAGAGTTTGGTCATTTTTCTCTTCTTGTTGTTGAAGGCTTCCCAAATTCACCTCCTTCTGCACTGACGTACAGACAATCTTCTCATCCACATTTGAGTTGCTTTCAACTTGGCTCCTCAAATCAGTCGCCATGAGATTCTTCTTCTTATTATATTTCTTCTTGTTCTTTGGGTTTACCTCTAGATACAACTTCCAACACTTCTCCTCTGTATTTCCATCAATGTTGCAGTGGTTGCAGTTGTTTCTAGGATCTTTAAAATAGTGTGTTTTGGCTGTCGTATTTTCATCTTTCCCCCCTTTTTGCTTCTTCTTTCCCTCCTTAGAAGCATCATGTTTCTCTTTCTACTTAGACCCACTTGATTGTGATATCTTCAAGCCTATTTTCTCCAAGTATTGTACTTGTACACAAGCCTCGTCCATCGATTTAGGCATGGACAACATGACTTTCTCATGCATATGGCTGTGCAAACCCCCCAAATACTTGAGGAGTACATCTAGGTTCTTTGGAGAGATACCCAACATTATAGCCATTTTTCTGAACTTCGTGGTGTATTCCTGCACACTTTGACCCGACGTTTTCTTGAAATAGTGCCATTGGATCCACTGGTCCTCTGCATACCCAATGGGATAAAACTATGACTTAATGATGGTATTGAAGTCCTCCCACTTAGTCACTCGAGGTTCTCCCTCTAACCTTAGGGTCTCTATGTGGCTCTCCCACCAAGTTAGTGCATGGCCCTCTAATTTAGTTGCACAAATGAGATCCTTTGTCCCTCATCAATTTGATGGACATTGAAATAAACTTCCAGTTGCTAAACCAATAATTCAACTTCAGAGCGTCAATCTCGCCGTGGTATGGCTTGATATCAAATTTTTCTTCCATTTTAAATAGGGGCTATGATTGGTTCTTGACACTCAAATTGGGTTTATCTTTTCTAGGTTCCTTTTTCGACTAGTTCTTTCTTTCTGATCCCCCTTGTGATTTGTCCTCTACATTTGAACCCACATCTTCTCTAAATATCCCAAGCTTATTGTTCAGGGCCACCATGAGGAGATTTACATTGCTATTTATATTTGCATCTTTTTGTTCCAACCGTGAAAACCTCACCTATATAGGATCACGAGGGTCATTTACAAATTCATCGACCATGATTAGGGTTTTACAATTTTTGGCCCCATCGATCTAGATCCCGTGTAAATATCCACAAAACACCCAAAGAAACTTGCTTTGATACGAATATGATCCATAAAATTCCATGGATATTCCACTAGATATTTCGTCACAACAAATATGATAATACTATATTAAAAATATAAAATTCTACACTATTACAGTTTTATTAAATTCTAGATCTGTAGATTTTACTATAATTAGTGCATGCATGCAAATGGAAATTAGGTAGAAAATAGAGAACGGGAAAATAAAGGCTCACACACACACATAAGACACAAGATATGTTATGGGAAACCCTTCTGGGAGAAAACCTAGCTGGAAGGTGAGGTTGCTCCGCTCTCTTTCTCTGTCTAGAAATATGACTGCATGTACAAAGAAGTATGGTCTGTGGCCCATGGGTTACTACAGTGCACAAAACCTCTTTGTGTTCTCTACCTCCTATCCCTCTTGGGTATTTTTTTCTCAGCTATGGAAATAATCCACTCGAAAGAATGGAATGCCTCTTCCTCCTAGTGGCCCAATTATAACAAAACACGATAAACTACTAGTGGTTAAGTTGGACTACCTCAACACTTGACTACCTCAACACTTAACCATAGTAACAATATATATTATTCTAGAGTATTTTACATCATAATCATGTGGCTATCTATTTTTCCATGAATAATGGGAGTTGACGCAACATCCTCTCCAACCATGGTGGTGAAAACAAAAATTTCAACTTCTAAGTGGCATAAATTTCACATATATACTCTTATTGACGTGCTCCTTGCATCGTTAGAAAAATATTTGTGTGTAGACTATCATGAGAAGGTTATGAATATAAGTATCAATTAAGTGTTACCTCGAAAAAAAATCGTTTGATGCCTCAAAATTCTCCTAGAAGGTTTCAGACCTCGTTTTGCTAAACTGGGTCCCACTGGTAAAAATAATGTCATGAGCTGATTCCTCCACTTTTTCCACTATAAATGCTTCAAGATGTATGAAAAATAATATAATTATCTAATCCATATCACACCTCCCCATTTTGGGAGGATTTTGGTCCCCAAAATATTCTACTGAATGAGGTGAGGAATTTTTTCCTCCACCTTCTCTCTCATGTACCATTTAGCTTTGCCTAGAACTTGTCCCTTCAACACAATATACCAAAGATAATGTTTTCCCTATCTTGTCGTTCTGTGCCTTTTCTGAAAAACTATATCTTCAATCAATTCTACCTGAGCATCTAGTGCCAAATCCTCCATAGAGGGTAGGACCTATTCCTCTTCCTGGTCTAGCATGGAAGGCTCATAGAGTTTCAAATTCTCTACATTCACAATTGAGTAAATGCACATATATGGTGGTTAACTAAGTCGATAGGAATTTTCACCCACCATTTCCAGTATCTCAAAGGGTCCATACCTCAAATCCTTAATTTTCTTACCAAGCCCTTGCAACCTGTCATTGTTCAATTATAGCCATACTCTACCACTCACCTTGAACGATTTCTCTGGTATGTGTTGATCATGCCTGACCTTATACCTCTCCTGCGACTTTTGCAGTGTTTCTTGTACCTATAGATAGAGCTACCCGATATTCTCTATAAATTTTTCATCCCTCAAAGCATCTCCTGTAAGATCTTCCCTCACTCCTCCTTGATGCCCATATGTAATATCCAAAGGTGAAGGTGGAAAATATCTAAAACAAGTTTCAAATGGGGAATTTCCTATAGGAATGTGCACTTATCTATTGTAAGAATGATGTATGTATACTATATTTTCATCCTAGGTCTTCGGATGATTTTGGTTGTAACCCCTTAGAAGTTGCACCAAAGTTATATTGACTACTTCTGCCTGTCCATCTCTCTATAGATGGAATCTTTTAGATCTCTTCAACTTTGTGTCCATCTTCTCCAAAAATGTAGTCCCAAATGCACTAAGAAATCTTGTATCCCTGTCTTAAATCATGCTCTTTGGTATCCCAAAGTGCACCTGAACCTGTCCAAAGAACAAATTTGTTGTTTCTTGCTTGTTGATGGTCTTTTTACAAGGCATCAGAACACACATCTTGATGGACCTGTTGTTTGTGCTATTTTATCACTCTTAAAACAACTGAATCACAATCATTAATTATCAACCAGGGTAGGTCTTTTATTTCAAAGGAGTCTGCACTGTCTGTGTTGATACATGAACAACCAGGTAACACAAAAATGTCGTTGAACACACTTGCAAAATTTAAAACATTCTTGCAGAAATGAAACTCACACTTGTAGAAATTAAAGAACACACTGCAAAAATGAAACTCATTCAACAAAGAAGAAATTCACACTTCATAAGCTTCAGAAAAGAAATAGGTGCACCATGTGTTATTAACTAGAGTGAAGCAATAATATAAAACAACATACCATAAATCTGAAAACAGAAGTGTGTCTATTCCACAATATATGCAACGACAATAAGAAATTCACATCAACATCTAAGAAAATAAATATACTACTAATACTGTGATCCATGCTAAAGAGGAGGGCCCTTCCTCCCTAGCAGGGTGTAGGAATGGAATGAAACTACTTAAAGATTCAACACAGGAATTGCAAAATCATCACCAAGTACTTGTTGTATTAAAATAGCTGAAAGATACAAGATCAAAATATCGGTATTGTTCTAGATGTTTCCATCCCCTTCTCATAGGACTGAGCCTTTTTATAAAGTCTTATAGAGCCCCAAAATTAGGGAACGAATCAGTCATGAGAATCTAACGATTCTCATGTTGATTGATTTAACATAAATGAAATAAAATAGAAGTTGTTACAACCATTTTTCAATTAGAGACCTATTAGGGTTACACCACTTTTTATAGCTATAACTGCTGAGATTTTTTCAACCTTCCACATAGAGTTATATCTCACAGTCTTCAAAAATTATCTATGAAATAATGACCACGATCTTTAACAGTTTGCAGTGTAGCAACAACGTCACAGTGCAATAGCAACTCGTGGTGTAACAACAATCTTCAGGGTGTGACAACATGTAACAACAACAACTGTTTTCCCATAGTCTTTAATATTTACAACAACACTTGAAAAAAAAACATCCAAAATACCTCTTCCATAATTTCCCTTGTTAATCATTCCAAAAAGACATTGTTTATTTTGATACTTAACAAAAAATGGCATAATAATATGTCACAGAAAAAGATTGCTTCTTGACCAAGGAGAGTGACATTGTGTCAAAGGATTGATGGATTTGGGGAAGGGAAATCGCAAAAAATAGGGAAAAAGGTGCTTGAAATATCCTTAAATACTGCACCCAAAATCTACGTTCAACTAAAGCCACTACATGCCTTGATGCAAATTCCTCTGAATGGTCAGGGTCATCCTTTATTACAATATTGGTTTGTTGCTGATGTAGTTATGTGAGATCATAAACGTCAGTAGTATCTTCATCCTCTTGCTTGTATCCTTGAGTAGCCATAAGCTGAGTGGTCCAATATCTTTCATCATACCTATTTAGCTGGTAGTGAGGCCGGTATCTCTCAATCAGAAGCCAAATAAAAGGGGATTTAAACTTAAGTCCAATCCAAAAATATCCCATTGATTTAACAACTCGCGCATACTCAAGAACTCAAGTAACAACTATCACAAAATTATGAAATCCAAAGGGATCCATTATTTGTAAAGTTTCGCTACTAGCTTCCGAACGTTTCAAGCTTCCCACCAATGCTCTACTCTTCAGCTGTGCAAAATTGTTATGAAACCGGCTCACAAAAAGATAAAAAAGATAGATCAACGACTTAGAAATCAGCCTCTTCGAGGGGGCAACCTCATTTACATTACACATGAAAAATTATTGGATGATACAAATGAAAAAACCTCCTTTCTATATATAGGAGTCTAAGGGGTCACAATATAATCAAAGCCGACATAACAATAATAATATAAGGGCAAAAAAATAACAATAGTGGGCTTCTATGGGGGCACAATAATAACAATATAGGGACAATAGGGGCACAACAATTATAATAAGGGCTACAATGAAAGTAGTAATTGGGGAATCACTAGTATTATAGGGACCTAACATGCTCCTCTCCTTCAAAAAAGTGTTTTCCTCAACGCTTGAGTAGTTCTGGATGCTTCTGTATAAAATTCTCATCCTCCCACGTGGAATCTTTAGCAGGTAAGTTCTTCCACATGATAAGATACTCTGAAATTGATCGATTTTGTAGCTGTCAAGTTCTTGTTTCTGTGACTGCTTCAGGTTCCAATATGATTTTTCCTTCCTCATCAAGTTCTGGCAATATTGTTTGAATTGGGAGCTTGTCACCTATAACCTTCTTTAAGCATGAAACATGGAAAACTGGGTGCACTCAGGAAGTTGCAGGAAGCTCCAATTTGTATGCCATAGTACCTATATTTTGCAACACCTTATACAGACCATAATACTTTGGTGATAATTTATTATCCTTGTTATCTTGCTTGAGGGACAATTGTTTATATGGTTGTAGCCTTAGGAATACCTAATCACCTACATCAAAACTTCTTTCGCTGCGATGTTGATTTGCCTGTTGTTTCATTCTATTCTATGCCAAAGTGAGGTTATCCTTTAAGAGTTGGAGAACTTGTTGTTGATGCTCAATCTGATCTTCCACTGCTTGAACCTTACAATTTTCTCTTAAATATGATGTGATGGATGGTGGATGATATCCATAAAGTGCCATAAATGGGGTCATTTTTGATGGAGTATGGAAGGAAGTGTTATACCACCATTCAGCCAGAGGCAACCATTTGACCCATTGTGTCTGTTTATCAGATACAAAAAAACGAAGATATCCTTCCAAAACAAAAATTACTATCTTAGTTTGCCCATCAAATTGAGGATGATAAGATGAGCTATGAGCTAACTGAGTACCAAGAAATGAAAATAATTTTGTCCAAAAATTTCCAGTGAAAATAGGATCTCTGTCGCTTACAATAATCTTTGGGTTTCCATGTAGCTTTTGAGTTGTTTCCACAAATGTAGTAGAAACTATACTCACTTTAAATGGATGAGATAATGCACAAAAGTGTACATACTTGGTAAGTTTGTCGACTACCACCATGATAACACTCTTTCTTTCGGACTTAGGTAAACCTGTGATAAAAATCCATTGAAACCTCCTCCCAACGTTGGCTTGTAATGGATAAAGGTTGTAATAGACCCGGGATCTTAATTGTTTCAACTTTATTTTGTTGGAAAACCAAACATTCTGCCGCAAACTTTTGAATATCCGATTTAAGGCCATCCCAAAAAAATTCCTTCTTAACCCTGTGGTAAGTTTTAGAAATCTGAGTGCCCTCCTAAGGGAGAGGTGTGAAATTCCATAAGAATCTTTTGTTTTAGTTGGGAATTTTTACATAGATATAAGAGATCTTTGTACCATAACGAATCATTTTTCCAGCTAAGTGTATCAGATGTACTGGGAACTTGTTGTAACTTTTGAATGAGTACCCACACTTATTCATCATTCTTCCATTCATCCCTTGCTTCATTTACACAATCTAGTTGGATAATAGAAATGGCGCAAATAAATGCTTCCACATCCTTATCCTTTCTTGAGAGTGCATCTACCACAACATTTTGCTGCCCTTTTTTGTAGATGATTTCAAAGTCAGAACCCAACATCTTTGTGACCCATTTTTGTTGCTCTTCTGAAGATAATCTTTGTTCTAAAAAGTATTTAAGACTATCATGATTTGTTTTTACCTTGAATTTTCTTCCCATTAGGTAGGGTCGTTATTTCTTAAGTGCATGTAGTATTGTCAACATTTCCTTTTCATAAATAGATTTGTGTAGATACTTTCCTTTGATTGGACAACTTTCGAAAGTAATGGGTCTTTCTTCTTGCATTAAAACAACACCAATTGCATTTCCTGAGGCATCACATTCCACAATAAAGGTCGTTGTGAAGTCCAACGTAGCTAAGACCGGTGCTTGGCACATTGCCTCTTTAAGATGTTCAAAGGCCTTCGTTACTTCTAGATTCCATGAAAATGCATCTTTCTTCAATAATGTTGTTAGAGGTGCTGCTATTCTCCCATAATTCTTAACAAACTTGTGATCATACCCTGTCAACACGAGAAATCCTCGCAGATGCTTTATGGATGTGGGGATTTTCCATTCCTTAATGGTTTTAATTTTGCTAGGGTCTACCTTAACATCTTCATGAGATACAATATGACCCAGATATTCCACCTCTTGTACTCCAAAGAAACATTTGGAGCTTTTTGCATATAATTTTTTCTCCTCCAATAGTTTGAGCACCCTGTCAACATGTTGAACATGATCCTTCCAAGACTTGTTCTAGATTAGTATATCATCAAAAAATACTAACACAATTTTTCTAAGGGTTTGAAAATGGAACTCATCAAACCTTAAAATGTAGAAGTTGCATTGGTAAGGCCAAAAGGCATGACTAAAAATTCATAATGACCCTCATGAGTTCTAAATGTTGTTTTTGGAATGTCTTCAGTCTTCATTCTGCTTTGATGATATCTTGAGCAAAGATCCAACTTGGTGAAGTAATTTGATCCATGCAATTCATCCAAGAATTTTTCAATGATAGGAATGGGAAATTTATCTTTAATAGTGAGCTTGTTGATCTCCCTATAATCTAGACACATGCGCCATGATCCATCCTTCTTGTGAACCAATAATACTAGAGCAGAGAAAGAACTTTGAATAGGTTGAATTATACCAGCCTCTAGCATTTCTGCAACCATACGTTCAATTTCACTCTTTTGGGCATAGGGATATCTGTAAGACTTGATGTTTGGAGGAACACTTCCTGGAATCAAATGAATAGCATGATCATGATCACAAATAGGTGGGAGGCCTTTGGGAGTACCAAAAATCTTGGAATGATTGTCCAATACTTTTTGGAGATATGGAGAAATAGATGATTTCGATGCGGGAACCTCTAGTGAACATAATTGTGCATTTACACCTCGTTGTTATTTGTTTAGAAGATTTTTCATTCAGCTAGAGATGATTGTCTTTCCTAGTTTCCCTACGATACCCGTTAATGCAACTTCCTTTCCTTCTGAAGAAAATTTCATGAAAAGTTCTTGAAAATTAAAAGCTATTGTACCCAAGGATTGTAGCCATTGGACTCCTAGTACAACATCATCACCACCCATTGGAATGGAAAGCATTGGGATATTCAATAGATATTCTCCCATGGATAGCTTGATATTATGGCACTTTCCAGAGCAATTTATGGTTCCTCCACTTGCAACCATCACTTGACACTTTGGTGTTGGATATAGGAAGCAATTCAATTCCTTGGCTATTTTACAATGAATAAAATTATGGGTACTGCCCGAACCAATCAACACTGTTACCTTTTTATTCTTGATATGTCCTTCTATCTTGATAGTTTGAGTGGTAATTTCGGCCAATGCATTACAAAATATGGTTAGATTCATTTCTTATTTGTCTAGGGTTTGTTCTTGATGTATATCCTCTTCTTTTGATGTTTCTTGTTCCTTTTCTTCCTCCTCTTCATAATTGATGTAAAATAATTTCTTCTCGGCACACTTATGACCTTTAGTGTATTTGCTATCACAATTGTAACTAAGCCCTTTTGCTCTTTTTTCTTCCAATTGTTGTGGTGTCAAACTTGTAGGTTGTGGAAGGCTAGGGGCAACAACACTTCCATCTTTATAATTGTGAGTTGTAGGCTTCCTTGTTGCCATAATTTGGTTTTCCATTTTTCTTGCCAACCTGAATGCCTTCTCCAATGAATCAGGTTCCCAAAGGTGAACCTCATGTTGGATGTTATCCTTTAAAGTCCCTATGAACACATCAACCCTATGCTCCTCTGGAATATCTTTTACCCTTATATTCAATTTTTGGAAGTCCTCAATGTGCTCCATCATTGAACCCTTTTGTTTGAGATTTATTAATTGGCTAAAAAAAGTGTTGCTTTTTGTATCCTCGTAATGTGCTATCATTTCATCTGTAAAAATTGCCCAAGTGACAATTTGTTTACAAGAGAAAAGGCATTGATACCATACAAACTGATTTAGTTCCAAATATAAAGTTGCAATGCGTACCTTTTGTGTGTTTTGCACATTATGGAGATTGAAATATTGCTCCGTTTGTAGTATCCTTGTTATGGGATCCTTGCCATCAAACTTCCTCATATCGATCTATGGAACATGGTGGGTTTTTGATCCAACGTTAGAGTCTATGAAATCATGATTAACATTTATTTTGTTCTCGTCATGAGTTTCCTTTACTACCCTTTCACCATTAGTAAGCATTTCTTGTAGAAATTTTGTCAAATCTGTCTTCAAATCTTCTATGCTGCCTTTAAGTTTTTCTTCTAAACCATCCATCTTAGCTTCCACACCATTCATCTTAGATTCCACGTAATTCATCTTCGCTTCCACGTCATTCATCTTAGCTTCTACGCCTTTCTTTAAACCATACATCTTAGCTTCCACGTCTTTTTTTAAACCATCCATCTTAGCTTCTGTTACTTTTTGTGAGAGTGAATTTTGTTGCACTTGGTCTCGTAATTTTGATATATCATGTTGCATTTCTTCCTCTTCTTCATGAGTCATACTAGTGCTTTCAAGTTTCTTACTAGGTGTTTCCATTTTATTTCTTTGGGGCATAAATTAATGATAATTATGCTTTACTATGCCCTTTGAATTCCTTCAAACCAAACTTATGTAGAATTTAAAAAAAACTACACACCTTTTTTCACTTTGTAGGAGCTCGATATTGTATCTCTGAAATTTTGGATCTCCAAGGTTTGAAATTTCGAACTGTGGTAGCCCTATGAGTCCTCTTTCCAACGCCACAAGTCTGATCGAAATTGGATTCTCCAAGAAAGCGTTATACCCATCTCCCAAGATGACCTGATTATACACTTTTTCAATAGAGCAAACTTGTATGAAGTGCCACGTCTCACCAACCTTCGGACCTGAGAACGATGCAAAGAAAACTATAGTCCGTCCTCTTTACGTAACTTCTTACAAAATTTCAATCTGATACTCTGAGAGAAAGTTATGACGATTTTCCCAAGGTCACTTGTTTGGGATGTAATTCGGAAGCCTGCAAAAACCCTAACTTCCTTGGATCATATCTCCGAAAATATAGCGAGAAAAGATCTAAAATTCAGACCTAAGGATCATCGAGATTTCGGCTCACATGGGATTTTTTTCAGCTTTTGAAACTTCGCAGCAAATAAGTAAATAAATAAAATAAAAAAATATTATAACGAAAATTCCATGGTGACATGTTTTGGAGCAGCGAAACCCTAGAATCCAAAGCTCTGATACCAAATGTTATGAAACCAGCTCACAAAAAGATAGAAAAGATAGATCAATGACTTAGAAATCAGCCTCTTCGAGGGGGAAACCTCATTTACATTACACAAATGAACAATTCTTGGATGATACAAATGACAAAACCTCCTTTCTATATATAGGAGTCTAAGGGGTCACAATATAATCAAAGTCGACATAACAATAATAATATAAGGGCACAAAAATAACAATAGTGGGCTTCTATGGGGCACAATAATAACAATATGGGGAAAATAGGGGCACAACAATAACAATAAGGGCTACAATGATGGGGGAATCACTAGTATTATAGGGACCTAACAATTTTTTTTAAGAAAAAACCCAATGACTCTTCTCCTGTACTAGGATGATTGTTCCACCATGTTAGAAGTACTAAGAAATCTTCTAAATTTCCACCTCAAGGTAGTAGCCATACCAAGATCTGATCTTATTTTCAACGTTGTTGTCTCTTCATTCCTATCAGATGATGTCTTGGCAAGATTCCAATCGAATTGGTTCCTCATAAGAGATATGAAAGCCCACAGCTATAGAATGGCATGCTCAACAAATATATTGTGCAAAAAGAGTTCACACAACAAACTATGTTCATCAAAATCACAAGAACAGAGTACATTTAAAAGAGTTCTAGTATAAACACCCTTATAGGGTATATTCTCAGAGATAACTTCCAATTGGAAAAGATAAAACTTTTCCCACAGGAAAACTAGATAAGATGGAGATGGCGCCCTACAACCCAAAAGGTTCGGAGCTAACTCATACATTTCTCTTTTATCATCAGTCAATTCCTTAATTTCTTATTGCGATTGTTGACTATGTTCTTCCTTCTTCTTCTCGACTTCCTTTGTCTCTCGTTGTATGAGTTCTTCTGTCAGCAAATCCTCCGCCCTTTGATCCTTAAGAGCGTGAATAATCTTATGATTCTCCTCTAAATAAATCACTCCCTTTTTCAGAGAGAGTGCCAACTATCTCCAATTTTTCAATTCAGAAATCAATAAAAAAATTTCTAAGTGCCAATCTGTCATAGGGTCTAGTGCAATGGAAGGTGTAGCAACATCTTGAAATTGGAGTTGTTCTACCTTGACTGTTGGTTCTTGTGTAACTGCAGTTTCATCGACAGGTTCTTATGGATTAAATCTCACTTTTTCTTCCTGAAAAATTTCTGCCTTGACTGCTGGTTCTTGTTTAACATCAATGTCGTCGGCAAGTTCTTGTGTTTCAATTTCTAGGTAAAATTCCATAGGGTGCTCCGTTTTGACTGTTGTTTCTTGTGTAACAGAAGCATCGTCAACTGGTTCTTATGTAGTAGCTCCCCATGGTTTTTTCTAAGTTTCCTTCGAGATGGTGTTTGCATCACAAATTTTATACCCTGTTGTTGCCAGCCATTTAGCACATGCTGCACATACAGGGCCCAGCATGGTTTCTGCTCCCAATTTATCGGCAACCTTCGGCAATGTGTCAAGACACGGAACCGTTGTTTCCATTTCCCTATCCTCTAATTGCTGCTTTGTTTTCTACTTCTAATTCTTTAATTTTGAGCAGCAGGGCTTAGGTTTAGTTCTTACCTGGAGTATCTTTCTTCTTGGCATGTTCTTCTTTCTTCTGTTTCTTCGTGCCTTCATGCTCGTTGAACTTATTTTCAGATGGTGGCGAGGCATACGGTCAAGTGCCAACCTTTACCTTTCTCTTTGGTGTTCTGCCACCGATAGGTATTTCCAATGATATTTTACCAATTCTGACTCCGGAGGACTGCCCTTGCTTCTCAACCACATCAGTTTTTCCTAGAGAACCTGTGGAGGTTTCAACTTGTTTTTAACGTGAAGTTATTTTTTTTTCTAATGAAATCCTCTCAGCTTCACCCTTACTACTCCAGGGCCTCCAATATGATCAAATTTATAAGTACATGATTAGTGATACAACTTTCTGGGTGTGAGGCAATCTTTACCACGACCGCCATATGCTTCAAGTTCTCCAACATGAAGTAAGGAAGATTGATCAATTGCCTATGTCGAAGATGATTCAGCAACGGAAAATGATAATTAAAAAATATCATTGCATGCCCCTCACATGTAATATATTTGATGATAAACAAAGCAACATCATTCCATGGCTGTGGAAGGGAAAGGTGGTCAATTCCCCTTCCCTTCTTAACCAATTTCTCCTCTCCCTGCAAAAATTCAGTCTTGAGGGATGGGTCATTGATTTTCCGATTGAACCATCGCTTGCCTTCAGTTTGAAGTGTTTTCACTCGGGTGACTACTTCCTTTGTAACCTCCATCTTTAAACCTCTAAACTTTGTTTGGTTTCTGTCCAAATTCTGGGAAAATTCCAGAGAAACGCTTTCATTTGACCCTCTTAGTCGCTCGAAAAATTCGAGCCACCCTGCTTCTCGAAATTTGACAAGCTTCTGGGCAATTCTCTAAAGCCTCTATGGAATTTCGCTCATGTCTTACCGCTACTCCACCCATCCTGCACTATTAGAACTGATCCTTACTATGCTTCCATCTGCTCCCTGTCACAAGTCCTAAGAAATATATGAAATGAGGATGCAGAGCCTCGTTGGGGTGGATATTAGGGCAGTAGGCAAGGGTGTCAAATCAGGAAATCATGCAATGTGGGTTATCATTTCGTTATTAATCCAAAGGTATGGAAATCTAGCTTAGGTACAGTTCACACTTGATGAAGTGATTTCTCATAAAAAGGTGATAATGATTACAAGATTTTCCACTTCAAATCAAATTATATTACGAATCACAAAATGATTCACCCCCCCAGACTTAAATGCAAAGTTCGTCCTTGGCTGTCAAAATATAATGACATATTAATTGCCATAACTGCTAAGTAAATAAAAAGCAATATTCCTTTTTGAACGACTTACCAGAGGGTGATGTAATTGATACTGACGACGACCACTGGTGATGAGGATTATTGAGGCGGATAGTTGTAACCAATTCCCTGTTGTAATCGTCTCCCACCAGATTGGTTGTTACAGATGTAACAACAAATGGATTTCCTTGTGATAGCTAAATATTTACAACAAAAATTTTATTACAATAAGATATGCCTTGGAGAGTATTATGCTCTCGAAGGGATTGCTAAAAATGATACAATAAAATGAATAAAACTAGACTTGTAACAACATAATATATATGTGTAACAACATGTTGTTACAAAACTTATTAAAAAGAGAAATATGTACCAGCTGCCACAAAGTGGTTTTCAGATGATAAAATTATCCATCTGTGTCCCACAGGAGGTTTCCACAGGCATATTTATTATATATATATATATATATATATATATATATATATATATATATATATATATATATATATTTTTTTTTTGGTGTATCAGCTGCCAACAAAAGTTGGTTTTCAACTGCTACACTTATTGGATTTTAAGAATTTGACAGCACAGGAGAATTTTCCCTTACTTCCATAACTTGGAGATTAGATCCTGTGACAATGTTAACAAATGAATCCTTCAAGGTAGGTTTATGGTATAACCGAAGACGATGCCCATTCGAAAACAATGGCACCTTGGCATTGTCTTTGGTAACTAATTTCACAGTCCCATTGTCAAAGAATGTATCTACATCATAAGGACCTAGCCACCTGGTGCAGAACTTCCCTTTGAAGTCTTTGAATTGTGAATCATACAATAGAACCCAGTCGCCTTTCTGAAACACCTTCTTTTTGATAAACTTGTCATGCCACTTAGCACTCTAGTGCTGGATGATATATGTTTGCTAAATGACAGCCAATCTCTTCTTATCAAGTTCATTTAGTTGATTTAACTGATGTTTCTAAGCTGTAATCAAATCCAGGTTCACTTGCAATGTTGTTCTGAGTGTTTTTACTTCGAACTCAATAGGAAATAATGGGGTTTTACCATATATCGAATCATATGGTGAAAATGCAATAGTATTTATCCATGTAGTTATATATGCCCATAGTGTTTCTGGAAGTTTGTCAGCCTAGTTCCTCTGCTGGCTGGCTACAATCTTGGTGAGAATTCCTTCGATAAATCTATTGGTGCTTTCTACTTGACCATTTTCCTGTGGATGATATGGTGAAGTAATCATGTGACAGATCTTATATTTCTCAACTAACTTCTGGATCAAATGAGATGTGAACTATGCTCCTTCGTCTGTCACAATTTCCCGAGGTACTCCAAAGTGATAAAAATGTCTTCAAACAAAAATTCTGAAACAACTTGCTCAGTTGCCCTGGTTAATTCCTTTGCTTCAACCCATTTTGTGACATATTATGTACAAACTAGAATGTAGGACTTCTACTGAGATGAAGGATTAATTGGTCCTACAAAGTCTAGAGCCCACTTCTCAAATAGTTCCAAAACTACTTGAGGCTGTAACGACATTTCATCTGACCGGAGTGGTTGATCCATTCTCTAACAATTGTCACATCCCTTTACAAATTTCTTTGCATCTTGGAATATGGTAGGCCAATAATATCCAATCGAAAGCACTTTATACCCTGTCCTTTTGTTAGCAAAGTGTCCTCCACAAGGTTCCTCATGGCAGACTTTGAGGATATAAAAAATCTCATCTTCTCTCACACAACGCCTGATCTGTTGATCTGGCCATGTGTAATAAAGGTATCCCTCTACCCAAGAATATCTTGCACTCTGCTGAACAATCCTCTTCCTTTCTCTTGAGGACAGATGTTGTGGAAATCTCCCTGCAACAAGATAATTATCTATGTCTGCATACCACGGTGAGTAAGTTGAAATAGAAAAAAGATATTCATCTGGAAAATAATCCTCAACGAGCATGCAATCATCATCAACAATCAACCTAGAAAGAAAATCAACCACTACATTATCTTTTCCAGGTTTATCTAAGATTGTTATATCAAACTCTTGTAACAACAACAACCAACATGTAACCCTACCATTAGTGACAAGTTTATTCATTAAAAAATGAATGGAAGAGTGGTGAGTGTGCACAAATATTTGATAACCTATGATGTAGTGCATAAATTTATTAATAGCATGTACTACTGCAAGAAACTCTTATTTTGTAACAGTGTAATTTAATTATGTTGGATTCAGGTTCTTGTTGATGTAGTACATGGCATATACCTTTTAGTATTCAAGTTGACCTAGCACAACTCTTATAGCAGTATCAAATGCATCAGTTGCTATATGGAATGATAGATCCCAGTTTGGTCCTCAGAAAACAGGAGTTGCTGATACACACTGTTTTATTTTTGCAGAGGCTTGTTCACATTTCCCTATCGAGACAAATTCCACATATTTAGTAAGAAGAGAAAATAATGGGGATGCAATCTTTGAAATTTTTTCTATAAATATTCTGTAATACCCTGCATGTCCCAAAAAACTATGCACCTCTTTTTGTGTTTTGGGAGTTGGAATTTTCATAATTATTTATATCTTAGCAGGGTCTCAATGCTTAAAGAAATATTAGTTTGCTCACATCGTTCTAATACTTTTTTGAGATTGGTTAATGTTGGTTCGAAATCATCATCATAAGGTGTAAATTCATCCATGAATACTTCGAAACAGTCATTTAGAAAATCTTCAAATATTCCCAATATCACCCTCTGGAAGGTTGTTGGTGCATTATAGAGTCCAAAAGGGAGAACTCTGTTGGGGATGGCCCAACTTAGTCCAAGTTTTGGGTGAAAGACACTGCAAAAGAAGGACCGGACCGCACGGAGCTGGCGAATACATATTCATTCCGCATATTTTTAGGGCTTTGGGGATGGGATAAAGCCCTTATTTTGTAATGGGTATCGGGTATTAGTCCTTGTTTTGTGGATCCATGGTATGTGGACCATGGTTTTTGGTAAAGATGAAACATATTTAAGGAGATGTAATATGTTGTAATCGATATAAATCAGATCATAAGTGAATTGAATCTTTATATTTGCATCTGTAGTCTGTAGTTTTGGGAAGGCTCCACAGCTGAGTGCGTAGAGGCCTGAAAGAGTTTACAGCGGAGTGCGCAAACCACTTGAAGCTAGGTGTGTAGGTAGAATACGTGTATGTACTGAGGATTTATATTAATAAATAAGAAGTTTTGAGTGAAGAATTGTATGTCTTTCTATGTTCAGTCTTTATTGCTATTAATATTTTTATGTATGTTTTGCACTGAGTTATGTGAAGAACTGTAAGATATACTATTAATTGTTAGAGTTTATGGGTTTAATGTAATTCTGTTAAAGTAATCATCTATGCAAAGTTATAGGATCAATGTAGAGTAGAAGTAAATACACGTCACCACTACGTGGATATCCCTTCGATTGCAAAAACCTGGTTCTGCAGGCTCCCATAACTGCTTCAGGTGAGACTGCGATCTGCTTGCAGGTTGTTACTGAAAGGGCTAGTAGTTGAGGGTTTTGTTGGTGTGCAACACACTCTGAACTTGTGTCGAGCCCCCTCAAACCAACAAATGGTTTCATTGCTGAGACCATTTGTTGGTTTGATGGGGCTTGACCAAGGTTCAGAGTGTGCTACACACCAACAAAACCCTCAACTACTAGCCCTTTCAGCAACGACCTACAAGCAGATCACAGTCTCACCCAAAGCAGTTATGGGAGGTTCTAGAACCATGTTTCTACAACTGAAGGGATATCCACAGAGTGACGCTGTGTATTTACTTCTACTCTATATTGATCTTATAACTTCACGCAGATGATTACTTTAATAGAATTACATTAAACCCATAAACTCTAACAATTAACCGTATATATTACAGTTCTTCGCATAATTCAGTGCAAAACATACATAACGATATTAACAACAACAAATACTGAACACAAAAAGATATACAGTTCTTCGCCCAAAACTTCTTCTTTATTAATATCAATCCTCAGTACATACACGTCTTCGACCCGCACACCCAGATGCAAGTGATCTGCACACTCAACTGCAGACTCTTCCAAGCCTCCACGCACTCAACTATGGAGCCTTCCCAAAACTACAGACTACAAATGCAAATATAGAGATTCAATTCACTTATGATCTGATCTATATCGATTACAACATATAACATCTCCTTAAATACATTTCATCTTTACCAAAAACCATGGTCCACATACCATGGATGCAAAAAACAAGGACTATACCTGATACCTGTTACAAAATAAGGGCTTTATCCCATCCCCAAAGCCCTAAAAATCAGCGCAATGAATATATCTTCGCCAACTCCGCGTGGTCACCAATAGTTGAGGGTTTTGTTGCTGCGCAACACACTCTAAACCTGGGTCAAGCCCCCTCAAACCAACAAATCTTGATCCTTTAGAGCAATCTGTATCTGATTATAGCCACTAAACTCATCCAAGAATGAAAACATTTTCTTTCCAGATAATGTGTCAAGGACTTGATCTATGAATGGTAAAGGGAAATGGTCCTTTTGAGTGGCTTTATTAAGCTCTCTGTAATCCACACAGATCCTCCACTTGTCGTTCTTTTTAGGAACAATAACAAGTGGAGATACCCATTGGCTATCGGAGATGGGATAAATGAAGTTGGCATTTAAAAGTTTTTGCAATTCTTCTTTCACTACTTCCTTAAGTGTTGGGTTCATACACCACTGTGTCTGCCTAACTGGAGTGCAATCTCCCTTTAAGTAGATGTGGTGAGTGCATAGGTTAGGGTGAATGCCTTTCATGTCTATGTAATCCCATGAAAATGCCTTTTTTATGTTTCTGTAATAGCTGTAATAACATCTTTTTCTGCTCGGGAGTCACGTTAAGATTAATGTTTAAACTTTTTCCTGGCTCTATTTCCACAAGGCTTCTTTTGAGATTAGTTGCGGTTTTCATATGCTATCGACTTAAATCTTCCACCCCTGAATCATCAATAGAATTAATAGCAAGGGAATTATTGATAAAGCCATTAATAATATCATCCTCTGTTTCATTATTAAAATACTGGGATTTTCCAAGAGTGAGGAGTGGCTGGGAATAATCTAATTCAGGTTCAAATTCATCCAAAAAGGGATTTTCCAAATCCTTACTTAGTTTTGTAGGGGGGTAAAGGTTGAGGTTCTTTGTGGCTTGTCCATATGAAATTGTCATATAGCCGGACCTACAGCCAATGAATGCATCTATAGTGGCCAACCAAGGCCTTCCTAATATCAGGGGATGTCCCCCCAAGTTTGATTTGGTTTGTAAAATAAGAAATTTTGTTGGATACTTCCAGGAATCCACTGTGATCACTATGTATTCCACCATTCCTTCAGGTTTAACACGTGACCTATCTGCCAGTTATAGCATTGTAGGTGTTTGTCTTAGCCCATGTAATCCTAAAGTGGTGAAGACCTCCTTGGTCATTACATTGATTTCTACCCCTAAATCAATTAATGTATTCGAAATGGGCTTCTCATCAATATAAACAATGACTGTAGGATTCCCTAGATCATTATATTTAGTCAAAAGAGGTTGACCAGTCATCAGTTCTGACAGTTTTCCCATCACATGGATGGTAACAGGGTCTTTGGGCTTCCTTCCAGGTTTCTTGACACATAGGTCTCTTACTATTTTCGCATAAATGGGGACATCCTTAATGGCTTGCAGTAAGGGAATCCTTATGTGCAAATTTTTTAACTCCTTGAGAAAATCATATTCAGGTTGTGGAATCATCCCAGTTTCAGCTAGTCTTTGTGGATACAGGGGGATCCTTAGTTACCATAACAGTTGGATTGACTGTTATAGGTGTATTGATTTTATTTGAATCGACTGTTACAGGTGTAACAACCTCATCAAGGTCCACAGTATCATCCCTAGGTGATTCACATTCCTCTTCAGTAATAACAGGGGAGGTTTTGGATTTACTACTTTTCCTAATCGAAGGTGGATTTCATTACATCCAACAGGAGTAATGTAGTAAGTCTGGAAAGAAGTGGGGGCTTCTATATTCTGGGTTGCCTTATTATTTGGGTTAGGGTTAGACTGTATAGGTAATTGGGGTCATATGGGAGGAGTAGCAACAGATGACGAGAGAGGTGGCAGTTGCAATTGTTGTTGTACTGGTAGTGCAAGAGGGGTTGGACCTAAAGAGTTTCCCCTCCAATTCTGAGGCCAAGAATACAACTGAGATGGAGGATACTGAAAAGGTGGAGAAGGAGACCATTGGTTCCATGGTGAAGGAAATTGAGCTGGAGGAGGAGTGGAATACTACCATGGAAATTATTGAGCATTATATACATTATTCCATGGATTAAAAGAAAAATCTTGAGACATACCTGGTGGTCATGGTTTCCAAGGCTTCCTGGACCTGATAAAGTAGGAAGACTGTACTTCTTCACTTGATTCCTTGAGTACTCCTTTCAGTCTAGGAAGCTCTGGACAATAGCCTATAGAATGTAGCAAGAGAGGAGGAATGATGCCTGGAAAGCAAAGTTATTTGGTTAAAGAAAAGCGATGAAAATAAAAAGTTTTTCCAGGATTTTGCTAAAGGTTGGAAAAAGATGAACACCATCTGGAGCTTGCAACATGAAAATGGTGTTGAAGTCTCTTCCTTTAATGTGTTGGCCAAGCTAGGAAAAAGACATTTTGAAAATATTTTCAGAGCCCCTCCAAAAACATCAATCACTGAAGTTATACAAATTTCTCAATTATTTCCGAGAATGGTGGACGAAGATGAAAGCAAGGCACTAATGAAGGAGGTTTATGGGGAGGAACTCCAATTGTGCTCCACAGTTTCCAAAAAGACAAAAGCCCTGGTTCGAATAGGTGGGGTGTTCAATTTTTCTTTGAACTCTTTGAACTTCTAGGATCTAATCTACTAGGGGTTATTAAAGAATCAAGGAAGGAGGGTAAGATATATTTGGCCTTCAACTCAACTTTCATTGCCCTTATTCCTAAATCTAGCCATCCCCTCTCTTTCTTAAACTCCAAACCCATTTTTCTTTGTAATGCCATTTACAAGATCATAACTAACATCATTGATTCCAAGCTCAAACCCATCCTCTCTAGATACATCTCCCTCAAATAGTTTGCTTTCTTGGAAGGGAGACAAATTCACGAAGCTATTGGGGTGGCTAAAGAAGATATTCACAATGATAAAACACAAAACCTGAAAGGGATATTATCAAAATTTATTTATCTAAGGCATATGATAGAGTAAATTGCATTTTTATTAGACTTCTCTTTATTCATCTAGGATTTAATCTAGACTTAATTAACTAGATCATGAATTGTATACAATTAGTTTCTTTTGTGGTTCTCATTAATGGTTTAGCATCCCCCTTTTTCCACACACAAAGAGGATTGCATCAGGGATGGCCCCTTTCTGCTATTCTTTTCCTTCTAGCTACAGAGGGTTTGAGTCATCTTCTATCTGATGCTAAGAGGGGGGAGGGGGGGTTCCTTGGTTCACTCATTGCCAAGAATATGACAATATCCCACCTTCTTTTCATCAATGATATTCTTATTTTTTGCAGCAATGATGTCAGAGATATTTCGATGCTTATGGAGATCCTAACTCTTTTTGGTCACGCCACTAGTATGTTGATAGATTCCCATAAACCTTTATTCTCTCATCATAATCTCTCTAAAGTTGAGCTCCTTCAAATATCCCAACTTCTTCCCTATCACTCAAAGCCATTGGAGGTTGGTTTAAAACATTTGGGTTTCTGGCTAAAACCAAACTGTTACAGCAAAATAGACTGGGTGTGGCTCATTTTGAAGATGGAAAAGCACCTAAAATGTTGGTACCACAAGTGGTTGTCAAGAGTTGGTCGCCTAGTCCTCATAAAATTAGTATTAGAAGCTATTCTAGTATGTTGTGAGTCATTAGCTTGGATCCCTAAGAATGTCTTGGATAAAATTAGGTGCCTATGTTCTAGTTTTTTATGGGTAGGTAATAAAGAGTCGGGGTGTTGCCCTGGGTAAAATGGGACTCCATTGCTATACCAAAAGCCATGGGGGCTAGGGTTTTAAAAAATTATTTCATTTCTCCGAAACATTAGTTGCAAAATGTGGATGGCACCTGATCTCTACTCATTGTTTGTGGACATTTGTAGTTTTTCAAAAGTATATTTCTCCCAGTTCTTTAGAAGAATGGTTAAGAATATCAAATAAGTCAAGCCCTGATGTATCAATTGTTTGAAGGGCGGTTCTAAACTCTTTTGATATCAGTGGAAGTGGTCTATCCTGGAGCATTAGAAGGGGTGATATAATCAGACTTGGCATTGATCCTTGGCCTAGTAGTGTCATAAACTTTTTGTTACCCCCTGCTCTTACTAATCATCTAAGGGATTGTGGCTATTGTAAACTAGCTCACATTTCAAACCATACTCTCACCTCTATTTGGAAATAGGGTATGGGTTGGTTATCTGTTGAAGATCCTGGTCTAGAGGGGGAAATCGGATAGCTTTGCAAGGATGCCTATAATCTCTCTCGGGTGGCCATAATAGACTGATTGATAGGGAAGATGAACTAAATTGGAGCATCTTACCCTTTCGATCCTACACTCCAAGGTTTATTTTTATCTTTCAGTTGGCTGACAGATTGGAGGGGAAAAAAATGTGGTGGAGGGTTGTATGGAAAGAAAATATTCCCCTGAAGAAAAATTATTCATGTGGTTTCTTATAATGATGAAGGTCCCTACCTGGGACATTTTGCAGAGAAGATTTATGTGCGGTCATAATTGGTGCTCTCTATGTCAAAATGAGGAGGAAAATGAAGTACATGGGTTTCCCTTTCTTCAAATAGGTCCAGAACTTAAGTAGATCTACTCTGAATCATTATATTCCTTGGGAAGGGGTAAACCTAGATGATTCTTCGTTTCTCTAGCATTCAAATCAAAAGTGTCATTCATGCATGGCCCTCCTCCTCATTATTTGCTAGGGGTATGGGTGGCTAGGAATCTGGTAGTTTTTCAAGATATATCATCAAACCTGGCGCACATTGTAGATGAGGTATTAATTATTTTAAGTCATTACCATCAAGATAAAGGCTTGGATGCTCCTAGAAAAATCTTATCGGAAACCATTGACTACTCCAAGTCACAGGCTTGTTTTGACGTTGCCTCAATTAATAATGAATAGATTTGTGGTAGTGGTTTTATCTTATTCCTCTCCCAGGACCATTGTTTCAAAGTTAAAATGGGCCTGGAATTGAGAACTAATAATCAAGTGGAACTTCTAGCTTGCAAAAACCTTCTTTTGTTTTCCAAAGATAAGGGTTGCGCTTACATAAACATCTTTGGGGAATCTTTGTTATCCATAAATTAGCTCAGCAATATTATTGCGTGGAGTAACATGTTCTTATTTCTTATCCTTGAGGAGATAAAACATATTATTGACTATTTCATTATGTTTGCATGCTCGTGCATTTACAGGGAAAGGAACCATCTTGTTGACAGCTTGTCAAAGGATGGTCTCCTTTTGGAAAAGGATATTTGGTCAATAATTGAGTAGGTTCTAGAACAAAATTTCAAGTACATCATCCTTTCAAGCCTCTTTCATGAATAGATGCTTTTGGATGAGACAATTTTGCACAAGGATTAAAGATACGCCTTCAAACTTTTGATCGTTGTGAATAAACAATAATGACAGTTTTTGTGATTTGATCGTAGTTCTTGCCCATAACAATCCTCCCAAGTTACCCTTACAAAAGGAAAACATATATATATGAAGTTTGAATAAATTAATAAAAGGAATAATTAATATTTGCTATGTTATGGAATTTGGACTAAAAAATTACTAATAATTGTTATTCATTTTAAAGATTTTGAATTGCAAATAATAGTAATAAAAGTTATCTATTACTTTTTTTCTCGCTAAAAAAAACGTACTATTTCATTAGAATATGAAGGAGTTACATTACGTTAATGTTTTTCAAGCATTCAAATATATTGTCTAAATATAGTAAAAAAATTTCCTTATGCAAGCCCAATATTAGACGGAAACTAATTGTTGCACTATGTAAAGTGTAATATATCCATACTTGCAGTTACAAGAAAATTGTCTCTGTTATATAGCTTACATAGTAAAAACGACTAATCGCATATTTTAACAAAATGATATAAATATTTGTATTATCAATAATTATCCATAAAGGAAAGATTTATAGGCTATAATATGATTGAAATATGATTAGCCATTTGTGTACATATTAGCTGCAAAAAACCAACAAGATGAGATGGTAAAACTTTTATATAACTATGCAAAAGTTAGCCCTTTATGAATGAGCAGTGGCAGAAGTCTTGTACGTTGTCCTCTAGCTCCTCTATGATTTTCCACGATCTCATAGCCTACCCCTCACCCCCTTTAGAGAGGGTGTCCACCACAAAGTTCCTTTCTCTATAGATGTGATGACATAAAATGTGATCAAAAGAACACTTTAATTGTAAAACCTCCTCAAGAATGGGAAGAAGAGTATGGACATGACATCTCTTAACATTATTAAACCAATTTATCACTATCATTTAATCACCAAAAATTTGAATCCTACATAATCTTTTTTCAAGGGCAAAACACAATAGAAGTTTCAAAGCAAGCAACTCAACAAAATTGTTGGTGCCTCACCCCAAACCAATCTAGTGTTTCAAAACATGATGGACATGAATGTAAAATATTATTCCCCCACTGCAGCCACCATAAAGTTACCTATTACTTCACTCTTAGTGGATATTATAAATATGATTGAATTGTTAATCATTATTACCATCAATGATCAAAATTGAATCCTTCCTAGCCCTTCCAAAGGGGTTCAATCCTTCCTAGCCCTTCCAAAGGGGTTCAATCCTTCCCAGAAATATATTTTCTAAATTATCCTTCAAAAAAGAATTCAATGTTTTAGGTTTACTCATCATTTTAGAAGGAAAAGAAAAGATGATTTTCTAAATAGCCCTTCAATAACAAAAAATTACATAAAAACTTATTATTTGAAATATTTATGAATATTTATTTTCCTTCTAAAATAATGGGTAAATTTAAAACATTGAATCTCTTTTTAAGGTTGGTTTAGAAAATATACTTCTTGGAAGAACTAGACCTCTTTGAAAACGCAAGGAAGGATTCAATTTTGATCAATGTTTGCATAGTCCAAAATCTCTAAAACGAATGACAATTATTAATGATTCTTCTTATTAATTTAGCTAAATTCCTTAAATGGTAATATTAGACAGCAGTGACTAATAATTCCTTTTATTGATTCTTTTTATAAATTTGTACAAAATTCATAAAATGTTAGTTATGAATTTATTAGTTTATTTTTCTAATTAATTTATCAAAATTCTATAAAAATGATCATAAAAATAACAATTATTGATAATTATTTGTATTGATTTGTTCATCACGCTCCTTGGGATAGTTTAATTCCCCCAAAAGTGGCTTATATCTTCAACTCCTCCCCACGAGGTTTGAGGTTTGAAGCTGAGACCTAATGGAAACTAATTCTCACTCTAATCAACTAATCTACACCTCATGGATGATTTATCCATAAACAACAATATGAGAAGAGCTTCACCCCACCCCTAAGCAACTTTTTAATTAATTTTTTGAAGGATTCAAGCCTTCAACATATTCAAATAAAAAACCTACTCCATTCTATATTATTTTTTATAATTTAAATTTAAATCAGTGTGAATGACCAAATAGTACTATAGTGATTGAATATCTTTGCGCCAAGAGGTGCTCTCGAGCCTAGTATGGAAGATATGTTGTAATGTCTTGTTATGTTAAAAAATAATAAAATACAATTGGAGATGTCAAATTATTTAAATTTACTTAAACCGTTGGCGGTTTTTGGGGTCCATGTTTTCAGAACCCGTGGTTTTGTCAATGGTATTCTTATGTAATATAAATCTATTTAAAGGCGTGAAAAAATGTATGTGTGTGTGTGTGTGTTAAACCAGCCTAGATCCATCTTAACTCTAGATATATCAAGCGCCAAGAGGGATCAAATCTCTCAAGCTGCAAACCTTTCCTTAAGTTTAGCACTCAAAAAAGAGGTTTGCACCATGAGAGATTTGATCCATCTTGGTGCTTGATAGAGTTGAAGTTAAGATGGATCTAGGATGGTATTATAACAAACCCAATCTATTTAGCTCTATTATACATTTCAATTTTAGAACATATTACATAGTTTAATTTTTTAAAATTAAGTCAATTTACTCAAACCCACAATTCAATTTTTAAAAATTTCAAATATCATCATAACCCATTGTAAAACTTACATCAGAAACAATGACACAATTCGATTTTTAAACATCATCGTCACTAATCATGAAAGCCTCCATAATCATATATGCATTTGCATGGTATTGACAACATCTTTATAAAAATATTGTCCTAAATTAAAAGAGTAATGGTTGTTAGAGAACAAATGGAGAATCAATTGTGAGACTTTGTTACAGTGTTATTAGGATTGCAATCATAATTAGTTTTCAGATCCAATTTTTCATGAGTTTGTTCAAATTTTTGAACCATATTGTACTCCTCTAAATATATGCAATTGTTGATCGATATGTGTGAGAGAGTGCGACCGATGTCTCAATGTGAGCAACATCTCACCTGTGAGTTGCATCCCACACTGGTTCCAAGTGTTGTCTTTTAATTTTCGATCTTGGTGTTGTTAAGAGAGAGGGCATGGGAGGTGAGGTCATTGAAAAGCCATTGTGTGTTTATTGTAGTCTGAGAGTGGACATGGTGTGCATTTGGGAGTTGAACTGGAATGTACACTTCAAGCCTTTTTGTTGATGTTGTGTAAGGAGCCTATTGCAAAGTTGAAGTGTGGAGTTCAATTAAAGGATGGTTATGTAAGGTGAATGTTATAATTATCCAAATTGGATCATTATATTGTTTGCCATCCATCTTGATGCATTTGGAGTGGAAAAACTAGAGGAATCGGCTCACGGGACCGTTTTTACCGCCAGGACCCAGTTTCGCGAACGGGGTCTAAAACCTTCTAGGAGTTTTTTGAGGCATCAAACAACGTTTTTGGGGGTAAAACTTTGCTGCACAATTGAAGCACCTTCTCATGCTATTCTACACACAGAAATATTTCCAATGGCACAAAACTCAAGTCAATCAGAGTCCGTATGCAAAAGTTATGCCACTTAGAAGTTGACCTTCCTATTTTCACACCTATAGTTCGGGAGGATGTCACATCAGCCCCCATTATTCATGGAAAAGAGGCTATCCACGTGTTTTTGATGTAAAAGACTCTAGAATAGTCTATTTTTAACTCTAGTTAAGAGTTGATGTAGTCAAACTTAACCACTAATAGGCTATCAGGTTGTGTTATAACCGGACCACTAGGAGGAAGAGGCATTCCATCCTTTCGAGAACATTTTGTTCCATAATTGAGAAAAGATAGCCAAGAGAGAGAGGAGGTAAAGAACATGGAGAGGATTTGTTCACTATAGTAGCCCACATGCCACAGACATTACTTCTTTGTATCTGCAGCCATATTTCCAAACAAAGAAAGAGAGCGAAGCGACCTCACCTTCCAGCTGGGTTTTCTCCCGAAAGGGTTTCCCAGAGAGCATATCTTGTGTACTATTGGAATGTCCATGGAAATTTATGGATCATATGCATTAAAAAAAAAAAAAACAAACAAACAAACAAACAAAACAAAAAACAAACAAAACAAAACAAAAAAACAAAAACAAAACAAAACGAAACAAAAACAAAACAAAACAAAAACAAAAACAAAAACAAAAACAAAACAAAAACAAAATAACAAAATAAAACAAAACAAAACAAACAAACAAACAATGTGGAAATGCCTAATTGAGAGTTTGTTTGTCTCAAGTGGAAAACTTATGCGAAAGAGCATTGAATCATGGAGCTATTTCATGGAAGAGTGAGTGTGAATCGATTTCATGAGTGTGGAGTTGCATTACAGTGTGGAGTTGGAGTTTCTTGTGTAATTTTATGGTAGAGTGCTATGTTTGGTAGCCGACAGTTTATTGATGATGTATGCATGCAAGTGAAGCACCAATTGTGAAATAACACATGATGATGCAGCATCAAGGAGAAGGTAGATAGCATTAAACATTTAGATAACCTTTAATGTGCATGCAATATTTGGAGCATGGTATCCTTTGTCTCTGGAGCCATTGCAAATCCTATTGAGTCCATATGGAGCCAAGGAAGTGTGAAATATAATTGAATCCTAAAGTTGAATAAGGAACCTCTAATGGAGTTGGAGCAGCGTGGATTTTTGTGGGTAGAGGCCGCGTAAATAAATAATAACTGATAATAAAAATTGAAAGGTATTTTCTATTAAAATTTGAGTTATTTGAAGTTGTAGGAATGCATTTTGTTAATCAATGGAAAATGCCTTTGCTGATTCATATCTAAATGAATTGAGCAAGTTAGATGGGTCCAATTATGTGAATTGGAAGTTCAAGATTCAAACCTTAATGGAAGTGGCAAATTTTTGGCCCATTATATTTGTAAATGAAGCCAAACTCAAAGCCCCTGCAAACTCAATTCAAGATTTGGAGTGTCATGATAGCAAAGCAAAAATGCTTCTTAGAATGTCCATGAAGGAAAATAGTATTCTGCATGCCAGATATTGCAAGACATCCAAGGAGACAATGGATATCCTTCAAGGCTTTTATGAAATGGCTAATACAATTTGATTTTTTTTTCTTAAAAAGTAAAATGTTTTCAATTAAAATGGAGGAGAATGAGAATGTAAGTAACTTTATTTCTAGAATTAAAGACTCGAAAGACATACTAGGTGATATCGGTGAAAAAATATCTAGCACAAATATCAGGTGTTTATTACATGCATTGCAGCTTGAGAAACAACTCCTACATTTGATGGACCCATAAGAATTATTTTGCAAGAGGAAGAATGAAGGAAAAATCTTAGTTACAGGTCTCAGAATTCAAACTTGACATACTTGAAAAAGTGGAAACATTCTTCGAGAGGAAAATTATGGGAAAGAAACAAGGGAGGTAAGCCACTATATGTAAATCCACATCAAGGTATGACACCACCAAATCTTGATGACAATGTTAAGAGGAATGATGAGTGTTTTTACTGTGGAAAGTCAAACATTATTCTGAAGACTGTTTGAAAAAGAAGTATCATGAGTCCAAACATAGAAACAAAAGAAATATTGGTCATTTTGTTGATAGAATAGAAATAATGAAGGATGACTTCAAAAGTCTCATGAGTCCATTATTTATTCCAGTGCTACCTTGTCTATCGAAACAAATGAATCAAATACATGGTTTGTTGATTTTGGTGCCTCCATTCATATGTCTTGTAATAAGGATTGGTTTGAAAATTATCATGAAAAAAATAATGGGGCTAACATGTATCTTGGGGATGATCACTCACATCAGATTAAAGGATATGGTGATGTATATATGACATTACCAATTGGTTGTGTTGAACAAATTCAAAATGTAATGTATGCGTTGTTGGAAAATGCAAAGAGGAAGCTATTAATTCCAATTTTCCTTAACCTTAATATTTGCTTGTGAACTTAGTTAGTCTTCTTGTGTTCTTTTATTTAGATCTTTTTCATCAAACAAATATCAAGAACAAAAATAGTAGCAATAAAGGACACAGAAATTAGGCTCTTGGAAAATGCAAAGTGGAAGCTATTAACTCCAATTTTCCTTAACCTTAATATTTGCTTGTGAAATTAGTTAGTCTTCTTGTGTTCTTTTATTTCGATCTTTTTCATCAAACAAATATCAAGAACAAAAATAGTAGCAACAGAGGACACAGAAATTAGGCTCTCAACTGGAGCAAAACCCCTCCAAGGGGAAACCTAGAAAACTATTTTTTTCTTATAGAATCTGCTACAGATGAAACAACAAATACCCAAACCCTAGACCAAGTCCTCCTCCAATAACCAAGTCATCCCTTCCAAGAATTCCTTCCTTGATCTAGCATCAACCAGCTTCAAACTGCAACTTCGTCCTCCCAACTTCAGTACTACTACTTTGACCTACAATTTCAGCGTTGTAGTTGCTACAAAAACCCTAACTCAGCTTCCTCTAGAGACCTTCCTTGAGCAGGAAAGCTCTTCCTAAGGTCAATGAATTCAAGATAGAGTATTCCTCCTTCTAGCAACAAGATACTGCACTTTTCCCTACTACAACTCAGATCTACAATTTTGGTTTCCTTTGTAGCTACAGACACCCTTAACTTTCACACGTGTGAGAGATAAATAGCCCAAAAGCAAGGCTTCTTCTTCTCCTAAACATTTTCTCTTCTTGTCTTCTTTTTTCCCAACTATAGTTCGAACATTTTCCATGATATCAAACTTCTTGGTGAGTGAGTGCCAAATGAGGTCGAACTACTCCTTTAGATAGCCTTTCCAAGGGGTCAAATTCCCTCCTTTAGGCCGACTTGTAGTTGCGAGGGTTGACTTGTACTTTTGGAGTTTCCAGGACTTTATAGACTAAAAAATAATTCTTTTTCCAATTACATTTTTCCTGGAAGGGTCTTATAAATATCATTTTGAATCCTTTGACTCGTGACAATAAATCATAAGACCTAAGAAATCCTAGAAGAATGAAGAACATGCTTTTACCTAGAAGACCAGCAATAATGGGCATGAAACCTGTGCTTTAAAATAATAACTTTCTCTTTTCCTCTTTTGTTTGTTACATAAGATGGATATTGAAATGAGTACAACGACAATTATGAAGATCAAAACTAGTTATATTTTCAACTCTCCCTCTTAACTAGGGAGGTATTCATAATTGTACAACCAGTGTAACATCATTCTTAAACTAAAGAGTTCTCATAAGAAGAGTCGGATTGATAAGCCAACTGTAAGCATCAGCACAATGACTAGCATTATCTTTGAGGCCTAACTAGACAAGCTCTTACTTTATTCAAGAGCATTATGTTGGGAGGATTTATGTGTGATATTGTACTACCTCTACAAGGCACATACCCCATCCAGATGTTCACAAGGTATTCCCTTTTAGGACTATTCTTATCTTGGATCTCTCTTTCCGAGTCCTCAAAGAATATTTATCCAATATGAAATTGGATGAATGATAAGAGCTTGGATGAACAATATGAAAAATGGTCTATTTATCCACTTTTAAATACTAGATGAATTCTACAAAGAAAATTAACCAAGTAGACTCTACCTATGCTACTAGCACATGCTTCTCTCTATGATGTTATGCAAAATCAAGGTTCTTCTATAAAAAATAATGCATACTATCCTAAAGGAAAGACCAATATTTGTAAGGAACCTGACAAATAGAGTGCCTTCTTTAATTGTAAAGATCAGTCACATCTTCTTTCTTTGGCTTCTTCTCAAGTTCTCCCATGACCTCGGCTACATGAGCTTCACTTATCTCCTTTCTCTTGTTGTTCTATTGACTTTGGCAGGCCCTCTTAAAGTTTCCAAACTCATTTCCCTTAAAGCATTGAACCTTGGAAATATATTTCTTCTTATACTTTCCAAACTTTCCCTTCTTCAGCTTCTTGACTCTAGCTAGAAAGGCTTGAGACTGTTCATCTGATCCAATTTTGTCCCTTGCCTTGATCCTAGATTCCTCCAAAACGCATTGAGCCCACAACTCATCAAAAGGTGTTGAATCTTTTTTAGAGTAGATGCTTGTTGCAAAGCTGCTCCATTTTGGGGGTAATGTATTTAATACACATATGGTCGTTTCTGAATAAAAAATTGTCTCTCTAAGTCCCTGCAAGTGATCTCTTAATTGATAAATCTACATTATAAAGGATGTCATATCTTCATCCTTTGACTTCTTCATTTTATATAGCTTATTTCACAGAAACATTTTTTGGCTTGATGTACTCACAGAGTACAAGCTCACTAGCTTGTCATACATAGCCTTGGAAGTTTTCAAATTTGCAGCAAATGGAACAAGATAATCCTTAATGGATTCAACTATGATCCTATGTGCCCTTACTTCTCCTTTCTTGTACTTCACTAGCTCTTGAGTCTTGTCTTTGCTAAGTTCAATAATTTCCCAAATAACACATTACATCACCTCATGTTCAGTAAGTGTCATGTCAGACCTTTTCTTCCATGTTAGGAAATTTGATGCTCCAACGACATTATTGATCTCCTTGCAGAAAGAACCCATATGACCTGTTGATTTATACATGAAGTAATAATATGATACTTACTTGATAACCAAGACTCTTCTTTCTCTTGATGATGCCTTCAACATTCTTGATGCCTTCGAGATATTTGAAGAGACTTCAATGATGTCCTTGATATATGTTCCCTAATATTTCTCCAACAATAAATTCCAAGAGTGATGAATGATACCAAGATCCTTTGAAGCTTCCTCCAAAGAGGTGTAAAATTGATTCTTTAACCAGGTCCTTTTCCCAAGTGATAATCTTCTTGTAGTATTCCTCTTTAAGCCTACTTAATATGAGACCTTTCTTCTAGATCAATATATCTCATTTCTCATTTCCCTTAACAAGCAAACTTTTCTTTGTGTTCACAAGATGATTCTTGCAGCTTCCTTTGTGTTCATCTTAACTCTGATACCATGTTGAAAAATGCGAAGTGGAAGCTATTAATTCCAATTTTACCTAACCTTAATATTTACTTGTGAACGTATTTAACCTTCATGTGATCTTTTATTTAGATCTTTTTCATCAAACAAATTTCAAGAAAAAAATAGTAGCAACAGAGGATAGAGAAATTAGGCTCTCAACTAGGCCAAAACCCCTCCAAGGGGAAAACCTGGAAAACTTTTCTCTTCTTATAGAATATGCTTCAAATGAGATAACAAAGACCCAAACCCTAGAGAAAGTCCTCCTCCAAGTACCAAGTCATCCCTTCCAGTAAGTCCTTCCTTGATCTAGAAACAACCAACTACAAACTATAACTTCAACCTCCTAACTTCAATATTACTACCTCTACCTACAACTTTGGCCCTATAGTTGTTGCATAAACCCTAACTCGGCTTCCTATAGAGACCTTCCTTGAGCAAGACAACTCTTCCTAAGGTCAGAAAAGTAAAGATAGAGTACTCCTCCTTCCAACAATAAGAGATTGCACTTTGTCCTACTGCAACTTGGATCTGCAATTTCGACTTCCTTTCTAGTTGCAGAAACCCTTTACTTTCACACGTGTGAGAGAGAAATAGCTGAAAAATAAGTTTCCTTGTTCACCTAGACATTCGCTCTTCTTGTCATCTTCCTCCCCAACTATAGATCGAAAATTTTCCTTGAGATCGAACTTCGCAGTGAGTGAGTGCCAAATGAGGTCAAACTACTCCTTTATATAGCCTTTCCAAGGGGTCAAATTCCCTCCTTTAGGCTAACTTGTAGCTATTAGGGCTGACTTGTACTTTTGGAGTTTCCAGGACTTTCTATACTAAAAAATATTTTTTTTTCCAAATACATTTTGCCTGGAAGGGTCTTATAAACATGATGTTGACTCCTTTGACTCATGACAATAAATCCTAAGACTTAACAAACCCTAGAAGCACGAATAACATGCTTTTACCTAGAATACCATCAATAATGAGCATGAAACCCATGCTTTAAAATAATAACTTTTTATTTTCTAATTTTCTTTGTTACATAGGATACCTATTGGAATGAGTACAACAATAATCATGAAGACCAAAACTAGTTACAGTTTCAACATGTGTCTAGTATAAAGAAGAATTTAATCTTAGTTTCCACCATAACAAATCAAGATTTGAAAGTAGAATTTGTAAATTCACATTGTGTTGTGAAAGATATACATGATCATTACAATATTATTGCAATAGGAGTCAAAATTGGAGGATTATACAAGCGTGATGTTACCAAGAAGAGTCATCAACCATTGGCATCTACAAACATAACAACAAAAATGTAATGGCATCAAATGTATGGTCATCTTAATTATCATGACTTGTTACTACTTAAAAAATAAGGTATGGTGAAGGGACTTCCATTGCTTAAGAATGAGCATACTGTTAGAAAATTATATATAACAAAGCAATGGAACACATAAAATATATTGCAAAAATATAAACACAGAAAAGACATAAAACAAGAGAGACACAGATATATGTGGTTCACCCAATTTGTGCTACGTCCACTGAGAAACAACCAGTCCTTCCTTTTATATTATCCTGCAAACTGAAGAGATACAACCTACAAAAGATCCGATGTAACCCCCTCTTCGCTCTCACACAATCTCCTCTCTCTTTCTCACTTAGAATACAGATCTACATAGATGCAATACAACTCCCTCATATATAGCGAGGGGTGCCTTCTAGGGAAAAAAACCCTAAATTAAACATAACTTCTACTGTCAGATCTCTGCCTAATGAACGGCCCAGATTGACTACGAAATTACAACATTTTACAAGGCAATTTTACATCTATTTTTAGCTTCGGGGGCGCTACCCCCGATCCCCTGCCAGGGGGGGCTCCTAAAGATCGTTGCCCCCCCCCCCACCCGCCCTTGCAGCACAAATATTACGGGCGGCATTACGAACTGGGGTCCAATGCAATGATACCTCCAAATAAAGAAGATAATTAGGCTCCACACCCAACACATACTTCATGTGAAAGGTGCGCACTAGGTAAGTAGCATAGTGAAGAATTTATTACTCATATAGATAAAAGAAAAAGAAATATTCTTGAACTTGTGCATACATATGTGTGTGGTCCCATGTAAACAAGGTCGCTTGGTGGAGCATATTATTTCTTTATCTTTATTGATGATAGCAAAAAATATACATGGGTTTATTTATGAGGAATAAAGGTGATGTCTTTGAGTATTTTAAAGAATCAAAGAATTTGATTGAAAATAAAACAGTAAGCACAACAAAATCATCAAATCAAATCAAAGAGGGGAGTACACAACAGAAGCATTCATAAAATTTTGCAAAAACAATGGAGTTATACAACAATATATTGCGCCACACACTCCTCAGTAGAATGCACTAGTTGAGAGAAAGAACAAAACTTTAGTGGAATGTGCAAAGAGCATGATAAAACGGTAAAAATCTTACTAATAGGTTTTGGGCTTAAGTAGCCAATATCGTTGTTTATTTGAAAAACATAAGTCCACCTAAAATTTAGACTATAAAACTCCTTTCGAATCTATTTATGGATATAAACCAACAATACATCATTTAAGAATATCTTGAAGCAAATAATTTTCTCGTGTTCCTAGAGAAGATAAGAGAAATCTTGATGCAAAAGAAATCAAGTTCATTTTTATTGGTTATTGTTTTGATCACAAAGCATATAAGATGTCTGATCCCAACACACATAATTTTTTTACTGGTAGAGATGTTTTATTTCATGAACGTGCAAATGAAGGCGATAAGGTGGATAGTTAAGATGCATGGCATATTATTATGATTAGAAATAGCACATGATCAACAAGAACAAAAACATGATGAAGAATCTAGTGACATGGACACTTCAAGCGGGCAAAGCACATTAAGAAGTGGAGAAGATTCACCACAAGGTAGAAGAAGAGGTGACAACAATGAAGCACCATGGAGGTCATCAAGCCAAACTCAACTCCATATAAGGTATAAATATTATCCATTAATGACTCGAGTAATGAATGTTGTAGAAGCTTTAAATTTTAAACAAGTTAAATAGATTGAATTGAGGCTTCTGTGATCCATAATAGTTGAAAGAATAACTTCGGCGTAAATCACATGTAGACAGACATTTGTCGACGCGTTTCGAACCAACTAGTGTGGTTCATCGTCAGGACAAGTTGAAGAAACAGATCCAGCTTAGCATGATAAATAGTCTGAGCAGAGTCTCCAACGGCTAAATTGACTAACGGCTAATTTTAACCTTAGGACCCAGGTCAAATTATTATTTATTAATTTAATATTATTTTTATTTTTATTATTATTTATGGAAATAAGTTAAATTAGGTAAAAATACATAACTAAATAAAATAATTTTAATGGTTGGTTTAGAAAAGGAATTTATTTATTTATTTAAATTAATTATTAATATATATATATATATATATATATATTAATTAAGGTTATAATATTAGGTTATTAAGATAAAAGTTAGGATTAATAAATAAAATAATTTTAATGGTTAGTTCAAAAAGATAATTTAATTATTTATTTAAATTATTAATATTACACACACACACATATATATATATATATTAATTAAAATCATAATATTAGGTTGTTAAGTGACGAGTATTTTCATTCAATAATAATTTTAATGGTTAGTTTATTTTTATTATTATTATTTATGGAAATAAGTTAAATTAGGTAAAAATATATAAAAAAATAAAATAATTTTAATGGTTGGTTAAAGAAGTAATTTATTTAAATTATTTATTAATAATTATATATATATATATATATATATATATTAATTAAAGTTATAATATTAGGTTATTAAGATAAAAGTTAGAATTAATAAATAAAATAATTTTAATGGTTAGATTAGAAAGATAATTTATTTATTTAAATTATTTAATAATTATTATTAATATTATATATATATATATATATATTAATTAAAATCATAATATTATATTAGATCGAGAATTTTCATTTATTAATTTAATAATAGTTTTTAATGGTTAGTTTAAAAAAAGTAATTTAATAATTTATTTATTAATAATCAAATATATATATATATATATATATTATAATTAAAATTATAAAGCTAAGATAAAACACTATATAAATAAATAAAATAATTTAATGGTTAGTTTAAAAAGGTAATTTATTTAATTAATTAAATTATTTATTAAATATTGTTAATATTATATATATACATATATAGTCTAACTAAAATTATAATATTAGGTTGTTAAGTTAAAAAAAAATAAACCAATAATAATAATAATAGTTATATATATATATATATAAAGAGCTCAAAAACGAGGAGGGGGCAGAAAAACCGACTAAGAAGAGAGTGCTGGAATCCAGCACCTACTGATTTTCCAGCCATCATCTCTATTGAGATTGCTTGGCCTCTTTTCAATCTCAATAGATCTGTTTCTTCAACTTGTCCTGACGATGAACCACACTAGTTGGTTCGAAACGCATCAACAAATGTCTGTCTACATGTGATTTACGCCGAAGTTATTCTTTCAAAAGTTAAATAGAATAAATAATGGAGGGATTCCATGAAAGAAGAGTATGATTCCATAATGCAGAATGAAAAATGGAAATTAATATAATTGCGCGAAATAAAGTTCCCATAGGATCCAAATGGTTGTACAAACCGATACTAGATTGGTTGCAAAAGGTTATTCATAGAACTGAGGGAAATGATTATGAAGACATCTTTTCACTTATAGCTAAGTCGAACACAATTAGATTAATGATTGCATTAGCTACAAAACATAATTGGAAACTAAGTTAGTTGGATGTTAAGTTTGTTTTTCTAAATGCGGAATTAAAGGAAGAAGTTTATCTTGTTCAACTAGAAGGATTTGTAAACAAGGGTCAAGAGCATCTTGTTTGTAGGTTAAAGAAAGCCTTATATGGACTAAAATAGGCACCGAGAATTTGGTATGTAAATATTGACTCTTTCTTCTTTCATAAAGGTTTTATGAAAAGTAAGAGTGATCCTAACCTATTTATAAAGTCAAATCAAAAGGAGCATATTTCCCTAATAATAGGAATTACATCTAAGTTGATTGGCAAAATTAAAGAACAATTGTCATAAACATTCAATTTTAAGTAACTACCTTATATATTTGAGATGAGTTGCATTATTGTTTTGGTCTTGAAGTATGAAGAGAAGTTGGTAAGACATTGGTCACACAAAGTAAAAATACAAGGGAGTTATTTAAAAGGTTTAATATGAATGAATGTAAGGCAATGCATATTCCTTTACGAAAAAATGTTAAACTCTATAGTGATGATGAAACAAAAGAGGTGGATGGCACTCTATATTGCTAATTGGTGGGAAGTTTAGATTATCTCACTCCAATCAGGCTAGATATAGCATATTCATTCAATATCATTAGTCAATTCATGGTCAAGCCTCATGAAATCCATTGGCAAAGAGAGTCCTTCAATATCTGAAAGGGATTGCTAATTTTTGTATTAAATGTACTAAAGAGTTTGATGTTGAGTTAGAAGGTTATTTTGATTCAGATTACACCGAAATTCCTAATGATAGAAAATCAACCCCAAGATATGCATTTAGCTTTGGATATGAGATCGTGTCAAAGAGCAGCAAGAAACAACCAATTATTTCTTTATCATCAATAGAATTTGAATACATATCCTCATGGAGTGTTACATGTGAAACAATTTAGTTGAGGCAGATTCTTGAAGATGCAGGAGAAGAACAAAAAATGTCAACAATTATCAATGTGATAATAAAAAATTATTCAAACTAGCCAACAACCTTGTGTATCATGCTAGATTGAAGCATATTAACATCATTTTGAGAGGGAAAAGATCTAGTCAAAGAAGATTGATATAATGTATTGTAATATAAATGAAACTATGGCTCATATCTTTTGGATGGGCAAAGTTTGAAATATGTAGAAATCAACTAAGTGTTTTAGAGAACTCGTTTCTCCATTAAGGGGGAGTGTTAGAGAAATAACAGAGAAATTCATTATTAGACCTTGTTAAAATTTCGTTAGAATTGCAGTCATGATTAATTTCCAAATCCTAAATTGTCTTCATTTATCTTTATGCAACACTAACTTCCAAATACCTTAAAGTGTTTGATTGTATCTAGTTAGCCTTCCCATAATCCCTAAGAAATATTTGTGTTGTTTATTGTAATTTGTCCTTTGTTCAAAATGTAGATAGTTGTGTAGACTACTTCTCCCCAAAATTTATCTGGTCAATTAGCTTCATTGAGCATTGCTCTTTTCATTTCTTGCATTTTTCTATTCTTTTTTTTAGCAGCTTTGTTTTGTTGCGGGGTATTTGCAATAGACAGTTGTCTTTTAATCTCGTGATTTCACAAAATTTACTAAATTTAATATAGGTAAACTCGCATCCTTTGTCTAATCTGAAACATTTTATTTTCATATCAGTCTCGTTTTAAACAAGATCCTTAAAGGTTTTAAATCACTCAAAAGCCTTAGATTTTTCTCTAAGAAATGTAATACATGTCATTCTTACGTAATCATCAATGCAAAACATAAAATATATCTCACCTTCTAAATTGTGTGTCTTGGTTGCTTTGTAGAGATATGTATGAAAAAATTACAATGGCTTAGATGGGGAGTGTTCTTTTGAATTGAAGAAAACCCCAATCTACTTCCCATGTTGACATGGCTTGTAGATAGTATTATCTAGCTTTGATCATTTTGGCATATCTCTTACTGCTTGTGCTTTGCTTACTTTTGTTAGACTGTCAAAGTTGATGTGACCCATCCTTATATGGCATAACCAACTCTCGTCCACTTTACCCATACAACATTTTCTCCTTTTACACCATTAAGAATATACACATTGTTTGAAGTCATATTTTCCTTTGCTACTAGCTTTTTTGTTTGTGCTTATCTTATCTCATTTCCTTTAAAGAGAAATGTGAGATCATATCCTTAATCACATATTGGACTAACGCTTAGGATATTATGTATTATACCTTAAACATATAGGACATTCTAAGATTTAGTTTTTCCATTGTTAATACTTACTATGCCTTTCCAACTATCCTTGTTGATACATTGCTTCCAAGGATTAGTCTGCCTCCATCTTCTCCATTTAGGATTACAAAATTACTTTGATCTCGTATCATGTCCCTTGAGCATCCACTATCAACCTACCATTTTCTTTCTTTTTTGAGCATACAATACAATACCTCATTCTTCCTACTTCTCTTGCTTCTTTTTCCATGATTTTGAGTATTGTTCCTTGTGCTTGAACATGCCTTCTTACATGTCTTTATTTAGAGGTATGCTTAAGTTGTTTCTATAATCTTTTGCTTTGTGCCCATGGTCAAAACACTTATAGCATTCAACTTGATCTAATAGAGGATCAAAAGGGTTATAATTTCTAACTGCATTTTCGTTCGAACTTTTAGGATTTTCTTCACATAATCATTCCTTGAACTCTCATGGGATACTTTATTTTTATTTCTCATGTGTTCAACTCTAAAATTTATTACCTTATGACCAAAATTATTACAAGCACAACAATAACTGAAGAAGATATTTTGGTACGTGGAAGAGAAGGACCTCCTTGAGGAAATAGATCTTTTGAGCTTGTTCCGATTGAAGGAAGATTTGGGTCTATGTTGCTCCTTCACTATGTTTCTGAAGTTGTTGATAGGTCATGTTTTTGTTGAATTGTAACTTCATTCTTGATGCTTTTTTCATTGTTGGTAGAGTTCTTGAGTACATCAACAAAACTTGTACCTGGATATATGCGATATTGGTTATAGTACAAGTGTTTGTTGGGATGCAGGTGAATGATCCGCATCATATGGATAGCCCTTGCCTTTTCTCCTATTGCTATCACTTTTTCCTTTCACTATGCTACCTTATCTATGACTTAATATAATAATTGCATCGATTGGCTTTGAAACTGGAATTGAATCAACAACATCAAATTCTCTATCAGCATCATGAAAATCGGACTCTCTATTCCGAACATCAAACCCTTAAGAAATACAAAAGCCTATCAAAATCTCTTTGCATTCCTTTTCTGATGTCCTTATGCGTGACTCCTTCTCGGGGTTTTCATGATTCTCTTTATAACCAATACATGTTTTGATTAAAGGATACCTCTGAAAACTAAGAATATGATCTAATGTTTCAGTTCCTTTTACAAATTTTAAACTTTGATTTAGTTGAATAGTTGCTTTCTCTAGTTCCTTTCTTAAGGAAATAACTTCAATTGCTAACTTCTCGCAATGATTTTCCTTTTCTTTTAGCTGACTTGTCAGTTCCTATTTTATTATTTTAGTATCTTCTAGTTCATTTTTTAAGAGAGTGGCTGATGCTTCATCATAATCTTCATTCTCGTATTTGCAACTGTTATTTCATTTATTTCACCTTTTTCCTTAGTATTCTTATTTCTTCCAAAGTACTTACAAGTTCTCTTTCGAGATCTACCTCCCCTTCAAGTTTTTCATCAAAATAAGTGTCTTTTCTTTGATCTTTCTAGTCGGTATCTTGATTATTCATAGCTATGAAAAAGACTTCTCCTCTTTAATCATTAGATACATATTCATCACTTTCATCAGACAAGTCACTATTCTCTTTGGAATATAAAATTTTATTTTTGATATACCCTTACCTTTTATGATTCTGAGATTTACATTTATCATTATATCCCCTTTTATGGTTGTCGTCACTCAATTTTGCACAGGGACACTTAGATGCATAATGTCCTATTCTACCACACTCAAAGCATTTGAATGGAAACTTAATTTTGAATTTACTAGTCCCCCTTTTATCTATTTGTCTCCTTTGTTGCTTTGAATGTTGCTTCCTTTGATCCTAACTTCTCCTTTTCTATCCTCGTTACACATGCAGTGAAGATTCTGTGTAGAGCATTCATACTTATATTTTGAATATCCGTCAATTCTTCAATGATCGATACCTTTGGATTAAATCTTCAAGGAAAATATCTCATTACTTTGTGCACAATCACGGATTCCTCAAATGTTTCACTAATAGCTTTTATAGTGTTAATAATCTCATCTAGATGACAAAAGAAGGTTGCAACATTTTCATCTTCATCTATCTTTAGACTTTTAAATTGTCCTTATGAGTTTGAAGCTTTTCTTTTTTCAACTTTTCATCTCCTTCATAGCTACTATAAAGTTTGTCCCAAATCTCTTTTGTGAATTTGCAGTGCGCTACTTTGACAAAAAATTGTATTTGCTAGCCCACACAAGATGGCATTATTTCTTTTGTATTACTTAAATAGTTCACTTTACCATCCATATCAGCTAAAGGAGTTTTTGGAACCTGATAACGATTCTCAACGGATAGCAAATGTCAGTACCTAAATATGTGTACTCATCCTTACCTTCTAGAAGGCATAATTTTTTCCATCAAATAGAGGATATTTGCTTGAGGAAGAACCTATGTGACTCGCTTTAATCCCTTGTGATTTACTTTTCGACGGTTAGACTGTTTATGAAGGAACTTGCTTCAACACTAGTTGTTGGAAGTATGATTATTCTCAAGGTGGGGTGAATTAGTATAATGACCAATTTATATAATTTCAAACATTTCAAACCACACAATACATCAATCACATAAGAAACACATGAGAACACCAAATGTATGTGGAAACCATTATGGGAGAAAACTACAAAAAATATTAATATGATTGTTCTTGTCGGAACCATGTCGGAACCAACCTAATATTATATCAATTTGTAGGCACCAACCTATAAGAGACTTCAATCCCCATACTAGTTTACAAGCACCGACCTAAGGAGACACCAATCCCATGATTTACAGGCAACAACCTAAAGGAGACAACAATCCCGTGATTTACAAGAACCAACCTGAAGGAGACACTAATCATTTAATTTACAAGAACCAACCTGAAGGAGACACCAATCCTATGAATTAAAAGAACCAACCTGAAGGAGACAACAATATCATGATTTACAAGAACCAACCTGGAGGAGACACCAAGCCCTTGACTTACAAGAACCAACCTGAAGGAGAAACCAATCCCCTAATTAATAGGCACCAACATGAAGGAGACATAAATCCCCTAATTAAGATATAATTTGTAATAAGTATGTGTTTTGTTATGCTCTATTCTTCTCAACTCTACATACTATCTTTGCTTTACCACATAACTTTGCACACATTGTACTTATTTTGTTATGCATACTGCTCTTGTTTTGGATTAAATTCGACTCCCCTTTACTTGTTACAAATATCTCTTTTTTTTGTAGCACAAATTACTTTATGCTTCTATGCTTGCACTTGTTTGTGCTTTGTTTCTCAAATATGCAACCTATAGTCTAAGTATCCTCCTTGGACTTCATCTTCAAACAATTATGTTTGGCTCCTATGATTAGTTCATCAAATCCATGTTAGATTTCTTCCACACCTTCACCAATTATACTATCTTGATTTTAGTTATTATAGGAAATCCAGATATAATTTGACACTAATAATAATGGCTTGGAGTCCTTTTGGAGTCAATGTTGTAACCTAATCAAGAATAATGGGCTAAAATCATGGACTTAATAAATATTGGCACCCCAAATAAAAAACACCAAAAGGGAAGGATATCTGAATTACCTAGATTTGCTTTGTGTGTAATATCTAGTGAAACCCCTAAATTTATTAATATTGGAAATGTCTGCCAATCCCTAACTTTTCATGACCCTTTAGCTCCTAGAGCTAAACCACCAAGCACGCATGACCACTTGTTGTGACAATGGTCTAAACAAACTGCTTTGATAAATCTTGGATCTGGGCCTTTCAAAGAAGACACTCGGATACCCAGATTACTTTTAAGCACAAAACATGATTTCCAAGTTGAATACAGAGTCCAATTATTTAAATGAGTTTCATTTTCATTGATCAGACGTCCAAATACACTTATTATATTTTAGCTCAAAATATGATTTTCGGGTTGAATCTAGAGTTCGAGTCATCCAAAGGAGTTTCGTTTTCATATGACCGGATGTCCAAATATCCAAATACCATATTTACCTTAACACTAGAAAAACCTGCAAAAAAATTTTGAGCATGAGGACCTCAAATCCTTCTAAATAATTTTCCAAGTCACCTTATTACCATGTATCATGATCTTTTGTTTCCATGTGTCATCCACAAATCATTGGGTTAGCCATCAAAAAGACCAAAAATGAACACCACGTGTCACCACCTTAGGCCACCACATCATCAATTATGTCAGTTTTTGCCCACATCACTACCAATTACCTTGTGTTATTCTTCCATTTGTGTTCTGATTGGGAAACACATGTACACCCACTAGCCATGGAAAGAATATAGAATTCATGTTGAAAAAGGGTTACTTTTTCATATGACCAAATAATTGGATACCCATATATGACATACCTTCATAAACAGGCGGTCTCGTGGGGGTTGGTATGGTAGTTTTAATTGGAGAGGATCCCCCCGCAACTCATGTGATTGCTCAAGGTTACCTTAGTGGTTTACCACTATGGTTTCCTACATGATCCTTTCCTTTCTCGTTAAACTTCTAACGCTTAGGATGCATATGGATCCATGACTGTTGATTGATGGGGGTGGTCGATCCACTACTTTAAGTTGCATTATTTAGCAAATTTTTGGGGTTTACACTAAATTTGGGGTTATTCCCTTTCATTCAAAAATTTGAGGCTTGTTGTATTTCCTCTTTTACACCTTGCTTTCCTACTTGATCCTATGTCACTCGATCTTGGACATGCATCCACATGACATTAATGAAAACATATTGTGCATCATGCTCCTTAGCTTTGACATAAATGAAAACATATTATTCAACACTTAATTTATATTGTATAGCTAATTACCCCTGAAATATTGATCTTTTGTCAATTATACAACCAAATACTTGTTGAATTGACTAATTCTACAATGCATGACATTGTGTTGATTAATGATTTAAAAATAGTTTACTTTGCTTATGTAACACCCTCCTCCCACATCTACCCAAGTAATTGGTCAATCTAGGTAAACATGTGATGAGAGGCTACTATGATGGGATTCAAATTCCTATGTGAACTTAAGGAAGTCGAATCGATGGAAACGCAACATACAAACCTTCCACATCAGCATGAGGACTCCTGAGAACCATCCCAACCTTTCTGGAAATGAGCCTCTGGGTCCCACTGAGTTTTTAGACCAATAAACCCCCAGACTCTCCCATGATATGAGCATGCATGCGTCTAGAGGGCTCTGGATACACCCACAACATGGCATGCCAACATCTAGGGACTGTTTTACTCAGTTTTGTGCCAACGTCCCCAAGATTTGAGCCACTTTTTCAGGCCCAGAGCCCAGGTCACTACCCAAAATTAAATGACACCTTCAGAACAGAAAGATAACAAGATAATGATTATACAAATTCAATTACTTGAACAAGGGCTTGACTAGACCCCTACTAGCCATGACAGGCATTTCATCAAACATATCACAAATATGCAATCTACATGTGTAAACAATAAATTTAAGCATAGGGGTATCAAACTTATCTGAGAATCGATAAGAAGCATTGTTCACTGATATCATTACCTGCATTATCATCTATTAGGTCATAGATACATTGTTCATTCATTTACAAATCAAAACATGAGGAAATCCATACATCATCATTGTCATAATACATGTTTATAGCCAGCATAATAACAATAGAAATATCAAGGATACATCATGCATAAAATCCACATATAAACCAGTACATTTATACATAAGATATCAAGGAGAGAACCTCTTATTAATGAATGCAAAATCTAAGTCGGGATGGGACTACCACGTTCCACACGACCATAGAATGGTTGAGCCTAATATCTCTTCACTCATCCACCCCCTGTGCCATATTCCAAGCATGAATGTGGGACTCAAACCAAAAGAACCAACCAGGGAATCCTGAGGCTAAACCACGTCACGCACGTCAATAGAAACGAGACTTTACCATAATCCATCTCGGATCACTAGGCAAACACAATAAACATGTAATAACAAGCCTTACCATGATTTCCACCATATCACTAAGCCAAAACAATCATGGATGCCACCGTATTTCTCCACCTACACCGTGAGGAATTTTCCTATCTCCTAGTCTCTCAGGCTTTACCGCAATCCATAGTTTGATCCAGGGATCACTAGGCCCTAAACCAAGACACCACCCTCTAGGCTTTACTATATATCTTGTCATTCACCGGCAAGGATTCTTAGGCCTAATCAAGGGAAACCATCTCTAGGATTTAACGTATATCCTGCCATTCACCAGTCGAAGATTCCTAGGCCCACTGAGGCAACACAAAATTTGGCTTTACCGCAACCCACAATCTGGTTCAGGGGTTACTAAGCCATGTGTTCTACCATTCAGAGACCCACCTCACTCAGCTTCGAATCCATCCGACATCTAGCTCAACAAAAACATGAGAACCCCATCACACCATGGCTATCTGGAAATGGCAAGGCTAGGCTGAAATCACTGTCACACCTGGAAAAATCCATGCCATAATAGCAAAGAACCACATGCAATACCTTGCATGCCAGATATAGCAAGAAAAACCTAGATGCAAATCAATACCTGCAAAGAATCATGTTGTAGTTGCTTGATCCTTCTCTTCCTTGCTTGCTCCTTCCTTCTTCTTGCCTTATTTGCCTTTCTTGATCCAATGCCAAAGTGCTCCAAGAAAACTATAAGTGTCCAAGAGTGAGAGAGAGAGAGAGAGAATAATGAGAGAGCTCTAAAACTGAACTGACAAAAGGTTACCAACTAGTCCTTAGAAGCCTTTTTATCAATTAGGCCTCTATTTTCTTCATTTTCCATTATTTTCCTTCATTTCCTCCTCACATGCAACCTGTGACCTTTCACCTTCCTTTTCTCCTAATTTCCATTATTTTCATAAATAATTGTGTCAAAAATGCCATTTTGCCTTTCCAAATCCTTAGCCAATGCCTTTTCTAATTTCTTTAGCCATAATCAACTAAATGAACACCCACAAGAATGTTTTTCCCATCATTCAGCTTGGAATAAGTGTCCCATCAACGATGGTTATTATTTTTCATTTATTAACTTTCATTACATGGAATTTTAACCATGGTTGTTATAGAGCCCTCCCCCTTTGGGGACACCATCCTCGGTGTTCAACCACACCTATACCTCAGCAAAACTGCTGAAAAGAAAACATACTGCCCAAGGAGCTTTATATCATAGCTTTACGTAGTATTTACAATGATCACCCTGCTGAAAAGAAAACCAACATGACAACTATAATGACATGACACCCATACCGCTTATTGGAGCTTTATAACATAGCTCATGGTGGTATTTACATCCATATATATATATATATATATATATATATATATATATATATATATATATATATATATCTGTGTGTGTGTGTGTGTACCAAAGCATCACTGAAACATGTACCAAAAACAAATACCAAAGACATATACCAAAATTGCTTTGCCTCAACCGGTAAACAACGAAGGATACATAGCCTGCATCTGATCCACCATCTCCCATGTAGCTTCATCAAGCCCAAAGTTCTTCCACTCCACTTTAACTTGCTCGATTTCTCGGTTCCGAAGCATGAGCACCTTTTTCTACAATATGCATTGAGGCTCTGGCTACAATTCTCCATATGGCTCCACCTGCAATACAAACCAGTCAATCACGTGATCAACATATTTAACATACTTCTTAAGCAATGACACATGGAAAAAATCATGGACTTTCATTGTCGAAGGCAGTGCAATTCAACAAGCTACTAGCCCAATCCTCTTAATAATCCTGAAAGGTTGACAAAATTGGGGTGCCAACTTGGCACATGATCCAATCCGCAAGGAGATCTTCTTCAGTTTGATGCACAAGTACACTTGTTCCCCAACTTGGAACTCCTTGAACGAACTTCTCCGATCTGCATAGCTCTTCTACCTATCTTTTGTTGCTTTCAAATTCTTCTTGATTACCTATATTTCCCACTCCATGTTTGCCAACATGTCTGGTCCAATCAACACCCTGTTAATTGGATCCCTCCAACTGATGGGAGTATTGCAACTCTGCCCATACAATGCCTCAAACAGACTCATCTTCAAAGATTTTTTATACTCATTGTTATAAGCGAACTCTACCATTGGAAGATAATCTTCCCACTTTAGTTGTTGATGCACCACGTACATCCTCAACATGTCCTCCAATATCCTGTTGACCCTATCTATTTGTCCATTTGTCTGTGGATGATAAGTTGTACTGAAGGTCAAATTTGTGACCAAACTTGCAAACAAACCCTTCCAAAACTTGGAAGTGAACTTCACATCCCTGTCTGACACAATATTCTTCGGAACTCCATGAAATCTGACCACGTATTTGATGAAGACTTGTGCTACATCACTCGTTGAGAATGTAGACTTCACTGGAATGAATTGCACAACCTTCGTCAACTTGTCCACAAAAACCATGACGGAATCATGTTGTCTCACTGTCCTCAGCAAACTTGTGATAAAGTCCATGGAAATGACCTCCCATTTCCACTCTGGAATTGCAATCGGTTGTAGAAGTCCACCTAGATGCCTACACTATGCCTTCACCTACTGACAACCAAAACATCTAGCCATAAACTCTGCTACATCATTTTTCAGATTCAGCCAATAATAAAATTTCTTCACTGTTTTCAGTGTCTTCTGATAACCTGGGTGACCTGAATATGGTTTCACATGAAACTCCCTCAATATCACCTTTTTGAGCTCACTGTTGTCTAGAACATATATCCTGTCTCTAAACCTGACCAATCCATCTGTTGTAAGACAATAGGCCACATCCTGTGCACTTGCACCTATAATTGTACCTATATTCTGCCGTAACCTGTGCACAATCCACATATACCTCGCATCCTGCTGACCTTCCTATAAGATCATATCCTGTAAGTCTATCCCATAGGAGCTCATAGCTCCTATGTGATTTACCTATATCCGCCTACTAAGAGCATCTGCCAGCATGTTCTCCTTTCCTTTGATGTACCTGATCTCAAAGTCAAACTCATTAATCGTGGCCAACCATCTAGCTTTCCTGGCATTCAAATTCAGCTGGTCAAACAAGTATCTCAACCCACTGTGATCACTCATCATTACAAACCTCCTACCAAGAAGATAGTACCTCCACATCTTCAAAGCATGTATGATCACTGTTAGCTCAAGATCATGTGTTAGATAGTTCTACTCGTGCTCATTCAGTTTCCATGACTCATAGCACACCAATTGTTCTTTCTACATAAGAACTCCACCAAGTCCTCTCCTGTAAGCATCTGTACATATTACAAATTATTTGTCTGTGTTGGGTGGATAAATTCCTCTTACTAACAAGATCAAACTCCATAGATCCTAAAAGGAAACTAGAAACAAACAGAAAATCAAGCTAATTCCTTCCTTGAATCTATCTTTCCTTGAATCATAAGCTAACAAGGTGAGAAATGGAAATTCATACCTTATTACGACATGCTTGATGAAGATCCCTCTTTGTGCTTCAATGCAGCTTCTCCATGCTTGAATCTAGACCTGCACACATGGAAACAACAAAGGATCAAAGGCATATGCAGCATAAATGATTCAATAATTCAAACTAGTGATCAAGGAGACTAGTAACAAACATCATTCCAATGGACAAATATAAATAACATCATTCCAATGGAAGAATATTAATAACATAAAGCATCCATGAAATTGATAAATTAATCCATTAAATAATGAAGTGAGAAGAAATGCTTGTTTGTATTAATTTCATAAACATAAAGGAGCTACAAAACCTATGCCTTGATGTTGTGAAGCTCCTCCCATTGATCTCAATCCTCTCCAAGAATGATAAGCTCTCCAACCTAATTACTCCAGCATAAACTTACTCTCAGCAGCCTCCCTCAATTCCCCCACCTATGGCTTGATTTATAGGCCAAAAGGAAGTAGTTTGAGATCCTTAGTCTAAGGATGAGATCCACTAAAAGAGGGATGAGGGCTCCTTGAAGAATGGGAATTAGTTCCATCAAAAATGAGGTTAGGCTTGAATAAACATGAGTTCGAGGCTTTCTGTTGGGAATGATTCGCCCAACAATGCTTCTAGATCTCACTTTTTATTTTTACTTTTTATTGATTGACCTGCGTAGTTTTTGTTCAGAAACAGAGCGCAGATCTGCACAATTTTACAATGGAAGAAACTGCACATGTGCAGTTTTTCTTCAGCAAAACCGCACAGATGCTCAAAAGCAAGGTTTTGTACTAAGAGATCCAGAGATTCCACTTATTCAAGGTATATAAGTTGTTGACTTGCAAGGGAGTTCTTCATGGCACTTGGATGGATGGTGAGAGATCCAATTTTGATTATTATTTGTCATGGTGACAAAATGAAGTAGAACAGATTGCCCCCCTAAAGTGCGAAGTCAGAAAATTTTGAGGACTGAACTACTTTATCATATCAAGGATCGGATCAGAGATCATGGTTGGAAACCTACAACAATAAATCAAGGATTACAATGCAATATAATAATCATCACTGAGGTAAGCATTCCTGTACTCAGAACATAAAAGTCTTATAGCACAATACGGAAATACATAATTTCAAAGTAGAAATAGGATGGATGCAGCCATCAAACATAAAACTTTTTTGTATAATCATGAATATAAAACTCCTCGCAACCTGGATGGATAAAACTAGATCCAGGGTCTTGATCTCCATATCTCGATCCATAGTACGAATCTAGTCATGCGAGTAAATGTCTCGAAGTCGAACATGGTAGAAACCACTTGATTACTGGTCAATGATGTGAACCGTTAACAAGCGCAAGAGAAACCACCAATAATGACAATGGTTCTCAAGGTACTTTCAGTACAATCCATGAAGTGTGAATAGATTATTTGATGTTGAACACTCATAGAATCATTCATTCGAAGGTCAATGATGAGAACCTATCGTCGAAGGCGAAAAACCTGCCGTTAAGGCATGCAGGCCTCAAGGTACTGAAGGTTTCTACATCAACTTCCTAGATAATGAGCTGAAGTCTATAGGAAGTGACCCGTCGCAGGAAAGCCTACGACACGAAACTCATGTCAAGTTTTGAAGAATAGTTTGCAAGGACTGACTCAGGGATGGCCGACGTGATTGAAGGCTACAAATTGCAAGGTAATTTAAACTAAGGTTTAGACTTCTCTTGAACATATTGGCGACACGAAAAAATGACTTGGTAGCATTTGACTCAACGATAATACCCAAAACCATGAAGACTTTCAATGATATTTGATTAATTGTAAGACAAATGGATTTCCCAACCCGAACAGATATGTGACGGAGTGTCATGTTCAAGAGCGACATACTGCCTAAAATACAAGAAACAAACTTTTCTTCTCAATTTTCCCCCACCATTACTAGAAAGTACCTCTTTATTTTTTACAAGCTTGAGGAGGATAACATATGCTTGTCTTGTAAGCTCATCCTTCGGACGAGTCCATCAAAGTATTTTTTACGAACCCTAAGAAGGAATGGTTCGGTCTCGTCATGATTAACGAGTCCTATACTGTTTAATTTTTACGAGTCCAGTAAAGGGGTAACTCGATGTTGTTTTATTTTAACGAGTCTAAAAATGACACAAAAATGAAACTCATTCAGTTCTTTTACCGTAAAATTTTAACGAGCCCGGAGAAAGTAAAGCTCGATGCTTTTCACTATTAGGGAGTTAAAAGAAAAACATAAGTAGACTCCATCAGGTTCTTTTTCGTAAGTTTAGTCTCTCAGGTCCGAAAAAGGATAAAATAATACAAGAGAGAACTCTATTGACCATGTTTGATCAACGTATACCTTTTTCATAAACAATGTTGGCCCAATCTATAAAAGGGGTAAACTTATAGTGAGTGGACGGTTGTTCATTTACTTTTAAGAGTTAGAACAAGCGAATACATGGCAATCTTTTCATTTGAAAAGGGCTTAAAAGAAGACTCCATGATTTTTCTTTTTTGTAAGTTTTAACAAGTTTGAAAAAGTGATAAAAATATACTCATCTTACTCACTTTCAATTTAATTAACGACCAGGAAAAGACAAAAATAACTCGGCATTTTCATGTACATTTTACGAGCATGAAAATATAGCAAAAGGAGCTTGAGATTTTCATGAGTTTAATGAGTCTTGAAAATAATAACCGAAATGGACTTGAGATAGGTTTCATTTTTACACAAGCTTGAAACATAGGAAAATTTTGCTTGAGACTGGTTTCATTTTTACACAAGCTTGAAAAAAAAATAATAAATTGTGCTTGAGATAAGTTTTCATGCCCCCAGCATAATGACCACAAGGGCGTATGCCCCCCAAACTTCATTTCATCCACATGAGTAGGCTACAAGTTACTAATTGGAGGCTGAAATGAAGGCTTGTTTACAAGATCAAAAAGACTTGACTTAACATGTTGGGTCCCTATAATACTAGTGATTACCCCATTACTATTGTAGTTGTATCCCTTATTAATATTGTTGTGCCCCTATTGTCCCCATATTGTTATTATTGTGCCCCATAGAATCCCTCTATTGTTATTTTTGTGGCTTTATATTATTATTGTTAGGTCGGTTGGGTTATATTGTGACTCCTTAGACTCCTATATATAGAAAGGAGGTTTTGTCATTTGAATCATCCAAGAATTGTTCATTTGTGTAATGTAAAGGAGGTTGCCCCCTTGAAGAGGCTGAATTCTAAGGCGTTGATCTCTCTTTTCTATCTTTTTGTGAGCTGGTTTCATAACATTTGGTATCAGAGCTTTGGATTCTAGGGTTTCGCTGCTCCAAACAGGTCATCGTGGAATTTTCGCTATAACTTTTCTTCTACGACATTTCAGAAGCTAAAAAAAAACCCATTTGAGAAGAAATCGCGCTGAATCTTGGGTCTGAATTTCAGAGTTTTTCGTGCTATATTTGCGGAGATATGATCTGAAGAAGTTGGTCTTTTTGCAGACTCCTGAATTACATTCCAAACAGGTGACCTGGGGAAAATCGTCATAACTTTCTCTCTGAGCATCGGATTGAAATTTTGTAAGAAGGTACAAAAAGAGGACGGACTGTAGTTTCTTGTATATATTTTCAGAGCCAAAGGTCGAAACAGTGACTCGTGGCACGTCGTACAAGTTCGCTCTACTGAACTAGTCTATAATCAGGTCATCTTGGGAGATTGTGCATAACTATTCCTTGGAGAATCCAATTTGGATCAGACTGGTGGCATTGGAAAGAGGACACAGAGGGCTACTACAGGTCGCAATTTCAGAACTGGATGATCCGAAATTGTAGAGATACATCAGATTCAATATCAAGCTTCTACAAAGTCAAAAAAGGTGTGCAGTTTTCCTAAATTTTTGCCTAAGCTTGGTTTGAAAAATTAGTTTGAATCGGTAATTGATGCCTCAAGGAAAGAAAATGCAAACACCTAGTAAGCAACCTGAAAGCTCTAGCATGACTCATGAAGAAGAGGAAGAAATGCAACATGATATATCAAAATTACGAGACCAAGTGCAACAAGTGTCACTTGCACAAAAAGCAGCAGAATCTAAGATGGATGGTTTAAGGAAAGATGTAGAAGCTAAGATGGATGGTTTAAAGAAAGGTGTAGAAGCTAAGATGGATTGTTTAAAGAAAGGCGTAGAAGCTAAGATGGATGGCATGGAAGCTAAGATGAATGGCATGGACGCTAAAATTGATGGCATGGATGATAAGATGGAAGAATTGAAGATAAATATGAATAAGTTGCTACAAGAAATGGTCACTAATGGTGAAAGGGTAGTAAAGGAAACTCATGATGAAAACAAAAGAAATGTTAATCATGATTCCATAGACTCTAATGTTGGATCGAAGACCCACCATATTCCAAAAATCGATATGAGGAAGTTTGATGGCAAGGATCCCGCAACATGGATATTACAGATGGAGCAATTTTTTGATCTCAATAATGTGCAAAACACACAAAAGGTACGTATTGCAACTTTATATTTGGAACCAAATCAGTTTGTATGGTATCAATGGCTTTTCTCTCGTAAACAAATTATCACTTGGGCAATTTTTTACGGAAGAATTGACAACACATTATGAGGATACAAAAAGCAACACTTTTTTTAGCCAATTGATAAGTCTCAAACAAAAGGGTTCAATAATGGAGCACATTGAGGAGTTCCCAAAATTGAACATAAGGGTAAAAAATATTCCAGAGGAGCATAGGATTGATGTGTTCATAGGGACTTTAAAGGATAATATCCAACATGATGTTCACCTTTGGGAACCTGATTCATTAGAGAAGGCATTCAGGTTAGCAAGAAAAATGGAAAGCAAAATTATGGCAACCAGGAAGCATACCACTCACAACTATAAAGATGGAAGTGTTGTTGCCCCTAGTCTTCCACAACCTATAAGGTTGACACCACAACAATTGGAAGAAAAAAGAGCAAAAGGGCTTTGTTACAGTTGTGATAGAAATACACTAAAGGTCATAAGTGTGCTGAGAAGAAATTATTCTACATAGATTGTGAAGAGGAAGAAGAAAAGGAGCAAGAAAGGTCAAAAGAAGAGGATATACTCCAGGAAAAAAGCCTAGATAAAGAAGAAATGAATCCGACCATATCTTGTAATGCATTGGCGGGAATTACCACTCCTCAAACCATCAAGATAGAAGGACAAATCAAGAAGAAAAAGGTAATAGTGTTGATTGATTCAGGAAGTACCCACAATTTTATTCATTGTAAGGTAGCAAAAGAATTGAATTGCTTCTTATATCCAGCACCAGAGTGTCAAGTGATGGTTGCAAATGGAGGAACAATAAATTTCTCTGGAAAGTGCCATAATATCAAGCTATCCATGGGAGAATATGTATTGACTAGCCCAATGCTTTCCATTCCAATGGGAGGTGCTGATGTTGTACTAGGAGTCCAATGGCTACAATCCTTGGGTACAATAGCTTTTAATTTTCAAGAAATTTTCATGAAATTTTCTGTGGAAGGAAAGGAAGTTGAATTAAGGGGTATTGCAGGGAAACCAGGAAAGATAATCAGCTCTAACGGTATGACAAAGCTTCTAAAAAAGGAACAAAGAGGTGTAATTGCACAATTATGTTCGCTAGATGTTTCCACATTGGAATCATCTATTTCTCCAGATCTCCAAAAAGTCTTGGACAATCATTCCAAGGTATTTGAGACTCCCAAAGGTCTCCCACCTATTCGTGATCATGATCATGCTATTCATCTGATTCCAGGAAGTGTTCCTCCAAACATCAGGCCGTACAGATATCCCTATGCCCAAAAGAGTGAAATTGAACGTATGGTTGCAGAAATGCTAGAGGCTGGTATAATTCAACCGAGTCAAAGTTCTTTCTCTGCTCCAGTAGTATTGGTGCACAAGAAGAATGGATCATGGCGCATGTGTCCAGATTATAGGGAGCTCAACAAGCTCACTATTAAAGATAAGTTTCCCATTCCTGTCATTGATGAATTACTGGATGAATTGCATGGATCAATTTACTTCACCAAGTTGGATCTTCGTTCAAGATATCATCAAATCAGAATGAAGACTGAAGACATTCCGAAAACAGCATTTAGAACTCATGAGGGTCATTATGAATTTTTGGTCATGCCTTTTGGCCTTACCAATGCACCTTCAACATTTCAAGGTTTGATGAATTCCATTTTCAAACCATTCCTTAGAAAATTTGTGTTAGTATTTTTTGATGATATACTAATCTACAGCAAGTCTTGGAAGGATCATGTTGAACATGTTGACAGGGTGCTACAACTATTGGAGGAGAAACAATTATATGCAAAAAGATCCAAATGTTTCTTTGGAGTACAAGAGGTGGAATATCTGGGTCATATTGTATCTCATGAAGGAGTTAAGGTAGACCCTAGCAAAATTAAAGCCATTAAGGAATGGAAAATCCCCACATCCATAAAGCATCTGCGAGGATTTCTCGGGTTGACAGGGTATTATCGCAAGTTTGTTAAGAATTATGGGAGAATAGCAGCACCTCTAACAACATTATTGAAGAAAGATGCATTTTCATGGACTCCAGAAGCAACAAAGGCCTTCGAGCATCTTAAAGAGGCAATGTGCCAAGCACTGGTCTTAGCTACACCAGACTTCACAAAAACCTCTATTATGGAATGTGATGCTTCAGGAAATGGAATTGGTGTTGTTTTAATGCAATATGAAAGACCCATTGCTTTTGAAAGTCGTCCAATCAAGGGAAAGTTTTTACACAAAGCTATTTATGAGAAGGAAATGTTGGCAATACTCCATGCACTTAAGAAATGGTGACCCTACCTAATGGGAAGACACTTCAAGGTAAAAACGGATCATGATAGCCTTAAATACTTTTTAGAACAAAGATTATCCTCTGAAGAGCAACAAAAGTGGGTCACAAAGATGTTGGGTTATGACTTTGAAATCATCTACAAAAAAGGGAAGCAAAATGTGGTGGCAGATGCACTCTCAAGAAAGGATGAGGATGTGGAAGCATTGTTGTGCGCCATTTCTATTATCCAACCAGATTGGATAAACGAAGCAAGGGAGGAATGGAAGAATGACGAAGAAGTGTGGGCACTTATTCGAAAGTTACAACAAGACTCCAATACGTCTGATACATTTAGCTGGAAAAATGATTCGTTATGGTACAAAGATCGCTTATACCTCTGTAAGAATTCCCAGCTAAAACAAAAGATTCTTATGGAATTGCACACTTCTCCCTTAGGAGGGCACTTAGGCTTTTTAAAAACTTACCACAGGGTTAAGAAGGAATTTTTTTGGGAGGGCCTTAAATCAGATATTCAAAAGTTTGTGGCTGAATGTTTGGTTTGCCAACAAAATAAAGTTGAAACAATTAAGACACCGGGTCTATTACAACCTTTATCCATTCCAAGCCAACGTTGGGAGGAGGTTTCAATGGATTTTATCACAGGTTTACCCAAGTCTGAGGGAAAGAGTGTCATCATGGTGGTAGTTGACAGACTTACCAAGTATGCACACTTTTGTGCATTATCACATCCATTTAAAGCCAGTACAGTTTCTACTGCATTTATGGAAACAATTCAAAAGCTACATGGAAACCCAAAGATTATTGTAAGTGACAGAGATCCCATTTTCACTGGAAATTTTTGGACAGAATTATTTTCTTGTCTTGGTATTCAGTTAGCTCATAGCTCATCTTATCATCCTCAATCTGATGGACAAACTGAGATAGTAAACAAATGTTTGGAAGGATATCTTCGTTGCTTTGTATCTGATAAACTAACACAATGGGTCAAATGGTTGCCTCTGGCTGAATGGTGGTATAACACTTGCTTCCATACAGCAACAAAAATGACCCCATTTATGGCACTTTATGGATATCAGCCACCATCCATCACATCATATTTAAGAGAAAATTCTAAGGTTCAAGCAGTGGAACATCACATCGAACATCAACAACAAGTCCTCCAACTCTTAAAGGATAACCTCGTGTTGGCACAGAATAGAATGAAACAACAGGCAGATCAACATCGCAGCGAAAGAAGTTTTGATGTAGGTGATTGGGTATTCCTACGGCTACAACCATATAAGCAAATGTCCCTCAAGCAAGCTAAGAAGGATAATAAATTATCACCAAAGTATTATGGTCCGTACAAGGTGTTGCAAAAGATTGGTACTATGGCATACAAATTGGAGCTTCCTGCAGCTTCTCGACTGCACCCAGTTTTCCATGTTTCATGTTTAAAGAAGGTTATAGGCGACAAGCTCTCAGTTCAAACAATATTGCCAGAACTTGACGAGGAAGGAAAAATTATATTGGAACCAGAAGTAGTCACAGAAACAAGAACTCGACAGTTAAGAAATCGATCAATTTCAGAGTATCTTATCAAGTGGAAGAACTTATCCGCTGAATATTCCACATGGGAGGATGAGAATTTTATACAGAAGCATCTAGAACTACTCAAGCGTTGAGGACAACACTTTTTTGAAGGAGAGGGGCATGTTGGGTCCCTATAATACTAGTGATTACCCCATTACTATTGTAGTTGTATCCCTTATTAATATTGTTGTGCCCCTATTGTCCCCATATTGTTATTATTGTGCCCCATAGAATCCCTCTATTTTTATTTTTGTGGCTTTATATTATTATTGTTAGGTCGGCTGGGTTATATTGTGACTCCTTAGAAATCGATCAATTTCGGAGTATCTTATCAAGTGGAAGAACTTATCCGCTGAATATTCCACATGGGAGGATGAGAATTTTATACAGAAGCATCTAGAACTACTCAAGCGTTGAGGACAACACTTTTTTGAAGGAGAGGGGCATGTTGGGTCCCTATAATACTAGTGATTACCCCATTACTATTGTATTTGTATCCCTTATTAATATTGTTGTGCCCCTATTGTCCCCATATTGTTATTACTGTGCCCCATAGAATCCCTCCATTTTTATTTTTGTGGCTTTATATTATTATTGTTAGGTCGGCTGGGTTATTGTGACTCCTTAGACTACTATACATAGAAAGGAGGTTTTGTCATTTGAATCATCCAAGAATTGTTAATTTGTGTAATGTATAGGAGGTTTCCCCCTCGAAGAGGCTGAATTCTCAGGCGTTGATCTCTCTTTTCTATATTTTTGTGAGCTGGTTTCATAACATAACATTTATGAGATCTAGTTAAAGACTCAACTCAAATAGGGTAGGATTTGTTTCATTTTTTAACGAGGTTGACATAGGAAAATAACTATGCTCATGGGTACTATTTCATTTTTTAATGAGATTGAAATAGTAAAAGAACCATCCTCAAGAGAGTTTGTTTCATTTTTTAACGAGGTTGACACAGTAAAAGAACAATCCTCATAAGGATTTGTTTCATTTTTTACCAAGGTTGACACAGTAAAAGAACTGTCCTCAGATAACCTATTTCATTTTTTAATGAGGTTGACACAGTAAAAGAACTATCCTAAAAAAGAGTTGTTCATGGCTTCCATATGGAAGAAACACATGACAAGGCACACCCCTTGATCATGGCTTCCAAAAGGTCTTCATCGGATGGAAGAACAATTCTATGGAAGGAACACATGTCAAGGGGATCAATAGGGATAAGAAAATCATATTCAAATGCCCCCATTAAAGTTTTTACCATGTCAGTTACTCGATCTAAGTCAAACGAAGTTGAGAAGACAGTGAGATGCTTGCCTACTTAGGTAACTGAAAACATGGGATATGTTGCCATATAATTAACCCATGGCATGGTAGATACCACTTCGATATAAGGAACATTTAGGGGCATTGGATGGCTGGTAATCGAAGCAAGATCAACATATCAAATCTGATCAATCGTCACAATATTTCCATTGTGAGGGAAGGACATCACGCGAAATAGTGTCGATACGACAGCTTTCATGGCATAGACATAGTCTCGCCCAAGGAGTAAATTGAAATCTAAGGGACATTGGAATACCACAATATGAATACAGACAATTTTACCTTCCAAGGTAATAGGTAACTTAGGAAGGATACCTAAAGGTTCACTAACGGTTCTGTTAAAAGATAACAAATTTTGAGTAACAGGAACAAGCTAAGGGGAGCCCAAATCTTGCCAAGCGGTCGAGGATAAAATACCAACAGAAGCACCTTCATCTACATTGGTGCGACGCACATTCTTACCATAAGCCTTCACAATGATTTGGAAAGGTGTGGAAGAAGGAAGACAAGGTTCTATCAGTCTACTCCAATAAAAAAAAATATCCTCATTACTTGGATGGGGTTCAAAAGTAACATATGAAATGCCCCCATGAGTAGAAGAATATGAAGTAACATGAAGGACCTGAGTGGTATTAAGTTCACTCTCTGAAGGGAGAGGGGTCGACCGAACATGGAATCGATTCAACCACTTGATCAATAAAAAGTCCATCAACCTAAGTGATACATGTTTCAACCTCCAATGGAAGAGTGGGATTGATTGTACTTGGATTTAGATCAATCACTTCGTCAACTGACGGTAGATGGGGAGAAAGTTTAGAGAAATATTTGGAAGTTGTTGATGTGAAACAGTAAGTTTTTCCAACAATTCTGAGGCTTCATCAATGTGAGGGCAAAGGTGACTATGATGAGTCCCTTCACATAACCTACAAGGAAACCTAACCTTAATATTTTTCCCTAGAATATGAGAATCACAGATTGATGGATCAATAGTAAGTTGATGAGAATTATTTGACCATACTTCCAAAACCTTAGGAATACCAGGACAATTGATAAGGAAGTGGTCACCCTTACAAAGCTTGCAAGGGTATTTGGGCTTATGATGCATTGTAGAAGTTCCATCAACATTACCAATACTTACGAACATGGTTTGTTGGTTGCCTACTTTCTTATCTTGCTTCTTCTTCTTCTTCCCTTTCTTCTTCTTCTTAGTCACTTGGTTACTAGCATCAAGGCTTTTACCAAGAAAAGAAGAAGAAGAAAGCGAGGAGGACATGTTGGATGAAGAAGGTAAAGGGTCAACGGTAGGTTGGTGATGTTGAGATGGAGAGCTCGGTTGAGGTGAGAAACTTGGTTGATATGGTACAATTGGAGTATTTGGAATTAAAGAAGTTGAGAACAACCATACAGGTAAACCTATTGTGAATCCGGGAAGGGACAATGTAGCCATATAAGGAGGACCGACCTTTCCAAGATTGGGAAAAGTACTAGAATTCTCCTTAATGGGGTTTCCTTAGTCGGTAACTTCTCGATGGGTATCCATTAGATTCAATCCAAGTAAGTTTATAGTAATTAAAATTAAATAATATTCACAATGCACACCTAAGGTCTTGTAAAAATTAAAAACAAACAAAGTAACACATGATAAAAAATCTAGGGATTCAAACCATACAAACTCACCTTTCACAGAGATCAATATTACTAGTTGGTGATGAAATCCAGCATCGCAGAGATCAAAGTGAAATTTTTTATGGATATGAGCATTTGGAATTAGTTACCCTAACAACCTGCTTAATGAAATAGTCTAGTGCAAGTAACTTTGCTTATGCCATCTCAAGCAAAGATTACCCTCCAAAAAGTCCAAGTGAGTCTAGTCAACGTCTATTCCAGGTACAGCAGGACCTTCCCTTTGTCGTCACCTTAGGTAGAGCTCTAGGATTATGGTCACTAAGTTTACCAACTACAACCATTTTACCTAGGGGAACAGTCGTAGATTGGACGTACATGGAAGGGCAGAGTAACAAGCTCAATCCCCTTGAAAGCTCCTCCACATGATCAATTGGAGGTTTACTTTCAAGTGACCCCAAGTACCTTTCGGTATCGTTGTAATACGTGCAAATTGCTCTATCATATCCAATGAAGTGGGTACAATCACTTCACCAGATCCGACATGATCTCGTGCTTAACTCATGTATAAGAAGAGCTTCCTAGAGCAAAACTGAAATAATTGGATTTCTCTCCCTAACTCAAGATTCTATCGTTTGTTTGTAGCTTTGGGAAGTTGAATTCCTTCCCTATCCCAGAGCCCTACAACCTAACCTACTATAGGTGGAAAGAGCCCTAAAAATAACAAAAAATCTAGATGAATTTTATTAACGCAATGTTATTAAGCTATTATTTACTCAAAGGGTAAATGGACGTGAAATTGATGGTATTATGACTTGACTCAAAACCCTAATGCATCAAATATGAAATTTGTAATCTTTTCATTTCGATGAATTCTAGCTAGAGTAAGTAAAGAGGTTCTTCTTTAAAATATTAACTCCAAAATGTACCACTTCTAATTTTTCAATGCAATTCAAAGCTCTAAGTTGCAAACCACACAATGTAATCTATGTGCAATTTGCCTAAAAACTATACAAATGTAATCTATGCACAATTTCCGTGAAAACTATGCAAATGTAATCTATGCACAATTCATGTTCATGAAATGAGAATTCTAACCATGCAAAATGTAATCTATGCAATAGAATTCTGCAAAACAAACACAAGATGATTCCAAATTAGCGAAAGTACAACAAGACTATTTCACTTCGCTAATCCAACTAAAGCACCAATCAAGTGTAAGTAAAGGAAATCGGGTGAAATTCCAAAGATCAAAAAAATAATGACACTCAAAGGCGATTAACACTCAGACACAATTTAGCCATTTTTTTTTAAATGAAAGCAAAAACATGCAAAAATTGTAAAGAAACCGAGAGAAATCTTTGAGCAAAAACCAAAGGAAATCAAATTCTAAACACCCAATAAAATCCTTAAAATGAAGATGCTTGAATGAATGTTATGAAATCGACGCTTAAAGTGTAATTCTAATTAAACTTCAGTACTGGAATAAAAATGACTCTTGTTTTTAATGCAGCACAAGAAGTACATCTCATCAAAACACTAATTCATGAGAAACCCCCCCTTCCAATCCTTGAAAACGGACAAATCTCAAGAAAACTCCTTCACAACACTCGATCAAACACACAGAAACTGACTGAAATCATAAACAAATGTAATGAAACCATAAAACAAAAAATTCATATTTCAATGAGAGGAAAAGCTATTTTTTTCCAAAAATTCTCAAAGTATGCGTAGGTAGACAATATAGTACAGTGCACATGCGCACTGTTAATAAAGGTAATGTGTGCAGATATGCGCTCTGTTTCTAAACAAAAAACACGCAGGTCGAGAAACTTAAAGAAAAAATAAATAAATAAATTATCCAAACAAATCACAAAATCTGAAAGATCATTAACATGTCAAGACTTAGATAAAGCTATCAAAACAGGTTCGAGAATAAAAAACAAGGAGATGGAAGGGAACAAGTTTTTCCCCGGTATGGTCACCAATTTGTTAGGCGGATAAACTCCTCTTGCTGACAAGAGCAATCTCCCTAGATCCTAAAAGGAAACTAGAAACAAACAGACAATCAAGCTAATTCCTTCCTTGAATCTATCTTTCCTTGAATCATAAGCTAATAAGGTGAGAAATGGAAATTCATACCTTATTACGACATGCTTGATGAAGATCCCTATTTTTGCTTCAGTGCAGCTTCTCCATGCTTGAATGTAGACATGTACACATGGAAACAACAAAGGATCAAAGGCATATGCAACATAAAATGATTCAATAATTCAAACTAGTGATCAAAGAGACTAGTAACAAACATCATTACAATGGAAAAATATAATTAACATCATTCCATTGGAAGAATATTAATAACATAAACCATCCATGAAATTGATCAATTAATCCATTAAACAATGAAGCGAGAATAAATGCTTGTTTATATTAATTTCAGAAACATAAAGGAGTTACAAAACCTATGCCTTGATGTTGTGAAGCTCCTCCCATTGATCTCGATCGTCTCCAAGAATGATAAGCTCTCCAACCTATTTTCTCCAGCATAAACTTACTCTCAACAACCTCCCTCAATTCCCCCACCTATGGCTTGATTTATAGGCGAAAAGGAAGTAGTTTGAGATCCTTAATCCAAGGATGAGATCCACTAAAAGAGGGATGAGGGCTCCTTGAAGAATGGGAATTAGTTCCATAAAAAATGAGTTTAGGCTCGAATAAACATGAGTTCAAGGCTTTCTGTTGGGAATGATTCACCCAACAATGCTTCTAGACCTCGATTTTTGTTTTTACTTTTTATTGATTGACCTGTGCAATTTTTGTTTAGAAACAGAGCGCGAATCTGTGCAATTTTACAATGGAAGTAACTTCACATGTGCAATTTTTCTTCAGCAAAACCGTGCATATGCTCAAAAACATGGTTTTGTACCAAGAGATCCAGAAATTCCACTTTATTCAAGGTATATAAGTTTTTGACTTGCAAGGGAGTGCTTCATGAAACTTGGATGGATGGTGAGAGATCCAATTTTGATGATTATTTGTCATGGTGACAAAATGAAGTGTAACAATTTGGATATGCAATCTTTAACACTGGTGTATGTGTTAGCAATTGCTTGAGATGCTCAAAACTAGCCTCACACTCCTCTGTCCATTCAAACTTCTTACCTTTCCTTTATAATGATGTAATGGGATAAGCAATCTGTGAGAAGTTCCTAATGAAACTCCTATAATAGCTTGCCAACCCCATGAAAGATCTCACCTCATCCACATTCTTGGGGGCTGTCAACTCCATGATAGCTCTTATCTTCTCTGGACCTACTGTTATACCCTCCTTGGAGACAACATGTCCCAAGTAATGTACCTCGGTCTGAAAGAAACTGCACTTGTTGAGCTTAGCATACAACTGATGCTCTCTCAACAACCTCAACATTGCTGCTAAATGCTCAGCATGCTCTTCCTCATTTTTATAATATACCAATTATCATCAATGAACACAATAACAAACTTGTCCAAATAGGGACACAACACACTATTCATCAAGCACATAAATGTAGCTGGAGCATTATTCAAACTGAATGGAACTACAACAAACTCATAATGCCCATACTTAGTTCGGAAAGTTGTCTTGTAAATGTCCTCTTCCTTGATGTGTACCTGATGGTATTCGGATCTCATATCAATCTTTGAGGACTGATCGAACAAGTCATCAATCCAAGGCAATGTATACCTATTCTTGATGGTCACTTTGTTCAACTTCCTGTAGTCAATGCACAATATGAGGGTACCATCCTTCTTCTTTACAAACAATACCGATGTGCCCCATGGTGATACACTTGGCCTAATGTATCCCTTGTCCAACATTTCCTTCAACTGCAATTTCAACTCAAGTGTGCTCATCTTGTAAGGTGATTTTGATTCTGAAGCTGCCCCTGGCACTAACTCAATAGAAAATTCTACCTCTCTGTGAGGTGGAAATTATAAAACGTCCTCAAGAAATACATTCTCAAACTGTTGTAGAGCTGAGTACCTACTCAAAACGTATGCATCCTCAACTTCCTTACCTTTGTCACTAGAGATATGCACTACAAATAACACACACCCTTTTAATGACTTCACTTTGCCTGCATAGTTGTCACCATCCTAACTGATGTGGCTTTCTTCTTTCCCTGCAAGACTCTTGGTTCCCCATTGTCATCCACACACTCAATTGCTTTTCCATAAGAATCAACCTTGGTTTTATGAAGATACAACCAATCCATGCCCAACAAAATATTGTATGATCCCAATGGTAATACATTAAAATGTGTTGCGGTAGGCATATCATTCAAATCAAATGCACAAGCTCTTACCCAATGATGAACTCGCTTCTTTGTACTTGTAGCCAACTGCACTAACCAAGATTTTGCATGCACTTCTTTATTCAAACCACACTTATCCACCAAGTCAGGACTAACATAACTATAATTAGATCTAGGGTCAATCAAAATAGAAACAAGTTGATCACAAAGCTTACCATCCATCTCAATAATAGATGTCTGATCGTTTGCATGTTTGTTATCTAGTGTTGCATAGATACGAGGAACGCTCTGACCAACATCCCCAACAGTCTCCGCCTCTTGTGCACTATATATCTAAGGCCTAACATCTTGGTTTTGTGGAAAATCTCTCTTAAAATGTTCCTTACCGCACGTCCAACACTCCAATTGTCCAATACCATCACCTCTATGTTGTTGTTGTGATCCATGTCCTTGTCTAGCAACATTGAACTTCTTTTGTGGTGCCACATTCTCTTTCTCTTCTGCATTCTAAGGCCTTGTTCTTTTCAGTTTCCATTTACCCTTACCTTTATCCTTATCCTTCTGGTTCCATCCTTGTTGAGATTCATTCTTATGCTTTGACTGTTCATAATTGTTAACCAGGGAATCCCTTCTATAGATAGAAGCAATCCCACTAGCCCAATGTGTGGGTCTAGTAACAATCGTTACAAAACAAGAAAACTTCCCTAACCTAGATCAGAAGGACAAATGAGAAAGAGAGATGGCCTACCTCTCTCCTATGTGCTTGGCCTTTGATGATGATCCCGATCCCTCAGCTCCTAGGCTCGCTCCTCGTTATTCCTTGCGTCTGAATACTTGTAAGAGAGATCAAAAGACAACAACAAGAGAGATCATAACATATGCATTCCAATATAAGTTATACAATAGATCAAGGAATATTGTACTAAGAAAACTATCATAGACAAGCTTATGGGAAGTAAAACATGCTTTGTATTAATGATTAAATCAAAGATGGAAGCATACAACCGGTGCCTTGATGTTGAAGGCCTCCTTCAGGATGGTTCCAAGTCCAAGCCAAACTTAACAAGCTCTCCTTTCCTCTATCACCAAAATGGAAATATCTAAACACAATTGAGCAGAAGAATGGCAACCAACAATGACCAACCCATTGAGGAAAATGAAGAACGGATTTATAGTGAGGGGCAAGGAGTTAGAGATCCACCAAAGGGGAATAAGGTCCTTATCCCAAAGGTAATATCCTTAAAGGTAGGATCAAGGGCTCTAAATGGGAGTACTCAACAATATCTTCATCCAACAACTACCATCTCGTCGTTCTCGAGGCTTCTAGTAAGAGAAGCTTCTGCTCCATTTTTGGAGAAACTGCTTGAAGGGGACAAGCGCAGAATTTCCTATCAAAAGTCACGGTGCCAGCGCTAGTCACTAGTTAGGCAGAAGGTTACTAGCATGGATTTTCCTACTAAAAGTAGCGTTGGTCTTGAAGATGAGGGTTTTTCACAAGTTTTTCCATAATTGCTTCAAGACATTAGTTATCCATCTCTTCAAGGATGTATTGAGCATATAATTCATGGTGAATGAGTTTACACAAATTTTGTTGCTTTACGACATTTGTGACGACAGTGCACAAAGGACGACACTTCAGGTATAGAGTTGAAAATGTGACAAAATATTGTTAACGGATTCCCCCTAAAGCATGAAAGTAGAAAAGGAAGTGATGGTTGAAGTGCTTTATCATCTAAGGCAAGGAACTTGGAAGACCACCGTCAGGAGACCTACAAATCAAACATGATAAAATATATGACATCTCTAATAAATACATATGCCTAATAATACATTTGAATAGGCATCCAAATATAATACATGAATCCATGGTATGGACACATCCATCTGTCTGAAAAGGATCATGTCTATGGATCCACGACATGGACATAGCCATCCATATGAAAAGGATCATGTATACAATCATGAATAATCAATAACTCCTTGCAACCTAGATTTTAACAGATGAGATCCAGGGTCTTCATCTCTATCCCAAACGAAGTACAAATCTAACCATGTGAATAGATGTGTTGACGTTGAACCACCTTATTATCGATCAATAATGTAAATTTTTAACAGGCGTGAGACAAACCAACAATAATGAGGATGGCCCTCAAGGTACACTAGTACAAACTACAAGTGTGAATATGTGAGATGAAGTCGAACACTTGTCGAATCATTCGATTCAAAGGTAAATGATGTAAGCCTATCGTCGAACACAAAGAACTTGCCATTGAGGCATGAAATCTCCAAGGTAGTGAAAGGACGTTTCTAAATCAACTTCCTGGATAATGAGCTAAAGTCGACTGGAAGTGATCCGTCAAAGGATGGCCATAATGTTTCCCACATCATCGACATGAAACATAGGATATCTCAAAATGATAGGAGTGATTCATGATTGTTGTAGAGAGGCTCACATAGGTATAAGAGGTTTGACTTTTGCAGATAAGACTTCTCTTGAACATATCGGTGACACGACTCCAAAGTTCGGCAACACTTGACTCAAAATGGAATCGGAGATCATGATGACAACAGGGGTGATCAAATCAGGGGCAAATGGATTTCCCAAACCGAGGAAGGCAATTGGTGAAGATAGGATATCCAAAACTCGACACGAGATGCAGATGAGTGTCATGTTCAAGAGTGACCTGTTGCCTTTACACAAAATATCAGACATGTTTACTTCCATTTTCCCCCACTATTGCTAGCAAGTACCTCTTTATTTTTAATCACAAGCTTGAAGAAGATACCCTATTCTTGTCGTATAAGTTCATCATTCGGATGAATCCAACCTAATAAGTTTAACGAGCCCTAGGAAGGAGTAACTCAGTCTCGTCATGGTGACAAGTCCTGTGTCGTTTAAGTTTTATGAGTCCGACGAAGGGATAACTCAACATCTTTTTCATGTTTATAGAGTTTGAAAAAGAGGTGGAAAAGAAAAATGCAAAGGTCCTTTTTCATAGATAGTCTCTCGAATTCGAAAAGTTAGAAAATAATATTCAAGAGAACCTCTTAGCCATGTTCGACTAAGGTATTCCTTTTTCATAGCTAGTCCATCTCAGTCCGAAAAGGGTTAAACTCATATTGAATAGACGACTTTTCATTTACTTTTACGAGTTCAAAAAGACAAGTGCTCGACAATCTTTTCATATTTTTGGAGTTCGAAAAGAGTTGAAAGAGGACTCCACCTGGAGGAGCGAGTGGTATAAAAGGATAGCAACTGGTTCTAGTCATGATGGAATTGCTCAAAACATGTAAAGTTCAAGAGGTTGGCTAATAATACCACTCATAGTAGATGTTCCTCAAGCAAGGGTAAAACAACCAAGTGAAATTGTATGATCGACCAAAGAGATGGTGACGATGGAATGAAAAACCAAGGCTCATCTAGCAAAAACAGGCTGATAAAAATAACAATCATGAGAGGTAAATTGGGGATGGTTTCATTTTTACACAAGCTTGAAACATGAGAAACTATGCTTAAGGACACTTGAAGATGGTTTTATTTTTTCACAAGCTTGAAACATGATAGAAAAATTATGCTTGGACTTGGTTTCATTTTTACACAAGCTTGAAACAGAGATAAATTATGCTTGAGATTGGTTTCATTTTTACACAAGCTTGAAACAAAGAAAAACTATGCTTGAGATAAGTTTGCATGCCCCCAACTTAATGACTCAATTTGAGGTACATGCCCCCCAAGCTTCATTTCATTCACCTAAGTAGACTATTGGTTATTAACAGGTGGATGGAATGAAGGTTCACTTATGAGATCAAGTAATATATTCGACTTGGATTTTACGAGAACTAATCAAAGATTCGAATTGGAAGGGGGCTCGTTTCATTTTTTAACGATCTTGACATAGGAAAAGAACCATGCTCATGACACCTTGTTTCATTTTTTAATGAGCTTGACACAAGTAAAAGAACTCTGCTCATGGAGACCTATTTCATTTTTTAATGAGGTTGACATAGTAAAAGAACTATCCTCTTAACCTTGATCATGGACTATAAGAGACCATGGCTTCCAAGAGGTTCTCATCAGATGGGAGAAAAACACTCTGGAAGGGATACCTGTCAAGTGGTCTAATGGAAAGATCGGGTTCTAATGTTCCCAGTATATGATGCACAATATCACTAACTAGATCATCAGTTTATGCGGGCATGGAACAGGTGGCCACAAAATTAACCTGTTGCGGAGAAGATACCACTTGCATGTAAGGACCATTTAGGGAAGAGGATTTATTGGGAGATGAATTAGGACCAATGAATAACAACCGATCAATGGTCATGATTCTTCCTTCATGCGAGAAACACAACACACGAAAGAAATAAGAGACAAGAGCTCCCATGACATAAACATAGTCATGACCAAGGAGTAAATTAAAATCTAAAGGGCCTTGAGCAACCATCATGTCGAGATAGACGATTTTTCCTCCCAAAGTCATAGGCAACTTAGGAAGGATCCTTAAGGGTTGACAGGTTCCTTTGTTAAAAGCTAACAGATTCTGGGTAACGGGCACAAGTTGCAGATAACCTAAAGCTTGCCAAGTAGTTGAAGACATAATACTAACATATTCACCTTCATCTATGATTGTGTCAAGTACGGGTATATTATAAGCCTGTACCATGATTTGAAAGGGCACATATAAGGGTAAATCTAGGAAGGTACAACGTCGCCATATAGGGAGAACCAACATTTCGAAGAAATGGAAAAGGACTAGGATTCCCATTGGAGGGGTTTCCTTGGTTTGTGAACTCAAGAACTATTGCCATTAGTCTCAACCTAAGATCTACTAAGGAGTCTTTCCACAAGAAGCATATTATTCCGTTGTCAATCAATTCTAGAAATTAACAACAAATAAATCAAAAAGGGGTAGCTAGGCATAAAGTTTTACCAAGAAATCGTGAACTACAATATACACCTTGGTGAACCATGGACTTAACGCATGACAACCAATCTCCCTGAATGTTGTGTTTGGTGTATCACATTTACAATGCGGCCGACTCAGTTACCTATGGATGGATAACAACTTATAGGGGGCTCCCAATATATACGCAACAATACGTAGGAGTGCAATTTGTAGTAGTGTTGTCTAATGTGTAACTATTCGATGAGAGTGTTCCTATATACTTACCATGCGTGGAGCACCTCCGATATACCTGAAAGTACTCGAGAACGTTCCTATACACTTCCGTACATGGAACGAGATTTCACCCCCAGGATAAAACATTGGTAAATAACGACAACTCCTACGTTTAATGACGTTGAAACACGTCTCTAGCCTAGACCTTTAAATGTTTGCGTTAATGACAAATTCTCCTTAGTTAATTGAGGTAAATTTTAAGTTTGTCTTGAATTATGTTTCAATTTTATGGCTCAAAGCGATGTCACATGAACTCCTATGATGCAACTATCATGAGAATATGATTCTTTCCATTTCGATGAAAGGTAATCTAGTAAGGGAAGAGATTCAAACAATGATGCAACAATGAAGAATGTAGCAAGTAAAGCTTTCCTAACTAGATCTTTCACTTTCACATTCCAAATGCAATGCCAAAAAGTAAAAATGATTTTCACTTTTCCTAAGATGCACTTATATGAATTATGCTTTTCTTTTTGCTTTAAATGATTTAATGCAACTAGTGCACCATTTAGTTTTCAATTATTGAAAAATGTGATCTATTTCTAATAATTAATTCCAAAAAATAACTTTTCATGGAAGTGATCTAATGCAATTTTAATGAAAAATATTTTTTTCTAAATGAAAACTAATTCAATGCAAAATTGATTCCTTTAATCAATGCAAAAGATAAATCATTGTTTAATTAATAGAACAATCAATAATTCTCAAGCACACAAGTAATAAACAAAGATATCAATCGACTCAAAACTTGAAAAAACTCAATCGTTACCACTTCAAGTAAGAGACAATCTTTTGCATTCCACAAAGTAATCAGAAGCATACAGACAGAGGTTGATGCAAATAAAGCAGAGAAGAGACCTCAAAGACCGCGACACACTAGAGTTTCAATGAAGACCCTAAAAATCCTCACATTCAAGGACCAATGCTACTTTATAGAGAAAAACTCCTACTGACAGGGTCATCAATGCTACTTTTATAGCAAAACAGGTGCTGGCAGCACTACTTTTCATAGCAAAACCAATGCTGGTCTTCAGCGTGGGTAAATAGTGGAAGACAGTGTTTTCAGTGCAACTGTACAAGGAAAAAATCACTGTCAATGCAACTGTAGCTGATAAAACACGCGCTAAGTGAGGAAATTTTAGGAAAAACAAGAAAGACTCAGGAAGAAACTCTAGACCTAATACCCTAAGACACCAACAATTCAGAGTACATATTGAAAATCAATCCAAAGACAGGGTATTTCAATTCAAGAGATTCTGGGTTCAATGCCCAGTGGAGTCATCAATTTGTAAACCAAGCAATCCCTTCTATGGATAGAAGCGATCCCTCTAGCCCAATGTGTGGGTCTAGTAACAACCATGACAAAACAAGCAAACTTCCTAACCTAGATCAAAATGACAAATGAGAAAGGGATATGGCCTACCTATCTCCTATGCGCTCGACCTTGGATGATGATCCCGATCCCTTAGCTCCCAGGCTCTCTCCTCATTATTCCTTGCTTTTGAATACCTGCAAGAGAGATCAAAAGACAAAAATAAGAGAGATAATACATATGCATTCCAATATAAGTTATGCAACAAATCAAGGAGTATTTTACTAAGCAAACTATCATAGACAAGCTTATGGGAAGTAAAACATGTTTTGTATTAATGATTAAATCAAAGAAGAAAGCATACAATTAGTGCCTTGATGTTGAAGGCCTCCTTTAGGATGGTTCCAAGTCCAAGTCAACAATATCTCCTTTCCTCTTTCACCAAAATGGCAGCATCTAAGCATAATTGAGCAAAAGAATGGCAACCAGCAATGACCAACCCATTGAGGAAAGTGAAGAACATATTTATAGTGAGGGAGAGGGAGTTAGAGATGCACCAAAGGGGGAAGAATGTCCTTATCCCAAAGGTAAGATCCTTAAATGTAGGATCAAGGGCTCTAAATGGGAGTACTCGACCATATCTTCATCCAACAACTATCAACTCATCGTTCTCGAGGATTCTAGTAAGAGAAGCTTCTGCTCCATTTTTGGAGAAACTGCCTGAAGAGGACCAACCAGATTTTCCTATCAAAAGTCGCGCTGCCAGTGCTAGTCACTAGTTAGACAAAATGTTACCGACCTGGATTTTCCTACTAAAAGTAGCGTTGAGCTTGCAAATTAGGGCTTTTCACATGTTTTTCCATAATTTCTTCAAGACATTAGTTCTCCATCTCTTCGAGGATGTATTGAGCATATAAGTCGTGGTGAATGAGTTTACATAGCTTTTGTCACTTTACGACATTTGTGACGACAATGGAACAAAGGACGACTCTTCAGGTATAGAGTTGGGAATGTGACAAAATATTGTGTATGAATAACAATGCTTCAATTTCCCAATAACTTCCTCAAGTGACCGAGGCTCATCGTACTCAATCCAATCTCTAAATGCTAATGGAAAACCACTGACAAATCGTTGAACTTTATCCTTCTCATCTTTAAGATACGATACATACCTTAATAACTCAAGGAACTTAGTCATGTACTCTTCATTGTCATTGATCCCATCTTTAGCTCATAGAATTCTTTGGCCTCAAACAAGAGTGGCTTGTCTCTGCACAAGACGTTCTACTTACAAGAATTCTCACTCAAGAATGTTTCCTCTCAGCATGACAAACTAAAATGATCTCACACAATGTGACAATGAGAATCTCTTCAACATAGTTACATAGGGATCTCAACAACAATACATAGCATTACAAGTTAAATACATCTCACATAATGTGGCAAAATCGATCCCACAACATAACATCAACACAGGGATCTCAAAACATAATACAAAATCTCAGTAATTATGTAGTAAACCATGACATGACTGACTCATGTACCTTCACCTTTGAAGTTGGCCGAAAAATGGAAGGCGTTGCTACAAAAAATGACTACGCCACTAATTTCTGTCGTCGAGAGGTGTAAACTCGACTATCCATTTGTTGAATTCTGACACCGTCAAAATTTGGGCCTGTAGGAATCTTTAAGATTCCCCGTGATTATCCAAAGATTCCATTATTTGGGTTGACTAGAGATCTGCTGCTCAAATCACAAATCTGATCTCGTCATCGTGATCCTTGTGAGATTATGAGACTTTTGAGTATAAATTTGGTTGCATTATGACTCTGGTGAATTTCAATCTCCAAGGAATCTGGAAGATTCCCTCAAGATTCTACTCTGCCGAGAACCTGCAAATCTGCTGCGCAGATGGTGATTCTGATTTCACCATCGTGTTCCATGTGAAATTCTGGTTAAAATGACTATAAAATTCATATCATTCTCACAAAATGAAAATTTACCTCCCCATGGAATCTTTCAGGCATACATAATCATTATAACATATATACATGTACAACAGAATCATGAAAACATATATACATATAATACATAAGCACATAACCATATAACCATCATTCTAGCTACAGTCCAGTCATCATTGCATGATCATACCAACTACACATACCATGACCTCATGCATGACAATAACAACCACAAATGTGTACACTCACAATAAGAAATCATAACAATATGTAACCAATCATACACTCATGATGACACACTTCACAATAACACCATCTTCTTTCACATGGCGGCATCACTACAACCATGACCAACACCATGCATATTCAACAAGCATATAGACCATAGGATGATTAACACACATGCAACCGACATGAATGCATGACCAACGCACACCGCCCATCCAGTCCAAGGGGTGAGCCATGCTTTGATACCACTCTATAACACCCTCCTCCCACATCTACCCAAGTAACCAGCGAACCGGGGTAAACATGTGACGAGAGGCTACTATGATGGGATTCAACCTCCTATGTGACCTTAAGGAAGTGGAATTGACATAAACACAAGATACAAACCTTCCACATCAGCATGAGGACTCCCAAGAACCATCCCAACCTTTCTGGTAACCAGCCCCTCGGTCTCACTAAGTTTTTAGACCAATTAACCCCCAAACACTCCCATGATATGGGCATGCCTGCATCCAAAGGGCTTTGTACACTCCCATAACATGGCATGCCAGCGTCCAAGGACTATTTTGCTTAGTACTGTGCCAACGTCCCCGGGATTTGAGCCACTTTATTAGGCCCACCGTCCAGGTCACTGCCCATAATTAAATGACACCTTCAAAACATAACTATAACAAGGCAATGATAATACAAATGCAAATACTTGAACAAGGGCTTGACTGGACCCATACTAGCCATGACAAGCATTTCGTCAAACATATCACAACTATGCAATCTACAGGTGTAAATCACAAATTTAAGCATAGGGGTATCATACTTATCTGAGAATCGCTAAGAAGCATTGGTCCCTTATATCATTAGCTACATTATCATCAATAAGGTCATAGATACATTATTCATTCGTTTACAAATCAAAACATGAGGAAATCCATACATCATCACTATCATAATAAATGCTTATAACCAACATAATAAATAAATGCTTGCTAACATTTTTAAGAGCTCCTTGATTGAATATGGTAACAATATGGATATCTTTAGTGTTTGTTTGCTTTCTTTTATGTTGGTTAGGGGACATTTATGGATCATCACTGTTTTAGAAAGAGAATACACTCTAGCCTCAGCTATAAAGCACTCCTCCTGGCGAACCCTCATTGAGAAGCTTGAATCTCGGCTTAACCTTTGGACGCACAGATCTCTCAATCTTGCCAGCCGGGTAGTGCTCATTAAGTCTGTCCTTCAGGCAATGCCTCTGTATCTTTTCTCTATCCTGGCTGCGCCCAAATGGGCTCTAAAAAGAATCAGGAATCTTCAGCGCAGTTTTCTATGGGGCGGTTTAGCAACTAATCGTAAATGGGCTTTAGTCAAATGGCCCACAGTCTGTCTGCCCAAAGACAAAGGAGGTATTGGTCTGAGAGATCCGGAGCACAGCAACTCCATCATGAGCGCCAAAATATGGTGGCACTGGATCACAAACCCAGGAAAACCTTGGGCAAGAATCTGGACAGCTAAATACGCTAATAACAGACCTCAGGAGGAGCTCATTAGGTTCACCCCCGCGGAAAAAGGTTCGCTAATATGGAACGCAGCCAAACAACACTTCCAGATAATTCAGCAGCACAGTTTTTGGGAGGTCAGGAATGGCAAGACTGCAAGATTTTGGACTGATGCATGGAACCAGCTGCCAAAGCTCACCCACGTTCTTCAATCACCCCCGAATCTCGTTAGGACGGAGCAGCAACAAGAAAAGATCCATCATTACTGGGTACAGGAAACGGAGCACGGATTCAGGAAATGGAAACAGGGCAATCAGTTAATAACCATCACAAACCTACAGGACATCGAGGAATTGGAGAAGGAGCTCGAAAAAAGAAGCATCAGACACGACGAAGGCAATGACATCCTAAGATGGGGATACAGACCAAAGGGTGACTTTACTACTTCTGAGGCCTACAAGATTTTATGCAACATCACCACCCCTTCTGATCCTATCTGGAGCAAAATATGGGGTCTTGGATCCTGGCCCAAAGTCTCTTACTTCCTATGGTTGGTTAGCCACAAAAGAATCCTCACCTGGGACAAGCTAAGAAGAAGAAATTTTCATGGACCATCGATCTGTCCCAATTGCAATCAAAATGAGGAAACGCTCCAACACCTCCTGGACACCTGCCCCCTAGCAAATCAGCTATGGGAAAAGGCTAGCTTCAGATGTCAAAAAAGATGCAGAACAGAGAACGACATAATCAACTCCCTAAGACAATGGCTGCAGAATCCTTATAAGAGCGAGTTACTCAACTGTCTGTGGAACTTGCTCCCTGGTCTTATCCTATGGGGTATATGGAAGGAAAGGAATAAACGTATATTTAAAAATCAGCGCTCAATGATCGAAGACATCTGGACCAGACTCCGTGGGAACCTTAACGAAACGCTGATGCTCCACTCCTGGATCCAGGATGATCTTCCATCTCTAGACGTCAAGAAAGGCATTCTAAGCAACTGGCAACTGCTCCTACCTCAGAATCTACACAAGATCAGCACCTCCAAAAGCAGCAACACAAACAAAGGCACTTGGATCGCCCCTCCTAAGCATTCTTATAAGCTCAATTTTGATGGGGCCTCCAAAGGTAACCCTGGCAAGGCAGGTTTTGGAGGTATTCTGAGGAATCACGAAGGCACTCCCCTGCAGATATACTTCGGATACTTGGGTTGGGACACCAACAACTCGGCTGAACTTGAAGGCTTATGGCAAGGGCTCCTTCTCGCTTGGAATCTCAATCTCCAACCCTTGATCGTGGAAGGAGACTCTCAGATTCTCATAAACATGGCCAAGAGAATGCAAAATGGATCACAAGCAAAAAAAATCGCAGACAGCTGGAGGCTCGCAGCCCGACTAGAAGCCATCGAACAAGCTCTCCGTAGCAACAGAGCCCTCACCTTCAATCACACAAAAAGAGAGGGCAACAAGGTCGCAGACCTCTTAGCTAACATAGGAGCAGATAATGAACACACTCTCCTTACTGGAACCACGGCCATTATACCAAATAATGACCAGGCTCAGGACTTCGCTAGGCTGGTCCAAAGAGATGTTGCCTCCCCGGATGCGGGTGACACCATGGTCGAAGGCGGGGAGCCACATGGAGGCCATGTGTGGCCTCATGCCTGAGACAGGCATTCAATGCGATCCGCCGCCGAAGATTATAAGCGTGGGTACTGGGACGGCATTTCAATGCATAGTCCGGGGTTCAGGTGCGTTCTCAGAGCGCAGTTATGGCTTGTAGAATTCGAGGAAACGCTGAGGAGGTTAAAAATGGTGAGGGGGTGGATCGCATTATGTTGGTTCGAGCTCAGAAACTGGAGCCTGGTTCATGGATTAGGAAGTGTGCATCTGTTGTGTTTATGGTTCGCGGAGCTACTGCTCACGCCATTCCTCTGTCAAGTGACTGCGGCTTCCAGGCGGAAAAAGCGGGTGGCGGGCGCTTCAGTCTCCCCAATTCCTCCCTTTCTGTTCTGTTCTTCCCTCCGGTTATCTGTGGGAAAATGGTTAGGCCACGACAGCGCCTTCTCAGCCGTCGAGGCACTAGCCGAGGCGGGTCTTCACGCCCCTCCGAGGCATCACCCCAATCACGCTGCTGTCGATGCCTCTGCCATAGAGTTGCAGAAGCCCATCCCATTCAAGCGAGCCAATTCTTGGACTCTAGTAGCCCAGAACTGGACTCGGCGCCTTTACCTGCGTTTGGCACGGCTGTCTTCTCTTTCAGTAGCTCCCAGGAGAATTCCCGCATCAACGCCCATGTCTCGGTCCTTTTCCTTGAGGAACCGAAGGAGGAGAGCGAGGATCACCCCAGCAAGAAGAAGCACCAGGCAGGAAGCTCAAGGGACGTCGAGGGATCGCCAGAGGCTGCTCCAGAACGGGCTGTTAGTCCACCTCCGTCTCAGGCAGCGCCTTCTCCAGCGGAGGACAAGAAAGAACCGGACCCTCTCCCTGAAGACTATGGCTGGTACCCAATTATCGAGGAGGAGCCGGACGATTAGCCGTCCTCTTGCTCAGCATCGCTGCTCAGGTTCACCCATGTTATGCTATGTCTGCTTAGGCCTACTGTTTGTTTTTGTTGTTTATGTTTGGTTCAAAAGTAATCTTGTTGAATGGTTTTTGAAGCCCCTGCGCGGGTTCCTAATGAAGGTCTCCTTTTTCCTTTTTGAGCCCCTGCGTGGGTTGTCAATTCTGGCTCTGATAACACTTCTATGGTTTAAAGCCCCTGCGCGGGCGGTTTGTCTCAGTTGCGGTGCCCCTGCGTGGGCTGCTCTTTCTGGTAACTTCCAGTCCAAAGTGCCATCCATGGCCTTGGGCAGTATGACTCAATGACTGTAATTGTTTTCCTGTTCATGTATATAATAGAATAGCATAGTATTAACGAGAAAACAAAATATATACTACACATTCATCATTAATAGTTTATCATCTTCATAAATGCAATGTAACTTATCTTAATAGCCATTTCACACCTCAATGATCCCATCTTTAGTGAGCTTGACATTCATGTAATATTCGCCAATAAACCATCCCAATTTTGTTATAGATAGGTATTAATTTCCATGAGAACATAAACATAATGTTAATTAGCAATTTTTATGAGATTTTATTGATACATGCAACCAAAGAGTATAATTTATGGTACACTAAGAATTTCAATGTGTGATGGATGATTACTAACTCCAACTACTATTCAACACTCATTTAAAGCATCCTATCATCATTCAATGATTAATTGACATGCTAACCTCATTTCCTTGTCCAAACACTTCTCACTTCCAACATTTTTTGGCAAATAATGCCTCGTTCCAATGTTGTGGGTCCTTTTAATAGACTATGAGAGACTACATACATAATTTAATTTGAATTTAGGTCAAATATTTGATATGATTGGGTTAGATCTTCATCATTCAATTTGAAGGATTTCATAGAATGTAAAATAAATATGCACCTTTGAATTGCGATGACGAACTCATTTTAGTATTAGTTGTGTTTAGAAGGTGTACCAATAAAAAATTGGGAACATTGTGATGGTCTACTATAGGTTTTTGAAAGAAGTAAGGGTGCATAAATTGAAAATGGCTCAATGAACTATTAGGTAGATTCCAAAAATAATTTTTGAAAATCCCTTGATCAACTATCGAAGACTTCTGAAAGGAGGAGTATGTGAAAGATCAAAAGGGACTAGATGAGCAATTGAGGTTTTCTAAAAGATGTGTCATTCGAATATAATCTCTAATGAACTATCAAAGGCTTCCAAAATAGTATCTTTGAAGGACTCCCAATAGATCATCAAGAGATTTTTTAAAATGATCCTTGAAAGACACTTAACGAATTGTTGGGGCAAGTTAAACATTGATAAAATTCCCTATTCGAAAATGGCCCAACGAGTAGTCAATGAATACAATTTGCAACATGGAATTTGAAATATTCCAAAGAGAATCATTAATGAGTCCTTGAAAGATGAAAGAATCTGAAAGATATGATGATGCTAGATGAACTATCAGGACAAATCAAAAAATGATATTTGAATGACCCATAACAGACCATTAAGGGCATTCCAAAGATAATTTGTTTTTTACACAAATGAGAAGCATATAGACCATAAGATGATTAACACACATGCAACCGACATGAATGCATGACCAACACACACCGCCCATCCAGTCCAAGGGGTGAACCATGCTTTGATACCACTTTATAACACCCTCTTCCCACATCTACCCAAGTAACCAGCCAACCAGGGTAAACATGTGACGAGAGGCTACTATGATGGGATTCCACCTCCTATGTGACCTTAAGGAAGTGGAATTGACAGAATCACAAAATACAAACCTTCCACATCAGCATGGGACTCCCAGGAACCATCCCAACCTTTCTAGCAACAAGCCTCTGGGTCCCACTAAGTTTTTAGACCAATTAACCCCTAGACTCTCCCATGATATGGGCATGCCTACGTCCAAAGGGCTTTGTACAGTCCCATAGCATAGCATGCCAGCGTCTAGGGACTATTTTGCTCAGTATTGTGCCAACGTCACCGGGATTTGAGCCACCTTTTGAGGCATAGCGCCCAGGTCACTACCCATAATTAAATGACACCCTCAGAACATAAATATAACAAGGCTAAGATGATACAAATGTTAATACTTGAACAAGGGCTTGACTGGACCGCTACTAGCCATGATAGGCATTTCGTCAAACATATCACAAATATGCAATATACAGGAGTAAACAACAAATTTAAGCATAGGGGTATCATACTTATCTGAGAATCGCTAAAAAGCATTGGTCCCTTATATCATTAGCTACATTATCATCAATAAGATCATAGATACATTATTCATTCATTTACAAATCAAAACATGAGGAAATCCATACATCATCACTATCATAATACATGCTTATAACGAATATAATAAATGAATGCTTGCTAACATTTTTTAAGAGCTCCTTGATTGAATATGGTAAGAATATGGATATCTTTAGTGTTTCTTTGATTTCTTTTATGTTGGTTAGGGGAAATTTATGGATCATCACTTTTTTAGAAAGAGAATACACTCTAGCCATTGAAAAAGCCAGCACTAAGATTTGTCTAATATACTACACATTCATCATTAATATTTTATCATCTTCATAAATGCAATGTAACTTATCTTAATAGCCATTTCACACCTCAATGATCCCATCTTTAGTGACCTTTAAATTCATTAATATTCACCAATAAACCATACCAATTTTGTTATAGATAGGTATTAATTTCCATGAGAACATAAACATAATGTTAATTAGCAATTTTTACGAGAGTTTATTGATCCATGGAACCAAAGAGTATAATTTATGGTACACTAAGAATTTCAATGTGTGATGGATGACTACTAACTCCAACTACTATTCAACATTCATTTAAAGCATCCTATCATCATTCAATGATTACTTGACATGCTAACCTCATTTCCTTGTCCAAACACTTCTCACTTCCAATTTTTTTTGGCAAATAGCGCCTCATTCAAATGTTGTGGATCCTTTTAATAGACTATGAGAGACTACCTACATAATTTAATTTGAATTTAGGTCAAATATTTGATATGATTGGGTTAGATCTTCACCACTCAATTTGAAGGATTTCATAGAATGTAAAATAAATATGCTCCTTTGAATTGCGATGACGAACTCATTTTAGTATTAGTTATGTTCAGAAGGTGTACCAATAAAAAATTAGGAACATTGTATGGTCTGCTATAGGTTTTTGAAAGAAGTAACGGTGCATAAACAGAAAATGGCTCAATGAACTATTAGGTAGATTCCAAAAATAATTTTTGACAATCCCTTGATCAACTATCAAGGACTTCTGAAAGGAGGAGTATGTGAAAGATCAAATGGGACTAGATGAGCAATTGAGGTTTTCTAAAAGATGTGTCGATCAAATATAATCTCTAATGAACTATCAAAGGCTTCCAAAATACTATCTTTGAAGTTCTCCCAATAGATCATCAAGAGATTTTTAAAAATGATCCTCGAAAGACACTTGACGCATTGCTGGGGCAAGTTAAACATTGATAAAATTCCCTATTTGAAAATGGCCCAAAGAGAAGTCAATGAATATAATTCGACAGATGGAATTTGAAATAGTCCAAAGAGAATCATCGATGAGTCCTTGAAAGATGAAAGAATTTGAAAGATATGATGATGCTAGATGAACTGTTAGGACCAATCAAAAAATGATATTTGAATGACCCATAATGGACCATTAAGCGCATTCCAAAGATAATTTGTTTCTTACACAAATGGGAAGCATATAGACCATAGGATGATTAACACACATGCAACCGACGTGAATGCATGACCAACACACACCGCCCATCCATTCCAAGGGGTGAACCATGCTTTGATACCACTCTATAACACCCTCCTCCCACATCTACCTAAGTAATGAGCCAACCGGGGTAAACATGTGACGAGAGGCTACTATGATGGGATTCAACCTCCTATGTGACCTTAAGGAAGTGGAATTGACAGAAACACAACATACAAACCTTCCACATCAACATGGGGACTCCCACGAACCATCCCAACCTTTCTGGCAACCAGCCCCTGGGACCCACTAAGTTTTTAGACCAATTAACCCCCAGACTCTCCCATGATATGGGTATGCCTGCGTCCAAAGGGCTTTGTACACTCCCATAGCATGGCATGCCAGCGTCCAGGGACTATTTTGCTCAGTATTGTGCCAACGTCCCTGGGATTTGAGCCACTTTTTTAGGCCCAGCGCCCAGGTCACTGCCCATAATTAAATGACACCTTCAGAACATAAATATAAGAAGGCAATGATGATACAAATGCAAATACTTGAACAAGGGCTTGATTGGACCCTACTAACCATGATAGGAATTTCGTCAAACATATCACAAATATGCAATCTACAGTTGTTTCCAACAAATTTAAGCATAGGGGTATCATACTTATGTGAGAATCGCTAAGAAGCAATGGTCCCTTATATCGTTAGCTACATTATCATCTATAAGGTCATAGATACATTATTCATTCATTTACAAATCAAAACATGACGAAATCCTTACATGCTTATAACCAACATAATAAACGAATGCTTGCTAACATTTTTTAAGAGCTCCTTGATTGAATATGGTAAGAATATGGATATCTTTAGTGTTTGTTTGCTTTCTTTTATGTTGGTTAGGGGACATTTATGGATCATCACCTTTTTAGAAAGACAATACACTCTAGCCATTGAAAAATCCAACACTAAGATTTGTCTAATATACAACACATTCATCATTAATATTTTATCATCTTCATAAATGCAATGTAACTTATCTTAATAGCCATTTCACACCTCAATGATCCCATCTTTAGTGAGCTTGACATTCATGTAATATTCACCAATAAACCAAACCAATTTTGTTATAGATAGGTATTAAATTTCCATGAGAACATAAACATAATGTTAATTAGCAATTTTTACGAGAGTTTATTGATACATGCAACCAAAGAGTATAATTTATGGTACACTAAGAATTTCAATGTGTGATGGATGACTACTAACTCCAACTACTATTCAACATTCATTTAAAGCATCCTATAATCATTCAATGATTAATTGGCATGCTAACCTCATTTCCTTGTCCAAACACTTCTCACTTCCAACATTTTTTGGCAAATAATGCCTCATTTAAATATTGTGGATCGTTTTAATAGACTATGAGAGACTACCTACATAATTTAATTTGAATTTAAGTCAAATATTTGATATGATTGGGTTAGATCTTCATCATTCAACTTGAAGGATTTCATAGAATGTAAAATAAATATGCACCTTTGAATTGCAATGACGAACTCATTTTAGTATTACTTGTGTTCAGAAGGTGTACCAATAAAAAATTAGGAACATTCTGATGGTCTGCTATAGATTTTTGAAAGAAGTAAGGGAGCATAAATTGAAAATGGCTCAATGAACTATTAGGTAGATTCCAAAAATAATTTTTGAAAATCCCTTGATCAACTATCGAGGACTTCTGAAAGGAGGAGCATGTGAAAGATCAAAGGGGACTAGATGAGCAATTGAGGTTTTCTAAAAGATGTGTCATTCGAATATAATCTCTAATGAACTATCAAAGGCTTCCAAGATACTATCTTTGAAGGACTCCCAATAGATCATCAAGATATTTTTAAAAATGATCCTTGAAAGACACTTGACGAATTGTTGGGGCAAGTCAAACATTGATAAAATTCCCTAATTGAAAATGGCCCAACGAGTAGTCATTGAATACAATTTGACAGATGGAAATTGAAATGGTCCAAAGAGAACCATCGATGAGTCCTTGAAAGATGAAAGAATTTGAAAGATATGATGATGCTAGATGAACTATCAGGACAAATCAAAAAATGATATTTGAATGACCCATAACGGACCATTAAGGGCATTCCAAAGATAATGTTTTTTTTACACAAATCAGAAGCATATAGACCGTAGGATGATTAACACACATGCAACCAACATGAATGCATGACCAAAACACACCACCCATCCAGTCCAAGGGGTGAACCATGATTTGATACCACTCTATAACACCCTCCTCTCACATCTACCCAAGTAACTAGCGAAACGTGGTAAACATGTCACGAGAGGCTACTATGATGGGATCCAACCTCCTATGTGACCTTAAGAAAGTGGAATTGACAAAAACACAACATACAAACCTTCCACATCAGCATGGGGACTCCCAGGAACCATCCCAACCTTTCTGGCAACCAGCCCCTAGGTCCCACTAAGATTTTAGACCAATTAACCCCCAGATTCTCCCATGATATGGGCATGCCTGCATCCAAAGGGCTTTGTACACTTCCATAGCATGGCATGCCAGTGTCCAGGGACTATTTTGCTCAGTACTGTGCCAACGTCCCTGAGATTTGAGCCACTTTTTTAGGCCCAGTGCCCAGGTCACTGCCCATAATTAAATGACACGTTTAGAACCTAAATATAACAAGGCAATGATGATACAAATGCAAATACTTGAACAAGGGCTTGACTGGGCCCCTACTAGCCATGATAGGCATTTCGTCAAACATATCACAAATATGCAATCTCCAGGTGTAAACAGCAAATTTAAGCATAGGGGTACCATACTTATCTGAGAATCGCTAAGAAACATTGGTCCCTTATATCATTAGCTACATTATCATCTATAAGGTCAAAGATACATTATTCATTCATTTACAAATCAAAACATGAGGAAATCCATAAATCATCACTATCATAATACACGCTTATAACCGACATAATAAATGAATGCTTGCTAACATTTTTTAAGAGCTCCTTGATTGAATATAGTAACAATATGGATATCTTTAGTGTTTGTTCGCTTTCTTTTATGTTGGTTAGCGGACATTTATGGATCATCACTTTTTAAGAAAGATAATACACTCTAGCCGTTGAAAAATCCAACAGTAAGATTTGTCTAATATACTAGACATTCATCATTAATAGTTTATCATCTTCATAAATGCAATGTAACTTATCTTAATAGCCATTTCACACCTTAATGATCCCATCTTTTGTGAGCGTGACATTCATGTAATATTCACCAATAAACCATACCAATTTTGTTATGGATAGGTATTAATTTCCATGAGAACATAAACATAATGTTAATTAGAAATGTTTCTAAGAGTTTATTGATACATGCAACCAAAGAGTATAATTTATGGTACACTAAGAATTTCAATGTGTGATGGATGACTACGAACTCCAACTACTATTCAACATTCATTTAAAGCATCCTATCATCATTCAATGATTAATTGACATGCTAACCTCATTTCCTTGTCCAAACACTTCTCTCTTCCAACATTTTTTGGCAAATAATGCCTCATTCAAATGTTGTGGATCCTTTTCATAGACTATAAGAGACTACCTACATAATTTAATTTGAATTTAGGTCATATATTTGATATGATTGGGTTAGATCTTCATCATTCAATTTGAAGGATTTCATAGAATGTAAAACAAATATGCACCTTTGAATTGCGATGAAGGTGTACCAATAAAAAATTGGGAACATTGTGATGGTATGCTATAGGTTTTTGAAAGAAGTAAGGGTGCATAAATTGAAAATGGCTCAATGAACTATTAGGTAAATTCCAAAAATAATTTTTGAAAATCCTTTGATCAACTATCGAGGACTTCTAAAAGGAGGAGTATGTGAAAGATCAAAGGGGACTAGATGAGCAATTGAGGTTTTCTAAAAGATGTGTCATTCGAATGTAATCTCTAATGAACTATCAAAGGATTCCAAAATACTATCTTTGAAGTTCTCCCAATAGATCATCAAGAGATTTTTAAAAATGATCCTCAAAAGACACTTGATGAATTGTTGGGGCAAGTTAAACATTGATAAAATTCCCTATTTGAAAATGGTCCAATGAGTAGTCAATGAATACAATTTGACAGATGGAATTTGAAATAGTCCAAAGAGAATCATCGATGAGTCCTTGAAAGATGAAATAATTTGAAAGATATGATGATGCTAGATGAACTCTCAGGACCAATCAAAAAATGATATCTGAATGAGCCATAATGGACCATTAAGGGCATTCCAAAGATAATTTATTTTTTACACAAATGAGAAGCATATAGACCATAGGACGATTAACACACTTGCAACCGACATGAATGCATGACCAACATACACATCCCATCCAGTCCAAGGGGTGAAGCATGCTTTGATACCACTATATAACACCCTCCTCCCACATCTACCCAAGTAACCAGCTAACCGGGGTAAACATGTGACGAGAGGCTACTATGATGGGATTCAACCTCCTATGTGACCTTAAGGAAGTGGAATTGACAGAAACACGATATACAAACCTTCCACATCAGCATGGGGACTCCCAAGAACCATCCCAACCTTTCTGGAAACCAGCCCCTGGGTCCCACTAAGTTTTTAGACCAATTAAACACTAGACTATCCCATGATATGGGCATGGCTTCGTCCAAAGGGTTTTGTACACTCCCATAGCATGGCATGCCAGCGTCCAGGGACTATTTTGCTCAGTATTGTGCCAATGTCCCCAGGATTTGAGCCACTTTTTGAGGCACAGTGCCCAGGTCACTACCCATAATTAAATGACACCTTTAGAACATAAATATAACAAGGCAATGATGATACAAATGCAAATACTTGAACAAGGGATTGACTGGACCCCTACTAGCCATGACAAGCATTTCATCAAACATATCACAAATATTGAATCTATAGGTGTAAACAACAAATATAAGCATAGGGGTATCATACTTATCTGAGAATTGCTAAGATGCATTGGTCCCTTATATCATTAGCTACATTATCATCTATAAGTCATAGATACATTATGCATTCATTTACAAATCAAAACATGAGGAAACCCATACATCATCACTATCATAACACATGCTTATAACCAACATAATAAATGAATGCTTGCTAACATTTTTTAAGAGCTCCTTGATTGAATATGGTAACAATATGGATATCTTTAGTGTTTGTTTGCTTTCTTTTATGTTGGTTAGGGGACATTTATGGGTCATCACTTTTTTAGAAGGAGAATACACTCTAGCCATTGAAAAAGCGAACAGTAAGATTTTTCTAATATACTACACATTCATCATTAATATTTTATCATCTTCATAAATGCAATGTAACTTATCTTAATAGCCATTTCACACCTCAATGATCCCATCTTTAGTGAGCTTGACATTCATGTAATATTCACCAATAAACCATACCAATTTTGTTATAGATAGGTATTAATTTCCATGAGAACATAAACATAATGTTAATTAGCAATTTTTATGAGAGTTTATTGATACATGCAACCAAAGAGTATAATTTATGGTACACTAAGAATTTCAATGTGTGAGGGATGACTACTAACTCCAACTACTATTCAACATTCATTTAAAGCATCCTATCATCATTCAATGATTAATTGACATGCTAACCTCATTTCCTTGTCCAAACACTTCTCACTTCCAACATTTTTTGGCAAATAATGCCTCATTCAAATGTTATGGATCCTTTTAATAGACTATGAGAGACTACCTACATAATTTAATTTGAATTTAGGTCAAATATTTGATATGATTGGGTTAGATCTTCATCATTCAATTTAAGGGATTTCATAGAATGTAAAATAAATATGCACCTTTGAATTGCAATAACGAACTCATTTTAGTATTAGTTGTGTTCACAGGGTGTACCAATAAAAAATTGGGAACATTGTGATGGTCTGCTATAGGGTTTTGAAAGAAGTAAGGGTGCATAAATTGAAAATGGCTCAATGAACTATTAGGTAGACTCCAAAAATAATTTTCGAAAATCCCTTGATCAACTATTGAGGAGTTTTGAACGGAGGAGTAAGATCAAAGGGGACTACATGAGGAATTGAGGTTTTCTAAAGGATGTGTCGTTCGAATATAATCTCTAATGAACTATCAAAGGCTTCCAAAATACTATCTTTGAAGGACTCCCAATAGATCGTCAAGAGATTTTTAAAAATGATCCTCGAAAGACATTTGACGAATTGTTGGGGCAAGTTAAACATTGATAAAATTCCCTATTTGAAAATGGCCCAACGAGCAGTCAATGAATACAATTTGACAGATGGAATTTGAAATAGTCCAAAGAGAATCATCTATGAGTCCTTGAAAGATGAAAGAATTTGAAAGATATGATGATGCTAGATGAACTATCAGGACGAATCAAAAAATGATATTTGAATGACCCATAATGGACCATTAAGGGAATTCCAAAGATAATTTGTTTTTTACACAAATGAGAAGCATATAGACCATAGGTAGATTAACACACATGCAACCGACATGAATGCATGACCAACACACACCGCCCATCCAGTCCAAGGGGTGAACCATGCTTTGATACCACTCTATAACACCGTCCTCCCACATCTACCCAAGTAACCATCCAACCACGGTAAACATGTGATGAGAGGCTACTATGATGGGATTCAACCTCCTATGTGACCTTAAGGAAGTGGAATTAACAGGAACACAACATACAAACCTTCCACATCGGCATGGGGACTCCCAAGAACCATCCCAACCTTTCTGGCAACCAGCCCCTGGGTCCCACTAAGTTTTTAGACCAATTAACCCCCAAACTCTCGCATGATATGGGCATGCCTGCATCCAAAGGGCTTTGTACACTCCCATAGCATGGCATGCCAGCATCCAGGGACTATTTTGCTCTGTACTGTGCCAACATCCCCGAGATTTGAGCCACTTTTTTAGGCCCAGAGCCCAGGTCACTGCCCATAATTAAATGACACCGTCAGAACATAAATATAACAAGGCAATGATGATACAAATGCAAATACTTGAACAAGGGCTTGACTGGACCCCTACTAGCCATGACATGCATTTCGTTAAACATATCACAAATATGCAATCTATAGGTGTAAACAACAAATTTAAGCATAGGGGTACCATACTTATCTGAGAATCGCTAAGAAGCATTGGTTCCTTATATCATTAGCTACATTATCATCTATAAGGTCATAGATACATTATTCATTCATTTACAAATCAAAGCATGAGGAAATCCATACCTCATCACTATCAATATACATGCTTATAAGCAACATAATAAATGAATGCTTGCTAACATTTTTTAAGTGCTCCTTGATTGAATATGGTAACAATATGGATATCTTTAGTGTTTGTTTGCTTTCTTTTATGTTGGTTAGGGGACATTTATGGATCATCACTTTTTTAGAAAGAGAATACGCTCTAGCCATTGAAAAATCCAACACTAAGATTTGTCTAATATACTACACATTCATCATTAATATTTTATCATCTTCATAAATACAATGTAACTTATCTTAAGAGTCATTTCACACCTCAATGATCCCAACGTTTCTGAGCTTGACATTCATGTAATATTCACAAATAAACCATACCAATTTTGTTATAGATAGGTATTAATTTCCATGAGAACATAAACATAATGTTAATTAGAAAAAAATTTGAGAGTTTATTGATACATGCAACCAAAGAGTATAATTTATGGTACACTAAGAATTTCAAAGTGTGATGGATGACTACTAACTCCAACTACTATTCAACATTCATTTAAAGCATCCTATCATCATTCAATTATTAATTGACATGCTAACCTCATTTCCTTGTCCAAACACTTCTCAATTCCAACATTTTTTGGCAAATAATGCCTCATTCAAATGTTGTGGATCGTTTTAATAGACTATGAGAGACTACCTACATAATTTAATTTGAATTTAGGTCAAATATTTGATATGATTGGGTTAGATCTTCATCATTTAATTTGAAGGATTTCATAGAATGTAAAATAAATATGCACCTTTGAATTGGGATGACGAACTCATTTTAGTATTAGTTGTATTCAGAAGGTGTACCAATAAAAAATTGGGAACATTCTGATGGTCTGCTACAGGCTTTTGAAAGAAGTAAGGGTGCATAAATTGAAAACGGCTCAATGAACTATTAGGTAGATTCCAAAAATAATTTTTGAAAATCCCATGATCAACTATCGAGGACTTCTGAAAGGAGGGGTATGTGAAAGATCAAAGGGGACTAGATGAGCAATTGAGGTTTTCTAAAAGATGTGTCCTTCGAATATAATCTCTAATGAACTATCAAAGGCTTCCAAAATACTATCTTTGAAGGACTCCCAACAGATCATCAAGAGATTTTTAAAAATGATCCTCGAAAGACACTTGACGAATTGTTGGGGCAAATTAAACATTGATGAAATTCCCTATTTGTAAATGGCCCAACGAGTAGTCAATGAATACAATTTGACAGATGGAATTTGAAATAGTCCAAAGAGAATCATCGATGAGTCCTTGAAAGATTAAAGAATTTTAAAGATATGATGATGCCAGATGAACTGTCAGGACCACTCAAAAAATGATATTTGAATGACCCATAATGGACCATTAAGGGCATTCCAAAGATAATTTGTTTTTACACAAATGAGAAGCATATAGACCATAGGATGATTAACACACATGCAACCGACATGAATGCATGACCAAAACACACCACCCATCCAGTCCAAGGGGTGAACCGTGCTTTGATACCACTCTATAACACCCTCCTCCAACATCTACCCAAGTAACCAGCCAAACGGGGTAAACATGTGACGAGAGGCTACTATGATGACATTCAACCTCCTATGTGACCTTCAGGAAGTGGAATTGATAGTAACACAACATACAAACCTTCCACATCAGCATGGGGACTCCCAGGAACCATCCCAACCTTTCTGGCATCCAGCCCCTGCGTCCCAGTAAGTTTGTAGACCAATTAAACCCCAGACTCTCGCATGATATGGGCATGCCTACGTCCAAAGGGCTTTGTACACTCCCATAACATGGCATGCCAACATCCAAGGACTATTTTGCTCAGCACTGTGCCACCATCCCCAGGATTTGAGCCACTTTTTTAGGCCCAACACCCAGGTCACTGCCCATAATTAATGACACCTTCAGAACATAAATATAACAAGGCAATGATGATACAAATTCAAATACTTGAACAAGGGCTTTACTGGACCCCTACTAGCCATGACAGGCATTTCGTCAAACATATCACAAATATGCAATCTACAGGTGTAAGCAACAAATTTAAGCATAGCGGTATCATACTTATCTAAGAATCGCTAAGAAGGATTGGTCCCTTATATCATTAGCTACATTATCATCTATAAGGTCATAGATACATTATTCATTCATTTACAAATCAAAACATGAGGAAATCCTTACATCATCACTCTCATAATACATGCTTATAACCAACATAATAAATGAATGCATGCTAAAAAAATTTAAGAGCTCCTTGATTGAATATGGTAACAATATGGATATCTTTAGTGTTTGTTTGCTTTCTTTTATGTTGGTTAGGGGACATTTATGGATCATCACTTTTTTAGAAAGAGAATACACTCTAGCCATTGAAAAAGCCAACACTAAGATTTGTCTAATATACTACACCATTCATAATAAATATTTTTTCATCTTCATAAATGCAATGTAACTTATCTTAATAGCCATTTCACACTCAATGATCCCATCTTTAGTGAGCTTGACATTCATGTAATATTTGCCAATAAACCATACCAATTTTGTTATAGATAGGTATTAATTTCCATGAGAACATAAACATAATGTTAATTAGCAATTTTTATGGGAGTTTATTGATACATGCAACCAAAGAGTATAATTTATGGTACACTAAGAATTTCAATGTGTGATGGATGACTACTAACTCCAACTACTATTCAACATTCATTTAAAGCATCCTATCATCATTCAATGATTAATTGACATGCTAACCTCATTTCCTTGTCCAAACACTTCTCACTTCCAACATTTTTTGGCAAACAATGCCTCATTCAAATGTTGTGGATCCTTTTAATAGACTATGAGAGACCACCTACGTAATTTAATTTGAATTTAGGTCAAATATTTGATATGATTGGGTTAGATCTTCATCATTCAATTTGAAGGATTTCATAGAATGTAAAATAAATATGCACCTTTGAATTGCGATGACAAACTCATTTTAGTATTAGTTGTGTTCGAAACGTGTACCAATAAAAAATTGGGAACATTTTGATGGTCTGCTATAGGTTTTTAAAAGAAGTAACGGTGCATAAAGTGAAAATGGCTCAATGAACTATTACGTAGATTACAAAAATAATTTTTGAAAATCCCTTGATCAACTATCGAGGACTTCTGAAAGGAGGAGTATATGAAAGATCAAAGGGGACTAGATCAGCAATTGAGGTTTTCTAAAAGATGTGTCGTTCGAATGAAATCTCTAATGAACTATCAAAGGCTTCCAAAATTTTATCTTTGATGTTCTCCCAATAGATCATCAAGAGATTTTTAAAAATGATCCTCGAAAGAGACTTGATGAATTGTTGGGGAAAGTTAAACAATGATAAAATTCCCTATTTGAAAATGGCCAAACAAGTAGTCAATGAATACAATTTGATAGAATTTGAAATAGTCCAAAGAGAATCATCGACGGGTCCTTGAAAGATGAAAGAATTTGAAAGATATGATGAGGCTAGATGAACTGTCAGGATAAACCAAAGAATGATATTTGAATGACCCATAATGGACCATTAAGGGCATTCCAAAGATAATTTGTTTTTTACACAAATGAGAAGCATATAGACCATAGGATGATTGACACACATGCAACTGACATGAATGCATGACTAACACACACCGCCCGTCCAGTCCAAGGGGTGAACCATGCTTTGATACCACTCTATAACACCCTCCTCCCACATCTACCCAAGTAACGAGCCAACCGGGGTAAACATGTGACAAGAGGCTACTATGATGGGATTCAACCTCCTATGTGACCTTAACGAAGTGGAATTGACATAAACAAAACATACAAACCTTCCACATCAGCATGGGGACTCCTAGGAACCATCACAACCTTTTTGGCAACCAGCCCCTAGGTCCCACTAAGTTTTTAAACCAATTAACCCCGAGACTATCCCATGATATGGGCATGCCTGCGTCCAAAGGGCTTTGTACAGTCCCATAGCATGGCATGCCAGCGTCCAGGGAATATTTTGCTCAGTACTGTGCCAACGTCCTCGGGATTTGAGCCACTTTTTAGGCCCAGCGCCCAAGTCACTGCCCATAATTAAATGACACCTTCATAACATAAATATAACAACGCAATGATGATACAAATGCAAATACTTGAACAAGGGCTTGACTGGACCCCTACTAGCCATGACAGGAATTTCGTCAAACATATCACAAATATGCAATCTACAGGTGTAAACAACAAATTTAAGCATAGGGGTATCATACTTATCTGAGAATCGCTAAGAAGCATTGGTCCCTTATATCATTAGCTACATTATCATCTATAAGCTCATATAGACATTATTCACTCATTTACAAATCAAAACATGAGAAAATCCATACATCATCACTATCATAATACATGCTTATAACCAACACAATAAATGAATGCTTGCTAACATTTTTTAAGAGCTCCTTGATTGAATATGGTAACAATATGGATATCTTTAGTGTTTGTTTGCTTTCTTTTATGTTGGTTAGGGGACATTTATGGATCATCACATTTTTAGAAAGAGAATACACTCTAGCCATTGAAAAAGCCAACACTAATATTTGTCTAATATACTACACATTCATCATTAATATTTTATCATCTTCATAAATGCAATGTAACTTATCTTAATAGTCATTTCACACCTCAATGATCCCATCTTTAGTGAGCTTGACATTCATGTAATATTCACCAATAAACCATACCAATTTTGTTATAGATAGGTATTAATTTCCATGAGAACATAAACATAATGTTAATTAGAATTTTTTTTGAGAGTTTATTGATACATGCAACCAAAGAGTATAATTTATGGTACACTAAGAATTTCAAAGTGTGATGGATGACTACTAACTCCAACTACTATTCAACATTCATTTAAAGCATCCTATCATCATTTAATTATTAATTGACATGCTAACCTCATTTCCTTGTCCAAACACTTCTCAATTCCAACTTTTTTTGGCAAATAATGCCTCATTCAAATGTTGTGGATCGTTTTAATACACTATGAGAGACTACCTACATAATTTAATTTGAATTTAGGTCAAATATTTGATATGATTGGGTTAGATCTTCATCATTCAATTTGAAGGATTTCATAGAATGTAAAATAAATATGCACCTTTGAATTGGGATTACGAACTCATTTTAGTATTAGTTGTATTAAGAAGGTGTACCAATAAAAAATTGGGAACATTCTGATGGTCTGCTATAGGTTTTTGAAAGAAGTAAGGGTGCATAAATTGAAAACAGCTCAATGAACTATTAGGTAGATTCCAAAAATAATTTTTGAAAATCCCATGATCAACTATCGAGGACTTCTGAAAGGAGGGGCATGTGAAATATCAAAGGGGACTAGATGAGCAATTGAGGTTTTCTAAAAGATGTGTCCTTCGAATATAATCTCTAATGAACTATCAAAGGCTTCCAAAATACTATCTTTGAAGGACTCCCAATAGATCATCAAGAGATTTTTAAAAATGATCCTCGAAAGACACTTGACGAATTGTTGGGGCAAATTAAACATTGATAAAATTCCCTATTTGTAAATGGCCCAACGAGTAGTCAATGAATACAATTTGACAGATGGAATTTGAAATAGTCCAAAGAGAATCATCGACGAGTCCTTGAAAGATTAAAGAATTTGAAAGATATGATGATGCCAGATGAACTGTCAGGACCACTCAAAAAATGATATTTGCATGACCCATAATGGACCATTAAGGGCATTCCAAAGATAATTTGTTTTTACACAAATGAGAAGCATATAGACCATAGGATGATTAACACACATGCAACCGACATGAATGCATGACCAACACACACCGCCCATCCAGTCCAAGGGGTGAACCGTGCTTTGATACCACTCTATAACACCCTCCTCCCACATCTACCCAAGTAACCAGCCAAACGGGGTAAACATGTGACGAGAGGCTACTATGATGGGATTCAACCTCCTATGTGACCTTAAGGAAGTGGAATTTACAGAAACACAACATACAAACCTTCCACATTAGCAGGGGGACTCCTAGGAACCATCCCAACCTTTTTGGCAACCAGCCCCTGGGTCCTGCTAAGTTTTTAGACCAATTAACCCCCAGATTCTCCCATGATATGGGCATGCCTGTGTCCAAAGGGCTTTGTATAGTCCCATAGCATGGCATGCCAGCGTCCAGGGACTATTTTTCTCAGTACTATGCCAACATCCCCAGGATTTGAGCCACTTTTTTCGACCCAGCGCCCAGGTCACTGCCCATAACTAAATGACACCTTCAGAACATAAATATAATAAGGCAATGATGATACAAATTCAAATACTTGAACAAGGGATTGATTGGACCCCTACTAGCCATGACAGGCATTTCGTCAAACATATCACAAATATGCAATCTATAGGTGTAAATAAGAAATTTAAGCATAGGGGTATCATACTTATCTGAGAATCGCTAAGAAGCATTGGTCCCTTATATCATTAGCTACATTATCATCTATAAGGTCATAGATACATTATTCATTCATTTAAAAATCAAAACATGAGGAAATTCATACATCATCACTATCATAATACATGCTTATAACCAACATAATAAATGAATGCTTGCTAACATTTTTTAAGAGCTCCTTGATTGAATATGGTAACAATATGGATATCTTTAGTGTTTGTTTGCTTTCTTTTATGTTGGTTAGGGGACATTTATGGATCATAATTTTTTAGAAAGATAATACACTCTAGCCATTGAAAAAGCCAACACTAAGATTTGTCTAATATACTACACATTCATCATTAATATTTTATCATCTTCATAAATGCAATGTAACTTATCTTAATAGCCATTTCACACCTCAATGATCCCATCTTTAGTGAGCTTGACATTCATGTAATATTTTCCAATAAACCATACCAATTTTGTTATAGATACGTATTAATTTCCATGAGAACATAAACATAATGTTAATTAGCAATTTTTATGGGAGTTTATTGATACATGCAACCAAAGAGTATAATTTATGGTACACTAAGAATTTCAATGTGTGATGGATGATTACTAACTCCAACTACTATTCAACATTCATTTAAAGCATCCTATCATCATTCAATGATTAATTGACATGCTAACCTCATTTCCTTGTCCAAACACTTCTCACTTCCAACGTTTTTTGGCAAATAATGCCTCATTCAAATGTTCTGGATCCATTTAATAGACTATGAGAGACCACCTACGTAATTTAATTTGAATTTAGGTCAAATATTTGATATGATTGGGTTAGATCTTCATCATTCAATTTGAAGGATTTCATAGAATGTAAAATAAATATGCACCTTTGAATTGCGATGACGAACTCATTTTAGTATTAGTTGTGTTCGAAAGGTGTACCAATAAAAAATTGGGAACATTTTGATGGTCTGCTATAGGTTTTTAAAAGAAGTAACGGTGCATAAAGTGAAAATGGCTCAATGAACTATTACGTAGATTACAAAAATAATTTTTGAAAATCCCTTGATCAACTATCGAGGACTTCTGAAAGGAGGAGTATATGAAAGATCAAAGGGGACTAGATTAGCAATTGAGGTTTTCTAAAAGATGTGTCGTTCGAATCAAATCTCTAATGAACTATCAAAGGCTTCCAAAATGTTATCTTTGATGTTCTCCCAATAGATCATCAAGAGATTTTTAAAAATGATCCTCGAAAGAGACTTGACGAATTGTTGGGGCAAGTTAAACATTGATAAAATTCCCTATTTGAAAATGGCCCAACAAGTAGTCAATGAATACAATTTGATAGATGGAATTTGAAATAGTCCAAAGAGAATCATCGACGAGTCCTTGAAAGATGAAAGAATTTGAAAGATATGATGATGCTAGATGAACTATCAGGATCAATCAAAGAATGATATTTGAATGACCCATAATGGACCAGTAAGGGCATTCCAAAGATAATTTGTTTTTTACACAAATGAGAAGCATATAGACCATAGGATGATTGACACACATGCAACTGACATGAATGCATGACTAACACACACCGCCCATCCAGTCCAAGGGGTGAACCATGCTTTGATACCACTCTATAACACCCTCCTCCCACATCTACCCAAGTAATGAGCCAACCGGGGTAAACATGTGACGAGAGGCTACTATGATGGGATTCAACCTCCTATGCGACCTTAACGAAGTGGAATTAACATAAACAAAACATACAAACCTTCCACATCAGCATGGGGACTCCTAGGAACCATCACAACCTTTTTGGCAACCAGCCCCTAGGTCCCACTAAGTTTTTAAACCACTTAACCCCGAGACAATTCCATGATATGGGCATGCCTGCGTCCAAAGCGCTTTGTACAGTCCCATAGCATGGCATGCCAACATCCAGGGAATATTTTGCTCAGTACTGTGCCAACGTCCTCGGGATTTGAGCCACTTTTTTAGGCCCAGCGCCCAGGTCACTGCCCAAAATTAAATGACACCTTCATAACATAAATATAACAACGCAATGATGATACAAATGCAAATACTTGAACAAGGGCTTGACTGGACCCCTACTAGCCATGACAGGAATTTCGTCAAACATATCACAAATATGCAATCTACAGGTGTAAACAACAAATTTAAGTATAGGGGTATCATACTTATCTGAGAATCGCTAAGAAGCATTGATCCCTTATATCATTAGCTACATTATCATCTATAAGCTCATATAGACATTATTCACTCATTTACAAATCAAAACATGATAAAATCCATACATCATCACTATCATAATACATGCTTATAACCAACACAATAAATGAATGCTTGCTAACATTTTTTAAGAGCTCCTTGATTGAATATGGTAACAATATGGATATCTTTAGTGTTTGTTTGCTTTCTTTTATGTTGGTTAAGGGACATTTATGGATCATCACTTTTTTAGAAAGAGAATACACTCTAGCCATTGAAAAAACCAACACTAATATTTGTCTAATATACTACACATTCATCATTAATATATTATCATCTTCATAAATGCAATGTAACTTATCTTAATAGTCATTTCACACCTCAATGATCCCATCTTTAGTGAGCTTGACATTCATGTAATATTCACCAATAAACCATACCAATTTTGTTATAGATAGGTATTAATTTCCATGAGAACATAAACATAATGTTAATTAGAACCCCGGATGCGGGTGACACTACGGATAAAGGCGAGGAGCCACATGGAAGCCATGTGCTGCCTCAAGCCTAAGACAGGCATTCAATGCGAAACGCCGCCAAGGAATATAAGCGTGGGTTCTCATGGACGGCAATTCAATGCACTGTCCGGGGTTCAGGTGCGATCACAGTGTGCAGTTATGGCATGCAGAGTTCGAGGAAGAGATGAAGAGCTTAAGAAAGGTGAGGGGGTGGATTGCAATGTGTTGGTTCGCGCTCAGAATCTGGAGTTTGGTCTATGGTTTACGGAGTGTGCATCTGCTTGGTCTATGGTTCACGGAGCAATCGCTCACGCCAATCCTTTGTCAATTGAATGCCATAACAAGTTTGAAAGGCTGGGTGGAGGGCGCTTCAATTCCTCCTATTCTGCTCTGCTCTTTCCCCCTGTTACTTCTGCAAAAATGGTCAGGCCTCGACAGCGCCTGCTCAGCCGTCGAGGCTCTAGCCGAGGTGGGTCTTCTCGTCCCTCAGGTGCAAATCCCCAATCCCGCTGCTGTCGATGCCTTTGCCATCGAGTTGCAGAAGCCAATCCCATCCAATCAAGCCAATTCATGGACTCTAGAAGCCCAGATTCGGACTCGGCACCTCTACCTGCTTTTGGCACTGCCATCTTCTCCTTCAGCAGCTCCCAGGAAAAATCCCGCATCAACGCCCACGTCTCGGTCCTTTTCCTTGAAGAACCTCAGGATGAGGGCGAGGAAATCCCCAGCAAGAAGAAGCACCAGGCAGGGAGCTCAAAGGACGTCGAGGGACCGCTAGAGGCAGCCCCAGAGCATGCCGTCAACCCACCTCAGACTCAGGCAGCGCTTTCTCCCTCGGGGGACAAGAAAGAATCGGATCCTTTCCCTGAAGGATACGGCTGGTGCAGGATCATCGAGGAGGAGCCGGACGATTAGCCGTCCTTTCGCTCAGCAACACTCGCTCTGGCGCTGCTCAGGTCCACCCATGATTCTCTATGTTTGTTATATTGGCCTACTGTATGTTTTTGCTGTGTATGTTTGGTTCGAAAGAAATCTTGTTGAAGGCTTTTTGATGCCCCTGCGTGGGATCCTGATGAAGGTTTTTTTTGAGCCCCTGCGCGGGTTGTTAATTTTTGTTCTGGTAGCACCTCTGTGGTTTAAAGCCCCTGCACGGGCGGTTTGTCTCAGTTGCGATGCCCCTCAGTGGGCTGCTCTCTCTGATAACTTTCAGTCCAAAGTGCCATCCGTGGACTTTGGGAGTATGACTCAGTGATTGTAAATGTTTTCCCTGTTCTTGTATATAATAGAATAGTATAGTTTTAACGAGAGAAAAAAAATGTTAATTAGAAATTTTTTTGAGAGTTTATTGATACATGCAACCAAAGAGTATAATTTATGGTACACTAAGAATTTCAAAGTGTGATGGATGACTACTAACTCCAACTACTATTCAACATTCATTTGAAGCATCCTATCATCATTCAATTATTTATTGACATGCTAACCTCATTTCCTTGTCCAAACACTTCTCAATTCCAACATTTTTTGGCAAATAATGCCTCATTCAAATGTTGTGGATCATTTTAATAGACTATGAGAGACTACCTACATAATTTAATTTGAATTTAGGTCAAATATTTGATATGATTGGGTTAGATCTTCATCACTCAATTTGAAGGATTTCATAGAATGTAAAATAAATATGCACCTTTGAATTGGGATGACGAACTCATTTTAGTATTAGTTGTATTCAGAAGGTGTACCAATAAAAAATTGGGAACATTCTGATGGTCTGCTACAGGTTTTTGAAAGAAGTAAGGGTGCATAAATTGAAAACGGCTCAATGAACTATTAGGTAGATTCCAAAAATAATTTTTGAAAATCCCATGATCAACTATCGAGGACTTCTGAAAGGAGGGGTATGTGAAAGATCAAAGGGGACTAGATGAGCAATTGAGGTTTCCTAAAAGATGTGTCCTTCGAATATAATCTCTAATGAACTATCAAAGGCTTCCAAAATACTATCTTTGAAGGATTCCCAATAGATCATCAAGAGATTTTTAAAAATGATCCTCGAAAGACACTTGACGAATTGTTGGGGCAAATTAAACATTGATAAAATTCCCTATTTGTAAATGGCCCAACGAGTAGTCAATGAATACAATTTGACAGATGGAATTTGAAATAGTCCAAAGAGAATCATCGACGAGTCCTTGAAAGATTAAAGAATTTGAAAGATATGATGATGCCAGATGAACTGTCAGGACCACTCAAAAAATGATATTTGAATGACCCAAAATGGACCATTAAGGGCATTCCAAAGATAATTTGTTTTTTACACAAATGAGAAGCATATAGACCATAGGTTGATTAACACACATGCAACCAACATGAATGCATGACCAACACACACTGCCCATCTCGTCCAAGGGGTGAACCATGCTTTGATACCACTCTATAACACCCTCCTCCCACATCTACCCAAGTAACCAACCAACCGGGGTAAACATGTGACGAGAGGCTACTATGATGGTGTTCAACCTCCTATGTGACCTTAAGGAAGTGGAATTGATAGAAACACAACATACAAACCTTGCACATCAGCATGGGGACTCCCAGGAAGCATCCTAACCTTTCTGGCAACTAGCCCTTGGGTCCCACTAAGTTTTTAGACCAATTATCTCCCAGACTCTCCCATGATATGGGCATGCCTGCGACCAAAGGGCTTTGTACACTCCCATAGTATGGCATGCCAGCGTCCAAGGACTATTTTGCTCAGTACTATGCCAACGTCCCTGAGATTGAGCCACTTTTTAGGCCCAACACCTAGGTCACTGCCCATAATTAAATGACACCTTCAGAACAAAATATAACAAGGCAATGATGATACAAATGCAAATACTTGAACAAGGGCTTGAATGGACCCCTACTAGCCATGACATGCATTTCGTCAAACATATCACAAATATGCAATCTACAGGTGTAAAAAACAAATTTAAGCATAGGGGTACCATACTTATCTGAGAATCGCTAAGAAGCATTGGTCCCTTATATCATTAGCTACCTTATCATCTATAAGGTCATAGATACATTATTCATTCATTTACAAATCAAAACATGAGGATATCCATACATTATCACTATCATAATACATGCTTATAACCAACATAATACATGAATGCTTGCTAACATTTTTTAAGAGCTCCTTGATTGAATATGGTAACAATATGGATATATTTAGTGTTTGTTTGGCTTCTTTTATGTTCGTTAGGGGACATTTATGGATCATCACTTTTTTAGAAAGAGAATACACTCTAGCCATTGAAAAACGCAACACTAAGATTTGTCTAATATACTACACATTCATCATTAATATTTTATAATCTTCATAAATGCAATATAACTTATCTTAAGAGTCATTTCACATCTCAATGATCCCATCTTTAGTGAGCTTGACATTCATGTAATATTCGCCAATAAACCATACCAATTTTGTTATAGATAGGTATTAATTTCCATGAGAACATAAACATAATGTTAATTAGCAATTTTTATGAGAGTTTATCGATACATGCAACCAAAGAGTATAATTTATGGTACACTAAGAATTTCAATGTGTGATGGATGACTACTAACTCCAACTACTATTCAACATTCATTTAAAGCATCCTATCATCATTCAATGATTAATTGACATGCTAACCTCATTTCCTTGTCCAAACACTTCTCACTTCCAACATTTTTTGGCAAATAATGCCTCATTCAAATGTTATGGATCCTTTTAATAGACTATGAGAGACTACCTACATAATTTAATTTGAATTTAGGTCAAACATCTGAATGCATTAAAATATTTGATATGGCTTGGTTAGATCTTCATCATTCAATTTGAAGGATTTCATAGAATGTAAAATAAATATGCACGTTTGAATTGGGATGACGAACTCATTTTAGTATTAGTTGTGTTCAGAAGGTGTACCAATAAAAAATTGGGAACATTGTGATGGTCTACTATAGGTTTTTGAAAGAAGTAAGGGTGCATAAATTGAAAATGGCTCAATGAACTATTAGGTAGATTCCAAAAATAATTTTTGAAAATCCATTGTTCAACTATCGAGGACTTCTGAAAGGAGGAGTATGTGAAAGATCAAAGGGGACTAGATGAGCAATTGAGGTTGTCTAAAAGATGTGTCATTCGAATATAATATCTAATGAACTATCAAAGGCTTCCAAATTACTCTCTTTGAAGGACTCCCAATAGATCATCAAGAGATTTTTAAAAATGATCGTCGAAAGACACTTGATGAATTGTCGGGGCAAGTTAAACATGGATAAAATTCCCTATTTGAAAATGGCCCAACGAGTAGTCAATGAATAGAATTTGATAGGTGGAATTTGAAATAGTCCATAAAGAATCATTGATGAGTCCTTGAAAGATGAAATAATTTGAAAGATATGATGATGCTAGATGAACTATCAGGACCAATCAAAAATGATATTTGAATGACCCATATTGGACCATTAAGGGCATTCCAAAGATAATTTGTTTTTTACACAAATGATAAGCATATGGACCATAGGATGATTAACACACATGCAACCGACATGATGCATGACCAACACACACCACCCATCCAGTCCAAGGGGTGAACCATGCTTTGATACCACTCTATAACACCCTCCTCCGACATCTACCCAAGTACCCAGCCAACCGGGGTAAACATGTGACGAGAGGCTACTGTGATGGGATTCAACCTCCTATGTGACCTTAAGGAAGTGGAATTGATAGAAACACAACATACAAACCTTCCACATCAGCATGGGGACTCTCAGGAACCATCCCAACCTTTCTGGCAACCTGCCCCTAGGTCCCACTTAGTTTTTAGACCAATTAACCCCTAGACTCTCCCATGATATGGGAAAGCCTGTGTCCAAAGTGCTTTGTACACTCCCATAGCATGGCATTCCAGCGTCCAGGGACTATTTTGCTCAGTACTGTGCCAACGTCCCCGGGATTTGAGCCACTTTTTTAGGCCTAGCACCCAGGTCACTACCCATCATTAAATGATACCTTCAGAACATAAATATAACAAGGAAATTATGATACAAATGCAAATACTTGAACAAGGGCTTGACTGGACCCCTACTAGCCATGACAGGCATTTCGTCAAACATATCACAAATATGCAATATACAGGTGTAAACAACAAATATAAGCATAGGGGTATCATACTTATCTGAGAATTGCTAAGAAGCATTGGTCCCTTATATCATTAGCTACATTATCATCTATAAGGTCATAGATACATTATTCATTCATTTAAAAATCAAAACATGAGGTTAGGGGACATTTATAGATCATCACTTTTTTAGAAAGAGAATACACTCTAGCCATTGAAAAATCCAACACTAATATTTGTCTAATACACTACACATTCATCATTAATATTTTATCATCTTCATAAATGCAATGTAGCTTATCTTAATAGTCATTTCACACCTCAATGATCCCATCTTTTGTGAGCTTGACATTCATGTAATATTCACCAATAAACCATACCAATTTTGTTATAGATAGGTATTGATTTCCATGAGAACATAAACATAATGTTAATTAGCAATTTTTATGAGCTTTATTGATACATGCAACCAAAGAGTATAATTTATGGTACACTAAGAATTTCAATGTGTGATGGATGACTACTAACTCCAACTACTATTCAACATTCATTTAACGCATCCTATCATCATTCAATGATTAATTGACATGCTAACCTCGTTTCCTTGTCCAAACACTTCTCACTTCCAACATTTTTTGGCAAATAATGCCTCATTCAAATGTTGTGGATCGTTTTAATAGACTATGAGAGACTACCTACATAATTTAATTTGAATTTAGGTCAAATATTTGATATGATTGGGTTAGATCTTCATCATTCAACTTGAAGGATTTCCTAGAATGTAAAATAAATATGCACCTTTGAATTGTGATGACGAACTCATTTTAGTATTAGTTGTGTTCAGAAGGTGTACCAATAAAAAATTGGGAACATTGTGATGGTTTGCTATAGGTTTTTGAAAGAAGTAAGGGTGCATAAATTGAAAATGGGTCAATGTACTATTAGGTAGATTCCAAAAGTAAGTTTTGAAATTCCCTTGATCAACTATCGAGGACTTCTGAAAGGAGGAATATGTGAAAGATCAAAGGGGAGTAGATGAGCAATTGAGGTTTTCTAACAGATGTGTCATTCGAATATAATCTCTAATGAACTATCAAAGTCTTCCAAAATATTATCTTTGAAGGTCTCCCAATAGATCATCAAGAGATTTTTAAAAATGATCCTCGAAAGACACTTGACGAATTGTTGGGGCAAGTTAAACATTGATAAAATTCCCTATTTGAAAATGGCCCAACGAGTAGTCAATGAATACAATTTGATAGATGGAATTTGAAATAGTCCAAAGAGAATCATCGATGAGTCCTTGAAAGATGAAATAATTTGAAAGATGTGATGATGCTAGATGAACTATCAGGACCAATCAAAAATGATATTTGAATGACCCATAATGGACCATTAAGGGCATTCCAAAGATAATTTGTTGAGAAGGATTTCCTATTAATTCTACGCCTAGTCACAGCAAAATAATGGGGAAATTTTACATTCTTTTCAGAGATACAAAATCTTCAAGGAGGATTGTAAAAGGAAATCCAAGATTTTCTACAAGACTTTTGCTACATTCATACTTAGAGCAAAAACAAAAATTACTACAACTATAGGATTGACAAAACTAGCCACATAACAAAATGCATTTACATGGAGCAAACATAGCTTATGGAGGAGGATCAATGGGCATCTTGTTTGAGGGGTCACCAAGGGCACTACTGGATGTGCTTTTGTTGTCTTACGAATTTCTTTGTTTCCTGTAGGTCTACAAGTTGGCGGCGCATCTAGTGCATCTCATCTTGCAACTAGCTAATTCTGATTTGTTGACTCTAAACTTCCTTTATCAAGAAGAGAATTATGGGTGACTGTTGGCTAATTTTCTGATGGAGATCGTTGATTTCTCATGCCTATATGTTGAAAGGCATAGGCAAAGGTTATAGGGAGGAAGGTTGTCAAAGGCAGTAACAAAATAGGAGTAGCTTGATTTTCCATTGTGTACTTATAGCCAAGGCTTTAAAGAGATCTAAGGACGTCCAAATGAGGAGATGAAAGATGAAAGGAGAAGGCTCTTCCAACAACAAGACCTAGTGAGACACAACACTCAAAGAGAGAGCATTGGAGCAGACGAAAATACATTTGAGGAGTGAGCCCAATTATAGATGATGAGAGTAAAACTAAAGAACCTTGCTGATATCCCTTTCTTTTTGCTAGTGCTACTTCACTAAGCGCGCGGGGAGGAAAAATACATGTTTGAACATAATTGGTAACCTCTACAATTTCTATTGAAGCAACCATATCCTTAGCCTTGTTCTTAGGTGGATTGAGCCAACATTTTGCGAAGATAAGGAAGAGACCCGAACTCACAGAGAACGAGGGATTCCCCTATCTTTTCCAAAGGGGAGAATAAGACCAGGGAGGTTTCCAACATACTGAAGGGAGGTGCTCAAAACTTGAATTAAAGGGTTGGAAAACCAACCACACATAGCGTTGGCCATGGGGCTCCCAAATGTGTAATTATGAGACAAATCCTTCACAATGAGCTTGAGTCAGCCTCCATGAATGATGATCATAATTCAAGGAGATCCCATGCTTCAGGGAATGACGTCGTTGCCAAATTCGTAAGTTTAACCCATATGTTGACCATCAAACCTGGTACAGATATGGATACAAGAGAGCAGAGGAGTTTGGATGTTATTGATGGCGCATGTATTACATAAATGCTCCCATAGCCTTCATTCATGAATCCTACCACTTCATATGACATGACATGCAAATTACGCCATTTTTTGAGCCTCTGGTTACACTTTATAGAGGCTAGCTTTGAAGCTATGAAGGGGAGGCTTTCACCATTTTCTTTGCCATGAAATTTGATCAAATTAGTCCCACATTAATCCGAGCCATTATCCCAACAACTTTTCTATTTAGAGGGGAGGAACCGGGTACATCATTTGAGATAGTCATGGAATAACCTTCCAACTAAGGGAGCCATTGACATCACAATGACCTTCTTCCAGTTGACAAACAAGGTTGGCTTCAACATCAATTTCTTTATTTTGGCTACGAAGGATGTGACAATAAGACTTATGTGAAAATGATTCAAGGATGCAATTGATTCTTCTAAAGAGAAGTGAGAGGAGATTATTATTAGGAAGAGATCCCATTTGGAAGTGTTGAAATATGATGGGGGAATCCCCTAAGATGACAATGAAGGAGCAGTCACAATCTTTGGCTAACTAGAGGCCAACGAAGAGTCCATACATCTTAGCAATATTATTTGTTCTTTGACCCAGTCCCCAAGCAAACTTTACTTCCGAATGTCCATCGGGATTTCAAAGAATTTGTCAGGCCAGGTGGTAACTCCTCAAATAAACTATGTTTATTCATTAGGATTCCTCATTGTTATATACACAAGGGAGTGACTCTTGGGTTTCACCTCCCGATGACTCTTCATTTTCCATTATTTAATATTTACATTATTTACAAGTGTTCACCCAATCCCCATGATTAGGTGTCAAAATTACCCCCCTTAATATGAAGGGATGTTGGTGAGTCCAAGCATCGTTTTGAATCTTTCAAGCTTTTCTCTTCCAAGCGCTTTGGTGAAGATGTCTGCAATCTGCTCATTAGTGGAACAATGGCATAGATGGATTGTCTCGGCCTCAACATGATGTCGAATCAGATGGTATTTTGTATTGATGTGCTTCGTTCAATCATGGAACTTTGGGTTCTTTGCCAACTTGATTGCAAAGGTGTTTTCAATCATGAGTGGAGTTGAATGTACTTATTTTACCTACAAATCTTCTACAATTTTCCTAAGCCACACAATTTCTTTTGTTGCCTTAGTTACTACCACATATTTTGCCTCTATTGTGGAATCTGCTGGAACTGATTGTTTGCGTGATCTCCAGGAGACAACTCCTGATCCAAGACTCATAACATAACTAGAAGTAGAGACCCCAACTTCTTTGTCTCCATCGAAGTCTGAATCAGAGTATCCAATCAAGCTGAAGTCGCCAACCTATGTATACTTGAGTCCAAAGTCTTGAGTTCCCTTCAAGTACCTTAGAACTCTTTTTGCAGCAGACCAATGTCCCTCATAAGGCTTTTGCATAAACTTGGAGAGGATTCCAACAACAAACAAAATGTCTAGTATGGTAGTAGTCAGGTAGTTGAGACTTCCTACAATTTGTCTATACTTTGTTGCATCCTTAAATTATTTTCCTTCAATGGATGTGAGCTTTAAGTTTTGTTCCATTGGAGTAGTCAGAGGATTCCACTCAGTCATGCCAAACCTATTCAACAGATCTCCAATTTACTTCTTTTGAGAGAGGAATATAAACTTCAGATGTTGAGTTACTTCAATACCAAGATAGTAGTGAATATAGCCAAAGTCAATCATTTCAACCTTTCCTCAATTCCTTCTTTATGGATGCAATTTAGCTCTCACTGTTCCCTGTCTTCAAAACATCATCTACATATACCACAAGATATACAAATGTTTTGCCAACTTTCTTGACAAACAAAGTTGCATCATCAAGATCATAATGTTTGAAGTTGAGTTTTAGGAGATGCTCGGTTAACTTTTCATACCAGGCTCGCGGTGATTGCTTGAGGCCATACAAAGATTTCATAAGTTTGCATACTTTATGTTCATTTCCTTTCACAACAAATCCCTGAGGCTGGGACATAAAAACATTCTCTTTTAGATCTCCATTCAAGAAAGCAGTTTTTACATCCATTTGATGGACTTTCCAACCGTTCTAAGCTGCTAAGGCAAAGAGTGTCCAGATGGTAGCCCATTTTGTTGTGGGGGCAAAAGTCTCCTCATAATCGACCCCTTCCTTCTGTGCAAAACCTTTTTCCACAATCCTGGCTTTGTGCTTGTCAAGTGAGCCATCGACTTTATACTTGTTCTTATAGACCCACTTGCAGCCAATTGGTTTGGTTCCCAATGGAGGATCAACCATCTTCCAAGTGCCATTCTTTATCAATACATCATACTCCTTTTGCATCGCTTCTTTCCATTCATCATGAGAAGTTCTTCTTTGAAGGAAGTTAGTTCAAAATCCGTAGACAAATTTAGTTCACAATAATACGAAACATCCATATCAATAGGTGCATCAGAATCATCTACATCACCTCCATTTTGCTTGGTTGAATTTCTTGTTCTTGTCTTTCCAACCTCATCAAGGTGAAAAATTTCAAGTGTCTTTATCAACCACTTTGGGGGACCATTCTGAGATGGTCCAAGCTGCTCAGTTGATTGAGTTGGGACTGAATCAAGATTGAGTCTCCCAATTCTGTCAATCACATCACTTAAAGTATCATCAGTGGTTGGAGTTTCATGTGGGGGAGAAGGTGCTTCAGAAGAAGATTCCACAGATTGATCCAATATAGGAATCCCCCTTCAAGATGTGGAATCTGATTATCAAAGTCTTGAAATGATTTTTCATTTCTGAATCTATCCAAGTGATCAAGTTGTGACTCAACAACATTGTCAGCTTTGGAAGATTCAATAAAGATTTCATCTCTATATACAACAAACTTTTTATTAACTTCATCATAGAGACGATATGCTTTGGAGGTATTTGAATACCCAAAGAAGATACACTTACTACTCCTTGCACCGAGTTTGTTTCTATGTACCTTTGGTATCAAGGCACAACAGGTGGAACCAAAGACCCTAAGATGCTTTACCGAAGGAATGTGGCCATACCACATTTCATAAGGAGTCTTGTTTCTAATAGCATTAGATGGACATCTATTCTTTACATATACAACACATAGAACTGCATCAGCCCAAAACATCAATTTTACATTCTTGAAAAACATCATGGAACGTACCATATTTAAGATTGTCCTATTCATTCTTTCAGCTACTCCGTTCTGTTGGAGATTCTAAGGCACAATAATTTGATGTTTGATCCCATGTTGGCGAAGATAGTTTGCCAATTCATTTGAAGTGTTCTTTTCCATTATCCGTGCGAATAGAGCCAATATGAGATTGTGCATCATTTTCAATCCATGTACGAAGTTCTTGAATGTTTGAAAATCATCAGATTTGTTCTTCAATAAATAAACCCAACACATTCTGGTGTAGTCATCAATAAATGTCATCATATATTTATTTCCATTTGCAGAAGGAATAGGCATTGGACCACATAAATTTGAATGAACGAGTTCAAGTTTTCTATGTGCTCTAGAACGTGAATCATGAAAACACTGTTTGCTATGCTTTCCTAGAATGCAAGCATCACATTGCTTAAGTTTCCTAAGAATTGTAGGCAAACCAGTAACACCATTTTTCTTCAACAAGCGAAGGTTGTCATAGTTCAAGTGTCCAAATATAGCATGACACAATATACTTGATGGAAATGTACCTTCATCATAATGAGAATTGTGTGGGAAATTTTGTGCATGAGCAGATGTACCTTGCAGCTTGAGAAGCCTTTCTTCTTCTATTCCTATCATGACAACTGAGTGATCTTATGATTTTGTCACCTCAACCTTGCCATCAAACATATGAATGCAGTGTCCTTGTTGGCGGATGTGGACCAAGGACAACAAGTTTCTCCTCAGTTGTGGGAGATATAAAACATCATGCAGAAGAAAGTCTGGAAGACCAGGCAATTTGAGCCTGATTATGCCAAGCCCTGATGGCTTGAATTTTGATTTGTCTGCAAAGTATATTGCTCCATCAACATTGTCAGTAAATTCTTCAAAAAAATCTCTTCTAAAAGTCACGTGGCAAGTTGCTCCTGAATCAAGCAACCAATCATTTTTCCAAGAAGCAAGTGAAGCATTAAACAAGTCTTCATTTACTCCAATATTACAATGTGCCACAACATAGTGAGCGGATTCAGGTGCTTTACCTTTCTCTTTGTCATTGGTTTTACCTTTGGGTTGATTTCTTCCCTGCTCAATTCTTTCGCAAGGCAACTTTCATGTGGATGCATCATGTGATCCATCTCTATTGCAATGTATGCAATGCAAATCAGAGTTTTCTCCTTGAGAGAGTATGCCCCCTTGCCTCTGAAATTTCTTCTTCCTCTTCCTATTCGATCACCTCTTCCTCTAGAAGAATCTTGAGCATGATTCTTCTCTCTATGTGCAAGACATACAGCTTCTTCAGAACACTGAGGAGCTATCTTTTTCCCAAAAGCTTTCTCTCTCTCAGCAAATTTATTCACAAGGGAGTCAAAGGTAATTTCTTTGAGGTTTCCATTTGCTTGCAATGACTCAAGATAATTTGAATAAGTGGGATAAAGTGCCATGACAAAAGCTATCAAAGGAATGTCTAGTTCAACATTAGTGACTTTGATATCATGAATAATAGATTTTACTTATGATGCAAGAGAAAGAGGATCATCATTTTGTAATTCAAGGCTGAATAATTTAATCATCAGTTGGACAACTTCAAGCACAGAGTGTGAGTCATAGAGTTCCTTCAATTTTTGTAAGGCTTCAAAAGCATTCAAAAATGGTGAAATATGGCGACTCACCTCTTCATTTACAGATGTTGCAATCAAGGCATAGGCCTTGCTGTTCTTGTTTTCCCAAATGGCAAATTCCTTGTCTGAGGTAGGCTTTGCTGGTTCATTGTCTCCTTCTCCAACACAAACTCCTTTCCACAACTCATTAAAAATGAGAGTGTGTTTGATCTTCCGCGACCATTCTAGATAGTTCTCTTTGCTGGTGAGAACCACTCCAACTATAGAGATCAATGAATGCATTTAAATGTGTACTGTGTAGGAAAAAACACTCTCTTCTGTTGGAAAAAATTTGCACTTGTTGTGTAAAAAAATTGCGCTGTAGTAGAAATACTGTGAAAATATAATTCTAATATGTATATATTAGAGGTATATTTGGGGAAGGTATCATATGGGGGAGGGAGAATATAGGGGTGGGAGTATTTGGTGGAGGGTCAACGTATTGACCGAGCAGTGGTATGGGAAGGGAATTAAAATTCGGGAAGGATTTAATACAATGTGTAGAGGTGGTTTAATACTGTGCAACGGAAGGAGGGGTGACTGTATGGAGAGGGTCAACTGTATGGAGTGAACCGGGAGTAAGCGACAGTGGTATTTTCAAACGGTAGTGGTATTTGCAAACGGTGTATTAAAATACACAGTGATGTATTAAAAACACAACATTGTATTAAGACAAAGACGGTGGGAGGAGGAGTATTACCAGGTCACTCACCGCACCATTTTCTCCCCATACCATTGGGGAGAGCAGCGTATATGCAGAGATAGAGGTATATGCTGAGGTATTAACTGTGATATCAACTGAGGCGCAATATATATGCGTATGGGAGAGCAGATGGAGGATTGTTGAAGGGTGCGACTGTTGAAGGGGAGAGGCCATGTATGACACTCACAACAAAGGGTGCGAGGTTGAGGTGATGAGCTTGCAGTGTGTTTTAAACCTCTCCCTCTTGCCACCCCTTCTAAAGATCAAGTTTAAATAGCACATGATGAGTTATTAAGTGGATTTGGAGAAAGACAAAACACTTCTTCAAAAGTTTCTGTAGGGACTTTCAAAAAATAACATGTTCAAAATTTTAAAAGTTGTTCAAAGAGTAAATTAGGGAATGTTAAAAAAATACATAATTAAAAAGTTCAGAGAGGCTTGACGAACAATGGGAAGCACAATATTTCAAAGGTGGAAGCTTGAAACTGTATTTGAAGGCTAAAATAGAATAATGAAGGAGCTAATATGAAAACCATAAATGAGAAATATCACCAAAGGCTACTTTAGATAGCGTTAATTTACCTAAAGAATGCCCAAAAAGTAGAAGCATTCAAAGCTTCTCAACCAAGCATCATAAGTGCTAGTAAAGGAAAAAGTAAAAAAGGGTGGCATGGCGAGTCCCCAAATATTAGGACTTGGGGCTAGTTGAGGCTTTTAAAAAATTGTAGAGGAGGGATATGGTTCCAAGGCTAATCCTCCCTCCATACCCACTCCTTATTTTTGATAAATATCCTTCTTTGATCTGTAAATTACCATGGATATTCCATTGGGAAGTGCATCACAATATGTTTATTCAAATAATTTGAATTCTATACTTTGAAGGGTTAATTCCTTTAGATTTAAGCACTATTATTAATGATTTTGTTATGTAAGCATGCAATACATAAAATGTGAAAAATTAAAGAACAATGAAATACAAAGAGACAACAATCACAATGAACACCAAGATGTGATATAGTAAACCCTTTTGTGAGGAAACCCAACTCACATATGAAGTTTCTCTACCATCTTTTGTTTAGAATGGAAATGGTTCATATATAAAGGAGTAGGCACTTCTATGGAGTTACCTAAGTCTTGTGGCTTGTGGGCTACTACAAAATACATACCTTCTCTGTTCTGCTCTCTCTTTACCTGCCCTTAACTATTCCATTCTACTATGGAACAAAACGCACTCGAATAGAATATAACCCCTTTTCTTCCTAGTGGCCTGATTATAACACAACTCAATAGCTAACTAGGGGTTAAGTTTGACTAGGGGTATCACCCGATGCAATGAGTGCTAAGTGAACTATTCAAAAATCATGAGAAATTAGTCACTTTACGACTACCTCTCATGGAAATGGTCATACGTTTGAATGACTTACTTAACGCAGTTGAATCCCAAAAATGATATCTAATATAATGCACTGCGTAAATCCCCCATACTTAAATTCAAAAAGAGTCAAGGGATCTCTACTTGAATGGTTCATGAGGCACAATACTTGCTAAGGTTTTGCAAATGGGGTAGCAAGCTAAGTGGGCTTGATTGTGGGGAAAAACTCCACAGTTAAGCGCGCTTGAGCCAGAGGAGTTCTGGGATGGGTGACCTCCTGGGAAGTCCTGGTTACCGGGTGCAAGCCCCGGAAGTGATGATTGATGCTATGTGATTCATTCTCCACATTTCACTAGTTTCAATCCCACTTCTTCACCCCTGTGAGCATCACCCGATGCAATGAGTGCTAAGTGAACTATTCAAAAATCATGAGAAATTAGTCACTTTACGACTACCTCTCATGGAAATGGTCATACGTTTGAATGACTTACTTAACGCAGTTGAATCCCAAAAATGATATCTAATATAATGCACTGCGTAAATCCCCCATACTTAAATTCAAAAAGAGTCAAGGGATCTCTACTTGAATGGTTCATGAGGCACAATACTTGCTAAGGTTTTGCAAATGGGGTAGCAAGCTAAGTGGGCTTGATTGTGGGGAAAAACTCCACAGTTAAGCGCGCTTGAGCCAGAGGAGTTCTGGGATGGGTGACCTCCTGGGAAGTCCTGGTTACCGGGTGCAAGCCCCGGAAGTGATGATTGATGCTATGTGATTCGTTCTCCACATTTCACTAGTTTCAATCCCACTTCTTCACCCTTGTGAGCATCACCCGATGCAATGAGTGCTAAGTGAACTATTCAAAAATCATGAGAAATTAGTCACTTTACGACTACCTCTCATGGAAATGGTCATACGTTTGAATGACTTACTTAACGCAGTTGAATCCCAAAAATGATATCTAATATAATGCACTGCGTAAATCCCCCATACTTAAATCCTTCAACTCAATTAGAGTTACAACTTTTATCTTTTTAAAATATTCTTCATAATCTCCATGTGATTAGCACCTTTGCATGAGTAACAGAGGTTGACGTGGCATCATCTCGAATTACGGTGGTCAATCACAATAGGTCAACTTTTGGGAGGCGTAACATTCTTATACGAGCTCCAATTGAGGTGATTCTTGTACTCTTAGAAAGGTACAATGTATAGATTATAGAATCTAGGTGCATAGTAAGTTTGGGACCAAAATAGATCCTAAAGTTTTTCACCACTAATTTTCCGAACATGGATGATTGGTAAAAATGATCCTACAAGTTGATTCCTCCAAAATTTTCACTTTGGAAGCATCAAGATGGATGAAAAATAATATAATGATCCAATTCAAATCATTCTTGGGTCTAAGGGTGTACCTAGGAATAATCATCCCATTGTTCTTTAGATTATTTTCCTTTATGTCTTTGCTAGAATGACTCCCTAAGAAAAAACCCACTGAATTTTTGGAATCTTGTTTAATATAAGAATCACCCATGGGAACATTTTCTAAATCCTCAAGAATTTTAGGCTTTTCCTTCTCCTCACTACCATCCAAGATCCTACCCTTAGAAGGGATAAAAATTGGAAGATATTCTATCTAACTTTTTGCTGGATTTTCTATATTAAAAAATAAGAGGGAACCAAAAAATTGTGAATTACAATTCCCACCTTTTTGTAATGCAATGTTTGGATATTCAAATATTAGTTATGATGTCAGAGACCCCATCTTTAGGCCTTTCATTTTATAACTTGAAGTTACCACCACTATTTTTTTGAAATATCCATGTCTTCATCACTTCTACTCTTTTTTTGACCTAGAATTGTCCTCTTCCTCTTCTCGTCTTCCTTCTACAACCCTAGTTCTCAAGCTCCTTGAAGGAGGCTTAATGTTTTCCTCCCACAACCATGTTTTCACTAAACTAGGACAATCCTCCATACATGACTCATTTCATGTGACTTCAAAGACTTAAAAAAAATCTCCCAATAATCCAATGGTGGTGTAAATTTTCCACTTATCACAAATTATCTCAATTTCCATAGGCAATCCCTACCAAAGATCAATTTTCACTAGCATTTTAATTACCTTCTTATTCTCCTTTTGAGTTAAAATCATCCTCCATAATTCCCTAATGCCTTAAATGCTTCTATATTCTAAAAATCATCGGTTTTTTTTGGATAATTTCACCTAGACAGAGTAAATAAACATAGGTTCCTTATTGGTGTCAAATCTTGTGCTCCATTTCCTTAGATCCAATAATGGGGGATGTTATAACTATCTTCTAGCGAAAATTATTTTTGTGTATGCTTTTGAATGTAACTCAAAGGTAAGCCATCCTCGAATGAGAATGTAGAACTTTGGAAGGTGTCCTGAACGCCTTTGTCCAATGTTTGCAATCCACATAATCAAAGTCTTTTGCAACTTTCTTCCCCATAAAACGATCAATTAGGGTTATCTCTAAAAGGACAATAATATCCTTCATGCCTACATCTTCACTCGATACCAAGTTGACCTTGTCCTTCCTTGCTATGATATATGTTCTTCTTCATTTACTTTTTGGGTTTTCTTTCCTCTTGATTACTTCTTAGCACTTGCCAACTAATTCTACTAGGGATATAACTCAAACCCCTTCCTTGAAGAAAAATAAATTGATCTACAATTTTCCCACTATGAATACTCCGCACTCCCCATTCGTTGATGTTCTCAATTATTATATATATACATATATATACATAGAGAATTAGAGTTTGTGTTTATATGTAAAATACAAATTATCTAAGCAATAAAATTTAAAGATGGGCAATTTTATTCATTAATTTAAACATTTTCTCTTTATTTATTTTTTTAAATAAAAAATTCAAAATAAATATATAAAAAAACAAATATTCCATTTTTAAAAATAACATTTAAATTACATTTTCAAAAAAAAAAGAGTATTTTAACATTCATAGCACTATTTTGAATCGACATCCATAGGTGTGTCCCATAAACTGCAAAGAGATAAAATCTTTTGCTATGGAAAAATTCCACAAGCATATTTGGGAAAAGGAGCTAGGAAGAAAGAAAAATTACTATATTGAAGTGTTTAATCCCACTCATAATCATCAACCAAAGGCATACATAGAGGCCAATATCTCTTGGAGAGCCAAACTTCTTATTGCTCAGTTAATGACTAATTCTCATCAACTACGTTGTGAAACAGGCCGCTGGGGTGGGAGGAAAAAGTATGCATTTTTTGTTTTTCCGAAAAAGTGGAAACAAAAAAACATTTCATTTTAAAATGTGAGGCTTTCAAAGACAACAAGGAAAATTATGCAGATATGCTAGCAGCTATCTCTTGGGATATAGAACATTTATTTTGAAACTTCACAATAAAAAGACAGAATATATCAAGTAGATGAAGAAACAATTGTCCCATAAGCTATCTTTAATCTGATGGACATTAAAAATAATTTATTTCTTTCTTTTTTCTTTCTCAACGTTCTCACCATGAACGTTGGCTCGTTGGCGAAACAATGAAAAAGATTGGGTCATTCTCGGATTTGTTTTCTCGTTGGAAAAACATTTCCATTTATTTTCAAGCGTGAACACGCCGTCGCGACTCTTGTCCTCTGGAGGTAGGGAGTTGCGGAGTATTTGAACTCTCGGTCATTCTCAAGAACCATGGAGTGTTGTGGAATATTTGATCGGGAAATTAACAAAATTCTTCGTTGATAAACTCGGCTTCTCCGGGAGTTCTTTTTCTGCAACCATTTTTGTCAATGCATTGCCGTTACATCGATTTGCCTAGCTTCGAAACCTAGAAGATGAGTCGACATTAAAAGTTCTGGACTCCTACTAAAAGCAAAACAAACGAAATCAGAACAAGGAAACCATGGGAAAGGCTTCAAAGGATAAGAGGGTATTCTTCGCTCCCTTAGTTTTTTTAAAATTTTGTTCTCATTTGCTCTGTGAATTTCTTTTTCTAATATGGCGATCGACACAGGATATTTACTATCGCAAAGCCAAGGAGGAAGGATGGCGTGCTCGCAGTGCCTTCAAACTCCTGCAAATTGATGAAGAATTCAACATATTCGAAGGTAATGTTTTCTCTGTCTGCAAGAAATTATTGCGAAGCATATAATCATTAACTGTAGAAGCACAAGCAGCATACTGTGCAGTACAATATTCACGAACCGGTGTCTCAAAAACTGGGGTAGTTAACAGCAGGACATTTAATGACGTATTCTTTGGTGCTCAAAGGAATATATTTGGTTCATCAAAAAATTGCCAGATGTGAAGCATTACATTCTTTCATGAAAAGGCCTTATGAATTTGCCCCTTTTTCCAGTACTGGTTTCTATCCCGGTTAATCCTTTTTCTTCCAGGATTTTTTTACAATGCTGTTGTTCATATCGCAAAATATAAAAAACAACTCTGGCTGAGCTTCCCTATCCTTGTGCAAAAGCTGCAGATATACTGTCCGTATACAGATGGACTTAGAATAGCAAACCTGCACGAACGCAACATGCTAAAGACAAACATACAACTGTTTATATGCACATATCTCTCTGTCTCTGACATAAACATGCTATAGATAAAACCAGATACGAAGAAACACGACATAAATTTTGGTTTGTGGAGCCAAGACAGGATAAGCTTGTGAGGATCTTATCTTGACCTAGAAGAGCGAGGGCTGGTGAGAGTGGTCTACCATGATTCCATCAGCTCAGGCAGATGCATGTTGCTGGTTTTTCAAGATCTCTTCTTCACCCAGAAAGGGAGACCTAACATTAGTGAGGTCATCCTGATTCTGCCATATGTTCAAGTTGTTGACGTTCTGGTCTAGAGCAATCCTATTCAGCTTGCTGTTGATGTTCAGGAGATCTTCTCCAACTCTAGTCTCTGTTTCCAGCAGCTTCTGTTCTGCTGCCTTGGCATGCTTATCCATTATGCCAAGAATTTCTATTTTGAGATCAACAATTTGCATAGGTACAAATGCTTGTTACAGCTTCTCCCTGACCAGTTCCAGACCATTGTCCACATCGACCTCACACTCCACTTTCCTCTCTATGACGTCCATCCTTGGTGCTAATGGCCAGGTTATGTTTTAATGCACAGATGAAGTAAAGAGATTTCATGGAAATTCAATATTATTATTGCAAAACACCTTTGATAATTATTGTTTATGTTTTATAGACAGCAAATGCATTTCCTATCTGAACTCTGTCTAAGATATGGTGGTTGTCACATTCTGTGACTTTCTTTGCAACTTTGTATGGACACCAAAGGAGTTTGTTCTAGTGGCAAAATTGTAGGTGGTGGTTTGCAGTGTCCTTTTTTTACGATCTGATTAATTCATCCACTTGTTTATAGGACTCCTGCTAGTTGGATCTACTCATCTCCAGAAACTAGGTCTCTTAACTATTTGTTCTGGATAGAAGGATTGAGGTTATCCTTACTAATTGCAGATTAAACATGTGTCTCTTCAGTTTCTTTGAAGTAGAGCAGAGCTTCTGCATTATCATTTCCATTGACTTAGATTTGTTCATCTGCTTTAGAATTGTTCCTTTGACTTTGTCTGCTGGAATAACAATCAATGAGTTGGTGCAGGTGTGAAGCGTGTAGTTGATTTATGTGCAGCACCTGGCAGTTGGAGTCAAGTAAGCATACTAGGAGCTTCGTTTGGATTTTATGGGAATGTTCTCTAAAGATAATTATAAAAATGATTCATTTGTTATTTATTGGGGTATTGTTTGTCTCATCTCCTAAAGTCTCCGTATGTTTTAAACATGGTTGGTCACTTATAAATAGCAAGTTAGAATGGTTCTTCTTGTTGAAGAATCTAGGGCAGATTGAACTAATGAGATTCTTCTTATCATGATAACTATTTGTGAGGCATTTAGTCTTTAGATTATTAGCACAATCTTTTGCTTATTATCATTAGTGTGTGTATTCTAAACTTCAACAAATAGCTATCAAAGCAAAGAGATAAGAGCACAAGATATGGCATTCTGCCAGGGCCAAAACTTATCCCTCTTGGAGTGGAAAACCCCACAAAATTCTTCTTATAGAGATTCCAATTGATGAACACCAAGACCATGACCCTTGATTGACTGAGCCACTCCAAGACCAAGAAACCAATCCTCTTCTTGCATTGCTGTGATCGTCATCATCACTGCACTTTTTCCCAGATCATCACTGTGTCTGCACCACCAAGATCTTGACTGTTGTTGCATCTCGAGACAGAGTATCACTATAGGATTACTTAGATCCTTTTCATAACAATGATTACTGCGATACTCCTTTCTTTTATTATGACTGTGCTCTTCTTGCATTGAGATCATACTTACCAATGCATCAGAACTGTCATTACTGTATAACTGCTTCAGAACGGTATGGTTCTCTCTATTGTATATACATCAAGACTGCGTATATACATATAACCTAAGTCACCTGACACCGGGATTCGGTATTTGACAGATACGGGGATTCGAGTGTCGGATACAGACATGTTGACCCCCTGGAACAAGACACGTTTGGATACGTTATATGTTTGGATACAAATTCATTGATTCAAACATAGATCTTCATATTTATGTAAGTTTTACAAAGTAACATTATGCATACAAAATTACAAATACAATTATGACATAAATGATAAATGATAAATTATAAATTTATAATACATATTCAATTCATCAATGATCCAATAGGAGAAAGACAAGATAGTAAGATAAAGATATTGTAGTTTTCTTATTAAGTCATCAAAATCATAATGTGTTACTGTTTACATAGGTAGTGCAATGCCAATGGCAAATAGAAATAGCAAATACAAAACAACTACAACTACAAGTCTACAAGTATACAAGCCTCAAGGCAGTAGGTAGCTCATGACTCATGAGTCATCAATCCTCACTGTCCTCATCATTATGGTCACCACTTCTCTCCTCTGCTGCATCCTCCTCCTCTGTATCCAAAGTCATCTTTGCATTTGCTGGTGTGGAGGATGACCCCTCTATAGTATCACCATCATCAAATCTGACAGGCTCTAGCACTTACTTGTTGCTTGAATCTCCTTGAAAATGCTCCCACACCCTTTGCTTCTTGCTCCCAAACACCCACAACAATCCCACAACAAACTAATCAATTGAATGTGCAAATAGAATGGGGAAATACGCCTCTACAATGTTGCACAGTTCTCAATTTCCGGATTTGTGTCTGAAAATTGGGACACGTTCCGGATTCGAAGTGTCCTGATTGGGACATGTTCCGGATTCGAAGTGTCCCGATTAGACACGACGTGTCCCAATTCTCGGACACGAATTTGCCTGAATTATGTCTGATTTGTCGGATTCTGGACACGTAGGGCTTGGGGGACGAATCCGGTTTCATAACATATAACCCATACATATGATGTTAGTGTATCTTTTCATCCATGATCATGCCGAGAACCTATTACGTGGTGACTGCATTTTGAATAACTTCGTTGAAGACTGCAATCACGATGAAACTGAGACAAAGTATGACTGAGTTTGAATGCCAAGAATATACCTTGATTGCGTTTTAATATTGAACATATATCTCACAGTGATTGCGATGGCGTTGAATGCTGTAATCATTAAAGACCGAGATAGTGATTGCATTACCGAGACAATGTTTGCATGGAGACAATGTAGGGATGCCGAGACAGAGTGTTTTTCCTCCACTGAGACAGAGTACCGATATTACAGTGTAATCATATATATTAAGAGCATGTGCCACTGTAATATCCATCGAAGATTATAGAAACCTTCTTTAATCGAAACCTGCAACCTTGACTTCATGCGAGATCCCACTGTGCCATATGAAGTTTCAGTGTGTGTCCGAAAGATTTCTTTACTTTGACTCTGAGCTTATATGCTTATTCATAGTGGTTTGACCCACTCATTTAAGCCGACGTGTCATGGTGACCCTCTTATTGAGCCGACATATAATCTATGTATACTTTGAAGTCGTCTTCACTATTTTTTATGTCGTTTAGTTGGCAATTCTCTTCTTTGGAGGATGCTGCTTGTCTTGGAGGGCTGCTTGACACTAGGTCGACCCACGTACATTACATAAATGCTCAAGAAGAGATTTTGACTCTTTGACTTTCCTAGACCCATGCAATGAGCAAGAAACTCATTCATATAATTTACAAAAATAATATTTCTTTTTCTTGACAATTACAAAGATCAAAATTACATTGACAAATACCGAACCTAGTTACACTTTTCTTCAACACTCCCTCTTAACTAGGGAGGTATTTACAATGGTACTTGGTTATTCTCAATCTGAAGAATTTCTCATAAGAAGAATCGAATTGATAATCCTATCTGTATAGCATCATATCAATCAACATTGTCATGGTGCAAGGCCTTGACTAACAACTCCATCTCTCCACGAGACCAATATTTTATAGACACCTTCATCATTGTCTCTCAAGGTACATACCCACTTGGGTGTACATACCTTCTAGGAATATTTTTATCTTGGGTTCCCAACCCTCAAAGAATATTGATCCTCTTGCCTACTCTTATCTTGGATGCCCTACACATCCTCAAAGAGTATCGGATGCCAGATCATTACCCAACCCTCCATTCTTTCTTCCCAGGTGAAGAAAAGAATGTTGTTTCTATCATGTGTTTACATTTCCATTCATGGCCTTCACTTAGACTTATGGTTGTTAGTGCTGGTCTAGTGCATGACACATGAAATATAAAAACACAACTGTCACTCCTTTGTAATTAGGGGTGATCTAATTCAAGCTCCCTCTTGATCAGGGACCTGTCAGAGCTCCCTCTTAGCTAGGGACTCTTTTATACATCAACAACTTCTTCTTCGTGGGTTCTTCAGTTGCTTGATCAACTTTTCTCCTTGATGTCATGAAAGTTAGTTGAGCTTCTTTCTTGTAGGGCAACAACAATCGATCACTTTCCTAATTAATTCGTCATGTCATTCCTTTCTTCATGGAAAGTGGCTTTCTTCATATTTGGAACCTTCGTCATATGACTACTACTTTCTCATCATGCTTCTTCCATTCATTACATGAATGCTAGTTGTACTTGTAAGTAGCCCTGCATGAACTTATCTAGATATTATTCAAGAAATCAAATATATCATTAAATTAAATCGTACCTTACTAGGTGGCTCTTCATCATGACATCTTTCTGTAGGTATCAACATCCTGCACACATATTGACATATCTCCCAAAGATATCCATTGTCAAGGGTCTTCATCTTTTTCAGACTTTCATCAGAGTCTTCATATCTTTTTGGGAGATTTCTTATTCAAATCTTCTTGGTCTTTTGGATGTTGATTGCCTTCATCATGGTTGCATATCTCACGATCTCTTCCTTCCTCACACATTCCATTCCCATCAACTTTTAATCAAAGTTTCTTCATTGTAGTCAATCACCTCATATTTCATATGAGGACATATTATGTTGATTTCATCTAGTGTGACTTATGCCTTTCTGCATCCTTTCAGAGGAGGAGATCCTTTTCCCTCGATCATGCTTCTTAAGATATAAGTGATGATCTATATTACCTGCAACCATATGACATGACATTATAAAAATTTAAATACAAGCATACATACCTCATTTTATCTTCAGGTCATCGAGGCCATCTTCCAGCAGCTTCCTTGATTGAAGAGATCTTCAATCCCTTGATCTGCTTCATGTCATCACATCATTATCTCATGGATTCCATAAGTTGGAGTTCTTGTTGAAACACTTGCTTCCTGAGCCCTTCGATGAGGATTTCATCAGAGAATTTTGAGGATCTTGTATATCCCCAACTGGTAGATGTTTCCTTTTTGACTTGATGTATGATGAGTCTTGTCCTAGATGACTTTTTCCTTCAATGTCCACTGAGGTTCCCAAGAGCTATATCCTTCATGTTTGTCTGCCATGGATTTTGTCTTTTATGATTCCCATGGTGATGTCACGAGCTCTTGTTTCTGATGCTTCCATGATGCTACGATGCATCTTATCATTATTGTCATATCTTATAACAAAAGCTTATGATAGGACCCTCTTGTGTGGGATACTATCCGAATCATAGAGATGTGTTACTCCTCTTTCCTTGGCCCTTTTCTTTAGCTTCCTCAATTTATTCAGTGATATGAGCTTCATAATTTTAGCTATACCTATTCTGCCTTGATGAGGACCAAACTTCCCTTTCCTTTCTGTACATGATTTAGTCTTTACCATTTAATACTTTTCCCATCAACTTGTCTTTCTCTATTTAGCATAGAGACCATAAGTTGTCGAATGAGGTAACCTTCTTATCTCATGGATATTTGTTACCTTGATTGTCTGTTAGTGCATTATAGATCAATGGTGGTTATCTTCCTTCCTAGATCTTGTAGATGAGACCTTATGAAGATATCCTACATCCTTTGATACCCTTTACTTTTATGTAGATTAGATTTCATGAAATCTTCTTCATTGCATCTTTAGATAATGAGTTTATCATTTACATCACTTTGATGTCTCCCATATTGCTATGTGAGGGGATCTTTCATAAACATCCCCTTCCATAAATTCAAAGGAGACTTATTGATATGTTTGATGACTTCAGCTACTTAGAGAACTATGTCTATCCTCCCTCTTCATGCAAGGAATCTTGATGACCCATCCAACCTATAGATGTCCTTGCAATCATGAAGTCATTTAACCAAATTTATAAATTGAAAAGATACTTACTTGTCATGTGAAGATGGAATCTTCACCTTGTTTGCTTTGCTGATGGTTGAAGAAGATGTATGAGGGCCACTTCTTGAAGGATCTTCGTTCAAATGAGAAAGCCTTTTCTTAATAGAAAAGGTTGCTCCTTTTAATAGGGATGATTTGCTGCTTCCTTGAATGATCTTCTTCTCAGATAAGGAAATGATCCTTGCTTGATTATAACCTTGAAGATGACAATGCCTACTTGCTTTCAATATGCTATGCCTTCTTTTGTAGTGTAGATCATGATTGCTTACATGGTGTCAACCTATTCCAAGGTGAGGTATTGCTTTGTAGACAACTTTTATGAGGGTCTTGATGGCCTTGTGAGGATGACTTGGGAGCATAGAAGCTCTTGCTGTTGTAAACTGTTTTCTAGATTGCATAGACAAAAATCCTTTGCTATTGTAGACTGTTGTTGTAGATTGATCTTTCAATTCCTTTCAACTTGCTTTGATGCCCTTCTTGAAGACTAGTCCTTGAATGTCTCTTTTGCCGCCCTTCCTTTGATTTCAACACTTTAGCTCTGATACCATGTTGAATATTCTTGGGCAGATTGAATTAATGAGATTCTTCTTATCATGATAACTATTTGTGAGGCATTTTAGTCTTTAGATTATTAGCACAATCTTTTGCTTATTATCATTAATGTGTATTTCTTACTTCAACAAATAGCTATCAAAGCAAAGAGACAAGAGCACAACATATGGCATTCTGCCAGGGCCAAAACCTCAACCCACACAAAATTCTTCTTATAGAGATTCCAATTAATGAACACCAAGAACATGACCCTTGACTGACTGAGCCACTCCAAGACCAAGACACCAATCCTCTTCTTGCATTGCTGTGATCGTCATCATCACTGCACTTCCGCTGAGATCATCACTGTGTTTGCACCACCGAGATCTTGACTGCTGTTGCATCTCGAGACAGAGTATCACTGTAGGATTACTTAGATCCTTTTCATAACAATGATTACTACGATCCTCCTTCTTACTTTTATTATGACTGTGCTCTTCTTGCATTGAGATCATACTTACCAATGCATCAGAACTGTCATCACTGTATAACTGCTTCAGAACGGTATGGTTCTCTCTATCGTATATACATCAAGACTGCATATATACATATAACCCAGACAAATGATGTTAGTGTATCTTTTCATCCATGATCATGCCGAGAACCTATTACGTGGTGACTGCGTTTTGAACAATGTTGCACGAAGCGGAAGCGTTTTTTGGAAGCGGGGACGCCGAAGCGTCATTTTCCAAAAATCTAGGAAGCGAAGCGTCCGCGGAAGCGTCTGCTATATATATATATTTATATTTTTTTGCATTTATACTCAAAACAAACATCCCAAATACCAAATTAATTGTAGAAGACATGAAAACATGCATATTTTTTGCATAAATCAAGATAGATATAACATCCATTGTACATTATGATCTAGAATCTAGATTCTTCTCCTCTTGTCTAGCCTTTGCCTCTACCTCGATTGTCTAGGGATATTAGTCAACATTGCCCAATTTTGATCAAACTACCTAATTCAAGACTTAAAATATGGTAGAAAAAGCTTAACATGTTTGATCGATGATTTTGACTTGATTGAAAGGTAATTTTTTGCTAAGGGCGTGCCGCGTGACAAAGGAGTTCAACAATTAACACCACCAACACTAGGGTACATATAGGGCTTGGTGCTCTTGATTAAATGCTAATCGCATACCTTCATACTTGATATAATCTAATGAAACGCCACAATCACATTGATCCTGAATTCCTGAAAACTGTTAAGTCTGCTGAATTTTGAATAGGATATGAAATTCTATTTTCTCCATATGAAGTCCAATGAGGCTGGAACCACTCTCAAACATCCTGAGTCATTTCATGGTAATGTTAAAAATTTAAGTAAAAGGATGAAAATGAAAAATAAAGGAGAATGTCACTTTTACTTTAAGAATTTAACATTACCATGAGGGAGCATCTGCTATATTTATATTTTTTTTTGCCTTCATTCATCACCCTAACCCAAGGTGGACCCACCCCCAACAACCAAACTCACCTAAAATTAAAAAAAAATAATTGAAAAAAAACGATTTTCTAAATGCTTTTCCGGAAGCTTTTCTGGAAGCTTACGCTTCCTCCTCCGAAGCTCCACGCTTCCTCCTCCGAAGCGCCACGCTTCCTCCTCCGAAGCGCCACGCTTCCGACGCCCGAAGCGTCGTACGAAGCGCGCTTCGGCGCTTCCGTACAACGCTTCCAAATTTCCAGGAAGCGGCTAAAAAAGCCGAAGCGGCGCTTCCGAATTCGGAAGCGCCGCTTCCGGCCAAGCTTCCTAGGCGCTTCCGTACGGGACGCGCTTCGGGGCTTGGAACCGTGGGGGGGGGGGGCGCTTCGTGCAACACTGGTTTTGAATAACTTCGTTGAAGACTGCAATCACAATGAAACCGAGACAGAGTATGACTGAGTTTGAATGCCGAGAATATACCTTGACTGCGTTTGAATATCGAACATATATCTCACAGTGATTGCAATGGCATTGAATGTTGTAATCATTAAAGACCCAGACAATGATTGCATTACCGAAACAACGTTTGCGTGGAGACAGTGTAGGGATGCGAGACAATGTTTTTCCTCCACTGAGACAGAGTACCGATATTACAGTGTAATCATATATATATATTAAGAGCATGTGCCACTGTAATATCCATCGAAAATTATAGAAACCTTCTTTAATCGAACCCTGCAACCTTGACTTCATGCAAGATCCCACTGTGCCATATCAAGTTTCAGTGTGTGTTTGAAAGATTTCTTGACTTTGACTCTGAGCTTATATGCTTATTCATAGTGGTTTGACCCACTCATTTAAGCCGACGTGTCATGGTGACCCTCTTATTGAGCCGACATATAATCTATGTATGCTTTGAAGTTGTCTTCACTATTTTTCACATCGTTTAGTTGGCAGTTCTCTTCTTTGGAGGATGGTGCTTGTCTTGGAGGGCTGCTTGACACTAGGTCAACCCATGTACATTACATAAATGCTCAAGAAGAGATTTTGACTCTTTGACTTTCCTAGACCTATGGAATGAGCAAGAAACTCATTCATATAATTTACAAAAATAATATTTCTTTTTCTTGACAAGTACAAAGATCAAAATTACATTGACAAATACCGAACCTGGTTACACTTTTATTCAACACTTCTATGGCTTCATTTGCATTAGTACCTGCCACAACTATGTCTTGATTACCTCCTTCTTTATAGAGGGAAATTGCATCATGTCCACATTCTTAATCTAAAGAGTTTCACTCTTGCCACAATCTTGTCACATGTGGTTTTACTGAAGTGTTTATGCTGATACAATTTTGCGATAATAACCCTACTAGCGAGATTGAGAATATCATGGAAAAAACAAAGAAGAATAAAAATAAATAGTACAAAGTAATTTCAAGCTTTCCCATGAGGTATGCTACATGTAGCAATGAAAAATGAAATACACCTCTTATTATATATGTACCAAAGATCATCATATGGACTTCATAGGGGATTGCAAGACTCGTGGGGAATGGCCAACTCTCTGCTTCTTCCACGTCATCTCTCAATACCAACAAACCAATAGGTGGGAGGTTGGGTGGTTTCAATTGTTATGTCCCTAACAGTGCTAGTGGCTAGAAGAATTTTTCTCTTTTCAAGGAAGACTGTGTGGAAACTTAAGGGATGCTTCCCCACTTTTGTGGATGGCATCTGTAATAAGCCTTTCAATTTATACTAATGCGGGTCACATAGGGAAATTCAAACTGAGCACCTGTCACCATAGAACTAGGCAAATTCTTAGCAACATTGGTGATAACTGATTGAGCTAACCCCATGGGCTTAATGACTAGAAGACTCATGAAAACAATGCATGTATTTGTTTGTCACTGGGTTCCATAGGCTATTAATGGCCCAACATGTTAATGTAGGCCTTTTTTGTATTGTTAGGCGCACTTATATGAAGTGATTAACAAGTGATTTGGAATAGGATTAGAGATAGCTTTGGGTCAGAGCATTATTGGGGGAGGGCATGTTGCGTACCTAGACAAATTATTAACTTTGATTGTTGGTTAGGTGTTACATTACCCTCCTAATGTAACACTTTTTTACAATCTGATTAATTCGTCCACTTGTTTATAGGACTCCTGCTAGTTGGATTTACTCATCTCCAGAAACTAGGTCTCTTGACTATTTGTTCTGGATAGAAGGTGGTGGTTTGCAGTGTCACTTTTTTACGATCTGATTAATTCATCCACTTGTTTATAGGATTCCTGCTAGTTGGATCTACTCATCTCCAAACTAAGTCTCTTGACTATTTGTTCTGGATAGAAGGATTGAGGTTATCCTTACTAATTGTAGATTAAACATGTGTCTCTTCAGTTTCTTTGAAGTAGAAGAGAGCTTATGCATTATCATTTCAATTGACTTAGATTTGTTCTTCTGCTTTAGAATTGTTCCTTTGACTTTTGTCTGCTGGAATAACAATCAATGAGTTGGTGCAGGTGTGAAGCATGTAGTTGATTTATGTGCATCACCTGGCAGTTGGAGTCAAGTAAGCATACTAGGAGCTTTGTTTGGATTTTATGGGAATGTTCTCTAAAGATAATTATAAAAATGGTTCATTTGTTATTTATTGGGGTATTGTTTGTCTCATCTCCTAAAGTCTCCGTATGTTTTTAAACATGGTCGGTCACTTATAAATAGCAAGTTAGAATGGTTCTTCTGTGGCTTCATTTGCATTAGTACCTGTCGCAACTATGTCTTGATTACCTCCTTCTTTATAGAGGGAAATTGCATCGTGTCCACATTCTTAATCGAAAGAGTTTGACTCTTGCCATAATCTTGTCACATGTGGTTTTGCTGATTTGGGGTAGCATCGGATGTGATCTAGCCACGAAAACTGGTGGAGAGGCTAAAGCACATGAGATCTCCAAGACCCAGAAATGGTTTGGGTAGAATCTAACCAGTTTGGAAGATATTAAAATAATTAATATTTTTAATGGAGTCCCTAAGTCTAAACTTAGGGAAAATAAAATATTAATATGAATTAATATAAAATTGAGTTAGAATGGTCCAAAAGTCATGGATCAAGCCAGATCTAATCTTAGCCGTTGATTAGGGACTTAATCTCGTCCGTTAATGGACCAACGAGAAAAGTATAAGAAGAGGTTTGAGGGTCAGTTGGAGAACACACAGAGGGAGACTAGTTAGTTCGATTTCTGGAGTGGGGTTCGCTTAGAAATTCGAACTAGTGGTCTGGAGAGCAGCAGGAGGCAGCAAATACGAAGCAGAGAGTCAGGCTCAACAACAGAAGACTAGCGCAAAGGCGGGAGACGCAGACGCAGGGCCTTTCAGGCAGACGCTGAGGCAACAGGAGACTGCACAGTCACTAGAGGGCCTGCTTGGGTGACGCAAAGAGGCCCAGGGCTGACGCAGACAAGCAGGGGCTGACACAGAGTGTCTGGAAGCTACACAGAGGTCAGCCAGGCTAATGCTGGGACTGGGAGAAGTGTTGGAGAAATTTTCTCTCTATTGGGTAAGCCAGTTTGGCACTCGGTTGTACTGAAGAATTGCTGAATAATAAAATCCTCCCTTGCTGCACCGGTTTTCCCACATTGGGTTTTTCTGGGGATTGTTGTCCAAAATATCGATGTCGATGTGTTGATTCTTATGCATGTGTTTGTTTCTGTATTATGGTGTGATATCTGCAGCCGAATTTATTTTAATGTTTATTGAAGGAATTTATTTTAATGTTTGTAGTGATAGAATTTTCATAGGTTTTACTTAAGCGTTTATGCTGACACAATTTTGCAATAATAAGCCTACTAGTGAGATTGAGAATATCATGGAAAAAGCAAAGAAGAATAAAAATAAATAGTACAGACTAATTTCAAGCTTTCCCATGGCGTATGCTACATATAGCAACAAAAAAATGAAATACACCTCTTATTATATATGTACCAAGGATCATCATATGGACTTCATAGGGGATTGCAAGACTCATGGAGAATGGCTAACTCTCTGCTTCTTCCATGTCATCTCTCAATACCAACAAACCAACAGGTAGGAGGTTGGGTGGTTTCATTGTTATGTCCCTAACAGTGCTAGTGGCTAGAAGAATTTTTCTCTTTTCAAGGAAAACTGTGTGGAAACTTAAGGGATGCTTCCCCACTTTTGTGGATGGCATTTGTAGTAAGTCTGTTAGTGTATACTAATGCGTCTAACATAGGTAAATTCAAACCGAGCCCCTGTCACCATAGAGCTAGGCAAATGCTTAGCAAAATTGGTGATAACTGATTGAGTTAACCCCTTGGGCTTAATGACTAGAAGACTCATGAAAACAATGCATGTATTTGTTTGTCATTGGGTTCCGTAGGCTATTAATGGCCCAACATGTTAATGAAGGCCATTTTTGTATTGTTAGGCGCACTTATATGAAGTGACTAACAAGTGTTTCAGAATAGGATTAGAGATAGCTTTGGGTTGGAGCATTATTGGGGGAGGGCATGTTGTGTACCTAGACAAATTATTGACTTTGATTGTTGGTTGGGTGTTACATTACCCTCCTACAGAAATCACATGAATTGCATGTGCATAAATACATATTGCTTCTAATATAAATCATGCAAAAAGTTGTACTATTTTTAGGTACATAGTTTGCAACACAGTTAGTTATTTGACTGAATAACCAATTGTTTTCTGACAAACATGTGCTCCTTGAGTGTGGCAATTTGTCTTTTGTTTACCAGCTTTTCTATAATGGCTTCTGTATTCAAGCTATTTGGTTCTGGTCTTGATTTATATGTTTTGTTTAAGTCACCTGACACGGGGACACGGGACACGCAGGACACAAGGATTCGAGTGTCCGACACGGGCATGTTGACCCCCGGAACAGGACACATTATATATATATATATATATATATATATATATATATAGATGTAGGACTCCTGCTAGTTGGATCTACTCATCTCCAGAAACTAGGTCTCTTGACTATTTGTTCTGGATAGAAGGATCGAGGTTATCCTTAATAATTGGCAAATTGCAGATTAAACATGTGTCTCTTCAGTTTCTTTGAAGTAGAAGAGAGCTTCTGCATTATCATTTCAATTGACTTAGATTTGTTCCTCTGCTTTAGAATTGTTCCTTTGACTTTTGTCTACTGGAATAACAATCAATGAGTTGGTGTAGGTGTGAAGCATGTAGTTGATTTATGTGCAGGCCTTGCAGTTGGAGTCATGTAAGCATATATATATATATATATAGGACTCCTGCTAGTTGGATCTACTCATCTCCAGAAACTAGGTCTCTTGACTATTTGTTCTGGATAGAAGGATCGAGGTTATCCTTACTAATTGGCAAATTGCAAATTAAACACATGTCTCTTTAGTTTCTATGAAGTAGAAGAGAGCGTCTGCATTATCATTTCAATTGACTTAGATTTGTTCCTCTGCTTTAGAATTGTTCCTTTGACTTTTGTCTATTGGATTAACAATCAATGAGTTGGTGCAGGCGTGAAGCATGTAGTTGATTTATGTGCAACACCTGGCAATTTGAGTCAAGTAAGCATACTAGGAGCTTCGATTGGATTTTATGTGAATGTTCTCTAAAGATAATTATAAAAATGATTCATTTGTTATTTATTGGGGTATTGTTTGTCTCATCTCCTAAAGTCTCTGTATGTTTTTAAACATGGTCGATCACTTATAAATAGCAAGTTAGAATGATTCTTCTATGGCTTCATTTGCATTAGACTTGCTGCAACTATGTCTTGATTACCTCCTTCTTTATAGAGGGAAATTGCATCGTGTCCACATTCTTAATCTAAAGAGTTTCATTCTTGCCACAATCTTGTCACATGTGGTATTACTGAAGTGTATATGCTGACACAATTTTGTGATAATAAGCCTACTAGTGAGATTGAGAATACCATGGAAAAAACAAAGAATAAAAATAAATAGTATAGACTAATTTCAAGCTTTCCCATGAGGTATGCTACATATAGCAACACAAAATGAAATACACCTCTTATTATATATGTACCAAGGATCATCATATGGACTTCATAGGGGATTGCAAGACTCATGGGGAATGGCCAACTCTCTGCTTCTTCCACGTCATTTTTCAATACCAACAAACCAATAGGTGGGAGGTTGGGTGGTTTCAATTGTTATGTCCCTAACAGTGCTAGTGGCTAGAAGATTTTTTCTCTTTTGAAGGAAAATTGTGCGTGGAAACTTAAGGGACGCTTCCCCACTTTTGTGGATGGCATCTGTAGTAAGCCTGTCAGTGTATACTAATGCGGCTAACATAGGGAAATTCAAACTGAGCACCTGTCACCATAGAACTAGGCAAAAGCTTAGCAACATTGGTGATAACTGATTGAGCTAATCCCTTGGACTTAATGACTAGAAGACTCATGGAAACAATGCATGTATTTGTTTGTCATTGGGTTCCATAGGCTATTAATGGCCCAACATGTTAATGAAGGCCTTTTTTGTATTGTTAGGCGTACTTATATGAAGTGATTAACAAGTGATTAGAATAGGATTAGAGATAGCTTTGGGTCGGAGCATTATTGGGGGAAGGCATGTTGTGTACCTAGACAAATTATTGACTTTGATTGATGGTTGGGTGTTACATTACCCTCCTACAAAAATAAGATGAATTGCATGTGCATAAATACATATTGCTTCTAATACAAATCATGCAAAAAGTTGTACTATTTTCAGGTACATAGTTTGCAACACGGTCAGTTATCTGACTGAATAACCAATTGTTTACTGACAAACATGTGCTCCCTGAGTGTGGCAATTTGACTTTGGTTTACTAGTTTTTTTATAGTGGCTTCTGTATTCAAGCTGTTTGGTTCTGGTCTTGATTTATTTGTTTTGTCTAAGTCACCTGACACAGGGACACGAGGATTCGAGTGTCCGACATGGGCACGTTGACCCCCCGAAACAGGACACGTTTATATATATATTGTAAAAATTAGATATTTCTTACACAAATTGTCATTCCTAATACAAATTCATTGATTCAAACGAGTGTTTTAAAATTCGGCCGAGCCGGACACCTGCCCGAGCCGGCTCGACACAAAAACCGGTTCAATGGCCGGTCTATTAACGAACTGGCCCAACTAGTCACCAACACAGCCCATTCGGTAATAGACTGACCGACTCGGCCGAGTCTGACTAAAACTGGCCTAGCCAGTCAAACCTAGTCAGCGACGCATTTTGGAGGGAAAGCATACTCCAAACTTGACCGGTTCAATGGCCGGTCTGTTAACGAATTGGCCAAGCCAGTCACTGACACAACCCATTCGGTAATAGACTGACCAACTCGGCCGAGTCTGACTAAAACTGGCCTAGCCAGTCAAACCTAGTTAGCGACGCATTTTGGAGGGAAAGCATACTCCAAACTTGCTTATTTTTTGGTTTTATGTTTGTCCATCTAACCTCTCCCAAGCCTATAGAAGCTACCCAACCCCCTCACATTTCCTCACAACTATCTCATTGCATTTGTGTGAGAATTTGTGAGAAGTTTGTGAAGAGTTGGTTTTTGGAGTAGTAGCGAGGAGTCTTAGGCAATCATTGGAGCAGCAGTGAGGAGCTTCTTGGGCAGTCATTGGAGCAACATTGAGGAGTTGGTTTGTTGGAGCAACATTGAGGAGGCTAGAGCCTAGAGATATTTTTTTTCCCTTCTCAAATTTGCCTTTGCTTGTGTTTTTGCTGCAAATCTTGAAATTGAAAAGAGCAATTTTTGTAAAAGAAATGAACATTGAAGAGTTGTTTTGTTTCTTTTCATTTTTAGATTTGTTTCCTTTTATTTCCAAGTCCAAATATCAGAAAATGTCTCCTAGAATGAAAGATGCTTCTTGGGCATATGCTGAGATGATTGATAATCAAATGCATTGCAAATTTTGTCATAGAAAAATTAAGGGAGGTGGAGGGGGCATTCATAGGCTGAAACAACACTTGGCTGGTATTAGAGGCCAAATTGCTCCATGTGCAGCACCAACAAAACAAATTGGGGATATTAGGAAGGAGTTGGTAGAAAAATTTGAGAAGTTTGAGGAAGAAAAAGCCAGGCAAAAAGAAATAAACGCTGAAATTGGGAGGAAGAGGAGTATAAAACACATGATGGCTGCCAACCCCAATTTTGATTATGAGGGCTCTTCATCTATCCCTTGCACTGATGCATCCAACCCCTTTCGCTATGTTCCTCCCTCTTTGGAGTCTATTCAAGAAAAGGGTAAGGGTAAAATTAAAAAGAAGGGTGATATCAAAAGTTATTTCACACCCTCCTCTGCCTTTGATAGTGCACATGGTCCTCAAGTTAATAGAGGTCAAACGCAACCCACTTTAGATGACCATTGGAAGAAAGAATTGAGAGAAACTGCCTGTGATTACATAGCTAGATGGTGGTATGATGCTGATATCCCCTTCAATGCTTCTTGTTCACCATATTATGAACCTATGTTTGATGCCATATTTGCTGCTGGAAAGGGCTTCAAAGGCCCTACTATGCATGAGTTAAGGGGACCTCTTTTGCAGAAAGAGGTTTTGTTCATTGATGCATATTTGAAAGATTTCAAAAGCTCATGGGCAAAAACAGGATGTACCATCATGTCAGATGGATGGATTGATCAAAGGAATCGTACCATCATAAACTTTCTTATCTTTTGCCCACAAGGAACCATGTTTCTAAAATTAGTTGATGCATCTGATAGGGTGAAAGATGCACACTTGTTGTTTTAACTTTTGGATGAGGTTGTTGAAGAGGCGGGGGTGGCTAATGTTGTTCAAATCATCACAGATAATCCCTTCAACTATGTTCTTGCTGGTAAAATGTTAGAGGAAAAACACAAAACATCTTTTGGATCCCATGTGCTGCACGTTGCATAGACCTCATGCTTGAGGATATTGGTAAAATAGATTGGATCAAGAACACTGTAGAGCATGCCAAAAGCATAAGAAAATATATCTACAATCAGTCATGGATTTTGAACCTAATGAGGAAACACATAGGGGGCAAGGATATTATTGGGCCTGCCATTACTAGATTTGCAACTCATTTTTTGACATTGCAATCTATGCTTTCCCAACATAGAAACTTGCAAAGCGTGTTTTCTAGTGATGAATGGAATGAATGTCAATGGTCTCGCAAATAGGATGGAAAAGATGTTAATGAAGAAATATTTTGGAAAAAGGTAGTAGAGATTGTGAAGGTTGTTGAGCTACTGGTTAAGATGTTGCAGTTGGTGGATGGGGAAAGATTGGCTATGGGCTTCATTTATGAGGCTATGGATCAATCAAAGGAGCAAATAAAGGTAGCATACAAGAATAGGGTGGCTGAGTATGGGCCCATTTGGGAAATCATTGATCAAAGATGGAACAATCAACTCCATTGCCCTATACGTGCAACTAGGTATTTTTTGAACCCAAGGTATTATTATAAAGCTTTGGAGGCATAAGCTTTGACTGGGGAGGTTAGAGATGGATTGATTGACTACATTGACTGCATGGTCCCTAAGGAGAGTGACCAGCTGGAGATACACCGACAGATCACTTGTTTCAACAGAGCCACAGGTATCTTTGGCAAGAACCTAGCAAGGATTGTAAGGGAAGCAGATGAGCCAGGTAAACAAACAATTTCAATTTTCAAATTCTTATTTTGTTAAATTGTTTATAATTTGAAAGTTGGATATAATTTGTTGAGCTAACTCATTACACAACTATGTTTTTTGCAGCACAATGGTGGGAGGCATTTGGTAGCCATTGTCCTCAATTGTAGAAGTTTGCAATCCGTATTTTGAGTCAAACTTGCAGTGCTACTGGGTGTGAGCGCAATTGGTCTATCTTCGAGAGGATTCACATGAAGAAGAAAAATTGTTTGGAACAAAAACGGTTAAATGATCTAGTCTATGTCTAATATAACCTCCGGCTAAGACACAACCAATTGCTGAACAAAAAGACTTGATACAGATCCCATTGTGTTGGAAAATATTGATCCAACATCAGATTGGGTAGTGGAGAGTCATCCAACAGAGTTTGATTATGATGAGGATATTGGTATTGATTTGGATTTATAGATGGAGGCAGTAGTTGAACATCATGTTTAGTTAAATGCAGATCCACTAGTACTAGGCCCAGCCCCAAGTCCTCCAGTTGCAGGCACTTCCTCTACTCAGCCACGACGCAAGCGCATAACTTGTCTATCTTAGCGTGCAGCTGCTGCACCTGCTAGTGCTACTACTTCTACAGTTGCAGTTGGAGATGGTGATGAGGAGGAGGAGTCATGGTTTCCCTGTCTGAATCTGATTCAGAGTCTGAGCCAGATGATGTTGGCTTCTCTAGTAGTAGCCAGTTTTGACTAGTGACTAGTGATGTTTTACTTTTGTTGTAGAGGCCATTTAGAGCCTCCTTGGTTATGTGTTTTTGTTCTGATCTCTATATCATGTATGTATTGGACAGTGCACTAGGTGCCATTTTGATATAATGGATATATTCGTGAGCTTACTTTGGTCATATGTTGTCTTCTCTCTATATTCTAATGCGTTGTGTTTGGAAACATGAATGAAAATGTTTAAAATTATGTTTTTTCATAAAAAAAATAAATATTTAATGTATTTTTTACAACGATCGAGTCATTGAAATCAAACCGACCATATCGATGCCTAGTCGAAGTTGGAGTCGACCCTCAGTCGGTTCCGAACCCAAGTCGGAGTTTTAAAACATTGATTCAAACATAGATCTTCATCTAGATGTAATTTTTACAAAGTAACATTATGCATACAAATACAATTGTGACAGATTCATCAATGATCCAATAGGAGAAATACAAGAAACTGCAATTTTCTCATTAAGTCATCAAAATCAAAATGTGTTACATAGGTAGTAGCAATGCCAATGGAAAATAGAAATAGCAAATATAAAACAACTACAAGCCTCAAGGCAATAGGTAGCTCATGAGTCATCAATCATCATCATCAAAATCAACATCACTGTCATCATCATGGCCAACACCGCTCTCCTCTGCTGCATCCTCCTCTTCTTTATCCACTGTCATCTCTGCATCTGCTGGGGTGGAGGATGACCCCTCAATAGTATCACCATCATCAAAAGTGACAGGTTCTAAAACTAGCTCATTAAGATCCAAGTTGGCTAATGCCAACTCAATATTGCTGTCCAAACCCATATCATCAGGAAAGACATCCCACATCTTTGTCTTTCCCTTCAACCACTCATCCCTCTGCTTGTAAATAAGACAAATCGCCTCCAAAATGCTCCCAAATCCTTTGCTATTTGCTCCCACACACCCACGACAAGAGAGACAGAGAAAAGTGAGGGAGAAATGACCCAAAACAGGCCTGTATGGGACATCAAATCAAGGGACATGTGTCCAAGAATCAGGACACGATGGACTCGTTCCCCAGACATGATCGGACACAATCCGGACACGATCAAACACGATCAGAGGACACGTGTCCCACCAAATTGTGTCTGATTTGATCAATTCGAGACACGCAGAGTGTCTACTTTTGAGGGCCGAAGGTGTACATAAAGCAATGGGATTGAAAACCAGTGAAACAAATTGAGATGAGGAGTAATGAGCTATACTTGTTGTAAATTGTAATTGGACGCTCCAAAGACACTAGTGAGAAGCAACAATAACATAGACATGGGAGAATTATGGCATAGAAGGATGGGACATATCTATCATGGAGCACTCAAATTTCTCAAGGAGACTGTGACAGGAGTTCCAAAAGTTAGCATAGAACAAGATGATGTGTGCAAAGGGTGTGCGCTTGGAAAATTTGCCAAAGCAACATTTCCAACGAGTGACAAATGTGCCAAGGGTGTGCTTGAGTTAATACATTATGATATATGTCGCCCATTGTATCTGAAATCCCTTAGGGGTTATGAGTATTTCATCATCTTCATTCATGACTACTCTAGGAAGACCTGGATGTACTTCGTGAAGATAAGGGACGAAGTTTTTAGTCGCTTCTAAGAGTTTAAGGCTCTTGTGGACAACATGACAAGAAAGAAGATAAAGGTGCTTCGTATGGATAATGGGGGCGAGTACGTGGAGAAAACCTTAAAGGAGTTTTGTGTGAAGGAGGTCATCAAGAGAGAGTGGACAACTCAAGGTTACATGGGAGCGGGAGCGACATTTTCAGAAGCTCCTAGTTTGGGAGCGAATCCAGAGTGTTTTGTATATAATATATATATTTTTTGTATTTTAATATTTTGATGCATATATGTCAACAAAATCATGTAGAATGATGAATTCGATATAAAAAACATAAAAATCATAGAGTGAACCATATAACAACAATCATCTAGAAGTTATAATCTTCATCAACCACGTCACAAGTTAGTAACATAGTAACATACAACATATTGAGTCTCATGATTCATCAATCTTAAAGTTTCAAGCTTTTAAAATACAATATATAGCATTTATCATCATTGATCACCAAAGTTGTACTTGTAAGCTAAGTGTAACCATTACAACAAATAATATCTAACATGAAATGAAATGTTATAAAATGAAATGAAATGAAACAACTTTCAACTTTCATGAAGCATCATATTCATAATTCATTACTAATGAGTTATAATTGCCAACTTCAAACTTCAAAATTAAATTGTCATATATTGTTTAAAAAATATCATAATAAATATGAAAGAGTCAATAGTTATAAAAACTACTAGAAACTAGAAAATACAAGTAAATCAGGATTTTTTTCAGGGTCTTGGGCCTCTTGCCACCACGAAAAATGTCTAATTTTTTGTCTTGTTGGAAAATCAAGATCTTTGTCATTAATATCACCCTTTAAGCATTAATATCCAGAGGTATCTTTGTCATTACCTCTGGATCTGTATAGGGATCTTTGTCATTAATATCACCCTCTAAGCATTACCATAAGATAGAAAAATGTAGCATGTCAAGTCAAGATTTTGTTTGAGTGATGCATACGTTTTTAGGAGGGTCATGATAGAGGAGTTTGACAACCAATGTCACTAACATCAGGGTACGTACATAGAGGGAATGGTGCTCTTGATTAAATACGAGTTCCATACCCTAATACATGACAAAATTCAATGGAAACATTGCAATCCTGAAATCCTGAAAAATTGATAAATCCGCTGGATTTTGAATGAATTCTAAAATTCTACTTTCTCCATATGAAATCCAAGGACGTCGGAACCACTCTCAAACATATTGAGTCATTTCATGGTAATGTTAAAAATTTAAGTAAAAGGATGAAAATGAAGATTAAGGAGAATGTCAACTTATACTTTAAGAATTTAACATTACTAGGAATCACATATCAATACTAGGGCCATAGGCTGCCCCACTCAAAACTTATTTGTTTCTTTGAAAAAGAATTGCATTTGGAATATCATTGCAATTTTTTTTTTTTTTGCAAAAAAGTCTAAATGCTCCCGAAAAGGCAGGGAGCGTTTTTTTTAGGGAGCGCTCTCCGGAGTCGAGCACGAATTGAGAGCGGGAACAAGAGGGGGGAGGGGCGCTCCCCCGCAACCCTGGGACAACTCCATATAACCCAAAACAAAATGGGGTAGCTGAGAGGAAAAACAAGACGATAGTTGGAGCAACAAGGGCAATGTTGTATGACCAGGGCATGCCTAGATTTCTATAGGCAAAGGCGTGTAGTACAATAATCTATATTCAAAACAGGGTTCTTGACACAAGGCGTTGGGGAAAATGACACCTGATGATGCGTTTACAAGAAAGAAGCTAGAAGTCGGGCACTTTAGGATTTTTGGCAGCATAGCTTATTGTCACGTGCCAAATAATCAAACCAAGTTGGATTCGACCGTAGAGGAGGAGAAAGCCTTCAGGATATCTCGCGAGTTGATGAGAGTGAGCCAATAAAAGCTCCAAGGGATGAACAAGGATCTCAGTCTTAGGGCTCTAATAAGAGTACAATGACTAGTACAGGTGTAGAGGAGAGTTCACAACGGGTGGAGTGGCAGGAGCAGGCAGAGGAGCTTGAGGCTCCACCCACCACCAATGGGATAAGGAACAAAGAGGTGCTTCAGACGTTGAAAAGATGAGTATGAGTTTGTGGGAGCTCCTAGATCGAGCACCAGGGATAGGGACTACCAAAAAGATATTCAGGGTACAAGGCGTTGATGAGCGAGCTCATTAACAATGACCCTTCCATTAATAGGAGGTTGCACAACATCAGGTGTGGTAGGATGCGATGGTGGAGGAGTACAACTCCATCATGCTGAATGATGTGCAGGATGTCGTGCCTAGACCATTGGATAGGGTAGTGGTTGGTTCCCATTGGATCTACAAGATCAAACACACTGCAATTGGTAGTGTGGAGAAGTATAAGGCTAGGCTCGTGGCCAAGGGTTTTGCTCAGAAGGAGGGCGCAGACTATGAGGATACATTCGCTCTAGTAGCCAGATACACTTCCATCAGGGTTGTGATCTCTCTAGCAGCACCTGTGGGATTGAACATTCACCAGATGGATGTCAAGACGACTTTTTTGAATGGAGTAATAGAAGAGGTGGTGTACATTGAACAACCAGAGGGATTTGAGATGCATGGGAGGGATACTCATGTATGCAGGTTGAAGAGAGCGCTATATGGACTCAAGCAAGCCCCCAAAGCATGGTATGGTTAGATCGATAGTTACTTGCAGTAGATGGGATTCGTGAAGAGTGAGGCAGATTCAAACCTCTACTATTTGATGGTAGGAGGTGAGCGTCTCATTCTCATATTGTATGTGGATGATCTATTTCTGATAGGGTCACTAGGGCTCTTAGAGGATTGTAAGAGGGACTTGGAAACAGATGAAGGATTTGGGGATGATGCATCATTTTCTAGGTCTGGAGGTATATGGCAGACAGATGGTGAGATCTTCCTTGGTCAAGGGAGATATGCTATGGAGATTCTAAAGAAATTCAGGATGCTAGACTGTAGATGCATGTCTACTCCTATGATTACCAATTGGAGGAAGATATATGCGTCTGAGCAAGATGCAGTGGACCCCACCTTGTATAGACAACTTATTGGCTCTCTGATTTATCTGGTCAAAACATGGTCAGACATTTGTTTCACGGTCAACACTCTTAGCAAGTTCATGGTTGAACCTTAGAGGGTACATTGGACAACATCGAAACATGTGCTGCAATATCTATGAGTTATAGTCAAGTATGGTTTGCAATTTACTAGAGGTGTGGTGTTAGGTTGATGGGATGCACAGAGGCAGATTGGGCAGGTAGTGTGGTGGATTGGAAAATCACCTCAGGGTATTCTTCAGTATTGGATCAGGGGTTGTTTGTTGGTACAATAGGAAGCTGAGCCGGTGGCATTGAGTTCTGCAAAAGGAGAATACATGTCAATGAGCATGGCTACATGTGAGGCTATGTGGCTTTGGAAGCTGCTAGTGACACTATGCGGTCAGAGGTTGGAGTCAACCAATATCTACTGTGATAATCAGAGTTGCATCAAACTCTCTAAGAATCCTGTGTTTCATGATAGGTTGAAACACATCGACATCAGATACCACTTCATTAGGGATTGTGTACAATGTGGATCAATTCGGCTACATTATGTTTCCACAGATTAGCAGTTTGCAGATATTCTGATGAAGGCCTTGGGTAAAGAAAAGTTTGTTTTCTTCAGGGTCAAGTTGGGAATAGTGGAGAACGCCTTCCTTGCTAAGAGGGGGTGTTAGTTTTTGTAGCCGATGGTGCTATGAGACTAAGGAACATAGGTGGATTAATTATATCTAATACCCAAAAAAAGTTTCCAAGTGAAATTGTCTTAATTAAATTAATTAGCTAGTTCAAATTATTTTTCTAAGTCTAACTTAGAGAAATGGGTTAATTAATCAGGATTAATTGAGAGACAAATCGATTTTGCTCTAGAGACTTATAGAAAAGTAATTTTTAGAAGTCAAGATTATCTTAGCCATCGATTGGAGTTTGATTGTAGCTGTTGACTCGTAAACAAGAGATTATAAGAGGAGATCGATGGGGCTTTTGGAGATCATTCGAACAAACATATTTGTAGTGATAGCAAGGGCGCAATGATAGCATGGGATACAATAGTAGCTAGGTTTTCACCAAGAGAAATTGAGGAGAGAATTTTCGGAGAAATTCTTTATAGTTATTTTGGTTTTCCTAGAGCTAGAAGGAGGCGAAATTATTCTACAGAAGGAAGACCGATTTGGGTTGTTTGAGTAGACAGTTTATCCAGTGCGAGTTGCAGGCGGCTCATTTCAGTTTCTAGTTGCCGGAGCTATTACCCGGAGGCAGTGCGAGTTGGCTTATCGAGTTGCTGGAGGCAATATTTTCTCATGAGGTTGATTTCTGAGGAGTGTGAGTTTCTGGAGGTCAGTTTGTATTTTCCAGATAGCTAGTGTGAGTTGCAAGAGGAGGTGCGAATAGCCTGGGAGAGGCCGAGTTGGTTTGCAGAGGGAAACTCTTTTCCCAGTTTGATTTGGTCAGTGAAAGTTGGATAAAATAATTTGCCGTAGCTTAGCAATGTTAGGCAAGCAATTTATGTAATCCTTGATTTGCTGAAGGAATAAAGTAAACCTTCATCTGCAGAACCGGTTTTCCCTTCAGGGTTTTTCCAGGGACAAATTGTCCAAAAATATTAATGTCAAATTTTGTGTGTTATTTTCTTAGTTCCTATGATTAATTATTTATGAAACTGCAGTTGTGTTGTTTGCAGTATTTGCCGTGAATTAATTTCTAGAAGACATAATCTGGAAAATGTAGAAGATTAATAACTAGTAACTGCAATAAATTTTTCACACTTTCTTCCAATCACCCCATAACCCATGCCAAAATGCCCAAATACAAACAAGCAGAAGCACCCGATTGCAAACTGAATATAGTACCTTTTGATCAGAAGTCCACCTTCCAACATGCGCTCTTGGCGAATGGGTGAGGAGACATATGACTGATGCAGGTGGCAGAGATATGAATGACACGTCACATTGGCTACACAGTGGCTCTCAGAGGCTATTGGCTGCCAGCTGGAATAGATGAATAGGAGAAAAGCTTCTTCTAGGGGTCACCCACTTTTGGTGGGTAACATGAACCAGGGCATTAAATTGAACAGGAACATGGTGATTGCTGCCTACATTAATCCCAAGTGGGGCAAAAAGTTGAGACATCACTTGCTGGTGCTGTTGCTTGGCCTCTTCCCAAAACTGTTCGTTCTCCATTGAGCCTTACCTGAAGACCTTGGGTTTGTGACATCAACCCAATTGCTCACAGGGTGGCAGGGTGAGCTAACTTTGATACCACTGTAATATCATAAGAAATGTTTTTTGCCTTCAGGGTTTCTATTCTGGCTAGGGTTTCTTTCAGTGAAGTGTTAACAACAGTATACATTCGTAACAGTGTGCAGGCATGCATATAAAAAAAATACAATAGCAATATAATTCTTCAAAAATCACATAAACTAGATATCATTTTGGGATTCAACTGCGTTAAGTAAGTCATTCACGTATGACCATATCCATGAGAGGTAGTCGTAACTGACTAAATTCTCATGATTTTTGAATAGTTCACTTAGCACTCATTGCGTCGGGTGATGCTCACAGGGGTGAAGAATTGGGATTGAAACTAGTGAAATGAATCACATAGCATCAATCATCACTTCCGGGGCTTGCACCCGGTAACCAGGACTTCCCAAGAGGTCACCCATCCCAGAACTCCTCTGGCTCAAGCGCGCTTAAACTGTCTAATGAGACAGGGAATATACACAACCAACATGCATAGTATAAAGTCAGATCATACTACAGTTGTATTGGACAGTAGTTATAATTCTCCAATATTTCCATCCATTCATATATCCTTGAGAGGTTAGAATCAATTCTACCATCCACTCATATCCTTGAGAGGTTAGAATTAATTCATACCTTTCCAACTGTGCTAACCACTTCATTAAAATAGGCCACATAAATCATTTTATTAACTATCACTGGATTGCCTCTATTCCTAACATCGCAAGTCACTCTATATTATGATCACATAACCATTTGAGTAGTTGGTTTGGTGGTTATATTGTGGTGATGATGATGATTACCACCCATTGAGACCAACTTAGGTCTGTTGGACCTTGAGAAAATTGATAAGGTATTAATTGATTTGTTTTTACATTTTGTTTCTACGGTTGAAAAGATTGGAGAGAAGCTTTCCTAGATATCTTTGGTTTTCCTGAGTTAACAAGTTAGGAGGGTTGGTAGTGTTACAAATATTTTGAAATTGAAACCTAATGTGTGCACATGATGGGTATTCTAAGGGAAAGTGCTTTTCATCCACCACCTTCTTAGTATCACAAAAATTACATATTCTTTCTTCTCATGGAGTTTTAGGTTTGGTCAAGCACATTTCTCTTTAAGTATTTCTATGCCCATTCTATCTCTGTAATATTTCGTTCCATGCTAGTTGAACTTTGTACAGTTGAGTAGAACCTGTTTTAAAGCCAATGGAACTCTGGACGTCTAGCTCTGGATGCCTCCAATGCTTTATCAACAATTGTTGTAAATTATAATATGTTGTTAAGAATCACTGTTGAGATGATTGAAAAGTTTCTAGTTGATTTTGCAAAATGATGCAGAACATGCAGGATGCTAAGAAGTTTTCTGAGGCATCCACTCGGTTTTGCTGTCTTATTAGTCTTGAACATATCCAGATGAATTAGTAGCAAATAAGTCTTCTTCAATTCGTGGATATTTTGGTTCTTTATACCTATTAGCTTTTTGCAGGGAGGGCATTTCCTCTACAGTGTTTTACTTATTTTTTCTTTTCTCAGGTTTTAGAAAATAAAACAGGGACTTTTAAATTCTTTCTATGGGAAAAAACATTTTATTGCTAGTTAGAAATATACATTATACAGAGCCTGACCAGGCTGAATGATTACAGGTTCTCAGCAGAAAGCTTTATCTTCCAGCTAAAGCTGCAGCACAGTCAGGGTCTGCTCCAATCCTATTCTTGGTTAAGCTTTATAAGTTATGCTTATGTAGCATACTTGACACTGTCAAATAGAAGTATCGAAATTTTGTTTCTATTTTACTCTGATACCAGTCCATACTTTATAAAATTCAAATCTTTGGTATTCAACAAATCGCATAGCATGTCAGAACTGTTAAAAGTTAGGGATAGATTGGTCTTTCTGTAAGTATAATATATAATAACATGATATTGATTACATTCAATTTGATAACGCAATGATTCAATGCTATTATCACAATATATTTCTTTCAAAACAGAAGGCAATGCATTTTTTATAGGGATATATTACCCATATGTATGTTTTAGCTCCGAGAACCAGTGAAACTGATTGCCAGGACTGATTCACAATTCAACCAAAAAAATTCCTGCCTGAGTGCAATTGCCGAGCTGGGGCAATAATATAACAAGCGAATCATGGGCTCAGAAGTGTCTCTATTTTTCACCAATAATGTCCAACAGTTATTCCTGAGCATAGGTTTCATTCTGTCACCAATAACCAACAGTCTGCATACACAATATCCTTTCTAGTCTCCTCTCTAGAACAATGGGAAAGAGGGAGATTTGACATTAGATTCATAGCATTGAAAACCCTTGCTAACTTCAACTAGATCAAGGGAGTAGAGCACATCATAGCAACAAATTCCTCTTACAAGCCTTCTCGCTAGAACAAAGCGAGAATCGCAGCAGCACAAGACTTCAACATTGAAGAGACTGCTGCTACAACCACGACTACATTGCTAGCCTATGGTAGTCTGCTGATTAGAACAACGTCAAAAACATATTTTCTCAAAGCTCGAATAAGTGAACAGTTAAACCAACATAGATCCATGTTAACCCCAGATCTATCAAGCTCTGAAAATGACCGAATCTCTGGAGGTGCAAACCTCTTTTAGAGTGCAAAAGTTAAAAAAGCTTTGCCCCTGGAGAGATTTGATCCCTCTTGGCACTTGATAGATCTGGGGTTAACATGGATCTATGCTGGTCATATATATATATATATATGCAATGCGTTAACTGTTGAATTTTTCTACAGGAGCATAGTAGAATACTGTTTTCTGATCTGATAATTACTACCTAGTGATCTTCAATCAATTTATCTCCTTCCACTGATATCATTGAACAATTATACAGAAAATATCAACAACAAATGCAGAGGAAACTGTAAAGATCATAGAAAGACAGCCATGCACAATAGAGACAATATTTTTACCTTGGGAGAAAAACCCAACAACTTTTCTTTAGGAGAAATTATTCTTCAGCAAGATTTAGAAATCAACATTTTTTCTAGAAATTTGTGCCAATAATCCAAGTTAACTTTCGGACAAACTTGGTCAAACTCATACTAGTCAACCTTGGTCAAATCTCTTCTATGGTCAAACTGGTCAAACTATTGCAACAAGCCTTGTGGCCTGTGGCCTATGCCTTTTGTAATATCCCAAACGAGATATTTTGCTAATTATGCAGAATTTTAACTCAACCAAACTTACTCCATAAAATTACCATTCAATTAATCAAAAGATTGCCATGTAAAATAGAACAACTAGAGTGCATGCAATTCAATGACACGATAAACAAAAATTATCTCAGCTTTTATTATAATAGATAAACTGGTTACATGCAAATATAACCAATATAGTTGAGATGAAAAGCTGGCCTCGAGAAATCTGCTCCAACGCTGCACCGACCCTCCCAAAACTGAACTGAAACCAATCACTGCACCTGTGAACTCTGGCTGAATCCACCAAGGAGATGAGGTGGATTTTCGTCCACTCTCACCAAAATCACCCAAGGGTTTCCGTCTTGGGGCTACCAATGAAGTAGAAAACTGGGTTCTCAAACTCTCATACTAGCAATTGCACCAGATGTTGCAAAGGAAACGCCATAAGGCAGGAGCATAGGAAAGAGTAGCATTAAGTTGTTACTCTTCCATGATGAAAGTGAAAGTGTCACCATGTTTCGCTAAAGAGTGTAAGTAGAATTTTGGATCTAGTTAAAGAGGGGTGTCTCAAGAATTGCATCATTGAATGCACTCTAGAGGTAGCAAAGATCTCAATCCTTAGCAATTATTGAGTAGAAGACCTTGATTTGGTCTTTTGGTTAAACACCAATATGTATTTGCACTCGGAACACGCGTTTGAAGTATTTTCTTACTTGAATGGTTGGAATTTATCCACACCCTATTTGTATATGCCAACTTTATTTGGGATTCAATATTTCTTGCAATTCATATAGCTCTCTTGGGTTTCATTCATATCCATTTACATTGTTCCCCAATTCAAACTCTAGAAAACATTTGTATCATTCTCTTTTTTACCGTTCTGTGGGGATCATAGTGACCTGCATCAAATGTTTTTGGATAAATTATAAGAAGATTAATTTGAAGCCAAAATATAAAGCTTTTGAACTCAAGGATGTTCAAAATCTCAAATGATTACCATACTATACCACAAGTATGGTAAATTTGAATAATGAAGTCAACACATCGGTCTTTGAAACCTAGAAAGTACTATGAGCCTAGACTAAGATAAGAAATCCTTGTTAATTGATGATATCAACAACCCACAAACAAGTGCTTAAAGTTTCTTTGGAAATTCAAATGGGTGTCCAAATAAAAAGATTCATGAGTTCATTTTTAACTAATAAAGCTTTAACATAAAACATCTTTCAAAAGAGATACTAATTAGTTAGCTCATGCTCCTTGGTTCTAATTTTCTTTTCGAAGCACTTCTTGTAAAAATAAAGATACCTTCAAAATTGTTGAATGAATTTAAAGATAAACACTTCTTAGAACAAACCTAACAGCGGGCCTAGTGCAGCGGGCACCATTGGTCCCAAGCTCGAAACTCATGGACCTTCATGATACTGTACAATTAATTCCTTTGTAACTCCAATTTTTATAGATTTCAGGTTGCAGATGGCTTTGTTCTACACAAACAATTTCCAAATTCTTCTGTATTAGCGTGTGCTCATAGAGGAGAAATATTATGGGTTCCAAGTGTAGCTGTAGTTGCTTCGGCTCCGCCATGGGAACAAAGGCCAACAGAACGATGTTGTTGGAATCTTTGTATTCCAAGTTAAAAAGGCGCATAAAACGAAAAAAGAAAAGAAAGTATTCTAGGCTGATCCCTTCCTCAAACTACGATGTCAAGATTTCCCCCAATCGCGTTATCAGCGCCAATTCAGAGGAGTTGGTTAAGATTGTTTCAGTTTCTCGAGATCAAGAATCGAATCCTGTAATTGTTTCATCTCTTGGGAAAGCAATATCTAGTAAGCGACAACCCGCCAAGAAGAAGAAAAATCCATTAGAATTCGATGCAGCAGAAATTAAGGTGAAATCACAAGACACAGAAGATATTTCTGTCAATTCACTCGAATTAGAAACTTATACTGAAGAGTTAGGTCCAAAGAAGATTTCCGTTGAAGAAGAGGAGGTTACAGAGAGAAATTTGGATCATCGGTCGTTGGTTCGAAACTCCACAGCATCTGGGTTCCCAACGGTAAGCAACCATAGGGACTTCGAATTTTAGTGCATGAACAACGATTATAACAAAGATAATCGCACCGAACAGGATAACTATATTCCCACCTGAATTTAGTTAGTGACCGCTTCGAGTAACCGTCTAGATATGCATGATGGAGGTACAATGGAATAACTAAAGTACCATCTGACTAACCACCCAGATATGCCGCATGGCTGAGGTATCGATCGGACCGTAGAACATAATTCTATCGTCTAACATAGAGATGGACAGCGGACAACTGCACATAGTGGCAGTTTATGGGAGTTGGTCTCAGAGGGGAAATGCCTTATGGCGTAACAAGAAGTAATATCAAATCCAAGATGTCCTCTAATGGCCTCCTCCTCTTTTATAAATTTGATGGACCCCTCTAGAACCTGCTATTTTATTATTATTTTAATCATGGAACACTTTTCCCTCTTTTATTTCAATTAAAATATTCTTTTTAATGTGGGAAAAGGTTAAATTGGCCACCATGCCTCCTCAGGTCACTGAAAATCACTTCTAACCATATTGTCCTATAGCTCTTTTCATTCCGATTCCAACGAGCTATTACACTAAGGTGTTCTGCCAAGTATTCGTCCCAAAATGCTTCCTTGAGCGTAATTAATTGAGCCAGGCCCATTAATAACTTTGTTTTTTGAAAGTTGTCGGAAGACAACGGAACGAAAGGCAAACTGTGTGGATGATGGAAAATATCAAGCGAATGCCATCAAACCTCATAAAAACTCCTCAAAACCCCTCCAAAAGTCCTTGGGCCCGCTGAGGACGCTAACTTGCACCTATGACATGTCTGCCCCCAACTCTGAAAGTCCATCCTATCCATGCCATAAGGAATACCAGAAAAAAGAACATTATAAATCCTCCCGCCCCAATATTGCTTGCCCTCAAGCAATTCATACCTGTGGACCAGTCTGGTGGCCCAATGTAAGTGAGACCCAATGCCTGGGTCCCATACAAACACTGGGTGATGGTATGCCTCTATGTCAACCCACCAATGAATGTACCCCTCAATGCCTGGTTCCCAAACCAATCTCTGACTGAACCTGTCATCAACCAATCCTCCTAGATCCCAATGCCACCAAGAACAAGTATCAATGCTCCATGGCTCTTGTTGTTCTATAACTCTAACCATGAGTGCTGCTCCATCCACCGCGTACCAACTCATCACCTCTCTCCAATCCAACCTCTGGCATAGGCCGAGGTCAACCCCACTTTGCTGATGTTAGGATAGTGCTATTGAAACGCTGATGAATTGTCGGTCCACAGCCCACTGGCCACTGAAACATGTAGTAAACCTCTCATCTAAGGGCTCTCGCTGTACTGTGCCCAAGACTAAGGATGATACTCCATCAAAAGTATACCAACTCATGATCTCTCGCCAATCCATCCAGTGGGAAGGATCAGGTGCATAAGCACTTATATATGTGACAAGTCTCCTATGTTGCACCGTGCCTCACCCACGCAACCCTACTTGGTCAGTCAACAATATCCATCGAGAAAACCTTGACTCTCTCCCTATAACGGGTACAAGTGGCCAAAACGTGCTGCAAGCCCTATCTATGTACTCCTGGAGAGGGTTGCTGCCTAAAAGTACTGTTGCTTTGCTAACTGCCTATGCATCTACCCACACCTCATCAATGGGTTGGCCCAAAGATGGATGCACCACCATCTCCAACAGCTCCTCCCTCCTTTGATCAGAAACTCCACGCTCCTGCTGTCTACTAGCCTCCTGCAAAACTACCCTGTCAACCTCCAAGACCTCCTGAGGACAAGTGCTGCAAACACTGCAACCCTGCTAACTGTCTGTCTGTACATTTGTCTGCTCCTCATCAATGGCTAACTCCAAGGGTGGCTGCTCATCCTCCTCCATCACGGGCTTAATATGAACCTCCTACTAGCTCTCCCCAAAAGGCTCATCATGTATATTGTGCACATCATCCTCCTCAACTGACTCATGCTCCACCATATGCTACTCATGTTGAATCATCACTGGTGACTCATCATCTTGAATGTCTTCCACGGGGTCCAATGACTGCTCATCATATCAATCGGGCCTGCTGTCAACGACTCTACATGACTCACGTGTATGAACCCATGGACCCGTCCAAAGAAGAATCCTCACCCTGAAGGTCAGAAGGAATCTCCACTTGCTCTACCTTTGTCATCTCCCTAGTTCCACTCAAGCATGAGTGGTCAGGTCCCCAAGGTCCCCTGCAGATGAAGCAAAGTCTCTTCATCCTCAGCTCATTCTTGCTGCATGATCCACCAAACCGGAGTAGGTCCTCCTTGGTCAATATTCTTCTGAGCAACTCAATGTTCTACGCAACCAACCTTTCAGCTAGTTCATAAGCAACAGGTGAGACCAATTGTTCTCCACTCCAAATGCTCAACAATCTAGTCCGCAACTCCCTACAAATGGCATCACGACCTCCCATACATGAAGACAAAATGGACTGCATATGTGTTATGACCTCGTCAGGATGATGTTTCCTAATGCTAAAGAAGCATTGGAACATCTGATGAATCAAACCATCACACTCCAGATCAAACATGATTTCATATGTTCTGACCATGGCCATGAATTCTAAAATCTCGAGCTTCTTCCCAAAGGTAGAGCCTGCATTTTTGTCCAAGTCCTGGAAAGTCTCTACTATCAGTCTGAAAACTCTCCTCATAACATCATCATTGTAAGGAGCTATAGGGGCAATTAGTCTCATGGTGTTACTAAGACAAGATGCAACTGGAAGTCTAACCCCTTCACAAGGTTCCTCCAAGAACTTTTGTTGTATGAGAGGAAGCATAACTGGTTTTAGAGGCCAAATCAGTTTCTTCCCTTCTAATTGGCTCACTTTGGAAATGAGTGCATCTAGTTGTTCAAGTTTGAAAAGAACTTTCCATGTGACCCTCATGTGTTTTAAATCTGTCCCAAGTGCAAGGATTTTGTGTCCTATTTCCTGCTCCTTTTGCACATCCTTGAGCTGCTCTTGCTGAAGAAGGGCATGAACCCCTCTTGAGAATGGTTTGCTGTTCTGTTGGTCTAATGAAGCATTGTTGCTTGGGGTCTTGAACTAATGTTGATTTAGTCCATTGAGGAGGCTCTTGAGAGTGTCTAGGGACTTTTGAAGGTCCATCTTAGAATCATGTCTTTGTTGAGCTAGCATATTGCTTTAAATTTTAAGAGAACTGACAAATAACAATAATGAAGACTGATTTAATATGGGCATTACATTACTTGGTAAGAAAATACATTACTGCAGGAGTTATAGAGAAAACCTGATATTCTGGTAATGAGATAAACTTCAATACAATGCTTAGCCAAGTTTGTTAATGCATAGGTCAAGTGCACTGGTTCTTTGCTCTAATCGTACTCAGTCTTTTCAACATCTCTGCCACATTGTTCTTCAAACCTCTGCAACCCTGACATATGACGATACTTATGAGAGGATTTACACAATACTGAGACATACTCTGCTTCAGACAGACTCCTCAATGTGCATAGAGTTTCTCTGGCAGTTGGATAATCTCCATAATTTTGCTTAGGTATGAGGTAAGCAATTGAAACTCCACATATGGCCTCATGTCCAATTTGGCTAGCTGTAGCAGCCTCAAAGTGTCTTAGAAACACTAAGAAGAGAAATATTCTTTAGCAGAGATGATATATATATATATATCCAGAAATTAAAGGGAGGACAGTACTTTATATACAACAGCCGAATAGGGAGTGACTTGTGACCTTCCTGCTTCACAGATCTTCAATGCCTAGCAACGAACAGGCTCTTGGCTTACCCAATAATTTACCTGACAATTTTGGTGAGCACGCCTTCCTTTTTTGGAACTATGAATCGGCCGCCGCTGTACTGGAAAAATGGATTCAAGCGCAGACAATTTTGGTCTTTGACGTGGCCCGATTAACGTGTGCTCTTCCCTCAACAACTAATCTATGTCGAGCTCCTTGATTACACAAATGCCAACACTTAATTTTGTTGATGACGGTCGTTGTCATCTGGGGACAATACGACAATTAATTAATTCTCCTCTACGTATTGGCCTCGACACTATAACGCATAAGCATCATGCACACTTTCTCCTTTGCCATACCTCGACCATCGACCTCTGCAAACTTGTCACACCTGCATACAATCTAATGCGACAGGGCATACCTTTCACGCAGACAACTAACCACTTACTTTTGATCCAATGCATGGATATTTCACACACTACATTGCTTATTCGAACACTCCACGATCCCGTAAAGCAATCTTGTACTATGGCTTGACATTGGTCTCTTTATTCGTTGTCGTCGTCGTCACTGTGGATCAGTCTGCGATTATATTCCGGCTCTGCCCAAGTCAATCTCAGACTTATCATTGCACCAACTGAACGCAACTATACTTAGGATCTCTCTGCATCCCTGTAATATTCTTCACACGTCGTCCCCTATTACTGTAGTTTGCCACTTCACCCATTTCCAAATTGGTCTGGGACTTAATCTCCTCTCGATCGAGCCCACCTTTGTTCAATGTGCTGATGGATGATCGATTGATCCATATGCAATCTCTAATGCTTGCGGGAAATCCGGTCACGTGGCCATGCGTACTCTTTCACCTTTGACTTCAAAAGCTAGGTCGATACACCAACGTGCAGATCGCAGGGCATCCAATATGCACTGTGTGCGTAACAACAACGCGGTATATATATATATATATATATATATATATATATAATTTTTTGGCTCTCTCTGTAATGAATATGGTCCTACAAAAAATGTGGTTGCTTCAAGTGAACACTACTCTATTATCGACCTCAATAGAATTTTGGAACTCAGTAACAATAAAATTTGACTCATGAAGATAATTTCGGGCATCAATTCAATCCTCCGACAACGTTTCCTCAATCTGCATGCATAATCAATCTGATTTAGGGCGAATTCGGTTCCCAAAAATGCGTCTTCTTGACAGAATTTAGTTACTATTGTGAAAATATTCACGCCCACAATTGCCACGGGCCTCAGAGATTTTGAAATGGCGGTCCAACAAGTGGCTTCTTAAAAAAAATTTGGCAGTCGGTTCTTTCAAATTTTGACGGAAATCACAATGACTTCATAAACCCAGACTTTGATAAAAATATATTTAGCCCCCAAATAATTCGCCTAACTCTGTGGGACTTGGAATAAATTTTTGCGTCCCCCACTTAAGATTAAAATTCACACGCTACTTTTCGGTGGCTCAGATGTCAATTTGTTGAACTTTTATTGTGCATTCAACAATTTGTCAAAATTTTGTAGGACATTTACTGGGAAAAATTTGTCAAGCCCTTTTGCAATTTTGTTTTGTTTTGTTTTGCTCCATGTATTGAGTTCTCTGCTTTTTCGGCAAAACCCTTTAATAATAATAGCTGCAACTGAAAAACCCGCAGGTTGAGCCAAGACCAAGGCTCTGATACCACTTTAATATCCCAAACGGGATATTTCGCTAATTACGCAGAATTTTAACTCAACCAAACTTTCTCCATAAAATTACCATTCAATTAATCAAAAGATTGGCATGTAAAATAGAACAACTAGATTGCATGCAATTCAATGATACGATAAGCAAAAATGATCTCAACTTTTATGATAATAGATAAACTCGGTTACTTGCAAGTATAACCAATATAGCTAAGATGAAAAGCTGGCCCCGAGAAATCTGCTCAAATGCTTCACCGACCCTCCCAAAACTGAACTGAAATCAATCACTGCATCGGTGAACTCTGGCTGAATCCACCAAGGAGATGAGGTGGATTTTCGTCCGCTCTCACCAAAATTACCCGAGGGTTTACGTCCTGGGGCTACCAATGAAGTAGAGATTCGGGTTCTCAACCTCTCATATAAGAAGTAATATCAAATCCAAGATGTCCTCTAATGGCCTCCTCCTCCTCTTTTGTAAATCTGATGGACATCCCTAGAACCTTCTATTTTATTATTATTATAATCATGGAGCACTTTTCCCTCTTTTATTTCAATTAAAATATTCTTTTTAATGTGGGAAAAGGGTAAATTGGCCACCATGCCTCCTCAGGGCACTGAAAATCACTTCTAACCATACTGTCCCGAGATCTTCTCGTTCCAGTTCCAACGAGCTATTACACTAAGGCGTTCTGCCAAGTATTCGTCTCGAAATGCCACCTTGAGCGTAATTAATTGAGTCAGTCCCATTAATAACTTTGTTTTTTGAAAGTTGTCGGAATGCAACGGAACGAAAGGCAAACTATGGGGATGATGGAATATACCAAGCGAATGCCATCGAGCCTCATAAAAACTCCTCAAAACTCGTCCAAAAGTCCTTGGGCCCGCTGAGGACGCCAACTTGCACCTGTGACCTGTCTGTTGATCTAGATTGTCATTGATGTCAATATGGCAATATTCTAGATGCTAAATAATGATATGAAGCCAAGGAGAAGCAGAGCAGATTTGTGAAAAAATTGGAACAAGAAGCCAAGGAGCGAAGCCATAGGAAAGCCAAGGAGCGAAGCCAAGCCATGAGTAAGAGTCTGTTACAAACTGTTCTTATTAAGATATCGCATGAAATATCGGAGGAGCCAACATATCAAAGGAGTTAACATTAGAGGAGCCATATTGGGAGTATCGCATGTAATATATGCCCAAGAAGTCCTGCAAAGAGGAAGAATTCATCAGAAGGAGCAAAGAGGAACACGCAGCGAGGAAAGAGCCAACAGGAACAACAACTGTCGGAAGAGCGGGGGTAGGAAAGTATGACTCAAGTCCTGCACTCGTGAAGTCCTGCAAACCGTCGTTTGTGATAAAGTTGTGGACCCGGTTGAGTTATCAAAAGAAGCTTATTGGAACACCGCATCGCAAGTTATGAAAGGCTTGTCACATTGAATCCCCTGACTGCGATATAAGGTGCAGACCCGATCGCTCCATTATAAACCGCCCTATTGTAATATCGCATCCGCGTGGACCCGTTATATTATTGTGGACTCGTTACACCATTACAACATGATTTAATGTTATATCGCATCCGCATTGGAAGTCATGTATTAAAAAGGAATGCCACTTGAAATTTGCGATTGCGATATATATATACGGACCCACGGGACCATTACAATACGCTGTAATACAACATCGCATCCGCCACATCGCAAGTTTTTAAAGCTATTGTCACATTAAAACCCCGATTGTGATATAAGTATGCGGACCCGCTGCATCATTATATTACGTCCTAAAGAAATATCGCATCCGTCGCATATCGCAAGTCTTGAAGAGATGTAACAATGGAAAACCGCCGATTGCGATAAGGTTATGGACCCGATGGGTATATTAACTACTATTTAAGATCGCATCGCATCCGCTCCATCGACAGTAGTGGAATCACTGCGTTATGTGCGAACCTCCGAAAAACTGCGATTGCGATTAAGGTGATGATGTGGCTGGTGGGACCACCCATTATATGGTTTTGTTTTTAACTATGTTGATATATGAAGATTTTATGATGTTGATATCAGAGAACAGAGTATGTTATGGGCACGACTTATAAAAGACCTTCGGAAGCTGCGATTGCGATTAAAGGAATGACGTGGCATGTGGATCTCCAATATGGTTTTTTAATATGCAACACTTTTGTAATTCGACCTCTCTTCCGAATGAACGCGTCCTTCGAGTATTGGTGAATTCGAAGAGACAGAGGAAGCCGAAGAGCGAGCGTAGAGGAAGCCGAAAGATCAAGCGAGCGAAAAGGAAGCCAAAGGTCAGGCGTATCGAGCATATATAACAGAGAACAAGGAAAGTTTATTGGTTGGTGAAATTGTAAGAAACAGAGGAAGCCGAAGGTCTGGCAGACGTGGAAGAAGCAGGAGGACAGAAGTAAGTCATAGGTCTAGCAGGGTTGGGAGCAGAGAATTACTACCAAACAGATCCAGACAATTTACAGCAGAGGGTTGGAGCCCTTGGGGTTGGTGCCTCAGAACTGGAAGGATTGGTGTCCTGGGAGTTGGTGCTCCTAAATCCAAGGTTGGTGCCTTGACAAGACAGGGTTGGTGCTCTGGAGGTTGGAGCCTCACAAAAAGTCCAAGTTGGTGCTTGGCAACTGGTTGAAGCTATATATATACATTGTACTTGATTTATTGCAAAGATTATATTAATAAAAGCATTCATTCCTGTTATTTATTTCTGTGTTCTAAATATAAATGATTTAACTGAAAAATTAACAATTGAAAAGAAATACTGATTCACCCCCCCTCTCAGTATTTCCAACAATTGGTATCAGAGCGGGCTTCTTCATATCAGCCTAACAGCTTGAAGAAGGATTCTTAGTCATGATGAGAAATCAAGAAGTGTCAGGAAGACCTCCCCTGTTCGATGGCACAAATTTTGGTTTTTGGAAAAAGAGAATGTCCTACTACTTAATGTCCTTTGGACCTGAATTTTGGCATTCGGTTTTAAATGAGTACACAGCTCCATCCACTCTTCCAACAGATTAAGACGAAAGGAAAGCCTACATTGCAAATGCAAAAGCCTTAAACTCCATCACTAGTGGAATCACTAATTTTGAATTTACAAAAGTCATGAATTGTAACTCGGCCAAAGAAGTATGGGATAAGCTAATTAGCTTATACGATGGGGACTCCAAAGTTAAGAAGGCTAAGCTTCAAACTCATAGAAGGCAATTTGAAAGTCTGAAAATGGATGATGAAGAAGATATTGCATCATACTTTCTCCGAGTAGCTGAAGTAGTCAACTCTCTTAAAGGATTGGAAGAAAACATTGAAGAAAGCACTATTGTTCAAAAGGTCTTAAGATCTCTCCTAGATAGATTTGACTCCAAAGTAAGTGCTATAGAAGAAATGAAGGATCTAGATACTCTCAAGATGGATGAACTTCATGGAATCCTCATTGCCTATGAGATGAGAAAAGGATGCCCAAGTTCCAAAGATGTAGCATTCAAGGCCTCAAAATCAAAAAAGGGGAAAGAATGGAATGCTAGTAGTGATGACTCCGATGTTGAATCCGAATTGGCGCAATTTGTACGAAGACTAAAGAAAGGATCTAAGCTAAAAGGTAAGTACCCTCTTATTTGTTTCAAATGTGGAAAAATAGGTCATTATGCTGCAAAATGTCCTCATAAGCATGATGGTGATGGTGAGGAAAATTCTTAAAGGATGGTATACAAAAAGAAAGGGTTCAATAAGAAGAATTTATTCTCTAAGCAAGATGAGTATGATGAAGATGAATTTGTAGTCATCAAAAAGAAATCAACTAATCAGTGCCCTCACTGCAAAGGAGGTAATGAAGACTTAGATGAAGAAAATGACCATGCTGGAAGCCAAGAAGTATTATTCATGGCATTCACAAATGATGATGATTCAGGGCTAGAAGGAAATGTAGATGAATTGTTAATGAGTGCCATTGAAGAAAATGAGAAATTATGAAATAAAATCATCTTTTTCAAGGTAGAAAACGAGGAAACAAAAAGAAGGGAAGACCTCTTGAAAAATAAGCTAAAAGAAAAAGAAGCAGTTTGTGAAGAACATGAAGCCAAAATAGTATCTCTGAGGAAGGAATTGGAGCAAGTCAAGAAGGGTTGGGAAAGCTCTCAAATACTTGACACTCTCCTAAATAATCAAAAACCTCAACATGACAAATCTGGAATAGGTTATAAAGGAGAATCATCAAGTACTATGAACAATGCAAAAAGCTATGTCGACGTACTTTCCAGCAACCCAAAAGAAGAAAGATTATTTCATCAAAGGCCTGTCTCAGATCCAAAGAAGGAAGAGAGAGTAACTCCAAGGAAGAATGTTGATTCGAATCATGGCCATTACAACAGGTACAAAACATTATTTCATCAACGGCCCATCTCAAATCCAAAGGATGAAGAGGGAGTAACTCCAAGAAAGAATGTTGATTCAAATCATGGCTATTACAACAGGTACAAAACTATCTTTTTTGGGCATTGTTTTTATTGTAAAAATTTTGGTCATCAAGCTAGACATTGCATGGCCCGTAAGAACGAAACACAAAAATTGAAGGATCAAACAAACAAATCATATGGTCCCAAAGGGCAAGGACAAATCAAGACCTACAACTCTTTTGATCCCTTGGCCAAATTTGATCAAATTTGCTCATTATTGGACACAATGAACAAAATTGCCCCCTCAAAAGAAGAAAAGCAAAAAATGAGAATCCCAGCACGAATAAATGTGGTCTAGCTCTATGTGCTCACAGTGATGAAAATCATTGGTTTGTGGATAGTGGGTGCTCCAGACACATGACAAGGGACAAAAGGAAGTTTGTCTCATTGAACAAAAAGGAAGGAAATGTATCCTTTGGAAGTGGATCTGCCAAAATTGCTGGAAAAGGAACTGTTACCCTTATTAATGGAAAAGGAAAAGCTCAAAATGCTACTAAACGGGCTCAAACACAATCTCCTGAGTGTTAGCCAAATCTGTGATCAAGGACATAAAGTTGTCTTTAGCACTAAAGACTGTGAAATAAGGAACTCTTCCTTAGGGGAACTTGTGGCGAAAGGGGTTAGAACACCAAACAACATCTACATTTTGAACAAAATTCAAGAAGATAAATGTTACTTAAGTCAAATAGATGAAAGTTGGCTGTGGCACAAGCGACTTGGACATGCAAGCTTCGATAACTTGATCAATATCAACAAGATTAATGCAGTACGAGACATCCCAAAGTTATTCAAGCCAAATCAAGGAGTATGTGGTCCATGTCAACATGGAAAGCAAACTAGAACCAGCCACAAGACCAAAGAGTTTTCTACATCAAGACCAAGCGTTTGGAGATCATCCATGTTGATTTATGTGGACCAACTAGAACTCGGCACTCCAAGGAGAAAGGTACTTTGCTTTATTTGTTGATGACTATACTAGAATGATGTGGGTATATTTCATAAAATATAAATCCGAAGCATTTGAGTGTTTTAAGAATCTTAAAGCTCTTGTAGAAAATGAAAAGGACTCTAAGATTAAGTGTCTTAGAACAAACAGAGGGGGAGAATTCACATCAAAAGAATTTGATGAATTCTGTAAAGAACATGGAATCGAAAGAGAACTCTCTGCTGCCAGAACACCCAAGCAAAATGGGGTAGTTGAAAGAAGAAACTGAACAGTTCAAGAAATGGCAAGAACAATGTTAATAGGAACTAACTTGCAACCAAAATTCTGGAGAGAAGCAGTTGAGACAGCTGTCTATACCTTGAATCGAACTCAATTAAGACCAAATAATGAGAAGACTCCCTATGAATTATGGAAAGGAAGACTTGCCTCAGTAAAATACTTCAAGATTTTTGGAAGCAAGTGCTTCATAAAAATAAATGATGGCTCACCAGGAAAATTTGATTCTCGGGTTGCCGAAGGGATCTTCCTTGGATATTCTACAAGGAGCAAAGCCTACAAGTGCTACAATAATCGACTATGGAAGATAGTGGAAAGCATTGATGTGAAGATTGATGAAGACCTTCCACAAAAAGAAATTGAAGAACATGAAGTTGACCCTCTCATTGAAGAAGAACCTGAAAAAGAAGAAAAATATCAAGAAAAACCCAAGGAAAAAGAACCATCTCAAACCCCTTCAAAGATGAAGTTTCTCCAAAAATATCACCCAGAAGAGTAGATTATTGGCAATATAGATGAAGGGATGCAAACCCGAAGAAGGATGACAAGTACATTAAAGAAAAATGATGTTGCTCTACTATCCATGATAGAACCAGAAACATTTACTCAAACAAGTAAGGATCCTTATTGGGTAAAAGCCATGGAAGAAGAAATGTCTCAAATCGAGAAGAATGAGACATGGGAGCTGGTACCTCGTCCAAAGGATAAAAATATAATTGGAACCAAGTGGGTGTTCAAAAACAAAATGAATGAAGATGGACAAATCATCAGAAATAAGGCAAGGCTTGTTTGTAAAGGCTATTCACAAATTGAAGGAATTGACTTTGAAGAAACCTTCGCACCAGTAGCTCGTGTGGAAGCTATCAGGATGTTCTTGGCATTCTCTTGCTCAAAAGGATTTAAAATCTATCAAATGGACGTAAAATCAGCGTTTCTGAATGGGGAACTCAAGGAAGAAGTCTACATGGAGCAACTAGAAGGGTTTAATCTAGTAGAAGGAAAAGACTTTGTTTGTAAGTTGAAAAAGACATTATATGGGTTGAAACAAGCTCCTAGAGCTTGGTACGCAAGATTGGATCACTATCTACAACAACAAGGCTTCAAGAAGGGGGTAGCAAGAAGTAATCTCTACATAAAGACGGATTAGGATAAGTTACTAGTGACACTTGTCTATGTTGATGATCTGATTTTTGCTAGTAATAATGATGAAATGAGCAATGAGTTTGCTCAAAATATGTCAAAAGAGTTCGAGATGTCGATGATAGGAGAGTTATCTTACTTCCTTGGACTACAAGTATCTCAAACCATGGCAGGGATGTTCATATCTCAAGCCAAATATCTTAAAGACATGCTTAAAAGATATGGAATGGAAGACTGTGCACCCATGAGCACACCTATGACCACAGATTGCAAATTAAGCAAAGATGATGACTCCCCTCCGGTAGATGCAACTCATTACAGGTCAACAATTGGAGCCCTTCTATACTTAACAACTACAAGACTTGAATGGTGGGAAGGTTTCAATCAGCTCCTAAACAATCCCATTTGATGGCTGTAAAAAGAATTCTCAGATACTTGAAAGGAACTCCTGATTTCAGTCTTTGGTACCCTAAGAGCTCAACTCTTACTGTGACCGCATACACCGATGCTGATTGGGCCGGAAGTGTCGATGATCGAAAAAATACTAGTGGAAACACATTCTTCCTGGGAGACTGTCTAGTATCTTGGCTCAGCAAAAAACAGACATCCATATCACTATCTACAGCTGAAGCCGAGTATATAGCTGCGCAAATTGTTGTACTCAAATATTATGGATGAAGGAAGCTTTGAAAGATGTCAACATAGGTACAAATCAACCAATCACCATCTATTGTGATAACACAAGTGCTATCAGCCTCAGCAAAAATCCAGTGATGCACTCAAAGACCAAACATATACCAATCAAGTATCATTTCCTTCGTGAACAAGTAGCTGAACAAAACATCATCTTGGAATATATCAATACTAAGGAGTAGATAGCTGATATTTTCACAAAACCTCTTCCTCGAGAAGCATTTGAACATCTTCGTCAAAAGATGGGGGTTATTTCTTTAGCATCACATTAAGTTGATTCATAAAGATGTTGCATGACAGGGGGAGCAGTTCGACAGGGGGAGTCCTTGTGCATTCCTTTGCCATTGATGTCAAAGGGGGAGAGAAGAAGAATATTGCCATCAATAACAAAGGGGGAGATTGTTGATCTAGATTGTCATTGATGTCAATATGGCAATATTCTAGATACTAAATAATGATATGAAGCCAAGGAGAAGCAGAGTAGATCCGTGAAGAAACTAGAACAAGAAGCCAAGGAGCAAAGCCATAGGAAAGCCAAGGAGCGAAGCCAAGCCATGAGTAAGAGTCTGTTACAAATTGTTCTTATTAAGATATCGCATGAAATATTGGAGGAGCCAACATATCAAAGGAGTTAACATTGGAGGAGCCATATCGGGAGTATTGCATGTAATATATGCCCAAGAAGTCCCGCAAAGAGGAAGATTCATCAGAAGGAGCAAAGAGGAACACACAGCGAGGAAAGAGCCAACAGAAACAACAATTTTCGGAAGAGCGGGGGTAGGAAAGTATGACTCAAGTCTCGCACTCGTGAAGTCCCGCAAATCGTCGTCTGCGATAAAGTTGTGTACCCGGTTGAGGATCCGGTTGAGTTATCAAAAGAAGCTTATTAGAATATTGCATCGCAAGTTATGAAAGGCTTGTCACATTGAATCCCCCGACTGCGATATAAGGTGCGGACCCGATCGCTCCATTATAAACCGCCCTATTGTAATATTGCATTTGCGTGGACCCGTTATATTATTGTGGACCCGTTACACCATTACAACATGATTTAATGTTATATCACATCCGCATTGGAAGTCATGTATTAAAAAGGAATGCCACTTGAAATCTGCGATTGTGATATATATATATATATATATATATATATATATATATATATATATATATATATATATATATATATATGGACCCACGGGACCATTACAATACGCTGTAATACAACATCGCATCCGCCACATTGCAAGTTTTTAAAGCTATTGTCACATTAAAACCCCAATTGCGATATAAGTATGTGGACCCGCTGCATCATTATATTACGTCCTAAAGAAATATAACATCCGTCGCATATTGCAAGTCTTGAAGAGATGTAACTATGGAAAACTGCCGATTGCGATACGGTTATGGACCCGACGGGTATATTAACTACTGTTTAAGATTGCATCGCATCCGCTCCATCGACAGTAGCAGAATCACTGTGTTATGTGTGAACTTCCGAAAAACTACGATTGCGATTAAGGTGATGATGTGGCTGGTGGGACCACCCATTATATGGTTTTGTTTTTTAACTATGTTGATATATGAAGATTGATGATGTTGATATCGGAGAAGAGAGTATGTTATGGGCACGACTTGTAAAAGACCTCCGGAGGCTGCGATTGTGATTAAAGGAATGATGCGGCATGTGGATCTCCAATATGGTTTTTAATATGCAACACTTTTGTAATTCGGCCTCTCTTCCGAATGAACACGTCCTTCGAGTATTGGTGAATTCAAAGAGACAGAGGAAGCCGAAGAGCGAGCCCAGAGGAAGTTGAAAGATCAAGCGAGTGAAAAGGAAGCGAGCGAAAAGGAAGCCAAATGTCAGGCGCATGAGGCATATATAACAGAGAACAAGGAAAGTTTATTGGTTGGTGAAATTGTAAGAAACAGAGGAAGCCGAAGGTCTGACAGACGTGGAAGAAGTAGGAGGACAAAAGTAAGTCATAGGTCCAACAGGGTTGGGAGCAGAGAATTACTGCCAAACAGATCCAGACAATTTACAGCAGAGGGTTGGAGCCCTTGGGGTTGGTGTCTCAGAACTAGAAGGATTGGTGTCTTGGGAGTTGGTGCTCCTAAATCCCAGGTTGGTGCCTTGACAAGACAGGGTTGGTGCTCTGGAGGTTGGAGCCTCACAAAAGTCCAAGTTGGTGCTTGGCAACTGGTTGAAGCTATATATATTATATATACATTGTACTTGATTTATTGAAAAGATTATATTAATAAAAGCATTCATTCCTGTTATTTATTTCTATGTTCTAAATATAAATGATTTAACTGAAAAATTAACAATTGAAAAGAAATACTGATTCACCCCCCCTCTCAGTATTTCCAACACTGTCTGCCCCCAACTCTGAAAGTCCATCCTATCCATGCCATAAAGAATACCAGAAAAAGGAACATTACAATGTTGCGGCATGTAACTTGACCTCCTTCATGCTCGACTCCTTGCTCTTTGTTCGGCTGTCCAAGAGACCTTAGAAAAATAAAGAAGAAACTTACTAGGTTGGTGATGAAAACAAAATGTCACATCATGTATTCATACTTGTCGAATGGGCTAAAATAAGCCAAGGGACACACCTTTTCACTTGGCTAGGCCAACTTGATTTCCTGAGCAGACTTGCACTCCAAAAATAAAATTTTAATTATAATTTTCTTAAGTCGACTTGGAGACCTCTTTGGCATGCGGGAATACTCCCATTGCTACAAAAAATCGACACTCCCTCTTAGCAAGGAAGGTATTCTCCTTAGCTGCAAACAAATTTCTCCTTAGCTGTAATTTCTCCTTGTTTAAAAAAAGTTCATGAGTTGGCTATGTTGATGTATGCACATCTATAGATCTCTCCATCATGGAGTAGGCAATGTGATTATCCTGGGCCATCTACCCCTTGCCAGTTCACCATGGCTCAACCTAAGTTCTTCATGGCTTCTCAGGTAAATATGTCAATCTCCTCTGGTCAAATCAACATATCCCAACCAAGTTCATTTGGTTTCTCAGGAGAGGATTTGCCCTTGGACCATTCACCCTTGGCCACATCTACATGGCCCAACCAAAGTCCTTTATGGCTTCTCAGGTGAATTTCATCTATCTCCTCTGGTCAAATCAACATGACCTTGCCATGTCCTTCTAGCTTCTTAGGAGAAGATCTGTCCAATCTTGTAGTTGTCCTGGGCCATTCACCCTTGGTCAAATCAACATGACCCAACCCAGTCCTTCTGTCTTCTCAGGTGAATGTATCCATGTCCCCTAGTGAAATTAACATGACCCAACCAAGTCATTCTGGCTTCTCAGGAGATGGTCCGCCTGATCCTGCAAAGACATCAACACTTCCCGTCAACGAGGGAGACCTTCTGTGTCACGCCAAGCTTGTCTTTGAAGTATACAAAATTTTCTCTAGACAGAGGCGTGGTGAGAATGTCCGCAATCTGCTCTTTGGTGGATATGTATTGGAGCTAAGTTGCTTCCTTTTGCACTGTTGAATGGTGTTGTCATTGATGCCAATGTTAGTTCTTGAATGCTCTTAATATTGTTTGGATTGCAGTGATTGAAGCTCCAAATCTCTAGAAGCCCCGGGAAACCGTAGAAGCCTCGCACTTGTTGAAGCTTTTGAAGATGAAGATCAATTGGGTTGGTCCTAAAATCACCATCATTGGATGCTCCTCGTCATACTGATTCCAATGGTATATCACACGCCTCGAGGCTCCTCATGGTTTGCAAAATATGCTCTTCGGAAGATGAAAGCTCCACCTAGTGGTTGAAAATCCCAAAGGGATATGATGTGGCATTACATTATTGGTTTATCTATGGCCCATTTCATTAAGGGAAGAAGGTTGCCTAAATGAAAGGGTAAAAACTATTTATTGGAGTCAAAAGGACATTTTATTAATATTTCCATACTCCAAATGGTCCAATGATTAGAAGGATTCCCATCAAAATTTTAAATTTTGAATTTAATGTAAAGGAAGGGTTTTGGCTCCAAAATATTTTGAAATTTAAAATTGATTTTTATTGTGGCTTCCCTCCAAAAGGCACAGGTCGGCTCCCTCCAAAAGGCACAGGTCGGCTGCATTATTTGTGACTCTTCAATCATTATAAATAGAGCTTTGTTTCTTCTCAAAATTGGGCGACTTGATTTGAAATTTCTTCTGTGGTTCTGAGGCCTTGCATAGTCCTGAACATTTGAAGTAGATAGGCCGAGTTTCAAATATGGTTTTTGGTTTAATTTGTTTATTTTGGGTATTGGCTTCACTGGTCTTAATTTATCTTTGCAGGCGGTCTTTGTTATTGCACAAATCTTTTTGTATGCTCAGCGGTACATACTACTCAAGAGATCTATTTTCTATGGCCAACTTTTTCCTTGGTTGGGATACGCTCTGATATTGTACTGAAAGGTTTTGTTGTGCATCAAGACCTATAGACCTTGTTGAGAAATCTAGGGGCAACAAGTGTAGGTGATTTCTCTTCTTTGATAGCTGCTAATGATGTATTTTTACTTTACTTGATTAACATCTTCCTTTCTTTGTTATTATTAGTAGTGTTCTGTATCATCAAATAGCTACCAAAAACATAATGAGACAAAGGACACAAAATATAGGCAATCAGCGAGGGCCAAAACCTCTCTTCAACTGAGAGGAAAACCCACAAGAATTGACGAATAGACCTTCAATTGACGAATTCCAAAACCTTTTGACCCTTGACCAAGACCCCTCCAAGACCAAGTCAAAGCTTTTCCTTGATGAACTTCTCTTGCTTCAAGTCAACATTGGTCAAACTTGTTCCACAAGTTTTGATTTCAGCCCTAGCTCAAAATTTCGACTTGCTGTTGCAGACTTACAATTTCAGCTTCTTCTACAGAAACCCTAGGTCACACATGTGGCTTGAAAATGGAAAAATTTGCCTCCTTTCTTCTTCGCTTGACTTGACTTCCCTTTTTTGACAATGCAGCTTGCTAGAGAGACCTTTCTTGACCCAAAACTCGGCCCTTGATGATGACTGCAATTTTGTATTTGTTGCCGCAGAAGGATGCCGTAATCCACTTCGCACGTGTGAGAAGAATACCCAAAAACAATCACAAAAACTCAATTTTCTTCTCTTCCTTTTGTCCTCCTCTAGCTCACACTTCTCCTCTTCCTTGATTGAACTTGAGTGTGTTGTGTGTGTCCTTAAATGAGGTCGAGTGCCCTATATATAGACTTCCAATCACTTCAAATTAGGCTGACTTGTCATTGTCTCTAGACTGACTTGTTCATTGCATCATGACTTGGTCTTGGACGGTCTTCTGACTCTAATTTTGACTCAAATAATTTTCTTTACAATATGTAACATGCCCAAGAAGAGTCTTTCATGCATGACAATGAATCTTTTGACTTGTAGACTCAATGACAAGCCCTAGAAGCTCTCAATGGGAGCTTGACCTATAAAAATAAATTTCCTTGAGCATGAAACCCATGCCTCAAGAACAACAATAATAAATTTATTTTTCTCACTACATCAAATACATAGAATCATGATTACATATGTCATTATGAAGACCGAACCTAGTTACATATGTCAACACTTCCTCTTATCTAGGGAGGTATTCATAACCCATACAAGGTACTTGGACATTCTTAATCTGAAGAATTCTCATAAGAAGAGTCAGATTGGTAACCCATCTGTTTAGCATCATACCAACTAGCATTGTTACATAGTGAGGCCTTGACTAACAACTCTATCTCTCCACAAGATCATACCACAATGATGGCAAGACCAATGACTCATAGACACCATCATCATTGTCTCTCAAGGCACATACCCCACTCGGGTGTTTACAAGGTATGTCCTCTCAAGACTATTCTTATCTTGGATTCCCAGTCCTCAAAGAATATCGGTCCTCTACGACTACTCTTATCTTGGATGCCCTACCTCATCCTCAAAGAGTATCGGATGCCATATGCTTACCCAATCCTCCATTCTTTCTTCCAAAGTGAAGACAAGAATGACGTGTCTACCTCTCCCTCTCAACTAGGGAGGATATACCAAATCCATCACTTTCCTTCACGAACCATATCAATCATGTCATCCTTCTCTTCATCGGAAAGTGATCTTCTAATCCACACCTGGCTTTCCTTAATTGAACTACCTCTTCCAAGTCATGTTTCCTTTAGGATCTTTCATCCAACCACATGAGTGCGTAGTTGTAGGTGACATCTACAACTCTCTTCCGATAACCTTGTATCAACCCATCCAGATGTTGTTCAAAAATCAAGAATGAACATCAAATCAAAGTTACCTTTTGTGATGGCCTTTTATCATGACATCTTGCTTGCAACATCAACATCCTGCACATTCATAAGCACATCTCCAAGACTTTCAATGTCAAGGGTCTCTTTTCTTTACAGAGCTTATCAGGGTCTTCATGCCTTCTCTATGGAGATGTCATGGCCAATTCTTCTAGTCATCGGGTGTTGATTTCCTTTTCTATGTGACCATAGTTGCATCTTTTCACGATCTCTTCTTTCTTTCTTCACATAATGTTTCTCAGGAACTTCCATCCATAGGTCCTTTATCTTTGTCAACCACCTCATATTCCATATGAAGACATATTATGCTGATTTCTTCTAATCAATATGTGAACCATGCCTTCGTGCATCTTTTCAAAGGAAGAAATCCCTTTACTTCGACCATGCTCATGAGGTAGAGAACTTACCCATGTTATCTGCAACTATATGATGACATGAATTATTTTATCAAACATATGCTTACATACCTCTTTTCTTCTTTTGGTCGTCTATGCTTCCTTCAACAACTTCCTTTCTTTGATTGAGAGTGCTTCAACCATCTTAAGATGCTGCGTTCCTTTGTCATCATATCATCATTCTTCCAAACAATGAATCCCATACAAGGTAGAATTTTCAGCGAGACACTTGCTTCTTTCAAGAGGTGAACCTTCTAATGAAGATTCTAACGAAGGATCCTGATTATCCTCATCCTGCAAATGCTCCTTCCTAATGATGATGATGTATGATGAATTTCATGTTCGATGAATTACTCCCATAAGTACAACTTGTGCTTTTAATGAGGTTACCAAGAGCTACTTCCTTACTATGATGACTGCTACAACCATGTAGACTTTTACCTTAGCTATATTTCAAGATTCTTGTACTGATGTCATGAGCTCTTGCTTCAATCATTTGCTCTTATGACGCCATCCCCTAAATGATGCATCCTATCATGCTTATAATGTTTCTTACCATGATAGCTATATTTTACAAAAATTGAAAAGAACTGGGTGGAGGAGATTATCTCTATCATAGTAGAGATCTTATATTTACTCCTTTGATTTCTTCTTTTCGACTTCTTCCACTTCTTTAGTGATACGGGCTTCTTCCCTTCCTCTTTTGTTGTTGTCCTTCTTATAGTGCCCATATTCATGATAGCCATAACAATAGATTTTCAACATATTCTTTTTGTTGTTTTTCCGAGGACCAAACTTTCCAATTTTTCCTTTCTTCCTAGCCATGGCAGCAAATGCTTGAGCTTGCTCATTTGATCCTACATTTCTTTTTGCCTTCAGTTTGGTTTCTTCAATTTTACACAATGGCCAAAGTTCATTGAATGGGGTAGCTTCCTTCTTTCCATAGATGCTTGATGTAAAGTTGCCCCATTTCTCTGGTAGTGCATTGAGCACTATGGTGGTCATTTCCTTATTAGACATTATTTCTCCAAACTCTTGTACTTGTTCTCTTATTTCTGACACCCTCATAAAGTATGAGGCTATTCCATCTTCCTTTGATAACTTCATCTTGTCGAGTTCTTGTCTCAATGATATCACCTCTCTGACAGTACTTGCAAATAATAATTCTTCTAGCTTCTCTTATATTGCTTTTGATGTCTCCAACTTTGATACATAGGGCATGAGGGGAATTTTGATGGATTCTATAAGGATCATCTGAGCCCTTACTTCCCCTTTCATGTACTTTGCAAGAGCTTGAGATTCTTCCTTGGAGGCTTAGTGATTGAACCCTTAACATGATCAATGACTTCGTTTTCTATGAGGATCAAATCTGTCCTCTCCTTCCATGCAAGAAAGTTTGATGACCCAACCAATTTGTTGCTTTCCTTGCAAAATGAAGTCATTTTGATAGATTCAGATGTGGACATAAAGATACTTACTTGTAAAGATACTCCTTGATGACAATATCTTCAACTTGTTGCCTTTTTGATTTTGATGATGATGATGATGATAGAAGATGTCCTCTTGATGAAGGTGTCTTCATTTAAAAGTGATCCTTCAAAGAGAGGGAGACCACCTTGGTTCCTTGATGCCTTCTCCTTGTTTTCTTTGATGTAGAGGCTTCAAGATGCTCCAATTTGTAGTCCTTCTTTCTTTGAGTAGAGGTAGAGTCTTTGAGGTTTCCTTCTCTTGAGGTGACGATTGTGCGAGGTTCCCAAGAATGTTTCAAGTGTAGAGTCCATCTTTGAACGAACTAGGGTGTTGAGGTCTTCTTTAGTAATTTCCTTCAAGATGATGATGTAATCCTTGTCCGTGTATTGCCTTTGAGATGAGTGGACCTTCTTGATGGTTGTTGCTCCTGATGATCTTTTAGTGTTTCGGCCCTTGAATGTCCTTCTTTAAGCTGCCTTTCCTTGTCACCTTAGATCTGATTCCATGTTGACAAATCTAGGGGCAACAAGTGTAGGTGATTTCTCTTCTTTGATCTTGTGATGTATTTTTACTTTACTTGATTAACTTCTTCTTTTCTTTGTTATTATTAATGTTAGATCATCAAACAACTACCAAAAACATAATGAGACAAAGGACATAGGATATAGGCAATTAGCCAGGGCCAAAACCTCTCTTCAACTGAGAGGAAAACCCACAAGAATTCTTCTCTTCTTATAAACCTCCAATTGACGAATTCCAAGACCTTTTGACCCTTCACCAAGACCCCTCCAAGACCAAGTCAAAGCTTTTCGTTGATGAACTTTTCTTCCTTCAAGTCAACGCTAGTCAAACTTGTTTCACAACTTCAGATTTCAGCCCTAGCTCAGACTTTTGACTCGCTGTTGCAGACCTGCAATTTTGACTTCTTCTGTAGAAACCCTAGGTCACACGCTTGGCTTGAAAATGGACAAATTTGCCTCCTTTCTTCTTTGCTTGACTTGACTTCCCTTCTTTCACAATTCGGCTTGCTAGAGAGACCTTTCTTGGCCCATAACTCGACCCTTGATGATGGCAGCAATTTTGTATTTGCTGTTGTAGAAGGATGCCCTAATCCACTTTGCACGTGTGAGAAGAATACCCAAAAACAGTCATAGAAACTCGATTTTCTTCTCTTCCTTTTGTCCTCCTCTTCCTCGCACTTCTCTTCCTTGATTGAACTTGAGTGTGTTGTGTGTGTCCTTGAATGAGGTCGAGTGCCCTATATATAGGCTTCTAGTCACTTCAAATTAGGCCGACTGGTTCATTGCATCATGACTTGGTCTTTTAGGGTCTTTTGACTTTAATTTTGACTCAAATAATTTTCTTTACAATATGTAACATGCCTAAGAAGGGTCTTTCATACATGACAATGACTCTTTTGACTTGTAGACTCAATGACAAGCCCTAGAAGCTCTCAATGGGAGCTTAACCTATAAAAATAAATTTCCATGAGCATGAAACCCATGCCTCAAGAACAACAATAATAAATTTATTTTTCTCCTTACATCAAATACATAAAATCATGATTACATATGTCATTATGAAGACCAAACCTAGTTACATATCTCAACGCACCTGAAATCTGAAGCTAGTCCCCTTGATTATACTTGTTACTCAACATTGTTTTATCCTTGGATTTGTTGATAAGCACTAAACTGGTTTCATATTTTTGCACTTCCTCAGGAATTGTCACAGATTCTAGAATTGAGCCTTGATCAATCCCTACCTAAGCTGCTTGAATTACTCCATCATTGTATAGCCCATTCACTGAGAGACTAATGTGATCTCTGATAGCGAAGGCATTGTGGAGGATTGTTAATTGAATTGATCTTAGGTAATAACACTGACCTGTGCGCATTAGGCCTTTTATACACAGAAGTGATCCTTGAAACTTCGTGCCCTATTCATAGACCGGAAGCCAGTTTGTATTGTCCTAACTTATTTGGATCTGGGTTATTACTTTGAAGATTCACTTGAGAATAAATCTTGGACAAATTTTGATCCGATCTGCTTGGCACTTGCTTTCCTTAGATTCAAGGTGGTCAATGTTGTGGCTTCAAGGTCTTGAAGTGCCATCATGTTGGGCTAGACATCCTCATCAAAGTGCTAGAGAATTGTCATGCCCTTCCTTAAGGGACAACAAATATGCCTGGGAAGCAACATCTGAAACAGACCCTCAAAATCAAGTGACGTCATCATCATAGGTACATTAATCATAAGCGTATCATAGTGGACCATACCTAATGCAAAGGGTACAAGAGTACTTCATACAAGCATTGTCTTCAAATGTCTTTCTAGCTGATGTTTTGTAAACAAATTACAATACTTAGGTACGGGAGGGTCATCTAAAGGCCCTTTTAGGTGCTTGCAACCCTAAGGGGAGGGATAGTTCATAGGTTGACCCATCAATCAATAGGTGCATGTAAGAAGTGGACATGGAAGGGGATACCTCCATGGAAGATGTCACAATCTTGGTACTAGCTTTTGGAGTTTCAACATCTTGAGTGTAATGATTTGAAGAGGGAGCAATCATGGGACATGAGTTACCCCATTCCTTCCACCTATCTTTATCACCCCTTTTGTGCACCTTTTTCTTCAATGATTTTTTCTTTTCTTTTCATGCATAGCTTGGGTTACAAACTCATTTGATGCATGTAGAGCTCAGGTTAGGATTTTGTTCCACGCACTATAAATTTGTCCCAACCATCATTTGCATTTTAACATTCCCTTTCTTGTGTGTTTATGTATGCTTTTAACTTTCTTTCAGCTGCATCAAGCTCTTAAAGGAAATTCTTTTTAGGCCCTTGCTAAAAAATGAAGATAAAAAGGAGCCATTACTAGTGACAAATAGCAATCAACTTGAAGAATGGAGGTGGATGTAAGGGATATGGGGAAAGTTGTAATTATGGATTTGTCATGGGCACGCTACATCAAATAGTGCCTCCTATTCATACCCCTACTTAACAGTGGAAAGAAAGGCCTCAAAGAAGGTTACATTGGACTAGGGGCAAGGGATAACCACCAAGGTGAAGTATGGGAACATGGATACAATCAAGAGCAGTCAATCATCCAACTCAACTTATGATCCATGCTAGAATGCCCTTAACATTAAATGAAAGCACATGATTGCAAAAATGGTTAGTGTACCTTATAACATATGACACAAGTTCATTCAAGAAGTAAGCTAGATGATGAAAAGCACTGACCGTAGCATTTTTGGAGGGATTTGAGGCATAGCTATCTATAGATCATCATTGGGCTGCTGGTTTGCAAGCTGAACAAACAGGATAATTTTTCTCCTAGGGGTTACCCACTTGAGTGGGTAATATGGACAACTATCTATATTTCAAATTATGAGGTGTTTGGGCACAAGGTCAATTGGCTTTGTAAGAACTGGGTGCAATTTTGTGTGAATTAAGCCTATCTCCTTTGGCTATAGTCATCAAACTGGGTGACAATTCCAAAGGAATGACATGAACTTGTGATGTGCTGGGGTAGATGGTGGGTTGTGGAAGATAAAGTGAATTGATTGCCTTGAGGGAGTGTCACTGATGTCAAATGTCATTTATTGAGTGTGACATGCTTTTCCTATAGAAGGTTTGAGGCAATCATTTTTCTTGTTCCTAACAATGTAGGGTTACTTAACTAAGCACAAAGACTTATCCATTGCTTTCCTTTGATATTTGAGTAGGATTGCACCTATCTTTGCATCCATATTTGTTGCTTGACTGTTCCTTGCCTGTCCTTGTATTGTCTGGTAATTCTCTCAAGGGGGAGGTTTGTTACAACCATAAAGTGCTTGTTGCTATGAGGTGGAGTGTAAAGTGATACAGGACTTTGGGATCCTCTGTTCTGGGCTTGTCCTTGTGTTGTCTTGTGCTGCTTAAAGGGAAGGGGAAGCGTTGTCACAATGATAAAGTGCTCTTTTCTATGAGATGGAATGTAAAGCGACATGGGAGCCTTTGTTCTACAGGGGTGGATTATTCTTCTGTTCTAGTTATGTCCTTTGATGGTGTTCTAAGTTTCTAACTTTTGTATGTGGCAGAATTTTGGAGGGGTCTGCAATGGGAAGCTTAGAAGCTGGCCACATATTTTCCTCAACGTTTTTAGACCGTTCACTGCACATAGAATGCATGCCATGGATGTCACATACACTAAGAAATTCTGTAGGCATGCACAACATACTAGCATTTACCGTCAATTGTTTTTACTTTGTGCTTATGTTTTAAATGTTCAAAGGTCGAAGCACCAACAAGGTTCTGAATAGTGGAATGTTAACTCTGTTCAATTCTGAGATTTTTTTTTGTTGACTAGCTGATTTGGGAAAATGTCTCCATTATTGTAATTTTGAAGAATGCATATATTGTTTTTCCTCACTAATCTACAATTGGCAAGCTTGCTCATTTCTACTATTACTTTACTCCAGTGATGCGGGGGAGCGCCCCCCCCCCCCTTCGAACCCGCTCCCGAAGCGTGCTCCGGGCGGGAGCGGCTCGGGAGCGGGTTGGGAGCGCGCTCCCCAAATCGCTCCTGGACGGGAGCGATTTTCGGGAGCGCGCTCCCGTAAAAAAATTTGCGCTCCCTGGTCTGTGAGGGAGCGCTTCAGGGAGCGATCGCTCCCGCGCTCCCGGAGCGCTTTTTAATGCCCGGGAGCGATCGGGGAGCGATCGCTCCCTGATCGCTCCCGGGCATTAAAAAACGCTCCGGGAGCGAATTTTAAAAATTCGGGAGCGATTCGGCGGAAAAAAATTCCGCGGACCCGAAAAAAACAAAAAATTTAACTTATTTTTTTGGATTTATAAGCCCAATGGGCCAAAACAAAATCATTTCAATGAGATTGAGCTTGAGTTTGAGAGCAAAGGAGCAAGGAGCAAGAGCTGAGGAGCAAGGAGCCAGAGCTGAGGAGCGAGGAGCAAGTGCCAAGGAGCGAGGAGCAAGCTTGCAGAGGTAAGTAACTTAATCATTTAGTTAGTTTAGCTGGTTAGGTGGTTAGTTTGGTTAGTTTAATTTACCTGTTTGAGTTTAAAGATCATTAATTTAAATTAAATTAATAAATTAAATGAATTAATCCCAATAAACTAAATTAATTTGCAGATTCAAGACTCAAACCCTACAAACATCAAACACGATGGACCTGGGGATTTTTATTGGCATTTTCCTCTTCCTGGTCCCTTTTCTGGTTATTATGGTGGTGGAGAGTAGGAAACGGAGGGGGCCTGAAACTGAAGAGGTGGATGAAGAAGCCGGAGGAAGTCAAATAGGTGAAAACCCCAGTGAGGAGGATGTGGAGGAGGGTGAACATGAGGGTCAAAAAACTAAACAAGACCAAACTCCATTATGGAAATATGTTCAGAGGCCTGAAGCAGGGAGAGGGGGTGGAACCACTAAATTTCATTGCCCCCATTGCAATTCTGATTTCACAGGCTCATACACCCGTTTGAGAAGACACCTTTGCAGGAAAAGGGCATGGGATGGAGAGAAACAAATAGGAATTAGAACTTGCGACAAGGTGTCAACAGAAGATAGAGCCAAATACATAAAGGAAGAGGAGGACGCCCAATACAAAGCAAAAAGATCAAGGGGTTTCTTTGAAAGCTCACAAAGAACTCCTTCAGCATCCTCCCAAGGCAGTGGATATGGACATGGAGGCTCAGGGTCATCATCTTTACGCCGTAGAACCATATCAGATTTCCTTGATGAGGGGTGTAGGAATGATGTGGATTCAAAAATTTACAGGTTCCTCTATGCAAATGGGATACCATTCAATGTTCTACGCTCACCTTATTGGCACGAAATGGTTTCTGCCATAAATGATGCCCCTAAAGGATACAAGAGCCCTGGGTATGACAAGGCAAGAACAGTTGGCCTTGATCATGAAAAAGCAAAAATATCACATTCTTTGAATAAAATGACAAGTTCTTGGACTGACAATGGGGTGTCCATTGTATCTGATGGATGGACAAATGTAAAAGGCAAGCCATTGATAAGTGTTCTCGCTGTGTCCCGAAGTGGTCCCATTTTTCTAGCTGCACATGATTACTCAGACAAGTTCAAGACCGCTATCAACATTGCAGAAGCATTGCTTGAAACAATTGAGCGTATTGGCCCATACAATGTCATCCAAGTCATCACTGATAATGCTCCTAATTGTAAGGCAGCGGGAGCAATTATTGAGGATAGATACCCGAACATATTTTGGTCTGGATGTTTGGTTCACACATTGAACCTTCTGTTGCATGATATTGTCAAAAACAAAAATGAACAATACCAATGGATTGGTGATTTGTACAAGAAAGGAAAAAAAATGATAAAATTTATTACAAATCATAGCAATACCCATGGCCTTTTCCGCAGTCACTCGAGATTGGAGTTGCTGAAGATTGCGAGGACTAGATTTGGTAGCTATTACCTCACCTTCAGGCGCCTTTTGAAGGTAAGAGAGGGTTTAGCTAGCATGGTATCAAGTCCAAATTGGCAGGTGTTAAAGGAAAGGGCTACAAATGTAGCTGACATTGCAGGTTTTGAAACGGTGGAGGAGGCCGCTCTTGATGGGCAGTTTGGACAACTGTGAGACAGGTATTGGATTTCACCAAGCCAATTTATAACATGATTCGGTTTGCAGATACAGACAAACCAGTGATTGGTGAGGTGTATGAGCAAATGGATACCATGTTGGGGGAAATAAAAGACATTGTTAATAACAGAGATCCCGACTTGTACAATCTGATTCACGATTGTGTGTGTCAACGGTGGAAAAGGCTTAACCTTCCACTACATTGCTTGGCGTATATCCTTACGCCAAAATACTACTCAGATTCTTGGTTGGGCAAACCTGCAGCAGGGGTGGTGTTAGGACCAAACCCCATTTAGATCGAGAGGTAACTAAAGGATATCTGGATGCATTAGAAAAGTTGGTGCCTGACAGGGAGGAATGTGCAGCTGTGCGCCTTGAAATAGGCAGATACTTCACTGGCAGTGGTTTGTATGGTAACTTTCATGCAATGGACGACAAAGATAAATTTGATTCTCTCACATGGTGGGAAACATATGGCGGCGACGGACTTTTGCGAAAATTGGCATTGAAAGTTCTTGCACAGGTTGTAAATTCTTCTTCTGCAGAGAGGTGTTGGAGCACCTACAGTTATATACATAATGTGAAAAGAAACAGGCTCAACGAAAACCGAGCAGAAAGCTTGGTTTATGTGCACTACAATTTGAGGTTGTTGAGCCATTACTGTGATCGGGCTAATGAAGATCCCACATATAAAATTTGGGACAATCACCCTGAGGACGACAATTTGGAAGATGGCATTGTACATATGGAAGAACTAGAAGATGAGCTTGTACGGGATGAAGCTGAAGCAGCTGCAGCAGCCATGCCACCTCCACCTCCACCATCCAGTTCTCGGGGCCCGAGTCTTGTTCCATTGCTGTCGCCACCTCCATCGACACCCTCGCGTGGAGGCTCTAGTTCTGGTCGTCGGTCTGGGCGGGAGACTCCTAGAAGACCGCCAAGACCTACTTATACTCCTGGAGACTCTCGTGGCAAGGGCCACTTGTAGATTTACAGTTTACTTGTCTTTTTTAGTTTCTATTAGACTTGTGACTTGTCACTTTAGTTTTCATAACTGTTCAGTGTTGAGTTTTGAGTCCTTGACTCTTGACTCTTGACTCTTTCATATCATTATGACATTATGATATTTTTTGTAAACATTATATCACTGGTGACTGTGACAATGAAAATTTGAAGTTTGAAGTTGGGCCTTGGCAATTATAACTCATTGGTAATGATTGTGAATTATGAATATGATGCTTTGTGAAAGACTAAAGTTGTTTCATTTCATCTCATTATTCATGTTTCATTTTATAAATTTTTAACATTTCATATCATGTTAACAGTTAGAAGTTAGGACTTAGAAATATCTTCGATATTACTTCTTGTAATGGTTAAACTTGGCTTACAAGTACAACTTGTTACTTTGGTGATCAATGATGATAAATGTTATTGAATTGAATGTTATTTTAATTTATTATTTTACTAAGGTTGATGACGATTATAATTTCTAGGTGATTGATGTGATATGGTTCAATGATCAATTTATGTTTTTTTATGTTTTTTATGTCTATTTCATCATTCTACATGTTTTTGTTGACATATATGTATCAAAAATTAAAAAATATAAAAAATATATATATTTTTAAAAAATCGCTCCCCGATTCGCTCCCAAACCGGGAGCTTCTGAAAATGGTCGCTCCCGCTCCCGCTTCCGCTCCCGCTCCCCGCTCCCGCTCCCGCTCCCAAGTAACACTGCTTTACTCCATTTTTACAACCTTCTTCAAATTAATCTTAAGCCTTGAATGTTGCATTTCCAATTCATTATATTAATTTGTTGATATTTCAATATTTATTTGCAATTGAAATCTTGACTGGGCAATTGTAGTTAGGATTTGGTGGCAGTAGCCACTAAAAGGCTTTTATTTTCGTAGCATGCAGGAAAAATTGTTGATGGGGGATCAAAAGAGTTGAATTGTGAAAATTCCATGTTGTTGTAAATATTCTGGTGGATGGCTCTTGTAAATTGATAGTATTTATTGTAATTTTAGGTTCCATCCCAATTTTTAGCTTTTAAATTGGAGTTTCCTCCACTAACTGGTTTCTTTTTTTGAAATGTTAAGTTGAATTGCTCATTGTTCTTTCATCTGCATTATAATGATTAAATATGCAAATTGCCACTATTTGGAAATATCTTGGATTAGACTTCATATGGAGCGTGTCACAATTTTTTTCACATCCCATTGTTTTAATTGGAAATTATATAGAACACAAATTAGCCCATAACATTTGGGTTTAATGCATGCACAAGAGAGTTAATAGAATCTGTATACCATGTTATATAGGTAATTAGGAGACAAGGTATTCAAAATTGCCGATCATTAGTTCTTGGCATGTAGGTTGGAGGGCACAAACATTTGTGTAGTGGACTATGGTTTGGGTCAAATTTCTTATGGCTTAATTTGCTTAATGTTGCAATTTGCTTCAAATAAAACGACTAACCTTTCATAGTGTCTATGTCTATGTAGGGATGAGGAACTCCCGCTTATTGTTGCTATTGATCTGCAACCAATGGCTTCCATAGAAGGTGTGATTCAAGTCCAAGGAGATATTACAAGTGCTCGTACAGCTGAAGTGGTAAAATAATCTCTAAATAATTTTTTTGTTTTTTAGAAATAAACACAAATACATAGGTGGATAAAACAAAATAGAATAGAGAGAAAAATGTAGTTGGATGATGTCATTCATGGTGTAAGCCGATATACATAGGTGAGAAAGGGTCTTACGTTGTGCAGGTTATGTAACTGCCAACCATAACTTACGATTAATACCTTAACTTAGAACTAAGACTTCATTATCTATTTACGACATAAATTACTATTATGACAAGAGTACATATTAATGACCATTGTAATACTCTAGCACCCTACCTCATTGGTCATGCTGGAACACACACGTTGCTTATCTCTAAATTTATAAACTTATATGGAACGAGAGGTTTGTTGACAATATTTGCACTGTTCTCATTTGTTGTACAATATTGCAGTTCAATTTGTCTATCTTATACAAGCTGTAGATGGTAATGATAATGTACTATCACATGCTTTATGTTCTCATGGAAGACATGATTCTTTTCTAGCATCGTTCAACGCTCTTTGGTTATGACCACGAAGAGTAGTTGGATCAACATGTTCAATTTTCAAAACAGCAAGCATTCTTCTTAGCCAAATCTCTTCAAAAGTTGTTTTCATTGCTTCCGTGTACTTTGCTTTGTCAGATCACCAGTTAGTCTGTGTCTCCTTCACCTTCAGCAGTACATGCAGTTTCAGAATTGCACCTTTGTACCTGCACAGTAGTTGAGGGAAGCAGCAGATATTATGCACAGTCCTATTTTTAGACATTCCTATTGTTGGACAGTTTTAGATTTTCTATTTGCTTTTATTTATTTATTGTAAATTTGTCTTATATCACAGAAGAAAATTTACATGGTAACTGAAAAAGGAACTGGAAAACCTAAAATAGAATCATATCCTCCTTATATGAGCAACTAAGGCAGCAATACACTCAGAGTAAGCTACAGAACTGAACTCTTTGGCATCCTAAAATAGGATGTATCTTTTGGCAGACAACTGCGTACATACCTCTGCAGAACTGACCTCATCAGAAAAACCATACTTGCATCGAAGCTTCCTGATTGTCAACAGAGCTGATATCTGAATACAGTCCCAAACTCTCAAAAGGTGGGGCAAAACCGGGGATCCTGCTTCCCCAAGAAGAGCTGCACACCAATGAATTTGTCCATTATGTAGAACAAAATGATGGTCATGCGCCAACCTACGGCATACTTTAGCAAAACTACGGTCCATAAAAGATGCTTCAAGGTCTGTGAATGATGACAAAGAGGGGCATAAGCCATTTGACAGCCAACAATGTGTTAGTGTCCCTACTAGCAATGAAATAACTTCATTAGTTACCAAATCACTTGAACAATTTAATGTAAAAAAATCCTTTCCACAATAGAGCATAAAACCATTCAAGAAACCTTATGCAACTTATGTTTCAATGAGTAATAATCCAACCTTTGGGACAGCAGTAAACAAGTTATGACAGAAGTAAACAAGCTATGACAGCAGTGAGTTAACTAATGCCAAATGTGCCAAAACAGTACCAAAATTTATCCCATTCTTGATTAAATAAGAGCACTTTAGATGAGAATGCAAAGCATGAGGAAATGCCTATGAATGAATGCTTATGTCACTGTTTTATATCAGACCTTATGATGCCTTTCAAAACAGCTAGACAGTCACCTGAATTTGTAAAATTTGCCAACCAATGAATGCCCAAATGATGCAAGAGATTAGCCAATGAATCTAGATAAATTATTAATGGTTTCTAGGTCACTTAATTAGATTTATACCACTGTAAATGCAACGATCAAATGGCTGTAAACAAAAGAGTGAGGAAGCAAGGGTTTGAAGAGGCAAACCACTAGGCCTGTAGGTCTTGTAGATGGTTAGAGAAATTGCCCAACACTTTTCTTATGAGATGACCACCTGCAACCACCAATATTATCTTGAAAAAATCTCTGCAAACACAATGTTAGAGGCAAAAAATCAAATGATAACCCAATGAATGACTGAATGAGGCAAAAGAGGATAGATGGGAGCTAAGAGAGGGGACAAGAGGCCAATGCTAGGTCTGAAAATGACGACGACTGGGGTTAGAGACCTAACTAGGCCCACGACAAGGGTGAAAAAGGCCTTAAGGCCTGTGGCTAGGTTGAGGAAGGCTGGCCGAGAGAGAAAAGAGGGCAACGGAGGAGGGAGGAGGCTGAGAAGGCCTGCGGCCAAGGCTTAAATCCCTAGAGAAGGCAGCCACAAGGCCTAATAGACCTGTGGCTAAGGGGAGAAGCCCCTTAGGGGCTGCCACTAGGAGGCCGAGGCCTCTAGAGGGCCAGACGACTCCCTAAAAGGGAAGCTGAGGCCTCTAAGAGAGCATTCAAGGGGACAACAAGGGAAAAGAAGGCTGTGGCTAGGGCTGGAGGCTTGACGCTGGGCCTAGAAGCCCTAAATTTTTTTCAGACCCCTGCAAATCTGAATCTCACTTCAGATCATCAGAAAGTCATGCAAATTCACTGCAAAATCTTGGATGTTGGCTTTGCAAATTTTGATGGAGGCTAGATCTTACCCTCAAGGGCCTTGATCTTAGCTCAAAACCCAAGCAAAATCCTCTTGATTAGCTTGAAGCTCACTTGCAAAAAAAAAAAAATATTCCAAAACCCCAATATATACAAAATTCAAAAATAAGAAACCAAGCCCCAATTGCAGCAAAACAAAGGTTAGAAAAATATTTAAAAAAAGATATTTTAGAAAATCGTATATACAAAATATACAATGCTTGTAAATAAAATATTTTTTGAGAATATTTTTTATAAATAACGACGATGGATCGATGTGTTTCGAAAGTTATAATATTAACCATAACCTTAAGCGAAGTAAGAAAATGACATAAAAATTCTTGGAGACCAAAGAAGGTCGACTCTTCTCCAAAGTCTGTGAACTTGGAGCCCAAGGGTCGATGTATGTGCAAATCTCTATATATCTCTATATGAATCAAATCACCTAAGATAAGCCCAAAATCTATCAATAGAATGTTCTTATCCATTTTTGCCTTTGTGGGGGACTTCCAAAAATAAACTTTTTTGTGACCCACTAATCTTTCCACTTGGAGAAATTAATTTCTCTATAATTATTTTTTGACTCTAAATTAATTAATTTTCCGGCTTAGGATTTAATTTTATTTTAGCCAGAAAAATTAATTAATTGACACGAGGGGATTAATTATTTTTTCTATCCTCAAATACTTTAGCCATGGTGTCTAAGTATGAGGGACCATGCACTAAAATATTTTTTTATGTCAGATAATTACAAATTCAACCCCCAAAGGGGGAATACCTCTTTACATATATACCCTCAAAATAATTATCCATATCTGCAACACAATATGATCTAGTAGACCAAGTGATTTTCAATAAAATAATTTTTCCAAATAGCTTAAATTATTCCCGAACCACTTTTACAAAGACTCGATATAACATAGAACTCACCTAAGACCTTGTCAATGAATTTCATCTTAGATTTGGGGTTTAAGCTGGAGGAAAAACTCTACCGATTATCTGTGTTTAGAAACACACATAATGTAGTGAGCTTAAAAAACCTCCTAGGATGAAATTCGTCGCCAAAATCAAAGGCTTATCTAAGTGTTGTTACATAATTAAACGACCGTAGCATCATTTACATTACAAGTTGCAGAAATTGGGTTTACAATGACACATCAAAGTGTTGGCTGATGATTCTCCACTTTGAAAAAAATTGCACAACTGCTTCCTTGGACTTGTGACAAAATAGGTGCAACATCTGGCTCCATATGGGGACACGTTGCTTCATCGAAGTGACGTGAGAATCTAGAATCTTGTATCCAAGAAAACAAAAGTCCATCAAATAGATATCTGTTCATAATCAAAATCATCATGCATATATATAACATCTGTTGGAATAGAAAATCTACTCTAACAAACTAGAAAGTAATGACATATAACATAAGTGCATAAAAAGAAAACTAACTAATGACATAAATGAAAGGGAGTAGGGTTAGAGATACTATACAAAGGATGCCCTATGGCATCAGATGTCATCCCTGTAATATAGTTTGAGCATCTGCCCATTTGCTGGCAGCTGTACAGGATCACCCTCCAATGTATTCAGGTAGAAATAATTTTCTTTAGTGATTCCTTTGATAATATATAGTCCTAAGCCATAGACTGTCGAACTTTCCATGATTGCCGGGCTTCTCATTTCTGCGATTTGATAATAACACCATATCACCAATCTGTAGAGATCTGTTTCGTGATGATTTGTCAAACCTTTTTTTTTGTTTTGGCTTGTCCTTGACATAGGCTATCAAAAGTATTCCCGCGGGCTTCATCAAGCTCCATAATTTGATCAATTCTTTTTTTGTATTGTATCATTGTCATCTGTAAACAGCTGAAGGAGGTGATAAGCTAGAAGCTTGAGGTAAATAGGTAAGGTTACTTCCAAACCATAAACAAGCTCAAAAGGACTTTTCTCGATAGCTCTTTTGTTTGTGATTCTGTCTGCCCCTAATGTATACTTGATCTTACTGTCCCAATACCGCTTATTATCCCCCACAATCCTTTTGATGATGGTTATCAAATTTTTGTTACTTGACTCAACAAGACCATTTCCTTGGGGATAATAATTCGAAGAATGAGATAGAACAATACTGTACTTGAAGCAGAAAGAAGAGAACTCGGAAGAACTGAAGGCTTTGGCGTTATCTATTGTGATTTTGGTCGGAACACCAAATCGAGTGATAATCTGATTTTCAATAAAATCCATGACAACCTTTTTCGTGGCATGCTTGGTTGGAATGGCGTCAACCCACTTCGTGAAGTAATCCGTCGCAGTCAAAATCCATGAGCAGCCATTACCAGAATTCTGATTAAACTTACTGAAGAAATCCAACCCCCATTGCTGAAAAGCGGCTTTTGCTATAATTCGCTGAAGAGGCAAGGCTGCTAACTTCTGTTTTTCGGTGAAACGCTGGCACTCCTTGCAATGACAAATTTATGCACATTTGAGAAAATGGCAGACCAATAATATCTAACCCGCAAAATCTTGTCGGTTGGGGTCTTTGCCGCAAAATGGCCTTCACAAAATCCTGCATGGAACTCATTGATAAGCTTCTTAGCTTCATCTTCATTTATGCACTTGAGTATTATACCATCCAAATTTCTCCACCCAATGCCTTCTTTTAAGATACAATATTTGGATGCCTTTAATCTGAGAGCCCTCTTTTATGAGCTACCAGGTGATTAGGGCATGTTAGATTTGTCAAATAATAAATGATGTCCTTATACCATTCGATCTTTTCCAACTTCTGAAGCTCGGGGGAAACAAAAGTTTCAACCACTCCATTTTGGCAAACCAACTCTAAAGCTTTCTCATTACTTTCTGTCAACATTTGAGCTAATCCTTGGCCTTTGACAAGCTTGGTTGGTCTAATCTCAAGATCATACTCCTGGATTTTAGTTACCCATCTGGCACGAGTTCCTAAGCAATTAGTTTGAGTCATTATATCCTTGATAGCAGAGTGTGGAACAAAGGAAATGACTTTGGAATAACCCACATATGTTTTGAAATGCTTAAGGGACTTGACCAATGCATAAGCTTGTTTTTCCATAATGCTGTAATTTAACTCTGAATTCTGCAAGGATTTTCTCATGAAGGCTATTGGCTGCTCATGACCATCTTTGTTTTTTTGTAATAGGACACCTGCTATAGTATCTTCAGATGCGAATGAAAAAACCATAAAATCCTTTGAATAGTTTGGGTTGACAAGGACAGGAGCTTTAGCTATAATATCCTTAATATCTTTAAATTCCCTTTTACCTTCATATTTCCAAACAAACTTTGTGTCATTCTTTAGTAAACACTGTATAGCTAAGTCACCTGACACGGGGATTCGGGATTCGACGAATATGGGGATTCGAGTGTCGGATACGGACATGTTGACCCCCCCCCCCTGGAACAGGACATGTTCGGATATGTTATATATATATATATACATTAAAAATTAGATATTTCTTACACAAATTCTCATTCATGATGCAAATTCATCTAGATGTAAGTTTTACAAAGTAACATTATGCATACAAAATTACAAATACAATTGTGACATAAATGATAAATTATAAATTTATAATACATATTCAATTCATTAAAATCAAAATGTGTTACTGTTTACATAGGTAGTGCAATGCCAATGGCAAATAGAAATAGAAAATACAAAACAACTACAACTACAAGTCTACAAGTATACAAGCCTCAAGGTAGTAGGTAGCTCATGACTCATGAGTCATCAATCCTCATAGTCATCATCAAAATCAGCATCACTATCCTCATCATCATGGTCACCATTGCTCTCCTCTGCTGCATCCTCCTCCTCTGTATCCAAAGTCATCTCTGCATCTGCTGGTGTGGAGGATGACCCCTCTATAGTATCACCATCATCAAATCTGACAGGATCTAGCACTTACCTGTTGCTTGAATCTCCTTGAAAATGCTCCCACCCTTTGATCCTTGGTCCCAAACACCCACAACAAACCCACAACAAACTAAACAAGTGAATGTGCAAATATAATGGGGAAATGCGCCTTTATAACGTCGCGCAGGTTCTTGATTTTTGAATTCTTGTTTAAAAATCAGGACACGTTTCGGATTCGAAGTGTCCCGATTTTTGGACACGAATCCGCCCGAATCGTGTCGAATTCGCTGGTTTCGGGACACGTAGGGCCTGGGGGACGAATCCAGTTTCATAGCTGTATAGGCTTAGCGATTTCAACATAGTTTGGAATGGATCTCCTAAGAAAATTTGTGTTCCCTTGGAAAGATTGAAGGGACTTAAGAATATGCGACAATGGAATCTGTTGAATAGCCTCAACCCTTTTAGGGTAAATCTTGCTGCCATCCTTGGAGATGATGTGACCTAGTAATCTCGCTTCGGTCACCCCAAAAACAGATTTGGCGGGATTTAATGATATGCCAAATTCACGACTTCTGTCAAAAACCTGTCTAAGATGACCTATATGAGCCTTGCTATCCTTTGAGAAAACACTGAGGTCATCCTGGTATATCTCAATAATCTTACCAATTAATTCTTTGAAAAAATAGGCCATAGCCCACTGAAAGTAGCCCTTGCATTTGTTAACCCAAAAAGCATACTGAGATATTCAAAGGTACCCTAAGGCGCGGCGAAGGTAGTCTTATGACGGTCTTCCTCCTTTACTTAGACTTGGTTATAGCGGAGAATCCATCCAATAATGACATCATATCGGATCCTGTTATTCTTTGAAGCATATTTTCTCCATGTCCTTTGAGAAAACACTGAGGTCATCTTGAGATATCTCAATAATCTTACCAATTAATTCTTTGAAAGAATAGGCCATAGCCCACCGAAAAGTAGCCCCTGCATTTGTTAACCCAAAAAGCATTATGAGATATTCAAAGGTACCCTAAGGCGTGGTGAAGGTAGTCTTATGACGGTCTTCCTCTTTTACCCAGACTTGGTTATAGCCGGAGAATCCATCCAATAATGACATCATATCGGATCCTGTTATTCTTTGAAGCATATTTTCTTCATGTTCGATAAAGAATAATTTCCCTTCTTGCAAGCCAAGTTAAGATTTCTGAAATCAACACACAGCCTAATAGTACCATTCTTCTTTCTAACAATCACCAAGTTTGAACACCAGGAAGAATGCCGAGTTTGTCTAATGATACCAGCAACAAGCATTTTCTGTAACTCCTTTTGAAAGAGGGGGGCCAACTTAGGATTGATTTGCCTAAGTTTTTGTTTAAATGGTTTAGCATCTTCATCTTTCAAGGGAATAGTATGCTCAATAACATCTTTTCTGTAGCCTTTGAGCTCATCATAGGAAAAGGCCAAGACATCACAATATTCAATGAGCAGGTCAATCAAATTTTCCTTCTCTTCCTTAGAAGTCCCCTTACCGATTTTAACAATCTTTGGGTCCTTGGGAAAACCGATGTTTACTTCAATAAATTCACTAGGATCTATCTTCTTTTCATCACCCCTTTTGGTGGCATCATTTCTATCAAAGAGTTGTTCCATGGCCACCATATTTCCAAAAGTGGGGTTTGTCACATCTTTACCCTTAGAATCAGACCCCTCTTCCTTGGAGCAAGCTTGGAAATTTTCAAACTCATCCAAGTGATTAAGAAAACAAACAATCTGCTTCTCATCATTAAACACTTGCCAATGCTCTGCATTATCCGGGACTGATGATTTGAAAATGACTTTCATTTTGGCCTTATCTTTTATTAAATTGTCAGAGATCTGGAAAGTAGAAGCGACCATAGCAAGTTCATCTGCTTGAGTATTTTCTTCTCTAGGTATGATCAGGAGACCAAAGGCATCAAATAATTCAATAATGTCCCACACAACGTTTCTGTACTTTTCAATCTATCACTTTTACATGAGAATATACCTTTAACTTGCTTGATGATAAGATCAGAATCCCCTTTGACATTCAACAATTTTATCTTGAGGTCCTTGGCTATTTCAAGGCCCATCAACAAAGCTTCATACTCAACTACATTGTTAGTAGCTTCGAAATCTAATCGGAAAACAAACATAAATACATGCCCTGAAGGTGATGTCAAAACAATTCCAGCGCCTTTGCCTTGTGTAGAGCAAGCATCATCAGAACTCACGTGGGAGATTTTCTCCTTAGGCTCATCTTTATTTTCTGGCAAGATTATAGGATCAGAAAGGATGACATAATTTCCAATGCTAGATTGTTTCACAATGGGCTGATCCTTGGGAGGAGAGATTTTTTCCAGAATCTTCTCAATTTCAATTAAACCACTACATGGCAGAGAAGATGAAGGATCTTGAAGCTTAAGAACTTCTACCTGAGGAGCTTTGACAATTTCCCTGACTATAGCTTCTTGAATTGGACTCCTGATCATTTTATTGATAGGCACAAATATTTCTGCATCGCTGATCCATTCTCCTATGTCAAAATTCAATTTTTCATCTGAAACATTAGAAGCAACTTCTTTTGTGTTTTGATCTTCAAGCAAAATTCCGCTTTCATTCCCAACATTGCTTATGCTAGGTGGAATGAGAGTTTGACACTATGGCTATTTTCAATGACCTCCATCCAATCTTCTAATGGTAAATGAAACTCCCTTCCAAACATATTGACTTGTTCCGCTGCTGATGCAAATTCATTATTTAAGACATTGATTGCAATAGCACAAGATTCTTCGTCATGGAAGCTTTGACATGGTCTGCAAGAGGACCGAAATTCCATATTTGTAGACTTAAAGGGATTAGGAGGTTTTTGCTTAGAGGGAAGATTATTTTTTTGCCATGCAATTGTTATTATTTCTAGGCTGAGTCTGACTTTGTTCCATTTGAATCAGCTTAGACTGCACTACATTCATCTCTCTAGCATGCTCAATTCTCATTTCCTTAATCATTTAAGTTAACTCTTTAATCGGGTTATGCTCAACCTCCTTGGTTTCTTTTCCTTTAGATTTAACTGATCCTCTTACAAAACTAAGAATCTCTGATTTACCCGAAGCTTATCCTTTTCTAATTCCTCAGCTACATTTTGAGCAACAACTAAATTGGTAAGTTTGACACGTCTTATCTCATATTGAGTGTCAACAAAAAAGGCTTCAAGATATTGCTCCAACACTATTTTGTCAGGTGGCTAGTAATCTTGAGTCATGTCTTTGAGGATACCATTGAATCTTTGATTAAACTCTTCAACTGTCTCATTTTTCCTTTTCTTAATAGAGTTAAGTTCTTTGACCAAGTATTTTGAAATTTTCCCTCTCTTTTCTCCCCAAATTTATCCTTGAATGCTCCTGTGAGAGCTTGCAAAGAATCAAAATCGTTATCTAACTTGTCATGAAACCATTGCAATGCATCATCTTCTAATGAAAGGACAAAGAGATTTATTCTAACGTCCTCATGATTGTATGTAGTCGCATGAGCATATCGTTGTATAAAAGTTGTGAATTTTTTTATGTGCGCATCAACGTTGACTGCATTATTCCCCTGGAAAGTTTGGAGCTTGTTGATAGTAGAATCCTCTGGAAGGTCGCGAGGATACCCTTGAATGTTGGCAAAGCTGCAAGTAATCCATGAAGTCTTGATTTACAGGATTAAGAAAAAAGCAAGTGGATGGTAGGGAGGGCCTCCTGTCCGAGAAAGATTAAATCCTTACTGGCATGTAATTTGTTGAACCGAACTCTTAGAGCCTTTTCAGGATCGGGAGCGGGGTTAACCAAGCTATCAGGATTTCTTCTAGAGTAAGATCTTGTAAATGGATGAATCAATGGAGTCGCCACCCAAACAGGAAACCAATTGAAACGTCCAGGTGCTAAAGGTGCGGATAGAGAAGATGAAAAGATTAGTGATAAGGCAAAGGATAAGGTGATGAAAAGATGGAGATAAAAGGAAAATATCACAATGGTGCCAAAAATGTGGTGTTGATGGGATAAGGAATGGATTAGAAGATTATGAAGATTGTCGTTGAAGCGCTGAGAACAAGATAAACCTATCCCCGACAACGACGTAAAAAAATGTTGTCGCTCAGATTGTACATGCACTGCAACAAAGACTCAGGGCAAGCGCTGTCACTCTAATCCCTTCCCTCTCCATTGTAGCTGTCTCCCAACAACAAGCTATGGGGGTTAGTTCCTAATAAATGTAAAAATGCAATACTCGTTGGTAACCAACAAGTCCGGGAGACACAATTGAATGGCCTAGCCACTTGGTTGATTTTAGCAAGTTTTAAAGATTTGATTAAATTTATATATGAGACCAGTGCCTTATGGAGTCAACTACTTGCTTTATATTGATTAGAGACCAGATGACCGGATGAACAACCACTACTTAAGGAATGCTAATCTATCCTATATGAAATGCAAGATCTAAAATCTAGGTGGAATGCAAGATCTTGGTTTATTTTAATTAAATGCATAGCTAAGTAAATCCCTTAATCCCTCGCTGTTTTGAGGCTAGTCTCAAAAGTAGGTGGAAGGGATAAGTCAAGGTGAAGCAAGCAAAGGCTTGGTTAATGATACTTCTCCTTGAAATCTAACGTACTCGATGCCTCTGGCATTGCAGAGACTATGGCTCTGACGACTGCAAGGTCACCGTTTTAACCACCAGAGAGGGTCTATTCTTCGCAAGCTACAAGATGAAGAGTGGCCTCATCTTTCTATCAACCAAGCTTAGGCTTAGAGGTAAGTTGATTAATGCACGACTAGGCCTAGAATGTAATTCAATATAGTTGAGTGCTCTTAATTTAAGATTGCTTATGATTTTAAGTACTTAATTTACAATTGATCTTTAGTTATCACACAAGAGTACTTAATGAATGAAAGACAATCTTAAACACAAGATGAAGTGCTCAATGTCACAAGTGCCCACAACAATACAAGAGATAACCAAGAGATAATTGCCCAAGTATTAAATGAGAACAAATTGCCAAAAGATATAATGGTCATCCACAATAGATTTTAACCATGTAACAGTACTGATGACAAGTAAAGGTACAAGAGCACTTATCCACGATATTAATTAAAACAATTAGCCAAGGTTCTTAAATGCTTATACAAGCACAAGAATGAAGAGGATAACAATAACAATTGCTCAAAAACTAGACGATTGATGCTCTTTAGACAATTAGAAGCCTTCCAAGTTAAGATAGTTATAATTAGATCTTCAATGCAAACAAGAGATACTAATATTTGAGCAATGTTAACCAATCAATAAGATATTAGACTTTAGACTTATGTGCTTAGTGAGTGAGCCTTTTAAGTAAAACTTTTGAAGCTTATGAAACTCACAAGAGACAACAATGTGTTACTGTCCCTACTAAGCAATGACATAACTTCACTAATTACCAAATCACTTGAACAATTTAATGTAAAAAACCCTTTACACAATAGAGCATGAAACCATTCAAGAAACCTTATGCAACTTATGTTTCAATGAGCAATAATCCAACCTTTGGGACAGCAGTAAACAAGTTATGACAGAAGTAAACAGCCTATGACAGCAGTGAGTTAACTAATGCCAAATGTGCCAAAACAGTCCCAAAATTTATCTCTTTTCTTGATTAAATAAGAGCACTTTAGATGAGAATGCAAAGCATGAGGAAATGCCTATGAATGAATGCTTATGTCACTATTATATATCAGACCTTATGATGCCTTCAAAACAGCTGGACTGTCACCCAAATTTTTCCAACCAATGAATGCTCAAATGATGCAAGAGATTAGCCAATGAATATAGATAAATTATTAATGATTTTTAGGCCACTTGATTAGATTTATTCCACTGTAAATGCGATGATCAGATGGCTGTAAACAAAACAGTTAGGAAGCAAGGGTTTGAAGAGGCAAACCACTAGCCCTCTAGGCCTTGTAGATGATTAGAGAAATTGCCCAACGCTTTTCTTATGAGATGATGACTTGCAACCACCAATATTAGCTTGAAAAAATATCTGCAAACACAATGTTAGAGGCAAAAAAATCAAATGATAACCCAATGAATGACTGAATGAGGCAAAAGAGGCTAGATGAGGGCTAATAGAGGGGACAAGAGGCCAATGCTAGGCCTGGAAAGGACAGTGACTAGGGTTAGAGGCCTAACTAGGCCCACGACAAGGGTGAAAAAGGCCTTAAGGAAGGCTGGCTGAGAGAGAAAAGAGGGAAGCGGAGGGAGGAGACCGAGAAGGCCTGCGGCCAGGGCTTAAAGCCCTAGAGAAGGTAGCTGCAAGGCCTAATAGACCTACGGCTAACGGGAGAAGCCCCTTAGGGGCTGCGGCCAAGCCCTTAGGGCTGCCACTAGGAGGTCGAGGCCTCTAGAGGGCCAGACAATTCCCTAAAAGGGAAGCTGAGGCCTCTAAGAGAGCATTCAAGGAGATGACAAGGGAAAAGAAGGCTGGGGCTAGGGTTGGAGGCTTAACGCTGGGCCTAGAAGCCCAAAATTTTTTTCGGACCCTTGCAAAAATGAATCTCACTTCAGATCATCAAAAAATTGCCCAAATTCACTGCAAAAGCTTGGATGCTGGCCTTGCAAATTTTGATGGAGACTAGATCTTACTCTCAAGGGCTTAGATCTTAGCTCAAAACCCCAGCAAAATCCTCTTGATTAGCTTGAATCTCACTTGCGAAAAAAAATAAATAAATTCCAAAACCCCAATATATACAAAATTCAAAAATAAAAAACCAAGCCCCATTTGTTGCAAAACAAGGGTTAGAAAAATAATTTTACAAAATTGTATATACAAAATATTTACAAAATAAACAATGCTTGTAAATAAAATGTTTTTTAAGATTTTTTTTTTTTAATAAATAATGACAACGGATTGATGTGTTTCGAAAGTTAATAGTATGAACCATAGCCTTTAGCTTCGTAAGAAAATCACATAAAAATTCCTGGAGATGAAACAAGGTCGGCTCTTCTCCAAAGTCTGTGAACTTGAAGCCCAAGGGTCGATGTACCTGCAAATCTCTATATATTTCTTCAAGCAAACTTGTTAGACATATGGTGAATCAGATCACCTAAGATAAACCCAAAATCTACCAATAGAATGTTCTTATCATCGACAAATGAAATAACTAGTTTATATAAAAATTCAACACAATATAGGAAAGCACATAACCAACACATACCACAGATGAATGAACAAAGAACACCATGAAATGAAACCCAAACTCTTTTTTATTATGATCTCAAACGTTCCCAGTAGGACAATGGATCAATACCAATGTTTACAAAATTACATAGACCAGACCCAAAATTTTCATCATTGCTTGAGAAACAAATGACTTCTGATTTATAAAGAAGTCCTTCAAGTGGAAAATAACGACTAATTGGCTTGATCCCTGTCAAAATAATCTCGATTGTTGATAAAACTTTGATGATCCTTTTATCTCCATCGTCGAAAATAATACTTTTTGAGGAATTTTCGAATTTCTCTTAAAAACCATTATTTATTAATCTGAAAATAAATATTTTGGATTGATTTCCTCAAAAAATTGACTTCTTTTGGACCCACAAATTTTTCCACTTGGAGAAATTAATTTCTCTATAATTATTTATGACTCTAAATTAATTAATTTTCTGGCTTAGGATTTAATTTTATTTGAGCCAGAAAAATTACTTAATTGACACAAGAGGGGATTATTTATTTTTAACACCCTCAAATACTTTAACCATGGTGTTTAAGTATGAGGGACCATGCACTAAAATAATTTTTACATCAGATAATTACAAATTCAACCTTCAAAGGGGGAATACCTCTTTACATATAGTCCCTCAAAATAATTACCCATTGCTGCGACACAATATGATCTAGTAGACCCAGTGATTTGTAATAAAATAATTTAGCCAAATAGCTTAAATTATTCCCAAACCACTTTTACAAAGACTCGATATAACACTAAGACTCAGCTAAGACCTTGTCAATGAATTCCATATATAGTAATCAACTTTCTCTTTGAAGCTATATGAGTTTGTGGTGGGTTGTCTTTGGATAGCAAAAGGCTTCTATGAATTCACTAGGGACATTATTAGGGTTAAGTAGAGGTGGTCCCTTTCCTTGACTTTGTTTAGATTTACATTGATGAGTTTGAGGAGTTACTTAGAATGTATGCACATATGGAGAATGGTTGGCACCCTATGCTTTTGTGTTTTTGTTGACTGTGGTTCTTTTGGATTCCTCGCTTGAAGGTTTTTAGAGATAGTTGGATGCCTTGGCTTGCTTCTGTGCACTCTATCAGTGTTTGGTCATCTAAGGTTTTGGCCTTTAATGCTTCCAAGGACACTCTCCAAGTTTCTTTTATTCAACATGACGTCAATTGGGATTATTACAACCTACACTTGCTTAGGGGTTCAATTTATTGTCCTACTTTGAACTTGGAATTAGCCTCTCAATCATGACTTTGCAAAGGGTGCCTCTCTTTCTGTACTTGAGTGCTTGTGTTTTCAAACAAATTTCAAGGATGTCCTCGAAGATGCATCTTTTTGACACAAGCATATAACCCATTGTTAAATCTTGTTGATTTGAGGGATCTATTTAGGGATTTTTAATTGGATCTGTGGAGACAGTTAGGCTAGAATGCTCCAATGTATGATCCATTGTAAACAATTAGTCTTGATATGAAGGCAATACTAGCAATGGAATTACTCACATATAAGAGGAGCACAAAATAACATGCAAGTGGAAAAGACATCACCACAATGTACACATATGTTATGCACACTAGTATTAAATATGTTGGAATTTGTGTAGCTCATAAAGTATTTCCTAGTGGTGATAACCCACCAAAAGGGAGTTGGTTGGGAAAGTTACCCAACATTGGGGTTTTGAACCCAAAGCTGTGGGTTTGGGACCTAAGTAATTAATTCTTTATTCTAATTATTTGTTAATTGGTTGAGTGGGAAAAACCCTAAAGGATCTAGGGTTTCCTAAATAACCCAAGACTAAAGTATAAATAAGGAGCCAAAGGAGAGGCTCAACACAAGTGTGATGGACTACACTTGTGCAAGGTGAAAAGTCTTAGAAGAGGATGCATATCTAAGAGAGGTTTCATGGCTCAAAGAATAAGTCTGTCTAGTGCAAGCTGCACCGAGCTAGGAGGGAGACCGAAGTCTGTTGACAAGGAATCCAAGTCAGTGGGTAAGGCTGAGTAGGTAGAGAGTATGGTTGTGGAGGGTCGAGGCTGGTTGTTGTGGAAAAGAAGGCCTAGTCAATGCCAGAATGTTTGTGTCGAGTTTCCATCCAAGTCTAAAGAGCCATAGAACCTAAGAAGATAGTTGCAACAAGGAGAGATTAGCCTCAAGAGGACCAAGCATTCGTTCAAGAGGACGTCCAACTGTTCCATGGTTAAGGAGGTTTGATCTGTGTGTTTTATTGGTTGAAATGTCCATTTGCAACCGAGGAAATAAGCCCTTAGAGTTTTGTTTATTGTTTGAGGAGGAGCCACAATATACCTTGGTTCATTCTGTGGTATTAGGGTAGCTGCAGAGCCCAGTTAGGGCTGGCTGTAGGCTGCCCCAACCCTAGTTGCAGGACTGAATGTGACCCAGGCAGGCTGAGACCCTTAAGAAGGCATAATAGGGCTGGTAAAGGAGGTTTTGTGGAGTGCTGAGTACCCTAGACCTAACATAACTCTGCTGTTCCGTGAAACAGGGTTGGCTGTGTTCTTGACAAGGTTGGGATTGCTGGTAGGAGGCTTAAATAAAAATTCTGTTGGAGGAATAAGGGCCCAACAACAAGTTTTGAAGGCTGATATATATAGTTGGTGGAAGGACAAACCATACTCTGAGCAACTGGTTAAACAAATGAAGAAAGGAGCCATTCTCTGTGGATTTTAGAGGCAAAGAACACCCGGCTGCATCAGGAACAAAGAGGATAGAAAGAGTTGGAGGTAAAGGATTGCTACAAGAAGTAAAGTGTTTTGCCTTTGTTGTGATGGGTAGATTGAAGATCTGGAGGATCAGATCTCAAGCCCTAGATTTTGTATACTATGTATCTTAGTTTGTATTAGGGGTTGTAAAGGGCCATGATCCCTAGGATGGGAGCCCTAATGTTTTTTATTGGACTAATGAGAAACGAGATTTTGGGCCAATATTCTTGTGTACTATTATTAATTTCATTGTTGATATATTTCGCTATGCAAATTTGTTTATTGTTGAGCACTCCTAGTGTATTTATGTGCTAGTCTAGTCATAGACCAAACCTAGGGCGCAAGGGAAATTTGAACATGGTATTAGTGATGTTCTGAAGGCAGTTGGATCAGAGTGTGCACAGAGGGAGTTGTGAAATTGCTAGACATGGAGTAGAAGGCTCAACAGAGAAGGTGCTTTGGCATGGATGAGATAGCTCCGTGTGGATGGAAGGTTGATTGTGAGTTAGTATCTTCGTTGGGTTGTGGAGTTACACATCCAATAGTGGAGCCATGTGCACATGAGGTATTTGACCTAGGAGGATGAGGACTCATGCAGAGTTGAGTTGCAGTGGTCTAGAGTGGACTAGGCCTTGTGTTCAACTGTAGCTCAAGACCATAGTTGCAGGGGAGTGCCTCCCCCCCCTTTGATCCCGCTCCCAATCTGCGCTCTGGGCGGGAGCGACTCTGGAGTGGGTCGGGAGCGTGCTCTCGAAATCGCTCCCGGAAAGGGAGCGATTTTGGGAGCGCGCTCCCTAAAAAAAAATCGCTCCCTGCCTTTTTGGGAGCGTTTTGCCTTTTTTGCAAATTTGTTTTTGCAATGATGTTCCAAATGCAATTGTTTTTCAAAGAAACAAATAAGTTTTTAGTGGGGCAGCTTAATGATTAAGTCTATGGCCCTAGTATTGATATGCGATTCATGGTAATGTTAAATTCTTAAAGTAAAAGTGACATTCTCTTTAATCTTCATTTTCATCCTTTTACTTAAATTTTTAACATTACCATGAAATGACTCAGGATGTTTGAGAGTGGTTCCGACCTCATTGGATTTCATATGCAAAAAGTAGAATTTTAGATTTCATTCAAAATCCAGCAGACTTATCAATTTTTCAGGATTTCAGGATTGCATTGTTTCCATTGAATTTTGTCATGTATTAGGGTATGGAACTCGTATTTAATCAAGAGCACCAATCCCTCTGTGTACCTTGATGTTAGTGACATTGGTTGTCGAACTCCTCTATCATGACCCTCCTAAAAATGTACGCATCACTCAAACAAAATCTTGACTTGACATGCTATGCTTTTTCTATCTTATGTTAATGCTTAGAGGGTGATATTAATGACAAAGATCCCTATACAGATACAGAGGTAATGACAAAAATACCTCTGGATATTAATGCTTAGAGGGTGATATTAATGATAAAGATCCTGATTTTCCAACATGACTAAAAAATTAGACATTTCTCGTTGCGGCAAGAGGTCCAAGCATAAGCAATAGATAATAGATTTACTTGTCTTTTCTAGTTTCTAGTAGTTTTTATAACTATTGACTCTTTCATATTTATTATGATATTTTTTTAAACAATATATGACAATTTAAGTTTGAAGTTGGCAATTATAACTCAGTAGTAATGAATTATGAATATGATGCTTCATGAAAGTTGAAAGTTGTTTCATTTCATGTTAGATATTATTTGTTGTAATGGTTACACTTAGCTTACAAGTACAACTTTGGTGATCAATGATGATAAATGTTATATATTGAATTTTGAAAGCTTGAAACTTTAAGATTGATGAATCATGACTCAATATGTTGTATGTTACTATGTTACTAACTTGTGGACATGGTTGATGAAGATTATAAATTCTAGATGATTGTTGTTATATGGTTCTATCTATGTTTTTTTATGTTTTTAATATCTAATTCATCATTCTACATGTTTTTGTTGACATATATGTATCAAAATATAAAAAATATATATATTATATAAAAAATGCTCCGGGATTTGCTCCCGAACCGGGAGCTTCTGAAAATGTCGCTCCCGCACCCGTTTTTGCTACCGCTCCCTGCTTTCGCTCCCGCTCCCAAGTAACACTGCTCAAGACTGACTTTGGAAGGACAAAAGATCAATTACAACACTTTATGGGAGGGAAAGCAGAGTGAGCCAGTGGAGGTTGTGTAGGCTCAGAGGGAGTCTAGCTTCAGAGGGAGACCACAATGGAATGTTAGCTGCCCAGTGGAAATATGAATCTTCAAGTTCGAGTGAGATTGGAGTTTTCAACCCATGCAAGGACAGTCACGAACCATGTGAGAACACACATGGTGGTGAAAGGATGTTATGAATATAATTTATAGTAAAATAATAAAAAGTAATGTAAACAATAAAAATCATAATTAATGATTAATTAACTAAATAGTTAGTAATGAAGAAGTATGTCCCTAAGGACATAACTGTTGTAAAGAGGTACCTTTGTCCTACAATGGATGTTTTTGTCTTCGAAGTATTCTGAAGATTATTGATGTGTATACGAACCTCGTTCGTTACATTGGTATCAGAGCATTCCTCTGAGTATATGAATTTTGTTCGTTGCATTGGTATCAGAGCTGCGTTGGCAGATCTCGACCTTTGGCCATCAACTCTTTGTCAACCTTGTTGTCATGCTATTGAAGTGTTTTGCTACACATTGTTGGAGGTTCTCCAATTTACCAATTAGGCCTTTAGGCATTTAAAAAATAGAATAAAATAAAAAATAAAAAATAAAAAGAAAGAAGAAGAAAATAGTCCAGAAAAAAGGGTTTAAAAATATTATATACAAAGAAAGAGATATAAAAAAAAGAATAAAAAAAGGATATATTAAAAAAAAATAGAAAAGAAAATATAAAAAAGTTATTATTAAAAACAACTATTTTTTTTAAATGTTATATATAAAAAAACAAAAAGACAAGAAACCAGTGGACAAACGATCATCAACTGTACACAACCGTAGCCTGATTCCTCCCCACGCCACTGCAGGGTTCGACTCATTCTCCAACTACTTGACAACCCGTGTCGACATTCCTACGCCACCAGATTCCTCGTCGCGCTTCCACAATCAATGACTATCTGAGTTTGAAGACCCCCTATCTGCTTGTTCCACCATATCCTTCACCGCCGCAGCCGATTACTCTTTGCCGCCATCTTGTCCTATTACCCTGTCATGCCCCTCTCCCGACCCATCCCTTCCTCTTAGCCACTGTTGTGTTCCTCCCTTTTGCATTGTACCCCTGTCAATTCTTCACCCATCAAACTGCTCAACCACACAAACTAACCCTCTTCGCTCCACGACTTTGTCGCTGTGCCTGCTCCTTGTCCACTTTGCTTCTTCCTGCTTCGACCCTTGCTCATCTTAATATGACTTTCCAACCGCATCCCCTGTATCATCATTTCGGTCCTCGTGATGTCCATCGATGTCCATTTGGCCTGACTTGCTTTCGCTGGCGTCCTGTTCATCGTTCGACGCCAGAGACTCAGTCAATAGTCAACGTCAACATTCAGTTTTTTGTTGTTATCTATCAGTCGTCACGATTCCAATCCTAACTCTTTGTTTCATCAGTGTCCCTTGTGTATTATAATTATAATCTAAACTATCACATATACAAATCACATAAGTTACATTAACCTCACGTATATCATTTAATTACAACTTAGATTAATTAATTAATTAATTAATAATTATATAAATAGTTAATTATATTAAATTAATTATTTATAAATAATATTAATTGATTAATTATTAAAAAAGGGAGATCATAAAGAAGTACAAAAGTATATAAGGAAGAAAGGTATTATAAAAATAATACTTATTATAATAAAATATTAAAGGTAATATTATGGTAATGGAATCCATCATTGAAGAGAAGGCAAAAATGGAGTCTAATTCAAAGATAAGTGATGGAGCCAACAAGATGGAAAGCCATCTCGTAAGGTACCATTTGATTTAATGCTATGCTTTGATTTCTTGAATAATATCTGGATAGGTTTGTTGACCGCTACGTGTCAACTACCCATAGCAATACACCCCCTTTTTTGCAAAAGGGACATCACTGGATCGACGTGTCCATGTCATTCGATTGTCATCATCTGCCCGATTATGTTATGTTGTAAACTCAGTCTGCATGTGTAAATTGTAAATAATCTTAGCAGATCTGAGTCATGTATGTAAATTGCCTGGGCAAACCTAATTTTCTAGTGATAATCTACGTTCCGGAAGGTTTTTTGTCTCACCAATCCATGATTGGCAAAGTTTTCCTTTAGCCTAACCCCAAAGCTGGAATGGATTTTGTCATTAGAATCTTAGGGACTCCTAGTGTACTTGGTCGAGTCTATGTAAAAGTAATTTGGAAATAACTCTAACTATTTGGTTAGGTTATTACAAATTGCTTGATCTGCTAGGTTATAGTTGTGTCGCAGAACTGGGTGGTGTATGAGGGTCTATGTCAAATAGGTTTTCCCCCTTGAGATGTAAAATTGTAAAAGTCATGATGTAAAGTGTCTTGAGGGTTAGAAAATGTTTTAATCCCCTCATAAGTCCTAAGTCCTAGGTCCTAGTGATTTCTCCAAAGGGCTAAGTTTGAGGATCCAAAAATAAAAAAGAAATAATAAAAAAACAATAAAAAATAAAAGATATAAATAATAAAAAAAATTAAAAAATTTAAAATAACTAAAAAAAATAAAAAATTAAAAAGTAAATTGAAAATAAATAAAAAATTTAAAAATAAAATAAAATAAAAAAATAATAATAAGTCAAAGTTTTGAGAAAATAAATGCAAAGTTTTAATTTTTTAATATATTAAAATGCATTTAAAATTTCGACGGATGAGATTAAAAGGGATTTTGATCCTCATCGACGGTCAAAATTAGTTTGACATGGATCACTCGAACTAGCCATTGGAAAATTTTCCTTTAAATAGGGTGTTAGGGGTCATTTGAGATCAGATTTGATCTGAGGGTCTGGTGTTAATGAAAGCTCTCTTGTAGTCATTTTTTTTTGTGCAATAAAGAAAGACTTTGGGGTTGAAAATCTTGCTGGTGTTACTCTTCTGGAAATGCTGTAAGATGTTTTATTTTTCTGCATAATTTTATTTTCAGCCATTGATGACAGCTTGATGAAGATTGATTTAGGCACAGGTATCTTGTCTGATCTCTGGGGTTTGAATGGTAGTTTAATGTCTGAAATATAATGGCAGGTATCTCCATTTGATCTGAATTTCTCTGTTGTTTTCTCCCTCTATGTTAATGGCTGATTTAAGCTGTGCAGGATATCCTTAATTTTGAGTTGCCGGGCGTTAGGGGAAGTTCTCGGCTGAACCAGCCAACTCCCGGATTGCGTTTTCTGAAAGAGCCCAGCCAGTTTTAATCCTGGGCTTATCATTAGAAATTTTTGCAGATGCATGAAGGGTTTTCTGAAGCACCTTATATTAAATTTAAAATTTTGAAAATATTTGTGGCATAACGATAAATCTGGCTGCTTAGAGCCTTCAGTTTGTAAGACTGTAATTATTTAGCTGATTTTCAGGGTTTTTAGTTTCATCTTTGCACATATTGTTTCTGGGTATTCTGTTTTGCTATTGCAGGTTGCAGGACTGAAGAGGAGATTTTTGTTTGAAGCCAGATCTAGGCCCTGGAGGGTAAGATCTGGCCTCAGTGTCATTTTTTTTGTAGGGATATTCTTCAAAAGATTTTCAGGTTTTCTGAAGAAATTCGAGGGTTTTTCCAGGCTATCTGTTTGCTGCCTGGGATTTCATTTTGATAGAAATTTCCGATTTTTTTTTTTTTTTATTTGCTGTCAGCTGCTACTTGGGGTTTCATTTTTGTTGCAGGAAAATTTTGATTTTGTGTTCATTGTTGTTTTTCTCAAAAGCTTTCAGAATTTTTAAGGTCTGGCTGTGGATTTTAAAATTTTTACGGGATCTGAAAAGTTTCTGGGTTATTTTCCTACCTTCCCTTTTCTCCTACGCTACCCTAAATTCCTCACGCAGCTGCCTATTCTTCTCTACCTGTCCATGCATCGTTGCCCAATATCCTTACGCTGCGACGCATTTTTTGCAATCTTCAACGCTACCCTTCAGGTGCATCGAACTTCTATTCCCACGCTGCTCTAGTCCAGTTCTCTCGCCAACAAAATATCTGCGTCCTTCCACGCTGCTCCAGAGCCTGCAAAACATACTCTCACTCCACGCTATCTTTTCCTTACGCATTCCTCACATCCGCTCTTCCCCGTAGCCTCCAGAAACTGCGTCCAACCTGCAAGCAAATTACTCTTCCAAACCCTTCCAGCTCATCAAAACCCTCAGATCCGCAGCTGTATCCATTTATTCCTCTGTCTGCAGCTCTCCCATCGAACCACGCATCTCCTAAACCTGCACGTTACCCATCAAAATCCGCTGCTACAATCCTTGCTCTGCTATCTTTACGTTCCCCTCACGCAGCAGTCTCCAAACCCCTCCGTCCTCTGCTCCTCACGCCTTTCTCCTGCTGCGTATTTCTCCTCAGCCGTCACCTGCACCAACAACAATAATATATATATATATATATATATAATTTCGATTTTCTTTATATGCGTAGGTTAGCATTGGTATTTCTTTTTTTTTACTATGAGTTTCATTTAGTTTAGATTTTAGAGTTAGATTTAATCTTAGTTTAAAGATTTTCGATTTTTATTTTTTTTAAGTTAGAGCTTAGTTTTAGAATTAAATTTTAGTTAGGTTTCGATTTTAAATTTATTTCATTTTAGTTTTGGTAAGAGAATTTTAATTTTGAATTTGATTTAGATTTAGATTTAGATTTTCTTAGTTTTATTTTAGTTTTAAAGTTTACTCTTTTTTTTTTTTAATATAAATCAAAAATCATAAAAAAAATAATAAAATAATAAAAGGGCATAAAAGGTTTCTTTTTCAGGTCTTAGATTTAAGTTTTATTTAGAATTTAGATTTTATATTGTTTCATTTTATGTATATAGATTAGGTGATAGTATTAGATTAGATTTTATTTAGATTTTAAGTTTTGTTTCATTTTAAATTAAAAAAAAATTTAAAAATCATAAAAAATAAAAAATCATAAAATGTTTTAGATTTTCATTTTTTGCTTTGATTTTAGGATTTAGTTTTTTGTTTGTTTGTCTGTTTGTTTGTTTGTTTGTTTAATAATTATAAATTTCCTTTAGTTTAGATTTAAATTAGTTTTGCTTAGAATTTTATAAAAAATATAAAAAAATATTAAAAAAATTAAAAAATCATGAAAAAAGACTAATTTAAAATTGGAAATTCCTTTTAAAGTCTTTTTTCTGTTGTCCTATAGTTAAATGTGCTTAAATGTTTATATCTGAAGATTAACTATTTGAATCTGGTTAGCATTTAAATTTTATGGTTGTTTAAAGCATTTAATCTTTAAAAATTTAATTATTGGATCATTATTAAAGCATTGTGCGTTTATTGATTATCTTGCATTGCTTGGGTTTTTTGATGATAAATGATTGTTTTACAAGGTTCATATTTTCTGCAACATCTAATAAATAATCATTTAATCATTAACTCCATAAGGCACTGGTACATTAATTCCTAAAATCAATCAAGTACTGGTATCGCCTTGTTGTGTCTCCCAACCCAACTGGTCCACAGTTGGTCTTCCTTCATCCCATAGGGTCTACCCCCCTTAGCCTCAGGAGACGGCTTAAATGGAGAGATCGGGGATCAGAGTGACAACCCCCGGTTTGAGCGTTGTCGTGACAATTTGTGCGACAACAAGGTTCATGCTGGGCTAGTGGAACAAAAGTTGTAAGTATAAGTACAACTAGCATTCATGTGGTGGATGGAAATTCCAGAAAGAAGCATGATGAGAAAGAAGTAGCTATATGACAAAGGTTCCAGATATGTATCAAGAAGGCCACTTTCCATGGAGAAAGGAATGACATGACAAACTAAGAAGGAAAGTGATTGATGGCTGGTGCCCTACAAAGAAGAAGCTCGACTGAATTTCATGACATCAAGGAAAGAAAGTGATCAAGCAGTTAAAGAACCCACAAGAAGAAGTTGCTGATGGACAAGGAGAGTCCCTAGTTGAGAGGGAGATCTGACAAGTCCCTAATTAATAGGGAGCTTGGGCAAGTTCCTGGTTAGGGGGGGTTTGGGTACAATTCCTTCACAGGAATGGGAATATCTTCCCTAGTTGAGAGGGAGAGATAGACACAACATTCTTGTCTTCACTTGGAAGAAAGAATGGAGGATTTGGTAATCTCCTGGCATCTGATGCTCTTTGAGGATGTGTAGGGCATCCAAGATAAAAGTAGGCAAGAGGACTGATATTCTTTGAGGGCTGGGAAACCAAGATAAGAATAGTCCTAGAAGGTCATACTCAGTGAACACTTGGGTGGGTATGTACCTTGAGGGACAATGACGAAGGTGTCTATAATCATTGGTCTTGCAAACATTGTGCTCTGATCTATTGAGAGATAGAGCTGTTAGTCAAGGCCTTGCTTGTGGAAACAATGTTGGTTACTATGATGCTATAACAAATGGATTGCCAATACTTTTCTCTTATGTGAATTCTTCAGATTGAAAATGTCCAAACACCTTGTCATGATTTATGAATACCTCCTTAGTTAAGAGGGTGTGTTGAAGAAAGTGTAACTAGGTTCAGTCTTAATAAATGTAATTTTGATCTTTGTACTTGTAAGAGAAAAGAATTATTATTTTTGTAATTATCAAAAATGGGTTTCTTGCCCATTTGATAGGTCAAGCACATGTTTAAGTGCTTCTAGGAAAGTCAAAGAGTTAATGTAATTGTTGAAGACCCATGTGGGCATGTTACACTATGTAAACATATGTATAAGAGTCAAAGAAGATCATCCAAAGCAAAGACAAGTCTCCCTCTTCAAGTCAGCTCATGAAATGAATTTTTATGCACAAATGTCAAGTCGGCCTCACCAAGTGATCAAGTTGGCCTAAAAGGAGGGATAGACTCCTATATATAGAGTAGTGCGACCTCACCATTAGTCCATCAATCATCTCTGAAATCAGCGAGCACGGAAGGATGAAAAAGAGGTGTGAAAAGGAGCATTCAAGTGATTCTAGGGCAGCGAAGAAGAGGAAAAAGAAACCGAGTTTGGAGGGACAGTTTTTGGGCCTAGTTCTGCCACATGTGTGAAGAAAGGAGGGCTGTTCTGCAGTCACATCAGATCCACAAGGGAAGCAACATAATAAAGTTCGATTGGGCCAAAGAGAGGCTCCAAATAGGCCTCTATCTCCAGCAAAGTAGATGCCATCTCAAGCGAAGGAAGGGAGAAGCAAAAGGAGGTCAATTACAAGCCTAAATCAGCCACACGTGCGAGAATCCAGATCTGCAGTAGGGTTTAGAGGATCTGCCTCTAAATCAGAAGTATACCTCAAGGAAGAGCCTCATTATCTAGCCTTAGTATCACATTGAAGGAAGACTATCAAGCGAGGAAGAGAAGACAAGAAGGACACCAAAGAAGAGGTCTCTAAGGAGATCTAGGGTTTCTGCAATTGTCGGAAAAAGAGCTGTCAGTTGCCGGAAGTAGTGCGAAGGAAGAAGGAGGCATTGATTGAAGGATAAAAAGAAGAGAGACTGTGTCTTGTGCTTGGAGGATCAACTGGTCAAGGGTTTAGGGTTTGGCATTTGTTAATTGAAGCTTCAATAAGAGAAATTTGCAGAAGGCTTTTCCTCTCTGGGAGAGAAGTTTTGCCCTGGCTGAGAGCCAACATCTTGTGTTCTTATATCTTTTTTTTTGGTAACTGTTTGATGAAGTAAGATAACTCACATTGATAATAATAAGAGAAGATTGTCCTAATAAGAAAAGTAAAAAGTACTTCACAAATTGTTATCATCGTCAGAAGGATCTCACTATACATAGACGCCCTAGATTCTTCAACATTAACAACTCTGGTTATACAAGTTATATCACAATCACATACTTGACCAACAACAAAAGATCAAGTTCACTTCACAGGTACAATTTGCCCTTAATGAAAAACAATTGTAAAATTTCAACTATCTGGTTGACTTACAAATATTGTATGTTTGAATTAGCTGCTAAATATCTGCATTGATGTTAGTCTTCTTTGAAAACAGCCTAGGAAGCAACATTGTGAAAATGAAAAGATTTGTGTCACCAGATAGGTGGCCCTGCTCAAATCTCTTCTGAACAATTATAACAGAGACAAGACTGCAAGATGCTTATTATATGAAAGCATAATAGATAGTATTGAGTTAAAATTAATTAGCTTCGAGTTTGATGATAGGTGGAGGGAGTTAGAACTCCAGTCATAATATACAGCATCATATTCATTTTTCTTTAGCAAAGAGGGTTTTTAGATTTCCCAACTCTATTGGATTCCTCTATATTTTGTTATGACCTTCATATAACTTATATGAATATCAAGGATATGGGCAAGATGTTTCATATTCTGTCATGCATAGATTGGAAACTAATTTATCTTTACAGGTCATCAAACACTTTGATGGATGCAAAGCAGATTTAGTAGTCTGTGATGGAGCTCCTGATGGTAAAAGAAACAGGACTATGAACTTGTTTTTCTTTCTTTAGCAGAACTCATACTATTTTGATGCAATTGTTCATGAGAGGATTTAACATTCGATATGTAATGTAGTATTGGTCTGTTATTTGTGCAGTTACTGGACTTCATGACATGGATGAGTTTGTACAATCACAACTAATTCTAGCGGTGAGAATTCTTCCTTGAGTCAATCCTCTGCAATCATTTGCTTTTGTACACTTTTCACTCTTTTCTTGGTTTATATTTGTACTTGCACAAACACAATTTTTTTCCAGACAGAAGTTAGGCACTAGTTATTTTTTCAAGTTATGCCCTTTCGCAAATTAGGTGGTGAAATTCTGGAGAACCTAGAGTTATACCAGGATCCAGGTCTATTGTAGCTTTTGGCCCAATAGGTTAGATATCAACTGTGGCAGTAGGACAAGTTCAAGGCTAAAATGATGATAAACATTATGACCATGTTTTGGCAATTAATGGGGCAGCAACAATAGTTCCGTAGAAAAAGGTTCCAAATGGATCGACGACAATCACGGGTGCCTAGATATATCCCACTTGTGACTTAACATCTGGTTTTCAAGCTGGATACAAATATTACCATACTTGACCTTGGTTCTTGGCACATGGATTGAATTATGATGAGTTGAATCAATGTTACATTTATCATTATCGGCAATTTATTGTTGGGGGTCCAAAATTTAAATATAGCAATATCGTGGAAAATATCAGAAAATATTGGGAAATTAAAAAAAATACAAAAATAATCATTTTTTAACTTCTAAAGCAACAGCAACATCAAACAAACACATTGCTACATAAATATGAAAATAAAATCAATATATGTATAAGATGTCAAGTGGTACAACAGATATCCATATTGAAATATGATATTTGTCTTGAGTTATAAGATCTCTGACATAATGATACAAAATCATATCAAAACAAAAATAAATGTATTTCATGAAATCAATCATGGCAATGAAAATAATGGAATTCCTCTAGTTTGCTTAATGGAAAATGGTCACAACATCCTCAACAATGTTATAAGAACTGGAACATAAGATTGGTGATACAAAAACTACATAAAATATTCAAATTTTGAAAAGAACATATAATTCATGTGTATTCATATGAATCCAAATTATTATACACAAATACACAAAATTTCTCTGTATATAGCAAGGGTGCATATAACCAAAATTGCACCGAGTGCAATCCATCTTTGAATCAAAATAGATCAATAGAGAGGCTCTAAATGGCCTCTAGACTCCAAAGAAAATCATGCTACAACAAATAGCTACATAACATCAAAATCATTATCTATATTGGGATCCTCCTTATCAAGATCACCTTCTAAGCATTAAAATAAGATAGAAAAATATTAACATCCTAATCAATGATTTTGCTTAAGTGTACATTTTTACCAGGGTCATGATAAAGGAGTTTGACAATAAATGCCACCAACATCGGGGTACATATAGGGCTTGGCTCTCTTGATTAAATGTCAATTCCATACCCTCAAACATCACAAAATCCGGAAGAAACGTTGTAGTTCTACCAATCCTGAAATCCTGAAAAATATTAAGTTTGCTGAATTGTGAATGAGATCTAGAATTCTACTTCTAGATATGAAATCCAATGAGGGTGAAACTACTCTCAAACATCGTGAAACAATTAATGACAATGTTAAAAATTTAAGTAAAAGGATGTGTTACCCACCAAAAGTGGGTGACCCCTAGGAGAAGCTTTGCGAGCAGTCCCTGAGAGCCACTTTGTAGCCGATGTGACTTGCCATTCATATCTCTGCCACATGCATCAGTCATGCATTTCCTCGCCCATTTGTCAAGAGCACATGTTGAAAGGTGGGCTTCTAATAAAAAGGTACTTTATTCATATTGCAATTGTGTGGTTATGCTTGTTTGTATTTGGGCATTTTGACATGGATTATGGGGTGACTTGGAATAAAGAAGGGTTTAAGCCGTAGTCTTGTTCCTCACCTTAAATGGGGGGTTAATTTTCAATCCTAGTCCAGTTGGACCTCCTCGAATGGCCCATGGCTTTAGGAAGGGGGCACTACTTGGGAAGCCATGATCGAGAAAACGTAGCCCCATCTATTCCTATTGCAAACTTACCACTTTCCATCTTACATTATGAGCCCTTATTCCACCTCAGGACAAAAAATTATCTGAGGTTAGAAGGGTGAGTTTCCTCAGAGATCATATTTGATTGTAGAGGTCGGATGACTAAGGAAAATTTGAAGATTTACAAGATTTGTTTGAGATCTAGCCCCCCAGAAAGCCGAATTGCTGCTGTTGTTTGAGAAGCCTTAGACACGACTTCTATCAAAAACATCTTTGCAATAAGAAGCTTGTTTACTTTCCTTAAGGACACTGAACTAAGATAGGCCGAGGATCTAATCTAATCTTAGAAAATCTTGATGTATCTATTATGCGTTTGGATCAAAGTTTCATAAACCATGGAGCAAACCTTGTGATGCCTTGTCTTAATAAATTCATAAATATGCTAAGGTGGAGAAGTGGAGTCTTCATGTTTGAAGAAGTCTTGTGGTGAAGCTGTGACTATAAGAAGAAGTCCAAGGATGTTAAAATTGGCAACTAGGTGTAATATCCCCAATTTTGTGAGCTTGAGAGTTTTGCCCAATTTTGGTAAAATATTAATTAAAAGGGACAAATATTATTTTGGAGAAAGGTGATAAGTATTATTTTATTGGAGATTGGCGGCAAATTATTAATTTATTAAAATGAAGGAAAAAGTCATTTAGTGGAAAATGACCCCCACCAATAAAATAATAATTAAAGGGGAGTCTAGAAGCACGGAGAGAAATTATAAGAGGAGGGACTCATTTGTTAATCATCTTTTGACTATTACACTTCACATGACATCTTCTCTTGGAGTTGTTTAACACAAGAAGAGAAGTGTTGTTTAGCACAAGAGTTCCAAGTGGAATTCCACCCTCATTTTGGAGAACTTCGAGTGTCTTCCTAGTGAGGAAATTGTGAGAATTTGGAGACCCAAATCCTCGACTGCAACAAACTGATATTACTTCTCCTACTTGTTAATTCATGCAAGTTATTTACTGTGTTACACTGTGAATATTGAAGTAAATACGACTGCAGCGTTCACTAATTAAATTATTTGTGGAAACAAGAATTGAGCAAGAAGAAATAACCACACACAATTGACATCGTTGTTTTTGGACAAATGTCCCTGGAAAAACCCAATGCAGGAAAACCGATGCAACAACTGAGGGTTTGTATTATTATGCAGTGGTTTCTGAATACAATCTTTGGATGCCTTATTGGCTATCCGATACAGAGAATCTGACTCGGAGAGAATTAGTGAGAAATACCTCACACTATCACTGGAAATATGACCCTGATATAGCCAATGAATAGCTAGCCCCAAGCTGCCTCTGCGCAATCACTGTGCTGCTTTGTGTCACACCTTCTGGGTACTGCGTCACTCCTTCTAGATGATCAATCTGCTGGCTGGATGCTCTATCCTCTGGCCCCCCGATCTCACACCCAGGATCCTAACACTGAATCTGATCTGCTCCTCAGCAAAATCATGGATCTCTTCAAGGGCTCTGCGCTGCCTCAACGTGGCTTTACGCTGCCTCAACGTGGCTCTACGCTGCCCCTTTTGGATCTCTCTCAGATTCCTCTGCAATGTATCCTTGGATCAGGAAAATCTCCAACCGGAAAACTATCCCTGCCCCTCACTGCAAGAAATCTCCTCGATGACTTCTCCTGCAACTGCTGCACTGCTCTCTTGAGAAATTGATCTCCTGATCTCCAAATGCCCATCAAAGTCCTTCTTATAATCTTCTCGTTGAGTAATAAATGACCCAAATTAAATTCTAATCAATGGCTCAGATCATATTGACTCGATCTCTGTCTTCTTCTAGAAGATTCACACCCAGTTTTATTAATACCCTTCAATTATTTTAATTTCCTAAGTTTATACTTAGGCATCCATTAAAAATAATTAATTATTTTAATAAAACTGTCTCCGGGCAGAATTTCCCAAAACGATTTTTGGGTATTCTGGAATACCTGTGTCCTAGCCTCCCTGCAAATTTTGAGGCTTAGAGTGCATCCGATGCTACTAGAAATAAACACTCCCTCTTAGCGAGGAATGTGCTTTAGTAATGCAACCTGCTGAAGCATCACCTTGACTCTGTAACATCTCCCTCTGCGCTGCTGATGTCTGACATCACTGCCCACCAACTAATGCGCAAATGCTGCATCTGTGTTGCTGCTGACTCTGCATGCTGTTGCCAACTGCATCTGCAATGGAACTCTGCTCCAATTGCTACTGCTGCCTTCTGCAACAAATGCAATGGAAAAACATCCAAAATACTGAATCAACTGTGTTCAGTATGATGCATCCATCGTCCGAGTTCTGATTGTTGCTAGCCTCTACGCTGTCACTGATGTCTCTATGCTGCTGTTGACTTTGCTCTATGCCAATTGCATTGCTGCCAACACTAGCCACTGCATCTGTCACTTTGGCATTTTACTGCACAACCTGACACTGGTCCATTCTGCTACTGTTGACTGTGGGCTCCCGTTGCAAGGTCTTGATCCAAGAGGTGGATTCCTCAAGGATCCTGTCCATCTGTAGTTCTTTCGAACTACAATACTAGATCACCCCACCTCTCCCATGGAGGTATCTGGGAAATCATGGCAAACTCCTCCTCCTTGATCTTTGAGGTTGCAGCCTGCGGATCATATTTCTTGTCCTTGTCCTTTTTCATGAGAGGACACTACGTAGCGTAGTGACCAAATTCACCACACCGGAAATATTTGATCTGAGAAGCGTCCTTCTTCTTCCTCCGCTGCTCTTGATGCCCTTTTGATGCAAGGGGTGCATTCTCCTCCTCCTCCTTGGGTTTCGTCCCATTGCTGCTGCTGCCATCAAGTTTGCACTTGACTCTCGCCTCATCGCTTCCTGTTGAAGAGCGGCCCACATCCCTTCCCAATCCGACAATTTCTCTTTGCCCAGGATACTCTGGACAAATGCTTGCCATTCTTCTGAGACTAAATTTAGGGCCAACCTCAACATCTCTATAGGCTGAGGCGCTGATCCTACAACTGCCAATTGATCTCGGACTTCCTGAAGCTTCGAGAGGAACGGATCAATGCTATCCCCCTTTTGCATCCTCGTGGATCTCATTTTCTCCTCCAAGTACATCTTCCGCTGTTCAGAAGATCCTTGATACAACGTAGCCAAGGCATCCCACATCTCTTTAGCTATCTGTTTGCCAACAATGTGACATACAACATGATCCCTCACTTCGTCGAGGATCAACTGCTTGGGCTTCACTATCTCAAGCTTGTACTTCTTGAGCAGATCTGGATCGGCAAGTTCAGCTACCACACTATCGACATAGGCTTTGAGATCATGCTCATCTAAAAGGCAAGATATCTTAGCCTTCCAGATCACATAGTTGGATGCTCTATCCAATCGATCTTGATCTCTCAGCCCATTAGCTACCATCTCTGCTAACAAAAAGTCGAATTGCTCCCTCTCTCCTTTGCACAACTGCTAGGTTGGCCTACGCATTCCCTGCTAGAGTTAGTAGATTTGCTCCTTGCTACTGCTGCTTAACAACTGAGAAATAGAATTCCTTGGCTTAGAATTCGCTGAGGAAGAAATTCCCTCAAAAAGTGATTTCTTCCTTCTTCTGTTGCTTTTCTGACCCATCAAACACTGCAGAAAACTGTGTCCCACCTGAAGACTGCCCTGCACTAAATCTGTTGCTGCGCTGCTCCCTTTGCCACTGACAAATCACGAACTGGAAATGTTACCTCTCTGTCAACTCACTAAGAGAGATTTCCCTCGAGAATCTTTCCCTCCTGGCCTGGACCGCGCAATCCCTCTGGGGATTCGATCTGCTGCCTACGCAACACTTCGTTCTCCCTCCTCCTCTTCAACACTGGGCTCTTCCGATCTGCTCTCTTGCTTCACCTGCCCTCTGATACCATGTGAGAATTTGGAGACCGAAATCCTTTACTACAACAAACTGATATTACTTCTCCTACTTGTTAATTCATGCAAGTTATTTACCGTGTTACACTGTAAATATCGAAGTAAATACGACTGCAGCCTTCACTAATTAAATTATATGTGGAAACAAGAACTGAGCAAGAAGAAATAACCACACACAATTGACACTGTTTTTTTTTGACAAATGTCCCCGGAAAAACTCAATGCGAGAAAACTGGTGCAACAACTGAGGGTTTGTATTATTATGCAGTGGTTTTTGAATACAATCTTTGGATGCCTTACTGGCTATCCGATACAAAGAATCTAACTAGTAGAGAATTAGTGAGAAATACCTCACACTATCACTAGAAATTCGACCTTGATCCAACCACTTAATAACTAGCCCCAAGCTGCCTCTACGCAGTCAATGCGCTGCTCTACGTCACACTTTCTGGGGACTGCGTCACTCCTTTTGGATGATCGATTTGTTGGCTCAATGCTCTATCCTTTGGCCCTTCGGTCTCACACCCCGGATCCTGACACTAGATCTGATATGCTCCTTAGCAAAATCACGAATCTCCTCAAGGGCTCTGTGCTGCCTCAGTGTGGTTTTACGTTGCCTAGCGCGGCTCTACGCTGCCCCTTTTGGATCTCTCTTTGCCTCCTCTGCAATGTATCCCCGGATGAGGAAACTCTCCAACTGGAAAACTATCCCCGTCCTTCACTGCAAGAAATCTCCTCGATGACTTCTCCAGCAACTGCTGCGCTGCTCTCTTGAGAAATTGATCTCTTGATCTCACTTGATGTGTCTTCTAAATGCCCATCGAAGTCCTTATAATCTTCTCGTTGAGTAATTAATGACCCAGATTAAATTCTAATCAATGGCTCAGATCATATTGACTCGATCTCCGTCTTCTTCTAGAAGATTCACACCCAGTTTTATTAATACCCTTTAATTATTTTAATTCCTATGTTTATACTTAGGAATCCATTAGAAATAATTAATTATTTTAATAAAACTGTCTCCGGGTGGAATTTCCCAAAACAATTTTTGGGTATTCTGTAATACCTGTGCCTTAGCCTCCCTGCAAATTTTGAGGCTTAGAGCACATCCGATGCTACCAAAAATCAACAGAAATTTGGGGAGTCCAATTCAGGATTTCCACAAAGCTTTATTGCAAGTGTTCACCCAGTTTTGCACACTTCCTAGGCGTAAAGGCAGTTTGTGGAGCTCAAATTTCTTTAGCTAGAATGGATCTGGTGATTTGCAGAGAGATTTCCTACCTTGCGACCGAAATTTTGGTAGTAGGGCAAAAGTCTTGGCCATTTGGTGTGTTGAATTTCTCCACTCTGGTAATGCGCAAAGCTCACTAGGGAAAGCTTGTGTAGGGGAAGAGGGAAACTAATTTCCAGAGGAGATTCGCTGGAGGAGAAGGTAGATTCTGGAGGGGATTTTGTGTGGAATTTTAGTGGCATTACAATAGAGGATTTGGGAGTTTCTAGAGCATTATTTCAGTGCGTGTAGCCAACCATGGGGCCACTCACACTATTTGGTGGGCTCTCTCGTCATTTGGAATCATCCCAAACCTTTTCTGGGTTTTTGTGGGTATTTGGAGAGGAGTCTATGGCTGCATTTTCAACGTGATTTAGACAATATTTTGACCATAAATTCACTTTCTTTCAGTAGTGCGTTTTACTAGTTAGCTGACAATTTGCACCCCTTTGTGGGTTTCTTGGAGAGTTGGTTTGGGGCCAATCCCTTTTTGGGTTTTGTTGGCCTTGTTGAGAAAGCGCACCAACTAATTTATCAGAGTTTTCTGAGCACCTCTGAGGGAAGATTTTCCATTTCCTATCTGGAGTGGCAGTAGAAATTTATTGAGTCAATGCAGAAATTGGTGAGGAGCTTCTACAACACTTGGGCTTCATTATTATCACCTGAGTTTTGCCTTGCTTGGTTTTAACAAGCCCAGGTTCTACTATGACCATCTATTGTACCCGTTCCACTCATATTAATAAAATGGCTTAGAGCTCGGTTCATATTTCTGCTGTTTAATTCATGTGCTTGCATGCTTTTGAGATTGCAATTTGTAGTTAGTTCATAGTCTTTGTTATTTCTTGTATTTTCCTATTAGGAATATTACAGTGGTATCAGAGCATGATCTTGGCCAGCTGTGGGGTAGCCAACAAGATCATGGAAGATTTGGGCATGTATGCACAGTGACCGGTGAAACCATAGACAATCCCACGGCTCAAGGAAGATTCAATATGCAGGAATTTTGGGGTGCAATCCACTGGAATGATGAGAGGTTGGTGCAATTGAGGAAGGTGATGGATCAAATCCATCCTCATCCTTACAGGAGAGACACTAGAGGTGCACGGCAGTGGGGTTGAAACCATCTACACTGTGTGGGGAAAGTCGGCAGAATCAGGGCACCAAATCTCCTCAAAAGGAGTAGACAAGACAGGCACAGTTAGAGGGTGAGACCATGAGGTGATTTCGCTGGAGAAGACCTGGATTTATATATCAGGAGCCTGCGGTGGAGGTTGAGCATGAGGTTGTGGGCACACATGAGTGTGAGGAGCGTGTCAATATGTCGAGTGTGACGCATGAGTCACTCTTGTTGGAGATCCCTTTGGTAGCTTCGGTTGACACCCATAGTGGAGAGAGTAGAGCATACACTGAGAGGGCCATCTGTTGATGAGGTTTCGTCCGTTGTTGAGGGATCCATTGATGAGGTGTCCAGGGCCATGTTCGAGTTTTCAGGTGACAGTAACCCACACAGATTGGTGAGGTGCTCGGAGACATGTCCAACGATGAAGTGCCAATAGGCGCAAAGTTATCTAGAGTCGTGACAGAGTTTCCAGATGGTAGCTACCTATCACTGATTGTTGAGGATGTTATCCATGATGAGCTATCTGTTGAGGGGCAGTTGGTGGCCATTTTGAGCCCATGGTGGAGGAGGATGAGCCGACATCCTTGGAGTCAGCCATTGATGAGGAGCAGTTAGGTGCATCAATAGCTAGTAGAGTTGTGATACTTTCAGACAACAGTCCCCTTCCGGTATACATCGATGGGGCTTGTTGCATTGTTGGACTGCCTCTGCATGTTGGTGAGAGAGAGGTTGCATTACCTAGGCAGATTACATGGATTGGCCAGACTAGTGAGATGGGGCGACATGAGTTGCACAGGGTGCAACATTCACAGGATGGAGGACTTGTTCCGTGTATGGTTATTTGTGCATTTGATCCCTCTCTCGGGGTTGGTTGGAGAGAGATATTGAATTGGTATCCGGTGGAGCTAGCTAGGAGGTTAGATGCATCCATGGCCATAGTTCGGTAGAGGCTGTGGATTACCAGAGGGGCTCGAGGTCCAGGCTGTTGTTGGGATCCAGGTGGATTCTCCATCACATCGTGGAGTCGATAGGTGATGGTAGTAGCTGCGTGGTGGAATCGGTGGTTGGGCGCAGGGTTGCGTGGGAGTGCGCTGCCGCCTCAAACCCGCTCCCGAATCACGCTCTGCTCAAGAGCGGATAACGAGCAACCTCGGGAGCGATTTAGGGAATAGTCGGGAGTGATCGCTCCTTGACTGCTCCCTTTCGCTCCGGGAGTGAAAATTTAAAAGAGGAAGCGGTCAAGGAGTGATCACTTCCTATTTTAAATTTTCGTTCCCGTAAGCGGGTGAAAAGGTCGTGCGACGCATGGGGAGGGTTAGCAGGCAGACGAAGAGGGATAAGCGGTGGACGGGGAGGAAAGGGAGGGAAGGGGAGGGGGGAAAAGGTTAAAAGCCCCTCTCCCCTCCCATTATTTACCATTTGTCTTTGTTGGAGAGAGCAAGAGAGAGGAGATTGGAGTTTGAGTTGAGGAGGGAGATTGAAGGAGCTTGAGAAGCTTGCAAGGGAGATTGGAGCTTGGGATTAAAGGCCAAAGAGGTAGGATCTACAGTCTAATCTAGCATTTTTTCTTTTTATATGTTTGTTGCTAAATAAAAATTTTCTCTTTTCTATTTCCCATTCCTATTCCCCCATTTTTTTGCAGACTCAAAACTTCAAACATCTTGGCTATATTGTTGAAATTTCTAAGTCTGACACATTAGAAATCCCTACTTCATTATCTAGTTTATTATCTCCTACTTGTTCTTTCCATTAACAAGTTATTTATAAATATAAATACCAAAATAAACACAAATGCAACCTTAACACATATACAGATCAACAATTGAAATAATTGAGACAATCACACAAGGGACACCGTTATTTTTGGACAAACGTCCCCAGAAAAACCCAATGCGGGAAAATTGGTGCAGCAGATATGAGGGTTTTATTATTATGCAGTTTTTGAATACAACTAGGGTGCCAAAAATGACTCACCCTTCAGAGAATTTCCTTGGCAGAAGTACCTCCTCGAAGACAGATATTCCGGCTGATTAGCAACCGGATGATTGATCCCACAGCAACTTCGATAGTTCCTTAGCTGGACAACGAAAGCTGATCCAAGCTTCTCTCTAGAACTGTGTCACCCTCTAGGGACTGCGTCACCCTTTTCTGCTCTGCGTTTGCCTCTCAGCTCCCAGTTAGCCCCACGAAAATCCCACAGCGCTGCGTCTTCAGCCCAGTGTCAACTCTGCTAGCCTCTGCATAGCCTCTATTGCCTTCTGCGTTAGCCTCTTGGTCTTCTGCGTCAGCCTCTTAGCGTTCTGCGTCAGCCTCTTGGCCCTCTGCGTCTTCTGCGCTGGCCCACTCAACCTCTGCGTCAGTCCTGGCTGCCTCTGCGTCAGGCTTCCAAGGCTCTGTGCTGTCTCTCCGACACTTTCTCTGCTACTCTGATATGTATTCTCGGCCTTCTACCGAACTGTCCCTCGCTGCAACAGATCACTAACTCGATTTCTCAGCAAACCCTACCCCAAAAAATCGAATTCTTAATCAACTTGCTGTGTCTCCAGCGAACCCTCAAGCCTCTTCTTATACTTTTCCTGTTGACGATTCAACGACTAAGATTAGATTTGGCTTGATCCTTGTCATTTAGAACTTTCTCACCCATTTTATATTAATACACATTAATATTTTAATTTTCCTAAGTTTAGACTTAGGAACCCCATTAAAAATATTAATTATTTTAATATCTCTCCATCTGGGTGGAATTTCCCCAAACGAATTCTGGGTCTTGGAGATCTTATATGCCTTAGCCTCTCCACCAATTTTCATGGCTAGAGCACATCCGATGCTACCACAAATCAACACTCCCTCTTAGCGAGGAATGTGCTCTAGTAATGCTCCGCCACTGAAACATCAAATTGATCCTTCGCACCAGTGCCTGTGCTGATGCTTGGCCTGTTGCCTCACTTCCCTTGCACTGCTGCTTCCTATACTGTTACCCATGACATTGCCACTATCACTGCCACATCTGTACTACAGCTCCCTCTTAACATGCTGCCCATGCTGCCCCTAGCACTGCCACTGCTAACTGCTGCAGTGCAACTCAGTTACTGAGAAGTAGGTAACTGACTTCCCCCAAATACTGACATCTCAGTCCGTTCGGAAGCCTCGTGATGCTGAAGCTGCCTCTGCTGCTATCCTATTCACCCTCTGCTACTACTGCGTTGCTGCGAAGACCTCTGTGCCTCTCACACTGCTGCAACATGTGATGCACTACTATAGACTTTTGCAATCTAGCCTTGCCTTGCTGCTCCATCACACTTTGCTCCACTCGACATCTGTCATCATGCTATTGTCGTTAACAACTCTTGTAGCCAGATGTGATCCAAGAGTTTGGGCACCTCAAGGATCTTGCCCCTAGTATGTAGTCCTCCTGGCTACAACTTGATGTCACCCCACCTCTTCTCTAGAGGTGCATGAGCACTGATGGCACAATCGTCATTAGGCGCAACCTCTTTCTCCACCTTAGCTGGAGCTGCCTTTGAATCGAAAGCCTCTCCCTTGTTTTTCTTCCTGGGACATTGGGATGCATAATGTCCCAGCTCCCCTCAATGGAAACACTTAACCTTGGAGATGTCCTTCTTCTTCCTCTTCCCTTGCTGTCCCACAGATGCTAGAGCCACATCCTCCTCCTTCTCTTTCTTGATTCGTGATGCAGGAGCATTCACCCAAGAGAAAAACCATTGTAATTAAGTAGACATAGGGGGTCATGTAGCTTTAGAGAAGTAGTTTCTGAAGCCTCAAGTTAATGCAATATTTAGGCTTTTAAGTGTGATTTAATTAGATAATGGAGGAAGTTGTAAAAGCTCTCAAATAAATGAGAACTAAGTGATGAATAAATGACAAAAGTCAGAAGTCAAATAGGACTCTTAGAATAGTTCAGGATTCTAGGAGCGAGAGAGAGTTTTTAGACATTAAATGGAGAATAGAAGTGGACATAGAGGATAGAGTACATCTAGTAGTCGGTTCAATAGATTTAGGAGTCGGTTCAGTAGACATAGGAGTCGAACTAGGATAGTTCAACAGAACTCCTGGCATATATGTAAGCCTACGGGCAGAGGCAAAGGAGGAGGCCACAGATATTGAAGATCAGGCCTGTGAGAGACAGAGAGTCTCATTCTGTAATCGCTGTTCATATTTATACATATAGAAGTCTATTCCGGACGGTGTGAATGTGTGAGATTATGTTGAATGATTGTATTATATATAAATGGTGAATTCGTAGGTTCTGTAACTATGGTTGCAGGGAGAGTTCTAGTGAAGAACACGCAGAGAGAGGAGCACGATTCAGAAGAATCGAAATGGATCATCGAGTCCAATTGAAGCATCAGAGTGGAGCTCTGGAGAGAAGGAGTGAAGTTAAGCCCTAGCGAGAATGCATTAAGCAGTAGAAGAGTGTAAGACAAAACCTTTGAAAAAACCTGAACTATAAAGAAGAAATTGAAGAAAACGTCGAAAAACTAAGTAAAGAGAGTCGAGCGGAAAAGTAAAGGATGGACGCTCAGCAGCCGTTGGATCATTAAGATCAATGGCCAGGATTAAGTCTCATCGGTGGAGTCCCTTTTGAAGACATTAGAACGGGCCTTTTGAAATGGAGCGATCACGATCATGCGATTAAGTGTGGACTGTCTGATCAAGATTCAGATCGATGGTCCAGATCTGATCGCTTATCGCATGTTGGAGAGGTCAAAGGGTTGGCTGCAGTGTTATAACGAAGGGTCGATACGCCGATAATGATAAGCGCTGATCGGTGATCGGAGGAATCGGAGGTCGGCAGTCGGAGTATGGAAGAGTTAATACGGAGGATATGAAACCGGCGGAATTTATAGTGGCGGGTCGATAAAATTTGAGGTTCGGTAGTGCGTTATCGCATATCGGATGCGATAGGCATATATGTGTTGATGAACCCGCGATAGTAGCGAATGCCGATTGCGATGAGGTTTAACCTCGGGGATTGTGCAAAATCTGTATAAAAACGGAGAAAGGTATGTTATAGTTATTTTCCTTTGTTAAAAGGTTATAACAAAAAAAGAGCGCCAATAAGGGTTTTTATGTGTTAACCATATACTAACCGAATTTAAAGTGGGAAGGTTGTGTATATGCGGTTAAGGGATGATGTAAAGATTCTGAAGTGTTTTTAAGTCCCGATAAGCGAGAATTAATGGGAGGCTTTAACAAAGGTTTAAAGAAAGGTTTTGAAGAGGTAGAAACTCTTGATAAGAGGTTTAGGCGGGGTGATTGGGTTCCGTATAAAGGAACCAAGATAAAAGGGCCTTAACCATTCATGGGTTGTAGTTTTAACTCCATTGCAGAGTTGAACACTTGGGACAGAAGTGTGGATGCATATTTATGCATACTGTGGTGTTGTGCGGGTTTTTACCCTACATCATTAGTGGTATCAGAGCAAAATTGAAATCAGAGCGAGGAAAGATTTTTACAAAAGGGAGTTTGCACACAGAAGAAGGTCATGTGCATAAGTTAATTGATGAATGATAGAGAATACAACAGAAGACTGTAAGGAGAACTTTGAAGTTCTAGAAGACTGTAACAGTTCCAGCAGAGGCTTGGAGTAAATAGGAACAAAGGATTCCTTGAAGGAAAGAGAAAGCAAGATTGCTTAATGCAAGTTCTAAAGGGAAGAGGACTTGGAGACAAAACAGAGAACAATCCATGGTGGAATGGTGAAACAAGATCATGCTGAGATCTTGAAGGTGAGGTAATGTGTTCTGTTTTAAATTGAGAATGTGTGTTTTATTACTAATGCACAGGTGACAGCAAGAGAAGCTGTGAGAGGAGGACCATATGTGTTCTTGAAGATAGAGTAAGGAGAATACTCTGAAGGAGAAGTGGCAGTGAACTTGAAGAATCCAACAAGAGATTGGACAGAGAGGACAACTGAAGTGTTCTCAAGAGAGAATGAGAGATTGCAGAAGCCTAGAAGGGGCAAAGGCGTTGCTCAAGAGGAGGTTCCAGACAGAGGACCGTGCTTACCAAAAGACTGAGTGAGGAGAGCTTAGTGAGGTAAGATTGTAGCCAGGAGGACTCGCTGTAGCAGAGGCTTGTTGCATAAGAGCTCATGAAGAAAGAGTAGAAGAAAATGACTACTGATAGTCATAACAGAGGTTCAGAGAGAAGCCACAACAGAAGAAAGATGAAGAAAGAGGATGCTAAGGCAAATGGCAAGAGGATGATTCAAGAGGAAATTGACAAGGAGATTGCAGAGTTAAAAGAACAACTCAATGCATTAAGGAGAATGCTTGAGGAAAGTCAGAGACTAGGATGGGTCTTGAGGAAGAAGCCAGTGGAATGACATGAGATGCAGAGAAGGCTACAACGAATGCAAGTGGAGTGGTTGAGGGGAAAACTCAAGGAAGTTGAGTTAGAAATGGAAGAGTACATTTGTGAACCAGAACAAGGAGAAATTCTGGGAGAAAGTGAAGATGAAGACTTGAAGACTGAAAGTTCAAGTGAGGCCAAAGGATCACATGGTTTTAAATATGACAATTTGTGTATGTTTGCAGGTGAAACATCTAAAGAAGGAAAATTTGCTGATATTGTCATAAAAGAGGAAGAAGACCAGTAGAATCTAAATTCTATTCTGGAGGAGGATGAGATAGATAGGTTTCATATGTAGTTGGAGAAAGATATCAAGCAACCAAGTGAAGGGCTTGAAGAAATTGAAGAGGAGACAATCGAAGAATTTCTGAATCATATGAAGGATTTAGAACAACAAGGAGATATGATGGCTGAACCATCCAGTGAGGCCATAAAGTCTTATGTTTTTAAAACTGATAGTTTGTATATGATGATAGGTATTACAGGAGAAAAGCAACCTTGTGAAGATATCTTCAGAAGAGATGAAGATTTAGAAGCAAGAGGTGACAAAGAAAACTTCTCAAAAGAGGAGAAATTTGATTGCATACAGAAGAAAAGGTCTATGGATGAGTCTATAGACGCTGTCATGGAGATGAGGAATCGGGATCTTATTCTGATGAGGAATGAAGAAATGTTGTCTCAGAAAAGTAATCAAATGAGTTTGATTGATGTTATTGATGACAAGCAAATGCAGGAGAATGATAATGCAGATGGTGAGACAAGGATAACTCTGGGAGAAGAGTTATAGAGGGACAACAAGGCAAAATGTACTAAAGAAAAAGAGACTACGTTAGCTGAAAACATAGTAAAGGATCATCAATTCACTATGATGATAGGCACAGTAGAAGTAGCCATGGAAGTTGTTGAGGAAGAAGGACATCTACTGAGGGATGTTAAGGAAGAGGAAACCTATGCAAAGGATTTAACCTTGGGAGAAGGAGCACTAACAAAAGAATGTTTTGCAGAGGATAAACAATCTGTTGAAGCTGTCAGAAGTATGAAGAAGTATCTTTTAGAAGATAAAAACTCTGAAATAGAAGAGGATGAAAATTGTCTCTTAAATGAGAAAAGCAGTGATTTATTGCAGCAGAAAGAACTTAACAATGCATGGATGTGTGAAGATATGACAACACAGGAACAAGTTCTTGTGGAAGAAGGAGATGAAGTTCAGTTTGAAGAGCTGATATGTGAAGCAACAATTGAGACTGTTGAACCTTATGATTCCCAAACTAATAATTTGTGTGTAAATGTAGGAAACATAAGTGATGATGAAATACTGGCAAAGTGTCACAGAGAAATTGCATTGCTGGAATATTTGCTGGAGAATTCAGAGTATGACAATATGATTGCAGAAAAAGGAGTTCACTACAGTGAACAAGAGAAGGAAGACATCATTAGGACAAATGGTGTGGAAGAGAGACTAATGGACAGTCTCATGAATTCTTTTGAGAGTTTAAATCAGCGTACTGATGTGGTGACAAGGGAGAAAGAAATAGAGCAGCAAACTGAATTGTTGCCAAAGGAAGATAAGGCACAACAACCTTGTGTTTTTGATTGTAACAAGTGTTTTGTGAGTGCAGGTTTTGTTGCAATCGTTGGAAGAGAGTTGACACAAGTGAACAGCCAAATGAAGGTGAAAGAAGAGAATTCTATGGAAGAATTTAATCCATGGAATAGAGAAGTTAATTTGCTGGAGAAAGAGCTGAACAGTCATGATTCAATCATGAAAGAGGGTAAGGATGATAGGGAGGCAGTTAAAGTCAGAAGCAACCAGGGCAAAGGTTGAAGCAAGCAAAATAGAAGTCAAAGTAAGCAAAGCAATTGGAACAAGAGCAAATGAAGAAGAAAAAGTAAACCAACAACAATTTAAACAATTAATAGACAACAACAACAACCTGAAGCAAAGAGAAAGAGGAAGAAGTAAGAAACAGAATATGAACCAGTCCAAAGATGTACTGGAGACAGAGATTGAAGAAATGTGGCAGCTGATGATGAAGCAGTTCAAATGGAGGAAAATGGTAGCAGCAGAAAGCACGATCAATCAGAGTTTGAATCTGGTTGACAAGAAGAAGAAGATGGAGCAAAAGACAGCAGAAGTACAGTAGCAACAAGGGAACAAAGCATGTGGACAACTACAGAACAAAGTGTGGGATCCAGGAAGACAAAGACCAGAAGACACATGATCAGGAGATCATGAATATTCTCAACTTTGGAAGTCTGATGCAGGAGCATTTACCCAAGAGAAAAACCATTGTAATTAAGTAGACATAGGGGGTCATGTAGCTTTAGAGAAGTAGTTTCCGAACTCTCAAGTTAATGTAATATTTAGGACTTTAAGTGTGATTTAATTAGATAATGGAGGAAGTTGTAAAAGCTCTCAAATAAATGAGAACTAAGTGATGAATAAATGACAAGAGTCAGAAGTCAAATTGGACTCTTAGAACAATTCATGATTCTAGGAGCGAGAGAGAGTTTTTAGGCATTAAATGGAGAATAGAAGTGGACATAGAGGATAGAGTACATCTAGGAGTCGGTTCAATATATTTAGGAGTCGGTTCAATAGACATAGGAGTCGAACCAGGATAGTTCAACAGAACTCCTGGCATATATGTAAGCCTACGGGCAAAGTCAAAGGAGGAGGCCATAGATATTGAAGATCAGGCCTGTGAGAGACGAAGAGTCTCATTCTGTAATCGCTGTTCATATTTATATATATAGAAGTCTATTCCGGACGGTGTGAATGTGTGAGATTATGTTGAATGATTGAATTATATATAAATGGTCAATTCGTAGGTTCTGTAATTGTGGTTGCAGGCAGAGTTCTAGTGAAGAACACGTAGAGAGAGGAGCACGATTCAGAAGAATCGAAATGGATCATCGAGTCCAATTGAAGCATCAGAGTGGAGCTCTGGAGAGGAGAAGTGAAGTTAAGCCCTAACGAGAATGAATTGAGCAGTAGAAGAGTGTAAGGCAGAACCTTTGAAGAAACCCAAACTACAAAGAAGAAATTGAAGAAAAAGCGAAAAAACTAAGTAAAGAGAGTCGAGCGGAAAAGTAAAGGATGGACGCTCAGCAGCTGTTGGATCATTAAGATCAACGGTAAGGATTAAGTCGCATCAGCGGAGTCCCTTTTGAAGACATCGGAACAGGCCTTTTGAAATGGAGCGATCGCGATCATGCGATTAAGCGTGGACTGTCGGATCTAGATTCAGATCGACGGTCCAGATCTGATCGCTTATCGCATGTCAGAGAGGTCAAAGGGTTGGCTACAGTGTTATAACGAAGGGCCGATACGTCGATAGCGATAAGCGCTGATCGGTGATCAGAGGAATTGGAGGTCGGCAATCAGAGCATGGAAGAGTTAATACGGAGGATACGAAACCGACGGAATTTATAGTTGCGGGTCGATAAAATTTGAGGTTCGGTAGTGCGTTATCGCATATCAGATGCGATAGGCATATATGTGTTAATGAACCCACGATAGTAGCGAATGCTGATTGCGATGAGGTTTAACCTCGGGACTTTGCAGAATCCGTATAAAACCGGAGAAAGGTATGTTATAGTTATTTTCCTTTGTTAAAAGGTTATAACGGAAAAAGAGCGCCGATAAGGGCTTTTATGTGTTAACCATATACTAACCGAATTTAAATTGGGAAGGTTGTGTATATGCGGTTAAGGGGTGATGTAAGGGTTCTGAAGGGTTTTTATGTCTCGATAAGCGAGAATTAATGGGAGGCTTTAACAAAGATTTAAAGTTTAAACAAAGGTTTTGAAGAGGTAGAAACTCCCAATAAGAGGTTTAGGCAGGGTAATTGGGTTCCGATATAAAGGAACCAAGATAAAAGGGCCTTAACCATTCATGGGTTGTAGTTTTAACTCCATTGCAGAGTTGAACACCTGGGATAGAAGTGTGGATGCATATTAATGCATACTGTGGGTATGTGCGGGTTTTTACCCTGCATCAATTTGACCTCCCTTGCGACTACTCCCTGCCTTGGTCATCCTCCCGAACTCTTACTGGCGAAGAGCTGCCCACATCTCCTCCCAACCGGGAAGAGTAGCCCTGCCCAAAGTACTTTGAACGAATGTCTCCCATTCCTCGGAGACTGCATTCAGGGCAATCCTGACCATAAATTCTAGATTCGGTGCAGACCCCACGGAAGTAAGCTGGTTGCGAATCTCATGCAGCCTGAGAAGGAATGGATCTATATGCTCTCCCTTCTGCATCTGATATGACTGCAACTGATTCTTCAATAGCATCTTCCGTTGCATGGAAGAGCCCTGGTATAAGGTGGTTAGGGTGTCCCACATCTCCTTTGCTGTGTTCTTCTCAGCAATATGTGGTATGACATGATCATTGATCTCGTCTAGGATCACGCACTTCGCCCTTGCCATTGCATCTCATACTTCTCGTTCTCAGTTGGGTCAACTGGGATAGCCACGGTTTTCAAGGCAAAGTCCTTGATGCGATGTCGATCCAAGACTGCCAAGATCCTGGCCTTCCAGATGACAAAGTTGGAAGCCCCGTCCAACCTGTCCTGATCCCTTAGTTCGTTCACTGCCATTTCAGCTCCTCTTCTGGACTCCCTCTGAGTCTCGACTCCCCTCCTGGAAATCTCCCTCTAAGTCCTGATTTCCCTTCTAGAAATCCTCTGGCCAATTGTCGAATTGCTCCTCTCCAATCCTCCTTGCAACTGCAACTCGGATCTGGATTCCTTGGCTAGAAATCCGTCGAGGTAGTGACTCCCTCTACCTTGGTCCCGCCTCCTTAGACACTGTTTTGCTTCGATAGAAACAACGTCCCACCAGCTCCTCAAATCACAATCTGCCCACAGCTCCCCAAGCCTCGACAACCGAAGAAATTGAGCCTTTCAGGCTCTGCGCAATCCCGGCAAAGGCTGAATCTGCACCACCTGGCCACAGTGTCGATCCTTCTTGGGTGAGAAAGACGACCGGTCATTGCGTAGGTCTGATCTGCCCCTCTGCCTCTGCGCTGACCCTCCTCCTCGCTCAAAATGATGATGTAGACTCTGCGTCCCTTCCTCTCTTGGTGCTTCTGCTCTGGAACAACGCTGTTTCTCGGGACAACTGCTACTGCTGCAAATTTGAGATTTCTTTTGGCGCCTTCAGTCCTCTGGTGATCTGTAATCCTTTGATACCATGTTGAAATTTCTAAGTCTGACACATTAGAAATCCCTACTGCATTATCTGGTTTATTATCTCCTACTTGATCTTTCCATTAACAAGTTATTTATAAATATAAATACCGAAATAAACACAAATGCATCCTTAACACATATACAGATCAACAATTGGAATAACTGAGACAATCACGCAAGGGACACCGTTATTTTTGGACAAATGTCCCCGCAAAACCTAATGTGGGAAAACCGATGCAGTAGATATAAGGGTTTTATTATTACGCAGTTTCCGAATACAACTAGGGTGCCAGAAATGGCTCACCCTTCCGAGAATTTCCTTGGCAGAAGTACCTTTCATTGGAGACAAATATTTCAGAGTAGTCAGGTGCATCAACAGCCAGTAGAGTTGTCATACTTTCAGACAACAGTCTCTGTCCGACATACGTCGATGGGGCTTGTTGCGTTGTTGGACTGCCTCTGCATGTTGGTGAGAGAGAGGTCGCATTACCTAGGCAGATTACATGGATTGGCCAGACTAGCGAGATGAGGCGATACGAGTTGCACAGGGTGCAACATTCACAAGATGGAGGACTTGTTCCGTGTATGGTTGTTTGTGCATTCGATCCCTCTCTCGGTGTTGGATGGCGAGAGATATTGAATTGGTATCCGGTGGAGCTAGCTAGGAGGTTAGATGCATCCATGGCCATAGTTCGGTAGACGCTGTGGATTACCGGAGGGGCTCGAGGGCCAGACTGTTGTTGGGATCCAGGTGGATTCTCCATCAGATCGTGGAGTCGGTAGGTGATGGTAGTAGCTGCGTGGTGGACTCGGTGGTTGGGTGCAGGGTTGCGTGGGAGTGCGCCCCCCCTCGAACCCGCTCTCGAATCGCGCTCCACTCAAGGGCGGATAGGGAGCAACCTCGGGAGCGATTTAGGGGACAGTCGGGAGTGATCGCTCCTTGATTGCTCCCTTTCATTCCGGGAGCGAAAATTTAAAAGAGGAAGTGGTGAAGGAGTGATCGCTTCCTATTTTAAATTTTTGTTCCCATTAGCGGGCGAAAAGGTCGTGCGGCGCATGGGGAGGGTTAACCGGCAGACAAAGAGGGATGAGCGGTGGACAGGGAGGAAAGGGAGGGAAGGGGTGGGGGGAAAAGGTTAAAAGCTCCTCTCCCCTCCCATTATTTACCATTTGTCTTTGTTGGAGAGAGCAAGAGAGAGTTTGGAGCTTGGAGTGAGCAAGAGAGAGGAGCTTGGAGCTTGAGTTGAGGAGGGAGATTGAAGGAACTTGAGAAGCTTGCAAGGGAGATTGGAGCTTGGGATTGAAGGCCAAAGAGGTAGGGTCTACACTCTAATCTAGCATTTTTGCTTTTTTTATGTTCGTTGCTAAATAAAAATGTTCTCCTTTCTATTTCCCATTCCTATTCCCCCATTTATTTGCAGACTCAAAACTTCAAACATCATGGGTACATTGTTGAAATTTCTAAGTTTGACACATTAGAAATCCCTACTGCATTATCTGGTTTATTATCTCCTACTTGTTCTTTCCATTAACAAGTTATTTATAAATATAAATACCGAAATAAACACAAATACAACCTTAACACATATACAGATCAACAACTGAAATAACTGGGACAATCACACAAGGGTCACTGTTATTTTTGGACAAACGTCCCCAGAAAAACCCAATGCGGGGAAATCAGTGCAGCAGATATGAGGGTTTTATTATTATGCAGTTTCTGAATACAACTAGGGTGCCAGAAATGGCTCACCCTTCAGAGAATTTCCTTGGCAGAAGTACCTCTCCTCGAAGACAGATATTCTGGCTGATTAGCAACCGGATGATTGATCCCACAGCAACTTCGACAGTTCCTTAGCTGGACAATGAAAGCTGATCCAAGCTTCTCTCTAGAACTGTGTCACCCTCCAGGGACTGCGTCACCCTTTCCTGCTCTGCGTTTGCCTCTTCGCTCCCAATCTGCCCCACGAAAATCCCTCAGCACTGCCTCTTCAGCCCAGCGTCAACTCTGCTAGCCTCTGCACAGCCTCTACTGCCTTTGCGTCTGCCTCTTGGCCTTCTGCGTCAGCCTCTTGGCCTTCTGAGTCAGCCTCTTGGCCCTCTGCGTCCTCTGCGCTGGCCCACTCGACCTCTGCGTTAGGCTTCCAAGTCTTTGTGTTGTCTCTCCGACACTTTCTCTGCCTCTCTGATATGTATTCTCGGCGTTCTGCCGAACTGCCCCTCGCTACAGCAGATCACTAACTCGATTTCTCAGCAAACCTTGCCCAAGTAATCGAATTCTTAATCAACTTGGTGTGTCTCCAACTGACCCTCAATCCTCCTCTTATACTTTTCCTGTTGACGATTCAACGACTAAGATCAGATTTGGCTTGATCCTCGTCATTTAGAACTTTCTCACCCATTTTATATTAATACACATTAATATTTTAATTTTCCTAAGTTTAGATTTAGGAACCCCATTAAAAATATTAATTATTTTAATATCTCTCCATCCGGGTGGAATTTCCCCAAACGAATTCTGGGTCTTGGAGATCTTATATGCCTTAGCCTCTCCACCAATTTTCATGGCTAGAGCACATCCGATGCTACCACAAATCAACACTCCCTCTTAGCGAGGAATGTGTTCTAGTAATGCTCCATCAATGAAACATCAAATTGATCCTTCGCACCAACACCTGTGCTGATGCTTGGCCTGTTGCCTCACATCCCCTGCACTGCTGTTTTCTGTATTGTTACCCATGACACTGCCACTATCACTGGCACATCTACTGCATCTCCCTCTCAACATGTTGCCCATGCTGCCCTTAGCACTGCCATTGCTAACTGCTGCAGTGCAACTCAGTTATCGAGAAGTAGGTAACTGACTTCCCCCAAATACGAACATCTTAGTCCATTTGGAAGCCTCATGATGCTGAAGCTGCCTCTACTACTATCCTATTCACCCTCTGCTGCCACTGCGCTGCTGCAAAGACCTCTGTGCCTCTCACACTGTTGCAACATGTGTTGCGCTACTACAAACTTCTGTAATCTAGCCTTGCCTTGCTGCTCCATCACACTTTGCTCCATCCGACATTTGTCATCATGCTACTGTCATTAATGGCTCCCGTAGCTGGATGTGATCCAAGAGTTTGGGCACCTCAAGGATCCTGCCCCTAGTATGTAGTCCTCTTGACTACAACTCGATATCACCCCACCTCTTCTCTAGAGGTGCATGAGCACTCATGGCATAGTCGTCATCAGCCTCAACCTCTTGCTCCACCTTAGCTGGAGCTGCCTTTGAATCAAAAGCCTCTCCCTTGTTTTTCTTCTTGGGACACTGGGATGCATAATGTCCCAGCTCCCCTCAATGGAAGCACTTAACCTTGGAGACGTCCTTCTTCTTCCTCTTCCCTTGCTGTCTCGCAAATGCTAGAGCCACATCCTCCTCCTCCTCTTTCTTGAATCGACCTTCCTTGCGACTACTCCTTGCCTTGGTCATCCTCCTGATCTCTTCCTGGCGAAGAGCTGGCCACATCTCCTCCCAACCGAGAAGAGTAGCCCTGCCCAAAGTACTTTGAACAAATGTCTCCCATTCCTTGGAGACTGCATTCAGGGCAATCCTGACCATAAATTCTGGATTCGGTGTAGACCCCACGGAAGTAAGCTGGTCGCGAATCTCCTGCAACCGGAGAAGGAATGGATCTATCTGCTCTCCCTTCTGCATTTGATATGACCGCAACTGATTCTTCAATAGCATCTTTCGTTGCACGGAGTAGCCCTGGTATAAGGTGGTCAGGGTGTCCCACATCTCCTTTGCTGTGTTCTTCTCAGCAATATGTGGTATGACATGATCTTTGATCCCGTCTAGGATCATGCACTTCGCCCTTGCCATTGCATCTCATACTTCTCTTTCTCAGCTGGGTCAACTGGGATAGCCACGGTTTTGAAGGCAAAGTCCTTGATGCGATGTCGATCCAAAACTGCGAGGGTCCTGGCCTTCTAGATGACAAAGTTGGAAGCCCCGTCCAACCTGTCCTGATCCCTTAGTTCGTTCACTGCCATTTCAGCTCCTCTTCTGGAATCCCTCTGAGTCTTGACTCCCCTCCTGGAAAACTCCCTCTAAGTCCTGATTTCCCTTCTAGAAATCCTCTGGCCAACTGTCGAGTCGCTCCTCTCCAATCCTCCTTGGAACTGCAACTCGGATCTGGATTCCTTAGCTAGAAATCCGTCGAGGTAGTGATTCCCTCTACCTTGGTCCCGCCTTCTTAGACACTGTTTTGCTTCGATAGAAACAACGCCCCACCATCTCCTCAAATCACAATCTGCCCACAGGTCCCCAAGCCTCGACAACTGAAGAAACTGAGCCTTTCAGGCTCTGTGCAATCTCAGCAAAGGTTGAATCTACACCACCTGGCCATAGCGTCGTTCCTTCCTGGCTGAGAAAGACAACAAGGCACTGCGTAGGTCTGATATGCCCCTCTCTGCCTCTGCGCTGATTGTACTCCTCACTCAAAATGATGATGTAGACTCTGCGTCCCTTCCTCTCTTGGTGCTTCTGCTTTGGAACAACGCTGTCTCTCGGGACAACTGCTACTGCTGCAAATTTCAGATTTCTGTTGGTGCCTTCAGTCCTCCTGTGATCTGTAATCCTTTGATACCATGTTGAAATTTCTAAGTCTGACACTTTAGAAATCCCTACTGCATTATTTGGTTTATTATCTCCTACTTGTTCTTTCCATTAACAAGTTATTTATAAATATAAATACCGAAATAAACACAAATGCAACCTTAACACATATACAGATCAACAATTGAAATAACTGAGACAATCACGCAAGGAACACCGTTATTTTTGGACAAATGTCCCCGATAAAACCCAATGTGGGAAACCGATACAGCAGATATGAGGGTTTAATCATTTTGCAGTTTCTGAATACAACTAGTGTGTCAGAAATGGCTCACCCTTCAAAGAATTTCCTTGGCAAAAGTACCTCTCCTCGGAGATAGATATTTCGGCTGATTAGCAACCGGATGATTGATCCCACAGTAACTTCGACAGTTGCTTAGCTCGACAGCGAAAGCTGATCCAAGCTTCTCTTTGGAACTGCATCACCCTCCAGGGAGTGCGTTACACTTTTCTGCTCTGCGTCTGCCTCTCAGCTCCCAGTCTGCTGCATGAAAATCCCTCAGCACTGCCTCTTCAGCGCAGCGTCAACTCTGCTAGCCTCTGCGTAACCTCTACTGCCTCTGCGTCAGCGTCTTGGCATTCTGCGTTAGCCTCTTGGGTCTCTGCGTCTTCTGCGCTGGCCCCTCAGCCTCTGCGTCAGTCCTGGCTGCCTCTGCGTCAGCCTTCCAAGGCTCTGCGTTGTCTCTCCGACACTTTCTCTGCCTCTCTGATATGTATTCTCGGCCTTCTACCGAACTGCCCCTCGCTGCAACAGATCACTAACTCAATTTCTCAGCAAACCCTGCCCCAGAAAATCGAATTCTTGATCAACTTGGTGTGTCTCCAACTGACCCTCAAGCCTCCTCTTATACTTTTCCTGTTGACGATTCAACGACTGAGATTAAGTCCCTAATCAACAACTAAGATTCGATCTGGCTTGATTCTCGTCATGTAGAACTTTCTCACCCATTTTATATTTTTTTTTTCTACATAAGACTATAACTATTATATTAACAGGGTAACGGTAAATTTACATCATGACCGAGGTCAAGAACTCTGCTCCTGTAGGAGGCAGAACTGTCCAAAACAAACATATTTGTAAACTGTCTAATTTTGTGTCCCTCGCAGGGGATCGATCTCTGATACATAAGACAGTGCAAAAACTCAAAAAAACTAAGGAATACCAAAGATCCCAGAACCTAGTCGCCTTACAGTCGTGCCCAGTGGTGAAGGGCATTCTGCCAAAAAAAGAAGCGTGGGTGGACTTGCTATTCATCAAGGGGCTCTTCTATGATGCGACACCAGCCCATGTCTGGTAATTCCTCTGTCTGAGTCGCGTTCTGAGCAACGGGATCCGGATCAACCATCATCGCTTCCTGTGCTCTGCCCGCTTGTTCATTTGTTTCCTGCTGAGGGGCATTTTCCGCAGCCAACTGAAATGATGAAGAGGGATCCGGGATTGCCCTTGAATTCCCTGACTGTATCCTTATATCTTCTGCTTGGCTTTCTTCCTGAAAAACCACTGTAAAATAGGCAGTGATCCTGGGTCTGTTCAGAGCGCTGTCAAAGGTAAAGATGGCGGAGCCAGTAGTAGGGATGGGTCCGGGCCGAGAGCTAGTGGTGCGAGATCTTCCTCTTCTGCTGCGTGTTGAAGGCCTGTGCCTCCCTGACAATTCGCTGGAAGACGATTCAGTTGGAGCCCTCCTCGGCTGCCCCCTGCGGCTGCCCATCCTTGGTCTCAGACGAGGCATCTTGCTATTGACGACGGCCCAGGTCCAGGATTGCAGCTCCAGAGTACTAACCAATTGTTGGCAGCAACTTTGCCTTCTTGTCGAGCCTCCTTTGCTGAGCTTGGACCCTTCCTTTTGGTGTGCCGAATCTGGATCAGAAAAATCCCTGCTTGTATACGAAACCAATGACCAGACAAAGAGATGAGTTACCGAGATATGTAAATGTAAAGACCAGTTTGAAACACCTAAAAGATACCCGGGTAGGAGAAAAAATAGCTTCGCAGGGATGGCCAAGCCCATCAACACCAGAACCCGTTTCCCCTCATGCTCCCTGGAATTCGTTGCGAGACCGGAGGTAAGCGGGAAGAGCAACAAAGCCAATGAAGTTTCCGTCTCCCCAGGCCCTCCTTTGGCTTTAACATTCCTTGCCATTTCTCGGGAGGCTCCTCCCATAACTGCTACATTGATGGCTCGTGCTCTCTACTGCATGCTGGTGCGTGCGAAGCTGATCTCCTTCACTGCAAATCTGGTGTGCAAGCTGAACCAGTGGCCTTGCAATCCCAAATAACCTTTCAACCGCTTATGCCATGCGCCAGATGCCGTAACCTCTTCACGTTCCTCGTACTAGTCAGGCAAGTGGCATTCTGCCTTGCCCAGCCCCTGTTCCGCCATCTTAATTCTCACCGCAGGCACCCGCATCCGGGGCTCACCCATTTTATATTAATACACAGTAATATTTTAATTTTCCTAAGTTTAGACTTAGGAACCCCATTAAAAATATTAATTATTTTAATATCTCTCCATCTGGGTGGAATTTCCCCAAACGATTTCTAGGTCTTGGAGATCTCATATACCTAGCCTCTCCACCAATTTTCATGGCTAGAGCACATCCGATGCTACCACAAATCAACATATATGGCTTGGCATTTTCTTCTTGCTGGTCCCTTTTTTTGTTATTATGGTGTTGGAGAGTAGAAGGAGGGTTGATCATGATGAAGAGGATGAAGAAGTGGGTTATAGTGGATTTGATGAAAACCCTGGAGAGGAGTACCTTGGTGAGGAGGAAGGGAGTGGAGATGATGAGGGAACAAAATTAAACAAGACCAAACCCCATTGTGGAAATATGTTTCTAGGCTTGAAGCAGAGAAAGGGGGTGGAACCACTAAATTTACATGCCCCCATTGCTAAAACACTTACACAGGTTCATACACCTGTGCTAGAAGGCACTTCTGTGGGAAAAGGCCACGCGATCGAGGTAAACAAATAGGAATCAAAGTTTGTGTAAGTCTGTCAACAACACAAAGAGCCAAATACATAAGGGAAGTGGACGAAGCTCAATACAGATCTAAAAAATCAAAGGGTTTCTTTGAACATAGCTCGCAATCACATGCACAAAGAGCTCCATCAACATCCTCTCGTGGCAATGGATATGGAGGCACAATAACACACATCTCTTTAAGACGTAGAACCATATCATATTTCCTTGACGAAGGGTGTAGGAATGATGTGGATTCAAAAATTTCTCGGTTTCTCTATGCACGTGGGATACCATTCAATGTTCTTCGCTCACCTTATTGGCATGAAATGGTTTTTGCCATAAATGGATCCCCCAAAGGATACAAGAGCCTTGGGTATGACAAGGCCAGAACCGTTGGACTTGATCATGAAAAAGAAAAAATAGCACATTCTTCGAGTAAAATGACAAATTCTTGGAATGAACATGCAGAGTCCATTGTATCTGATGGATGGACAAATGTAAAAGGCAAGCCATTGATAAGTGTTCTTGTTGTGTCTGTTAGTGGTGCCATCTTCCTTTCAGCATATGATTACTCAAACAAGTTCATGCCTGGCATCAACATTGCAGAACTGTTACTTGAAACAATTAAACGTATTGGGCCATACAATGTCATCCAAGTCATCACTGATAATGCTGCTAATTGTAAGGCATCGGGAGCAATTATTGAGGATAAATACCCCAACATATCTTGGTCAGGGTGTTTGGTTCACACAATGAACCTTTTGATGCATGATATTATTAAGAACAAAAACCAACAATACAAATGGATTGGTGATTTGTACAAGAGAGACAAAAAAATGATAAAATTTATTACAAATCATACCAATACCCATGGGATTTTCCGCAATCACTCAAGATTGGAGTTGTTGAAGATTGTGAAGGCTAGATTTGCTTGCTATTACCTCACCTTCAGGCGCCTTTTGAAGGTAAGAAAGTCATTGGCTAGTATGGTATCAAGTCAACACTGGCAGGTATTAAAAGAGAAGGCTCCAAATGCACTTGACAAGCAAGGTTTCGAACAGGTGGAGGAGACTTCTCTTGATGGTTTGTTTTGGGCACGTGTGAGGGAAGTATTGCAAATATAGATAAACCAGTGATTGGGGAGGTGTATGAGCAGATGGATAGCATGTTGGGGCAAATAAAAGATATTGTTCAGGAAAATGATCCCAATTTGTATACAATGGTTCACAATTGTGTGTGTGCATGGTGGAATAAATTTAATGTTCCACTACGTGCCTTGGCATATATCCTTATGCCAAAATCTTGGTTGGGCCAACCTGCACCTGGGGGTGGTGTTAGGATCAAACCCCATACAGATCCATAGGTATCTAAAGGATATATGGAAACATTAGACAAGTTGGTACCTAACAAGGAGGAGTGTGCTAATCTGCGTCTTGAATTAGGGAGATACTTCAGTTGCACTGGTTTGTTTGGTTCTTTGCATGCAATGGAAGATAGAGACAAATTTGAGAGCACGCTCTCACATGGTGGGAAGCATATGGCGGCATGGGACTTTTGCCAAAATTGGCAAAAAAAGTTCTCTCACTGGTTGTAAATACTTCTTCTGCAGAGAGGTGTTGGAGCACCTACAACTTCATACATAATGTGAGAAGAAACAAACTCAATGAAAACCGGGCAAAAAGCTTGGTTTATGTGCACTACAACTTGAGGTTGTTGAGTCATTATTGTGATCGGGCTTATGAGGATCCAACATATAAAATTTGGGACAACAACCCAGAGGACGATAATTTGGAGGATGGCACTATACATCTTGAAGAATTGGAAGCAAAACTTTTGAGAGATGATGATGAAGAAACAACAACCATGCCACCCCCACCATCCAGTAGCAGTGCCAGTGCTCGAGTTCCAACTATTGTTCCTTTGCTGCCGTCGCCTCCATCTACATCCTCATGTGGAGGGCATGTGCCTTCTGGTTATGGTCATGTGACTATGCGGGAGGAGACTCCTAGAAGACCACCACAACCTGCTCAGAAATTAGACATTTCTCGTGGCAAGAGGCCCAAGAATTAGCAATAGATAATAGATTTACTTGTCTTTTCTAGTTTCTAGTAGTTTTTATAATTGTTGACTCTTTCATATTTATTATGATATTTTTTGTCAACAATATATGACAATTTAAGTTTGAAGTTTGAAGTTGGCTATTATGAATATAATTCATAACAAGTAATTAGATAAAATAAATATAAATATTAATTAGGTTAAATAGTCATTAAATTAAGTGAAAAGGCATGTCTAAAAGGTATATAAATGCGGGTCCTCATTGTAAACAATTATCACATATACATTTAAATTATTATTTACAAATACCTGTGTGTATTTTTACATTCAAGTTTCCAAGCTATCAGTTTTCTTGCTTCAACCATAGTTTTTATGCTTTAGTGGTATCAGAGCCATGGCGCACAATATAATGATGCAAGTCTTCGAACGTTGTTTGCCGCACAATGTGCCATTACGTTCATGTCCTGATTGCGTCGAGCAGTTTTGTATTCAAGAAGCATTTCAGTGATTAGAAAAATCAATTGCAGAAGTTAAAGCATGGCGAAAGGAAATCAATAATAATGAAGATACTAGCGACAGTGAAGAAACAAAAAAAAATCAAGATGATGGTCCAAATAAAGTTGATGTTGAAAGTGAAGGAGAAGAGGAGCACTCTAATTCTAATAAATCTGAAATGACCACATTACAATCATCTGAAAATTCCAATTTACATGCAAGTAGTTGTAACACTCACACCACTGATGACGACTGTAACAATCACAATTCCACATAGAATAAAAATGAAAGAAAAAAACCAGTACTTGACTATGACTCTTAGATGGACAAGGATCCATCACCAAACGAACATGAAGACAAAGCGAACACTATATTAAATACAGAGTCTTCTCAAAGTCACACAATCTTGATGCTAAATGTCAAAAGAGCGATGTATGGAAGGCAAGATAAAGAGTCAACTCTGTCAAATGAGAATGCAAGGAATGCTAAGGCTTTGCAGAATGTTGAAGAAGAGCGGGATAGAATGGTCAGAGAAGCACATAATTGTACCATCGAGGCACAAAATAAGACAAGAAAGATAAACCCATCTGTGTCATTCGGTGAGCATCGCAAAACATCCATTCATAGTCCTTACAGAAAAAAGGAAATGGAACTGGAAGGAGGTTGGACAATTGAAACCTTTCGCCTGCAGCTGGATGGTGATGCGACTGAACCAATTTCACCTGTTAGAGGAGAAAATGCAGGCAACACAGATTTAGCCTCTGCTGATGGAGCTTTTATTATCCAACATGAAGAGGGAGAAGGAAGAAGTCCCAGTATTGAAATGGTGGTTACTACTGATTCAGATTCAACTATTGGAGTTGAGAGTTACCATACAGCTTCAACTATTGGAGATTTTGTTTTCCAAGATACAGATCATCACTCGGAATATGAGAATAGGAACAACAATGAGAACAGTAATATTATGTCCTCAATTTCAGTGAGAAGGCACTGTCAAGATCTTCCTACTGTGTCAAAATTAATGCAACTCTATAAAGAATTAGTGATGAAGAAAATAAAATCAGTGTCGCTGCCAGTCGGGCAGTTCTGGGGAATAGTGCACAGCAACAATGTATTCGTTGCTACCACGCTGGGTGCCCCTCACTATGCGATCATGGGGGGGACAATTTGCAAATCAATTCAAGTGCTAGGTAGGGAACTCCTGACACCCTCCGTCATCATTCCTTGCACTGCCAATCGAAAGTCAAGGTCCCTTTTCTCCGACGTCGAGAAAGAAACTAGTCGTGACCTATCACACGAGTGTCGCGTTCATTGGCGTCGTGGAGGTCTAAATTCGTTCAGACATACATTGGGGGAGGATCCCCGGATGGTTCGTGATGCGTCTGTCATCGTGCTGCGAAGTCCGTCAAAACCTGCCGCAATTAGAAAAATTGCCGCCCCACCATTGGCCTCCTGTAAAACGTTGTGACGCCAATACACTGGTTGTTGTTCTGATTGTTGACGAGCCAGCCCACATAAAACACTTGGCGTCTATGACGTGTGAGAAAATTATGCTCGTACCAGAAGCTGCAGCAGTTGGTATGCGGTTGGTAAAGGTAGATACAATGGGAACGCCATTGTTGCCATCGGTCGCATCACCTGCAACCATGGTTCACCGCCTTGTGCCCAGCCACACGCTGCATTCTGCTTCATTGTTTTCACATTGTTTGTCGATCCTGGTTGTCGACGCTTCTTACCAACAGTCCAAAGAAACCCTCGTACCCGTGTATCCCTGCGTTTGTCAACACGGTGTCCGTCGGTCAGTGCAATTGTTTTGTATAAATTGTATATTCTAGACTTCACTTCTGTATGCGAGGGCTTGTTCGACCCCATGTCTCATATTTATTTGCTACGAATGTCTTCAAGTGGAGACCAATTGTTTTGGATTGGACTAAGTGACGTAAATCTCATGGTTCCAGGTCTATGGTACGAAAGCTTAGGGGAAGTCGAGAATAAGTTCGTCGTTGTCGTCTGACACCCCCGTTCACTGTCAACGTCTGCAATTTATATTCAGTTCGGTCGATCCGTTGTGTTCCCTGGTCAACTATATCCGTTGGTTCAATAACTATAACTATCCGATAGTTGGTTTGACCATTAAAAAGCACAATAAACCTAGAAAAGGGAAGAGAAAGAATGAAGGCGAGGAAGAAGAGCAAATCTATTCTAAGAAGGAGCTAAATGAGTTAATAAAAAAGAAAAAAAATAGACTAATGAAAATAAAATAAAATTTAGGCTTGTTAAAAAAAAAATTAAAAAAAATCCAAGGAAATAGTACTGATAAGCTACATGACGAATCGATGACCAGATTGTATACATCGAGAAGACAGACACTAAGTGAAGAAAATTGCTAGCAATATAGCTTTGAGGACAAAGCTTCTGAAGGAAGGGGCTATGTTATGAATATAATTCATAACAAGTAATTAAATAAAATAAATATAAATATTAAATAACTAAATATTAATTAGGTTAAATAGTCATTAAATTAAGTGAAAAGGCATGTCTAAAAGAAATGCCCATTCACGAAAGGACACTTGCTTAGTTATATAAATGCAGGTCCTCATTGTAAACAATTAGCACATATACATTTTATATATAATAAATTATTATTTACAAATCCCTGTGTGTATTTTTTACATTCAAGTTTCCAAGCTATCATTTTTCTTGCTTCAGCCATAGTTTTTATGCTTCATTGGCAATTATAACTCATTGGTAATGAATTATGAATATGATGCTTCGTGAAATTTGAAAGTTGTTTCACTTCATTTCATTTTATAACATTTCATTTCATGGTAGATATTCTTTGTTGTAATGGTTACACTTAGCTTACAAGTACAACTTTTGTGATCAATGATGATAAATGTTATATATTGAAGTTTGAAAGCTTGAAACTCTAAGATTGATGAATCATGAGACATAATGTGTTTTATGTTACTAACTGTGGATATGGTTGATGAAGATTATAATTTCTAGATTATTGATGTTATATGGTTCAATGTATGTTTTTATGCTTTTTATATCTAATTCATCATTCTACATGCTTTTATTGACATATATCCATCAAAATATAAAAAAAATATATTATATAAAAATTCGCTCCCCGATTCGCTCCTGGACTGGGAGCTTCTGAAAATGTCGCTGCTGCTGCCGCTCCCCGTTTTTTTCCCCTGCTTCTAAGTAACTTTGGTTGGGTGCACACACCTTTTCATATCCCTTAAAGAGTTCCTGACAACACTAGTGACATGATGGATTGACAGGGAAGCAAGCAAATTTCATGAGTTGTCATGGCGTGCGTTGGGCATACATGGGATTGTAGGGTGATTAGCCTACTATGGCAGGAGTTGGTAGGAGGAGGTGGCATCAGTAAGTCATCAAATAGGGCATTGTATGGAGACGGTACTCTCTCACTGGTATATTGGACACAGGGGCTACTAAGGATAGGCTTAGTAGTGTCATTGACATTAGCATGTGAGGAGTTAGGCTGCTCAGGTCTATCTGGGTAGAAGATATAGCTCACGTTGTGCAGGGCTTACTAGCAAAGTGGTGGATGTGTTGGCACACGTAGGATGGCATATGATACAGGGTGGTACGACAGTAGGCAATGGTACCTAGGGGTGCATAGAGACTTGCTGCAGAGTCCATTGTTATGCAGAGGGATGCGACCTGATGCATATAGACCCAATTTTAGATCCTAACATCTAATGTTGTATAGGGGTATGTAGTGATGTGCAACAGTATGCAGTGGAGCGCGAAGGTGTGCAATGGTGTGTAGTTGTGTGCGGGGTTGCACTGTTGTGTAGGAGGAGCGGTTCACATCATAGTGCATTACCTCATAGAGTGATAGACACATCGATACAAGGGGGATACCAGTTGATCCAGGATGATGCAACAAGATGTAGCAGGGTTCAACTGTGCACAAAGATATGTGACTGGGTGCAGTTGTATGCCAGGGGACACTAGGATACAAGGTTATATGCAGTAGTGTGCAGGGCTGCACTGCAGTCTGAGGGAGTGCTATTAGTAGGGAGAGTCCTTGACGAGGATGTTAGGCATGCCATTGGGATGGACATACCCAGTTTGGGAGAGCGGATCGGTCACGGGATGAGCCTAGAGCGTCCACACAGGTTCTTGATCATAACCATTGGAACCCACACATCTTCCACTCGTTGGCACCACGTGCAATTGAGGGGAGCCTTGTTGTGTTCAATCCAGACCCATAGTGTGGATAACAGGACTTGGGGGATTTGCCTAAGACAACACTATGAGATTTAGTGCCTCAGGGGCATGATAAATATTCTCTAGGTGAGGAGCAGGGTTAGTGTGTGAGTTGATAGCCTCAGGCTAGGGGATGGGGTGATCCTCTATAGGGGTGGCATACTGTTCATCACCAAGCCTACACCTAGGGCGCTGGTCACGGAGGAGACATGTGCTGCTCTTTCCACAAGGCATGTCGGGATCTTGCATGAGTAGAGGATACCATGTATGATTGAGGCAGTTTTCCAATGGGTGTCCAGGCTCCAGACATTGTATTGGCACATTATTGAGAGGGTGGATGGCAGACTTAGTGGTGATGGTTGGCAGGAGTAGGATGGATCCACATACACTGAGTTGATTGCGAGTATCAAATACCCATCTATTGGCTGCATTCAGGGGGTAGCTATTTGGCACATGTGGTTTCTAATGGTCATTAGTACTACATAGTGGCAGAAACAGGGCAGTTTAGCATGCATTAGATTAGTTCATGATATATGGAGCCTATATATTGATTGCATGCAGGGACTAGAGACGAGGCACAAATGGATTCCAACAATTGTCAAAGCTATGCTGCAACAGGTCTAGCTATGGGATTTGGGGATTTAGTTGGTTGATAGATCACTCTGTCTCTTGATGAGGGGAGTAATGGCAGAGAGTGATCTATCTCACTCTTGGGTTGATACACGGGGGTTCGCGGAGGCCTTCATCGTATGGCGAGGTAGGATTTCCTTGTTGCTACACATGTTCGAAGTTAGCTTTGGATGGGAAGGCTTTGTCATCTTGGAGATGTCTGTGGAGGATGTATTTGGCCTTTATCAGTATTTCACCATCAGGTTCCAAGAGAGGAGGATATGGTATGCGCACGATGGGAAGTCAGATGCAATCAGAGTGGCTCAACTTCAACATGGTGGCATCTTTTTTAGATTAGCATGGGACCCTAGTATTGAGGGATTCATTTATGACAGGATGGTGTACGGATTCAGGGTGAATCAATGGCACATTTGGGACCCCGATATTGTTTGAAGTGATAGTTTCGACGAACAGATAGTGGAGGCACTTGTTTAGGCATTGCTTGAGGATAAGCAATTTTTGGCAGGAAGGACTGTAATATCCCCAATTTTGTGAGCTTGGGAATTTTTCTCAATTTTGGTAAAATATTAATTAAAAGTGGCAAATATTATTTTGGAGAAAGGTGACAAGTATTATTTTATTGGATATTGACGACAAATTTCCGAAGGTCTTGACTCGGCATTAGGCAGGATGGCTTTGGAATTAGGTTCATTAGGCAGTGGCAATTAGGCTCATGAGGCAGTGTTCCAGTCTATGATGAATCTCCTTCCAGTGGTAATTAGGCAGGCCAGTGTAATTAGGTTCATGAGCCCTTCTAGTAGGACCCTTACCTTCTAGATTAGGACAGTTACCTAAAAGAATCAACATAGAATCACGTCTGTATGCCGAAGGTGTTTATTCGGACCTTGTCGTTCAGTTGGGTAATCTCGTTAGGGGGGTTTACCGCTGCTCAGGGCTGTTTACCTTTTCAATAAAATCCCTTGACCTTCTATCCCTTACCTTATAGCTACGATTATCACAGTGACTAGGACCCTTACCTTCCTTATAGGCGGTAAACCAGTCGGTTCATGAGGCAGTGGTAAAGTCTATCATCCCCTCCTATAGGCCACTGTAACCCATTAAAAGCCCGAAGGAGAATACATGACTGATGATAAGCCCTGATTATAAGCCCTGCCCTGATGATGATGAGAAGGCCCTACATTAAGGCCACTGAAGGGGAATACCTAGATACGAGAATCTCAGCAAGCCCGAACCACGTTAGCCTTAGCTTTGTTAGCCTTCTGAATGTCTTTCCTTGGCCCAGAGACTTCACTTATATGTCTTTTATTGGTCCATAGACTTCGGTAACTATGCCTTCCTTTAGAATAGGAGGGGAGTTGCCTGGAAATCGAACCCAGAGTACTGCTATTGGGGTGGGACAGTAAGAGAGCAGCTATGGAGGAGAGACGCCATTAGAGATAAGAGGAGAGACGGTTTGCTGGTAACCCTTCAAGAGAAATCAAAGTATGTATTTCCTTGCCCTCAGAAGCGCAAGCCCCTCCGGGACCTTAGCTTGTAATTTTGCTAGTTCTCTTTTATACGTTTGGCATTGGAAACTGATAATGACTGTTGTTATTTTTTTAAAAAGGAATGAATAACATTTCATTATAATGACTGGAAATGGGCCAGGTCCTTACAAAGTTTAGACTTGTTCTATTTGCTTCTTCCCTCTCCTTACATTGAGTATGGACCTTCTTGCTACCCCTATTATTTACATATATTCTATTGGGAAAACTACAACTATTTATTCTCCAATAAACTCCTGCATATTCTATACAATGATATTGCATAAATGGAGTCTATTAAAACAAACACAATCAGCTACTGCCAGACTCGGCATCATCACCCGCAGGCTCACCCACAAACTTGTTCAGTTCCTCCATTTCAATCTCTTCTTCTTCCTGAACCCTTGCAGCAGCAACAACATCCTCGTCTTCTTATAGAGCCCTCGCAACAGCCTCCTCGACATTATCAGCATTGATGGCCAATGAATTTCCAACCCTGAACACTTCCTTTAAAACTCCAACTGTGCTATCTGCACCTTGATTTCAATATTATCAACCTTCTGCTAGGCGCTCAAAACATGCATGCACAGGCCTTCCATGGTTTTCAACATTAGTTCCCAGTCTTTACCCAACTTAGATAATTGGGCATAAATGACTGCCATGTTTTCGTTCAATTCTTTGACAATTTCCTTAACCACTTGCTTGCAATAGCCCTCCACCAGGGTCTCAACTCTTACATGCCCCGCGCCATGGCCAGACCTCGAGCTTCCAGGACCAACTCCTCTCCCACAACAATTTCTCGCAGATGACATTTTAGTAGCAAGACGCTTCTGCACGATGAAGATGTTGTGGTTAATTGACCAGAGCTAGCTGATGTATATAATGACCTGATCCATCCCGACATTCCTCCTGAGCCTGTCTTTCATAAATGCGAAACAGTGCAAAGTCTTGTCAATTCCTATTCCTTCCATGTTTTCCACCGTCCGGAACTAGAATCGAGCAGTGATGGTTCCTTCATCCCCAAGGGAATTAGTTATATTGCAATTTCGGCGAGAAAACGATGCTCATCGCCCACCTGTCCACATACATAAATAGCCGTCCGACGATGCCATAGCTGTGAATTAACTCACCAACTATTGACCTTGTATCCAAGGTACAACGAAGGTAGCTCGGGGGACTATTCTTCTTAGCTACCATTGCATTGAGACGCCTTGGAGAGTTGGCCTCCTTAACTGCTTCCTTAATGCTCTAACGACCAGTGCCCCCAGTATACAACGCCGTCCAGAAGCCTTCGATTAGGGGATGGGACATGATGTAATATGATGGTTTATGCAAATTCGACCGATTCCTAATATAACTCCCACGTTAGCCTGACTGTCCGCTAGATGGTTGTTGGCGCGCAACACGTGGAACAAGTGAACTTTCTCAATTTTTTTTAACATGTATGTGATCCTTACCACGATTGAGGAAGTTTCCTCTTCTAGGTGAGTGACATTCTCAAGAAGCTTAATACATTTTTGGATGATTAGCTTGGAATCACCCACTATATTCAAAGTTTTGAAACCTTTATCCAAGCATATTTTCACTCCTTGCCAAAGTGCAAGAGCCTTGGCCTGATTGTTGGTTGTAACACCAAGTCCCCGTGCATATTTTACTTATGTATTTTCTTCGAGGTTGATTATTACCCCTCCCGCTCCAGCCTCCCCATCGTTGTTATTTTTTTACAACTCATTGGTGACTATATTCTGGCTTTGGGGCACCACAATTACAAGAATTCGCCATCAAAGTTCTAAGTCAACCCTGCAGCGCTTCTGGTTATGAGTGCAATTGGTCGGTATTTGAGCACATCCACAACAAAAAGAGAAACGGGTTGGAGCATGAGAGGTTGGAGAAGTTGGTTTTCATATACTACAACCTTCGAATGATCACAAAATAATTGCAGCCAAAGGATCTAGATCCAATTTTATTGGATAGTATTGATTTAGAGTCTCATTGGGTTGTGGAGGAGGAATCCCCCTATTTGAGTTGGGTTGATAAAGAGTCTGAGGATCTGTCTAGTTTACCATCTCAAACAGAAACTCCAAATACACCTACCTCACAGTTGCTTCAGTATTTCCATGTTGGCACTAGCTCCTCAAGGGCTTATTCTAGGCGTAGTCGTGCATGAGACTCAGGAATGTTATGAGACTATGACTTATCATTTATGACATATATAATTGAATTTTGAACTTGTTGCCATTTTTGATTTTGATTATCGATTCATGATTTCTTTTCCTATTCACAATCTAAATTTTTTTCTTACAAAAGTCGAATATGCTATGTTGTACTATCATAGCTATGAGATGATGTTATGAATTATTGGATATATTGTCGTTTTATAACTTATAAATATTGGAAATGTCATTAGTTTTTTTTTGTGGTTAAAATTTACCATATGTTAAGTTTTTTTTGTTGTTGGTATTTTGCTGAGCCTTATATAAGTCTTATACGAGTCGTTCTTGATTCGTAGACAAGTCAACGAGTCAATAGCTAAACGAGTCTTATACGAGTTTGAGTCATGCAACATTGGCAATACATCTCTCATACATACTGTTAGCAATATCAAACCTTACTCAACTCAACAACCATCTTTGTATAAGCAACTGGGAATCAAAAGGGTCCTCTGCATCAATGTACTAGTATGTCAAATCAAACTCTAGCAACATATAACTTTTCTACTCACCATAATCTCTTATTGTCAATGTATGCTTCAGATATACAATGAGTGTCAGATTTCTTCAAGGCTACAATTACAACTACTAAAAGATGAAATCCCTAGATAATGTACCTTAGATGCCCAAATGCGCCTTCACAACAAAAACTGACCTTTTCCTTGATGAGATCACAAATTCTGATTTGGAACAAACTCTGATCTTCAAATCCAAGAGTGAATCTTGTCTTTGCTTCCTACAATGATTAGCCTTGTAAACCTCTAATTAGGACTGGGACAGCATAAATATTACCTCAATGATGCACTGTGATTTCGGAGCAGAATTAGCTTATACAAATAATGTTATCACATAACTGTCCTTAATACAATGCCGTAATTGAAATTGGTCAACTGATCACTTGACCTTGAAGACCTCTTACTTGTTTAGAAACCAAGTGTAGAGTAGATTAGGTTTGAATTCTCTTCTTGATAATTACTTGTGAATGTTATCAACTTTCTTATTACTTGTTATGTTCTCTTCATCAAGCAATTATACAAATTTTTAAATCATAATGATCAAAAAGAGACAAGAGACACTAGAAATTAGGCTCCAAGCCAGGGAAAAACCCCATTAGGGGGAAAACCCAACAATCCTTTGTTGATTTGGGGTAGCATCGTATGTGCTCTAGCCATGAAAATTGGTGGAGAGGCTAAAGCACATGAGATCTCCAAGACCCAGAAATGGTTTGGGGAAACTCTGCCTGGTGAAAGAGATATTAAAATAATTAATATTTTTAATGGGTTCCTAAGTCTAAACTTAGGAAAATAAAAATATTAATGGGTATTAATATAAAACTGGGTTAGAAGGTTCTAAATGACATGGATCAAGCCAAATCTAATCTTAGCCGTTGATTAGAGATGTAATCTTGGCCGTTGAAGACTCAACATAAAAAGTATAAGAGGAGGCTTGAGGGTCAGTTGGAGACACACCAGAGTGATCAGTCAGTTCGATTTTCTAGAGCGGGGTTTGCTAAGAGAAATCGAACTAGTGATCAGAGTTGCAGTGAGGGGCAGTGAGTACGAGGCAGAGAGGCAGAGATAGTGTTGGAATACCAACGTAGAAGCAGAGAGGCAGACACAGAGGCCAGCAGTGACTACGCAGAGGCTAGAAGGGCCGGTGTGATCCATGCAGAGGTTGTAGGAGTGACGCAGAGGGCCGGAGACGCTGCGCAGAGCCTCAGAGGGTTGACGCAGAGGGTTTCAGGCTGACGTAGAGGCCAAGAGGGCTGACACAGTGCTTCAGATTGTGCTGGAGAGGGTTTTGTGGGGCAGACTTTAAGAATATCTGCTTCCAAAGAGAGGTATTAGTGCCAGATTTTTTTTATCTCTGTCGGGTGAGCTAGTTTGGCACCCAATGTACTCAGAAAAGCTGCTTAATAATAAAACCCTCAGAACTGCTGCAACGATTTTCCCAAGTTGGGTTTTTCTGGGGACAATTGTCCAAAAATAACGGTGTCACTTGTGTGTTTGTCTATTTCGTTCTGCTGTTGAGAAGTAGATGGTTGAGACTGTATTGTGTTTATTTCAGTGTTTATATGGTTAAATAACTTGTTAGTAATTAAATAAGTAGGCTAAATAAACTAGAAAATACAGATAAAATTTCTAACAGGTAACACTTAAAAATTTCAACATGGTATCAAAGGGTTGCAGATCACAAGAGAGTTGAAGGTGCCAGCTGAATCAAAGAATTTGTAGCAGAAACCGCTGTCCTGAGTGACAGAAGCTGTTCCTAGGCAGAAAGTAGCAGAGAAGGGTTGACACAGAGGGCCTGCGTCATCAATTCGAGCCAGAGAGAGGCCAATACAGAGGCAGAAGAAGGCGGAAGAGGCTCACAAAGAGCCACGTAGAGACCAGGAGGTTGACGCAGTTGGCCAAGGGAGCAAATCAGCCTTCTCTAGATTGCACAGAGCCTAGAGGCTCAGTTCTTTTGTTGCTGGGGCATAGGAAGCTGTGGGCAGATTGCAGAGAGTGAAGCTGGTGGGGTGCTGTTGTTGCCGAGACAGAATGGTACCTAACGGGGCAAAACCAAGGTAGAGGGAGTCACTACCTAGGCAGATTTCTAGCCAAGGAATCCAGATCAGTGTTGCAGGTGCATAGGAGATCGGAGAGGTGCGATTCGACGGTTGGTAGGAGGATTTCCAGGAGGGAAATCGAGACTCAGAGGGAGTCTAGCAGAGAACTTCCAGGAGGGAAGTAGAGACTCAGAGGGAGTCCAAGAGAGAACTTCTAGGAGGGAAGTAGAGATTCAGTGGAGTCGAAAAAGGAGCAGAGAGATGGCCATGAATGGACTGAGGGATCAGGATAGGCTGGACGAGGCGTCCAACTTTGTCATCTGGAAGGCCAGGATCCTATCCGTTCTAGATAGACATCGCATCAAGGCCTTCGCCTTGAGAACTGTGGCTATCCCAGTCGACCCAGCTGATAACGAAAAGTATGAGGATGCGATGGCCAAGGCGAAATGCATAATCCTTGATGGGGTCAAGGATCATGTGGTCCAACATATTGCCGAGAAGGAGACAACAAAGGAAATGTGGGATACCTTGAAGACATTGTATCAAGGCACTTTTGTGCAGAGGAAGATGCTACTGGAGAATCAACTGTGGTTGTACCAGATGCAGAAAGGGGAGAAGGTAGATCACTTCCTTAGCAGGTTGCAGGAGATCCAGGACCAACTGCCTTCCATAGGGGCCACACTGGATCACGAGTTGATGGTGAGGACCGCCCTAAATGCAATCTCCAAGGAGTGGGAGACATTCATCCAGAGCATTATGGGCAGAGCGAATCTTCCAGATTGAGAAGAATTGTGGGCAGCTCTTTGCTAAGAAGAGATCAGACGGTTGACCAAGACGGGAAGTAGTAGCAAAGGAGCCCGGGTCAAGAAAGAGGAGGAAGAGGATGCAGCTCTGGCATTTGCGGGGGAGAAGGGGAAGAGGAAGAAAAAGGACCTCTCCAAGATAAAGTGCTTCAACTGTGGGGAACTGGGGCATTATGCAAACCAATGTCCGAGGAAGAAGAATAAGGGAGAGGCGTCTGACTCCAAGGCAGCACTAGCGAAGGCGGAAAAAGAGGTAGAGGATGATGACAATTATGCCATGAGTGTTCATGTACCTCTAGAGAAGAGGTGGGGTGACATCGAGTTGTATTCAGGAGGACTACAAGCGATGAGGGGCAGGATTCTTGAGGTACCCAAACTCTTGGATCATATCCGGTTACGGGAGCCCCGAAGTGACAGTAGCAGGATGGCGGATGTTGGTAGAAGCAGATGTGGATGAAGCGGCAGAGTGCTAGAGTGCAGTAGTCCCTGGCAGTGCAGAGAGGGTTGCAACAATGTGAGAGGCACAAAGGAGGTTGCAACAATGCAAGATGGCACAAATAGGTTTGCAGCACTGCGAGAGGCACAGAGTTATTGCAACAACGCAAAGGCAGTAGAGGAAGCACAGCATAGCGACAGAGAGAGCTTCAACATCGAGAGCCTGACAAGGAAGTCAGTAGTTGGGGGGATCAGTTACTTACTTCTGAGTAACTGAGTTGTAGTGCAACAATAGTAGTGGTAGTGCTATGGGAAGCACGATGCAGCATGATGAGAATGAACTATAGTGCAGTGCAGCGCTAGGAGAAAGGACCAGCAACATCACGGATGCAGAGGGAGCTTCCGTACAGATGTAGTAGTGGCAGTGGCAGAGCCATGGGCAGTAGTTAAGGATGCAACAATGTAGAGGATGTTGGGCAGGGAGGCCTAAAATCAGCAATGGTATCGATGCTGTATAATCGGGGTGATGCTCAGTGGTGGAGTATTACTAGAGCACATTCCTCGCTAAGAGGGAGTGTTGATTTGGGGTAGCATCAGATGTGCTCTAGCCGTGAAAATCGGTGGAGAGGCTAAAGCACATGAGATCTCCAAGACCTAGAAATGGTTTGGGGAAATTTTGCTTGGTGAAGGAGATATTAAAATAATTAATATTTTAAATAGGTTCCTAAGTCTAAACTTAGGAAAATAAAAATATTAATGGGTATTAATATAAAACTGGGTTAGAAGGTTCTAAATTACATGGATCAAGCCAAATCTATTCTTAGCCGTTGATTAGAGATGTAATCTCGGCCATTGAAAACTCAATAGAGAAGGTATAAGAGGAGGCTTGAGGGTCAGTTGGAGACACACCAGAGTGATCAATCAGTTCGATTTTCTAGAGCGGGGTTTGCTAAGAGAAATCGAACCAGTGATTAGAGTTGCAGCGAGGGGCAGTGAGTACGACGCAGAGAGGCAGAGATAGTGTCGGAAGACCAGCGCAGAAGCAGAGAGGCAGACACAGAGGTCAACATTGATTGCGCAGAGGCCAGAAGGGCTCGCGTCATCCACACAGAGGCTGCAAGAGTGACGTAGAGGACCAAAGAGGCTGCGCAGAGCCTCAGAGCACTGACGCAGAGGGTTTCAGGCTGACGCAAAGGCCAGGAGGGCTGACACAGTGCTTCAGATTGTGCTGGAGAGGGTTTCGTGGAGACTTTCAGAATATCTACTTCCGAAGAGAGGTATTATAGCCAGATTTTTTATCTTTGTCAGGTGAGCCAGTTTGGCACCTAGTGCACTCAGAAAAGCTACTTAATAATAAAACCCTCAGAATTGCTGCACTGTTTTTCCCAAGTTGGGTTTTTTCCGGGGACAATTGTCCAAAAATAAAGGTGTCACTTGTGTGTTTGTCTATTTCTTTCAACTATTGATCTGTAGATGGTTGACACTGTATTGTGTTTATTTTAGTGTTTATATGGTTAAATAACTTGTTAGCAATTAAACAAGTAGGCGAAATAAACCAGAGTATAGATAAAATTTCTAACAGGTAATACTTAGAAATTTCAACATCCTTCTCTTATAGAATGAGATCAAAATGAGATATCTAAGACCAAGACAGACTTCTACCCCTCCAAGTCACCTCCACATTCAAAGTCAACTTCGATCAAACTGCTTCAGATATAGTCAAGCTTTTGAAATTTGGACTTGCAACAAAGAGGGCTGAAAATGTGTCTGCAACTACTTCAAAGACCTCGACCTTATTCACAAAAATTATCCTCGACTTATGCAATCTCTTCTTTTATTTCTTAATGCAATCTCTTCTTTTATTTCTTAATGCATTCCTGCTTTGTTGCAGTAGACATGTGATGAGCGAGCGTGCTTCAAGGTGATCAAACTATATTCTATATATATTTGTCCACGAGGTCGAATAGGTGGCTTTAGGAGGACTAGGTCGACTTGTTCCAAGGAGGGCCAACTTGTTCATTTGGTGGACATTAAGACTCGATAAAAAATCAATTTTCTTTTTCTCATAAATGTCCAAATGGGACATGGCTCAAATAATTTTCTTTTGACTTATAATAAATTCTTTGACTCTTCTGACTCTTTTAAGCATGAAGAACATGCTTTGACCATAATGAAATAATATAATAAATTTATATTACATTATGAAGACCGACTCTAGTTACAACTTCAACATTCCCTCTTAACTAGGGAGGTATTCATAATGACTCAACAAGATAATTTCAAGTTGAAATATTAATATAAGAAAGGATCCAGATTGATAAGCATTAATGATGATTACATCATCATAACCAACATTGAAAAACTACCAAGGCATTGACATGTACGCTCTATCTCTCCATTAGATCAGAGCACAATGCTAGGAGGCATTAATTTGGACACCACTACCTCTCAAGGCACATACCCCACTCGGGTGTTTCGAAGGTATGACCTCACAAGACTATTTCCTAATCTCAATGAAAATATCCTGTGAAGCTGTTAGAAAGATTCTGAATGGTAGAATGCAAGTCCCTAGCCACACCGATGGGGATGAATTTCAAGAAGCTATGTGAAGATGATGCTGGACCCAATTTGGCGAATCCCTCTTAGTATATACAGTTGATAAGGGCATTGATGTTCCTTGTGAACACTTGCCCGAACATATGCTTTGCAGTGAACAATTTGAGTCAATTCATGATTGAGCCCCTTTATGCACACTGGATTGCTGCTAAGCAAATACTGAGATATTTGCATGGGACGATTAACCTTGGTCTGAGATATTCCGCTGGAGATATACGATTTCATGGGTACACTGATGCTGATTGGGCATAAATGCTATTGACAGGAAGAGCACATCTGGATGTTGCTTTAGTTTGGGGTTCAACATGATATCTTGGATGAGCAGGAAACAAAAGTCCGTAGCTTTGAGCACGATCGAGGCGGAATATATTGCTGCTAGCATGGCTAGTTGCGAGTCAGTATGGTTGAGGAAGCTCTTTGGAGAGCTATTTGAGAAGGTCTTGGATACTATCGTCATATATTGCAACAACAAGAGTGGGGTCTGATTAGCAGGGAATCTCGTATTTCCTGACAAGTCCAAGCATATTGAGATCATGTATCATTATATTCGAGACATGGTGTAAAGAGGAGTGAGGCTCCATCACATTTCGACTAATGAGCGAATAGCGGATATACTCACCAAGGCTTTGTCAAAAGGGAAGTTCTTGGTCTTCAGAGAACAACTTGGACTAATGGATGTGACCCTCCTGGGTAAGGGTCTTGACTGATCGAGAAGACTAAGTGTGCTCTTCCCCCCTGTTGAGCTCCCAGGGTGAGGAATGGAGCAGTAAGGGCTCCTAGGGTTGAGGGAACTCTGGAAAATAGGATAGGGTGTGATCCTTACCCCTATGGTAAGTCGATCTCGCCTATTGTTGCTTTGATAGAGTATACCCTAGTTGGCATCCTACCCACAAGTTGGGCTTGTTGGGATTGGTCCTCCCCATCTGGCCAATGGGTTGAGGTGACTTGAGATAGGGTGTGATCCTTACTTGGCCAGGTAAGTTGATCTTGCTCAAGTCTTGGGATGTAGGTGTTCTACCATTTGACTCTTAAGGGTCTAGACTCTAGATGGAGGATCAATGGAAAAAAGGACAAAGTGTGATTCTTAAGTCGATCTCGCCTATTGTCACTAGACGAAAGGGCATAGTATGATCCTTAAGTCGATCTTGCTTATTGTTACAGGTCAATAGGATAGAGTGTGATCCTCGCCTTTGCGGTAAGTAGATCTTGCCTATTGATAGAGGGTGGTAGCTTTATCTGCCATATGATGTCAAATTCTTCTTCTTTTAGATTTGAGTGTTCAACAAAGATGAGTAGAGATGAAATTTGACAAATGATGATGATGAGAGAGTTGAGATAAGATTCATGATGCAGTGAAAAATTTCTGCCTAGTTGAGAGGGAGTGTTAATTTGGCAGCTCAGGGACAAATTCCTTACTTTGGACAACCTTCCTCATCAAGAAAGACCCCTCCTAGCTCTTGGAAGAATTTAATTTGGTTAAAGAAAAATATATTTTTAATGTGAAAACCCACATGTGCACAAGAGTACAGGTCGACCTAAAGGATAAATTGGTACTCCAAGATCACATATAAATACAAGTCAAGCCATCCTCATTTGGACACACATCACTCACACATCTTCTTCTTCTCTTGGAGGTTCATACAATCTGAAATTGCAGGTCTTCTTTTCACATGTGCGAGTAGAAGAGAGAGAATTTCAGGAGGGCCGAAATTTGTTCTTGACCAGCCATTGACCAATGTTGACATTTTGGAGATTGGGCATAGTTTGACTTGGTTTGACTTAACATTTTTTACGATTTTTTGTGCCGCATTCTTTGGCATAAAGATTGAAGTTTTCTTGGCACTTTGATTGCAGTTGACCGCAAACTTTGACCGCAGATTTGACAGTTGACTTTCTCTCTTCATTGACCAGGTTTGACTGAGTTGTTTGGGACTGTTTTGACCTCATTTTGACTAGCTTTCTAAGCTGCATTTTTGGGCAATTGACCGAGCTCTTATGGAGGAGTTTGATCACTGACTTTTGGACTGGTTAGGGCATCTTTGATTGCTGTTGACTTTGACCAGATTTGACTTTTGGGCTCATCTCTTGGATTTTTGGATATTGGTTGTTGGAAAGTCAAAGCTATTGACCTTTGACTCTTGATTGGTGAATTGGATCATTGTAGTCATCTTGCTGAACATTTTATGACAATTTAATAAGAAGAAGAATTTGAAAGGGTTTTCCCTGTTGTGGGTTTTGCTTGGACTTTGACCAAATCCTAGTGTCTCTTATTTTTCTTGATTGTCTCTTACTATTCATTGCATTTACTGTTCTATCTGCAATTGCTATTTGTTATTGGAAGATTGAATTGATTGCTAATTGAAGAAAGGAATTGGACTAAAGTAATTGTAACAACACAGAACAGTGGAAAGTTAACACTCTGATATGCCTTTTACTTTTTGATAATGCTTTTATATGGTGCATAGCTCAAGGATCAAAGCTTGCTCTTTATGATATAACATTTATTTATCCCTTAAGATGAGTTAGTTGCTTGCTCTTCAAGGTTGGGACATGCAAGGGTTCTTTATAATGAGATGGAGCATTTAGTCTTAGGTATCGGGTGATCGCTAATGAGGGGGTTGGAGCTCATGATAGGCTTTTGTGTACACGCTAATTATGTTGCAACAATCTTTTGCATTTTAACTTTTCCTTTTCTTTTGTTGTGGCCATCTTATGCTTTTTCATTCTGGTAGCTCCATCAACCTTTGGGGAAAACTTTTTCAGCCCTACTCAAGGATGTAGATGTGTGAGTGTGAATTCCCAATGGACCAATGACGATTAACTTAAAGGATGGAGGTGGTATCAAGGGAATGATGAAGGATCTTACGTATGAAATGTTTACAGACACACTTCTTGAATCCAACTTTTCGAAGTAGTGCCCCCTGTAACCCTAAGACCTTCGAGCAATGGGAGTTTCCTGAATAGTGCCCCTCTTATAACCTTGAGGCCTTGGAGGAGGTCGCACTGCACTAGGCCTAAAGTCTAACCTCCCTGGTAAGGTGAGAGAACAAGTTTATAGTCAAGATCGATCAATTATCCAGATTACCCTTTTATCCATTTTAAAATGCCCAAAATATTAAGTAGAAGCCCTTGATTGCAAAATGGCTAAAGTACTTGCTGAGTGGTAGCCCACCCTCATTCAAGAGGATTTCTGGATGGTGAGAGGTGCATGAGAGGTGTAAATTAGAGGAATGTGGCATATCATTATCACTGAGGAATGTGTAGGGCTGTTGGCTGTCCAAGATAGGAGAAAAAGTTTTCTTATAAGGTTACCCATTTTGGCGGGTAATAATTACCATATATGAATTCAGAGTGTGTACAATTCAATAAAAAATTGTACTGAAAAAAGATCAATTGAAAACACATTTAGAAGAATCTGTCTTGTTAATACAGAGAGAAAAAACATGCAAATTATATAAAATTCCAGATACTTTTTTAATCTAAATAGCCAAAAACATGCATTAGAGAAAATAAAATTCTTATAAGAAAAAGGAAAAAATGAAATGATAAAAGCTAAAAGGAAAAATTTAAGAGGGCGTGGTTGTGTGCAGAGCTCTTTCAAGTTGTATTTTCGTTTCACAAACTCATATTTTATGGATCCTTTGTTTAATTAGTAATTTACTAATATTATATGTTCTTAATAGTGGTATGCTTTTAGCAAAATAACGATACAACATTCTATGGAGAATAATGAATTTGAAATAGTTTGCAGACGTGTGTGACATTCATGGCATTAAAACCCAAATCTTAAAAGGTAGAAAAATAGAAATGCAAAAGATGCCCTAGTTTGTGCACTGCGCAGGAACTAAAGATTGAGTTGAATAGAATGTAGGGAAATGTGGGGCATGGAAAAAATCAGTAGAGCTACTGATGATGTTCGTAGCATCAAATAGGAACTTTTGCCCAAGTCTAGTATCAGAAATGTGGAACTCGTCCAGAAAGGCCCTTTCTCTTTCTACTTCACTTTAATTAAAGTTAGTTATTAAAACGAAGAGTCTTTTATTAATAATTTAATTAATATCTAATAAAATTTAAATTATTTGTTGAATTTTGTAGCTATGGTCAGTCTTCATAATCAAGTTTTAGCCCCCCAAATATTTAAGAAATGATAAATATATATGCGGATTCCAAGTTGGCCTCAAACGAAGAAAATTTGAATTTTAAAGTTATGAATTTTCCCTCCAAAATATAAGGTCGACTTCAAGTCAGCGCTAGTGATGGGCGGCACACCAATTCAGCACATTCGACCACTGTTTATTGGCATTCGTCCTCTCCATTTAGGCACAAAAATTTGGATCACATCGGAGGCTCAATTCAGATCATCTGAGGCACAAATTCAGATCTCATTAAGGGCGAAAATCTGAGGCAGAAAGAATGAAATCTGAGGGAGACCTAAAGGCTAAATTTGAGGCAATATAGAAGGACAAATTCCTTGAGGCAGGACGAAAATTTCTGACGCAAAACTGATTGAGTTTCTGAGGCTATTCATGGGCAGTTTGGCCATGTTTGGCCTCGGCTTGGTTACTGGTCTATTGTATTTTATTTGACTTGAAAATTCACATTGTATTTCTTGTTGAATGGACAAATTTCTCTAAGAAAAGGTTGTTGGGTTTTTCCCCCAGTTTGGGATTTTCACAGGATAAATTTTCTCTTATGTTTGGCTGTCTCTTCATGCTTTTACTGTTATTAGTGTTTTAATGTCGAAGATTTCCTATGTATAATTGCTTAATGATGATGTGACACAATAAAAATAATGAAGATATCATTGGAAGTAATTATCAGTCTAGGAAATCTTGAAAACTCAACATGGTTTCAGAGCTTGGCTGGAAGAGCAACCTCATAGGAGCAACTAAGAAAAGCCCTAATCTGAATCCTGTAGCCATAGTTCAAAAACCTTAGAACAACTGAAGTGAAATCATGATTCTGATTAAGCAAAAGGATGAAATCCTACTTATGTTGTGGAAGGATCAAAGTCTTATTCTTTTAAGGGTCGAATTCTGTTGAGGAGCAAAAAACCTTAGTTTGATAGGAGAGGGTCGAAAGGCCTTAGGGCTGATCTCAGGAAGGCTGAGAAGGCCTTGTTACCGCTCAAATTAGCAGGAGGTCCTAGAGGGGAACTTGCTAGGTCAAGAGCAACAATGATGCTAAAGCCCACTGTCACCACAACTAAAGCTTCCTACTCTTTATAGACTCTCACTGATGGGAGGAGACTTGATATATAGAGAATTGCTTATGAAGGATAGATCAACTAAGATGGATGTGAAGTGATCTCAGGGATCCTTTCCTAGGGGAGACTCAAGAATGGGACTTGCTTGCTTCTTAAGCAAGGTACAAAGTTTTCTAGGAAAAGGGGATGAGGATTTAAGGGCTAGGTTTAAGGAGTATGAATTGTAAAGGAGCTTCCCAATCCCTAAAATCCTTATGGAACTTGGTTTCCCAAGTGGTTTTTGAAGAATTAATTTTGATGAGGTATGGGACCACACGGGACCAAGTGGACCCAAGCTAGGTCAAGAGGAGGGAGTTTAGCAACCAATGATGAACTTGACCTAAACAAGGAGGAGAAGGGGATCGAAGAAATGATTTTCACTTAAAGGTGCAAAATGATCCCTATGAGGAACTAGCCTAGGGAAACTTAGGGCAAAAACCAATCTCGAGGCTAGGGCTTGGGATATCTCACAACCCCATCGTCGGAATTCCCTCAAATTTGGAGGAGGCCTAGGAGACACACCAACACAGTAGAGGCCAAGAGATTGAAGTTTTTCTATGGGTGGTTTGTTGGGAAAATGATGCCCTAGGAGCCCTAATGTAGCTAGACCTAGAATAAAGAAGGAGAGGTGAAGAAAAATGGTTCTTTAAGTGATCACCTTATGGTAGACTAGTGCCTAATCCTTTGGGGAGATTGGAGTCAAGAAGAATATGAGAATGGACTTCGTTTCTAGGTCAAGGAGGCTTCAAGGACAATTTTGCTTTCATTAGGGCAAAGGAGAGTGATCTTAAAGCTTTTACACTTCGTTTTGCAAGGTAAGATGGCTTGTCAAGATAAATTCAACCATAGAATTATCCCTAGGAGAATTCATTCAACATACATGGCCCATACATAGAGAGATGCTATATAGAAACATAATTTCACAATTTCGCAGTAAATGCATGCAACAATTAGCTCTAGTATAGTGAAAATCTCATCATCAATGAATGTGACAAAGTAAAATAAGAGAATATATCCAACCACCAATAAACTTGCCAATCAAGAAGCTCCAAGATAAGAAAAGACAATCCATACATCAAAATTCATCCATGCTCCAAAATTTCGTCCACCAAGAAGGAATAGCGAAAATCTCAAGAGAGATACAAGTCCAAACCAAGTGATGATGAGAAATGAACTCTCATCATTTGTATTTATACACTCCTAATGAGTTCGATTTAGCTACTTGAGCCTACATTAGCCCCTAAAATAAAAATAATGTGCAAATAACTAACTTTTGGTGACAAGCCCACCAAACTAGCTCATAAACAAAATAACAAGCCTCTCAAGAGGTCGAATGATCAATAATACATGTCGTTGGGCTCTCTAAGAAGCCTGATGAAGTCCATAAGTGCCATAATGATGAATAGGACTTCCAAAAGTAATGGACAAGGGGTTGGCCCCTTGTTCTCCACATAATAAACCTGTGGTGCTCCCAATGGGTGTGAGGGCACATAAGTGACCTCATGGGTCTCCAAGTAAGTTGAAGATGCCTGTAGACCATTTGTAAGGGCTCAGATGATAGTGTAAGTGATGCCACATCAGCATACAAGTCTTGGGTCATCTGCTAAGTGTATGGTACAATTGTGGGGCTGCTTGGGCAAAGGTGAACCAAGTGCATCTTCCTCGTCCAATAGGTGAATCTCAAGCAATCTCTGAACATCTCTGGGGATCCATGGAGTGTTGTCTACTGTTGCGGTGGCCCATGGCTCTCAATACACACCCTACATGTATTTTGACATGACATTTGAAAGGGCATTCATAAGTTTACAATGAAGAAGAGGTTGAGTTCCTCATCAAGTTTTGAGACTGAAGTTCTCTTGAGAAGAATTGAAGTAATCTTTGTAAAGGAAAAAATTATTGCTACTGTTATAATGTTTTTGAAAGTTGAATTGGTTCAGAATGAGACAATATTCAATTGATAATGCATAGTTGCAATAAGAGGCATGAAAATTCTATGGTTTTGGGCATGGAAATAAAATTTGAATATGGCAAAGTTTGTTGCAAAAGACTTGTAGTTTTGGATGTGAAAGCACTAGGGTTTGTGGATAGAACCCTTGAAGTAGACCTAGCTCAATGTTTCCATTGAAAGAAGAAACCCTAGCTCATGCAAAGAAGGAAGGAAAGTAACTGTTGATGAATACGGGGATGATGAGTTTGCAGATTTTGATGATTTCTGCAAAATGGCAAGGATTAAGAGGGAGTTGACAATTCCCTTCAATCGATCAAAATATATGTACCTTATATCTCTCTTCCTTGATTATTATTGTTGTTGTTTTACTATTAGTTAGCCTCTTGTCTTTGTTTGTTATGCTGTGCTGTAATTTTTCTTCCATGGCCTCCTAGTGAGGATTGCAAGTAAATCGTGAACGCTACCTAGGTTTTGGCAGGAAATGGAAGTACTAGAAGAACAAAGCAAAGTCTGTGACAAGAGGATTGCCAAGATGACCAAAGAACAAGAGTGGTAAAGTTATGATTGAGCCAAGCCATGTGTTGAGTGCAGCTGCTGGGATTCACAGATTCAGCTTGGGGATCTGCTAAGATAAGCAGTAAGCTGGAAACACTACTGAAACAAAATATATTGCATGTTGCTTGGCAAGTTGTGAAGTAGGGTAGCTTCAGATTGTTTGATCAAGTGTGGAGATGACTGTGGTGATAGGTCAAAGCACGTGGAGCAGTGAGGCTCCTATGTATTTCTATGATCAAGTTGGTTGCTAACATTCTCACAAAGCCTTTGTCCTTGGATGAAGTTGGTGTACTTTTGGGACAAGCTTGGAGTGATTGAGAATGTTTCCCTTGGTTAAAGGGAGTGTTGATGTTGTAGCAACTATGGGCGAAGATTGCTCCCTTGGTCATGGGGTTTGACCTGGAAGCCATGGAGTTTGGTTGAGGAGATTGGCCCTATAAGCATCGAGGCCTGGATTGCTCTCTTAGGTCATGGGGTTTGATCAGGAAACCATGGTTTATGGTTGGAGAGATTGGCCTTGTTAGCATGAAGGCCAAGATTTCTCCCTTAGGTCATGGGGTTTGATCGGGAAACCATGGTTTATGGTTGGGGAGATTGGCTCAGTAAGCATCAAAGCCTAGATTTCTCCCTTGGTCATGGGGTTTGACCTGGAAGCCATGGAGTTTGATTGGGGAGATTGGTTCATTAAGCATCAAGACCTGGATTGCTCCCTCGGTCATGGATTTTGACCATGTTGCAATGGGGTTTGGCTAGTGGGTTAACCTTGTGCCTTATATCATTAGTTAGGGATTTACCAATTCAATGATGTGACGGCATGTGGGAATGGTAAATGGGCACCAGGTTTCACCATGTGTTAAGTGGGGTTCTTGACATGTCTCCAAGTGACGACTTGTTGAGCTGGTGACCTAGGACTAGTGAGTGACTAGTTCCTCCTTTGATGTTGATGCGAGGATGCTTTCCACATAGTTTCGGTGTTGAACATGTGGTGGAACGATTCATCAACATGGATGAGCACATTTAACCTTTTCTTGGAGTAGAGAAATTTTCAACAAGTAAACACCTGCGGAAGTCGTTATGAATACCTCCCTAGCTAAGAGGGAGTGTTGAATTTTGTAGCTATGGTCAGTCTTCATAATCAAGTTTTAGCCCTCCAAATATTTAAGAAATGATAAATATATATGTGGATTCCAAGTTGGCCTCAAAAGAAGAAAATTTGAATTTTAAAGTTATGAATTTTCCCTCCAAAATGTAAGGTCGGCTTCAAGTCAGCCCCAATGAAGGGACACACCAATTCAGCACATTCGACCACTATTTATTGGCATTTGTCCTCTCCATTTAGGCACAAATTTCGACCACATTGGAGGCTCAATTCGGATCATCCGAGGCACAAATTCGGATCTCTTATTAAAGATGAAAATCTGAGGCAGAAAGAACGAAATCTGTGGGAGACCTAAAGGCTAAATCTGAGGTGGTATAGAAGGACAAATTCCTTGAGGCAGTCCGAAAATATCTTAGGCATAGTTGATTGAGTTTCTGAGGCTATTCATGGGTAGTTTGGCCAGTTTTGACCCGGGCTTGGTTATTGGTCTAATGGATTTTATTTGACTTGAAAATTCAGATTGTATTCCTTGTTGAATGGACAAATTTCTCTAAGAAATGGTTGCTGGGATTTTATCCTGGTTTGGGGTTTTCCCAGGATAAATTTTGTGTCTCGTGTTTGGCTGTCTCTTCATGTTTTTACTGTTATTATTGTTTTAATGTTGAAGATTTCCTGTGTATAATTGCTTAATGATGATGTGACCAGTGTTTTTAAAACTGGAACCGGTGACCGAACCGGTCCACCTAGCTAACCGGTTTACCGACCGGAACCGGTCTAACCGGGACTGGTTTGGTCTAAACGAACCGGTTTTTAAAAAATACATTAAATAATTAATTTTTAATGAAACAAAACTATTTTTAAGATGTAAAACCATGATTCCAAGCCAATAGAGACAAAATATGCAAAGTTTGCTCATTTATATACCATGCAAAGGTGAATATATCAAAATGGCACCGAGTGCAATACATATCATCGACAAAATAGCAAAATACATAAGAAATGAGGCTCTAAATGGCCTATAAAGTCCAAAAACAATGCTGCAAGCTATGAGGCCATTGGCCTACTACAAGTCTACAGTGTACACATGATCAATCATCAAGTCCATCACCACTACTAGACACAGGATCATCATCAGGAGCTACATAGACATCATCTGGTTCAGAGTCTGAGGATGCCTCAGCACAAGTCAGAGTAAGGTCTGAGTTACCTATGTGTTTGAGACTGAGTCGTGAAAGAAGTTCAAAGCCAGATCTCTGTAATATTGTTGTGTAATCTGAACTCTCCTAAAAGGGCCTAATCTAGGCCTTGTTGCAGATATTTTCTAGCAGAACTTGATCAAGATATTTAAAACATATTGATGACACCTTGTTGATGGACTGACGCCAGCAACCTGTGGAATAAAAGGTTCAATCACAAAGCAAAGATGCATGACAAGAATTTATTATACAGGAAAGAAGTAATGAATTAGTCATGAGAATGCAGACCTACAAAAAGATCATTGAAACAAAGCCAGAAATCAAAGTCCAAAACATATTAAAGAAGGCCCGTCGTGAAGTTTACAAACAGATTTTGAATTGCACTGTCAAGTACCTCATTTCTCTTTGAGATTTATTTTGTGCTTTTTTGAAATACAAATCATTTCATAGTTTGAAGGACTCTAAGATCTCCATGCAAAAGACATTACAATGATGGGTAGCTCAGCATCTCATAACTCACAGCCATAAATGAGTCTAACAAAATTATAAGTCTGCAAATGAAAGGTATGCATCATGGCTTGATTTACCCACAGTGACCTTAATCAATATTAAAGATTTTGCTTTGGCATCATTCTTAAAAAATTTCAAGGCTTGGAATAAAAGACATGTATCAAGAGGTTGATTTCACAAGAATATGATCAGTCAGATCATAGAACTGTCAATCTTGTTGAAGATTGGCAGCTTCGGTCAGAATTTCGTTAGCAAATTAATGGAGAAACTTAATATTTATGACTTTGGCCAAGTCAGCCTCGTAGAAGACAAGTTGGCCCCACATTTCTGACCAGCATTGACTATCTTGATTGACTTGTCCATAAACCGGCCGGTTTAGGACAAAACCGGCCGGTTAGCAATAAACCGGCCGGTTTTGACCTAAACCGGCCGGTTTTTATCGGTTAGGTCTATTTTCTGGGCAAATGAGGCTTCTAACCGGGTTTTTTCACCGGTTCTGACCGGTGAGCCTCCCAACCGGCCGGTTAGGCCGGTAACCGGTCAGACCGGAACGGTTTTTAAAACTATGGATGTGACACAAGATAAATAATGAAGATATCATTGGAAGTAATTATCAATGTAGTAAATCTTGAAATATTAATAGTATTTACTTTAGTGATTTCGATGTACTCTCCACCATCAATTTGGATTTAATCTCAACCATCAATCTCATTGAGAGGTTAGGGTTATGGAGACTTGGTCATCAAGTCAATGTTTAAATGAAAGATAAAGTGAAAGAAAAAGACACAAGGAGTGTTAGAAAAATACAAGTGAGAGAGTGTTAAAGGATTTTCACTTATATGTTCAAGTCCAAACGAGAAAATAGGAAAAGGTGTGCACGACAAAAGAAGACTAATTTAACACCTAGAAATTGAAGGGGCCATACACAACAGATGCAATGGCAACTTTAGGAGGCTGTACAACCCAGCAAAAGATTGCCAATAGACCAAAACGTCTCAAAGGTAAGGATACATGAGAGGTGGTTAGTCCATGTTGTGAAATACATGGGAACGCTGGTTTATCCATTCTCCACCAATATCCCCCTTAGCGCGAGGCGGGTGTGAACTCACGATCTTTGATATCGCTTGTTGGAAATTATGATTGTCGTTAGACCAAAGCCTGTAGGTGTTAGTCAATGATCACATTGCCAGAGATTAGGATCCATGATGTGTGGTTAGTTCATGTCGCGAAACACATGGAGAGCGCTATTTTATCTAATCTCCAACATAGATCCAGGGTTGTGGTACAAATATCCGGGACAGATTTCAGCAGCAGTAGGAGCGTTTTTATAACAGGTTTAGTAGGGTCATTCATGCTGTACGGTGCACTGGAACAACCATGTTTTGCTGTAATTTTTCTTGTTTTTTCAGTGGGCTATTTTCCCAGTTTGGGAGCTCTTATAAGCTGGAGTAATTTTAGTGAAAAATTGATACTTGAAGGGCAGAATTTTTTGTGTATTTTGGAGATTGGTTTCCAGTAGCTTTTGTTGATTTTTTATTTTTAGTTAATTTTCTAGCAAATGTATTTTATTCTATGAACTGAAGAATTCAATATAAATTAATCTTTCTGTAAGGAAATCATAAGGAATGAATTTCCCTGTGTTGCTGGAATAGAGATTTTAACATTTTCAACAATAATATGATTAGTAACAAATAGAGGTCCACAACATTCTGTTTAACTACTAATAAATATAGGAAGAGTAAATGAATTAGAAGTAAATAGAACCCTATCTCTTTTTGCGTTTCAAATCTCAAAGCATGGCAGCTGGTAAAATTTCTCTTTGTACCTCGGTTTTTTTTGGTTGTGGGTTTAATCTCCATAGATAGGATGCAACACATTTTTTTGGCATGTTAGGGTTTCTATGCAAAATCAAATTCTAGAATAAATTAAATCGTGAATTTCTGCTAATTTGGACCTGTATTCAGATTCAGAGTCAGATTTGGTGAATGATATGTCAACATAATTGAATCTGACTTTAAATAGAAATTCAGTTATATCAAATTCTGGTCCAAATTTCAATATGAGAAGGCTCTATTTGCCTGGATTCTCATACTATGGTGTATGATACCATTCAGTAGAGTGAGAAACTAATTGATTTAGTTGTTATGCTTTACAAAGGAATGCAATAAAATATTTGCCATGCAAGACCTCTTTTCCATTGCTTATAAATGAGCAAGACTGTCATGAAATGTTATATAACTAGAAGAGTTGGCTACAACTTTCTCTGCTAAATGATCGAGAATTGTAGTTAAATTTATACTATATAGTGTTAAACATTTAGTTATATATAAATACATCTTTTTCCTTGAACATCTGGCCGTACACTTTAGAATGGCATGAAATCATTCATGGGAAGCGTTGTGAATCTTAGTCTATCATAATGTGATTACCTCTGTCATTTTTGTTTTTAAGGAAAGATTGGGTCTCACTGAATAAATATTTTTATCAATTTTATGGTGCTTATTGGCCTTTCATAATGGGTGTCCTAGTGTGACAATTTTTATTGGATAACTTTCTGTAGTGGTGTGTTTTGTACATTGCAAAGGCATTGTTAAGTTGGTTTGTAGCTTGGAAACACCATGACAGAGATACAGTAGGTGGACCTTTTGACCTATGCAAAGAGAGGAAATATGGTAATTAATTAAGTTCTTTTATATGAAATGTATTTCTTTGGATTTGTTAATCTGTGAGCTTATGCCAGTGCAGTGAGTTTCATGTAAAATAATACACCATTTATTGGTGCTGGTTGAGTTTGCTCAAGTTACATAATTTCGCAGGCTTTGACAATTGTGACCCATGTACTAAGAGTTGGTGGGAAATTCATTGCAAAGATATTTCGGGGTAAAGATACAAGTCTATTATATTGTCAGGTAAGTTAGCTAATGCCTATCATTTTCAAATCATTTATGGGCACTGAATTCTTTACTTCATAAACTTTAATTAAAAAAGGCCAAAATATTTTAGGTGTGGGTATGTAAGGAATTTTTGGCTCTTTCTTTCTTCTGCTGATGAAATGACTTGACTTGTTGGTTACTACAACGGATTCTTGTTTAGTATAGAGAAATGAAGATAAGCAATCACACTAAAATCTACGTTGTCTACAATTGTGCTGGAGAATTGGATTGGAACAAAATGTTTGGTTGCCTAACATTAAGAAACATACATCAACATCTGTATTAATATGCTTAAATCTACTCTCAAAAGGGATCTATCTAGAAATATAACTATCACATATAGGTATCTTAGTCATTGCAGAACATCACTTGCCATTGGTCAAATCAGCTTGTGATATTGAAAATGACTTCCATTGGATTTTCTTTACACATCAATCATGTACTAAGACGTTGGGTGGGGAAAGGGGAGTTGTTTGAACGTGAGAGACCTAGAGGGTAATGCTTTCCTCTTATGGTTCTGATTTCGTTAATGGGTAACCTCTAGAGTTACTACGAGTCGTGCGACAATATAATTGTTTGATGACTCAGACTGTAACAAACTACTTTAGTGGTGTGACATACAAGGAGAAAAGTAATAACATGTAATAACAAACTGTTGCAAGTGTGGAATTGGTAATAAAATTTGGATTTGTATATTAGTTTCATGGTCATAAATACATTCAAGTTTCAATCATGTCTTAGAAACCTTTATGCATATTTTCAAACAAAGCAAAATCTCACAGATCCTCAAAAGATCATGATTGTCAAGGTACATATGAATGACCCGGCACTCACATGGTGGTAATCCCACGTACTGTTGTTTATGTCTGCTAACCATCCTGTTATCTAACAATCAGATCAATTTAAATGATCAGTAACAAACTATATACCCTCTTGGCTCCAAAGAAGACATGTTGGTGCACTGATTACATCTTTGACAACCTGAAGATCAATCCATGCAGCAGTATATTGATCAGTCAAACATTGATCAAAACTTTCAGTGTTGCAAATATCATGATAATATCGGAATTATTGAGATATTCTCACTGAAACCCAGCTTGCCGATAATATTGCCGGTAATTATTGCGATAATTTGCTGAAAATGAAATTATCACGATAACTTAGGTAATTATTGCGATAATTCGGAAATTATCGCCCTGTGTTTGTCAGGTTCACCTTATAACCAAATTTTTGTTATTTTAACCTTGATATTTTAAAGTGAGTTAGGGGATTGAGCAATGAGGGTATTGTAATTTTTTTCCATTAAGCAAAAAGGGGAAATATCGATTTTATTTTCATGTTTTTGTAGCAATGTGTTTGTTTGATGTTAATGTTGCTTAATAAGTTAAAGAAATGAAAAAATGATTATTTTTGTGCTTTTTAAGTTTCCTGATAATTTTCGATAATTTCTGATATTTTCCCCGATAGTATCGATAATCTAAATTTCGGGCCCTTGGCGGTAATTGCTGATAACAATAGATGTAACATTGCTTTTTTTGGCTTTTCTCTTTATCTTTAGATGGAATTAGAACGTCTTACAATCACATCATTGGAGCAAAGCTTTTTGCATTGAAAGAGTTGATGTTTGTAGCTCGGGTAGGTACTCTCTTGAATGGTGTTGTGTAGTGTTGCGGGGGAGTGCCGCCCCCCTCGATCCTGCTCCCAATCCGCACTCCGGGCAGGAGCGACTCAGGAGCGGGTTGGGTGCGCGCTTCCTAAAAAATTTTGTGCTTCCTGCCTTTTGCCAATTCAAACTAGGGAGAGTCGCTTTTGTCGCTCTAGGATCGATTTTTCCAACCCGGGAGCAGTTGGCTCCCGATCGCTCCCGACTTGAAAAAATCACTCCTGGCAGCGGTGAGTGACGCCCGCGCGGGAAAAAAGCGACGGTCGGAAAAAAAACCGACGGTGTGGGAAAGAAAGGGAAGGAGGGAGGGAGGGAGGGAAGGTAGGGCAGAGGGTTAATATAAATAAACCCCCTCCCTCATATTCATTTCATTCTACATTTGAGAGAGTGAGAGAGTGAGAGAGAGCAAGAGAGCAAGAGAGAGCAAGGAGCAAGGAGAGGCATCCAAGGGGAGATTGAAGAGCTTGCAAGAGCTTGCAAGGGGAGATTGGAGGCCAAAGAGGTAGGATCTACACTCTATTCTAGCAATTTTTTTTATGTTCATTCCTAAATAAATAAATAATTTTTTTTCTCTATTTCCCATTCCCATTCCATTTTTTTGCAAATTCAAAACTTCAAATTTCAAACATCATGGTTATATTTCTTGGTGTTTTCTTCTTCTTGGTTCCTTTTTTGATTATTATGGTGTTGGAGAGTAGAAAAATGAGGGTTGAAAATGAAGAAGGGGATGAAGAAGTTGGTTATAGTGGATTTGATGAAAACCCTGGGGAGGAGTACCTTGGTGAGGAGCTAGAGGAGAGTGAGCATGAGTCAGCTCAAAAAACTAAACAAGACCAAACTCCATTGTGGAAATATGTTAATAGGCCTGAAGCAGGGAAAGGGGGTGGAACCACTAAATTTCATTGCCCCCATTGTAACAATAATTACACAGGTTCATAAACCCTTGCTAGAAAGCACCTCTGCGGGAAAAGACCATGGTATGGAGATAAACAAATAGGAATCAAAACTTGTATAGGTGTGTCAACAACAGATAGAGCCAAATACATAATGGAAGAGGAGGAAGCCCAATACAAATCTAAAAAATCAAAGGTTTTCTTTGAACCAAGCTCACAATCGCATGCACAAAGAACTCCTTCAACATCCTCCCATGGCAGTGGATATGGAGGCACAGGGTCCCCAAGTTTAAGGCGTAGAACCATATCAGATTTCCTTGATGAAAGGTGTAGGAATGATGTGGATTCAAAAGTTTACAGGTTTTTCTATGCATGTGGGATACCATTCAATGTTCTTCGCTCACCTTATTGGCATGAAATGGTTTCTGCCATAAATGATGCCCTTGAAGGATACAAGAGCCCTGGGTATGACAAGGCTAGAACCGTTGGACTTGATTATGAAAAAGCAAAAATATCACATTCTTTGAGTAGAATGAAAAATTCTTGGACTGACCATGGGGTGTCCATTGTATCTGATGGATGGACAAATGTAAAAGGCAAGCCATTGATAAGTGTTCTTGCTGTGTCTATTAGTGGTGCCATCTTTCTTTCAGCATATGATTACTCAGACAAGTTCAAGACCGACATCAACATTGCAGAACCATTACTTGAAACAATTGACCGTATTGGGCCATACAATGTCATCCAAGTCATCACTGATAATGCTCCTAATTGTAAGGCAACGGGAGCAATTATTGAGGATAAATACCCCAACATATTTTGGTCTGGGTGTTTGGTTCACACAATGAACCTTTTGATGCATGATATTGTTAAGAACAAAAACCAACAATACAAATGGATTGGTGATTTGTACAAGAGGGGCAAAGAAATGATAAAATTTATTACAAGTCATAGCAATACCCATGGCCTTTTTTGTAGTCATTCAAGATTGGAGTTGTTGAAGATTGCGAAGACTAGATTTGGTAGCTATTACCTCACCTTCAAGCACCTTTTGAAGGTAAAAGAGAGTCATTGGCTAGCATGGTATCAAGTCCACACTGGTAGGTGTCAAAGGAAAGGGCTACAAATGCAACTGACAGGCAAGGTTTTGAACAAGTGGAGGAGACTGCTCTTGATGGTATGTTTTGGGCATGTGTGAGGCAAGTATTGGAATTCACCAAGCCCATTTATCACATGATTCGGTTTGCAGATACAGATAAACTAGTGATTGGGGAGGTGTATGAGCAGATGGATACCATGTTGGGGTAAATAAAAGATATTGTTCATAAAGATGATCCCAACTTGCATACACTGATTCACAATTGTGTGTGTACACGGTGGGATAAACTTAATGTTCCACTACATGCCTTGGCATATATCCTTATGCCAAAATACTACTCTGCATCTTGGTTGGGCCAACCTGCACTAGGGGGTGGGGTTAGGGTCAAACCCCATATAGATGAAGAGGTATCTACAAGATATTTGCAAGCATTAGACAAGTTGATACCTGATAGGGAGGAATGTGCTAGTTTGCGTCTTGAATTAGGCAGATACTTCAGTTGCACTGGTTTGTTTGGTTCCTTCCATGCAATGGAATATAGAGACAAATTTGATCCTCTCACATGGGGGGAAGCATATGGCGGCCACAGACTTTTGCCAAAATTGGCAAAAAAAGTTTCTCTCACAGGTTGTAAATACTTCTTCTGCAGAGAGGTGTTGGAGCACCTACAACTTCATACATAATATGAGAAGAAACAGACTCAATGAAAACCGGGCAGAAAGCTTGGTTTATGTGCACTACAACTTTAGGTTGCGAGTCATTACTGTGATCGGGCTTATGAGGATCCAACATATAAAATTTGGGACAACCAACCAGGGGATGATAATTTGGAGGATGGAACTATACATCTTGAAGAACTGGAAGCAAAACTTATGAGAGAGGAAGATGAAGCAACAACCATGCCACCTCCACCATCCATTAGCAGTGCTCGAGTTCTGAGTCTTGTTCCTTTGCTGTTGCCGCCTCCATGTACATCCTCACGTGGAGGGCATGTGCCTTCTAGTTCTGGTTGTGGGTCTGTGCGGGAGGAGACTCCTAGAAGACCACCGCGACTTGCTCAGAAATTAGACATTTCTCGTGGCAAGGGCCACATGAAATAGTAGATAATAGATTTACTTGTCTTTTCTAGTTTCTAGTAGTTTTCATAACTGTTGACTCTTTCATATTTATTATGATATTTTTTGTAAACAATATATGATAATTTAAGTTTGAAGTTTGAAGTTGGCAATTATAACTCATTGGTAATGAATTATGAATATGATGCTTCGTGAAAGTTGTTTCATTTTATTTCATTTTATAACATTTCATTTCATGTTAGATATTATTTGTTGTAATGGTTAAGATTAGCTTACATGTACACTTTGGTGATCAATGATGATAAATGCTATATATTGAATTTTGAATTTTGAAAGCTTGAAGTTGAAACTTTAAGATTGATGAATCATGATTCATGAGACTCAATATGTTGTATGTTACTAACTTGTGGACGTGGTTGTTGAAGATTATAACTTCTAGATGATTGTTGTTATAGGGTTCAATGATCAATCTATGTTTTTTTATATCTAATTCATCGTTCTACATGTTTTTGTTGACATATATGTATCAAAATATAAAAAATATAAAAAATATATATATTATATAAAAAACGCTCCGGGATTCGCTCCCAAATCGACAGCTTTTGGAAATGTCGCTCCCGCTCCCACGTAACATTGGTGTTGTCATTGATGTCAACCCTGCAGTTTGAATTTGACTAAACACCTGTCATTGATGTCAAATTGTAAATGAACGCTCTTAATATTTTCTTAATTACATCAAGTTGGAAGCTCCATTGAAATATGGCTGGAAACCCTATCCCTAGGGTTTGAGTTCCGTGGACTAAGGACGTACCCTGCACTTGTGGAGGGTTTTTGAAGAAACAAATCATTGAGTTTGCCTTGGAGATCCTCGTCATTGGATTCTCCTTATCAAGCTATTTTTTGTGGTATGTGGCACACCCCAAGAGGCCTCCTTGTTTGAGAGATATTTGTGTTTGAAGTTGATGACACTAGTTCGCGGGCTAAAACCCCACAAGGATGGTGATAGGGCATCAGACTATTAGTTGCATAATGTGGATGTCCTATTGTTGAAAGCCCTAATTAGAAAATTAGAAGATGTGGCACCTTTACATTGGCCTAAAAGGGTTTTGGTTAAAATTTCTTAGAATACACAAGGGGCATTGGACCTTGTAAAAAAAACTCAAATTCATATTCTTAATGGTCAGACAGCCTAGCCTTGTCATCAATATTTAATTCAAATTTCAAAAAGGAGAATTTCTTCCTTAAATCTCTGCAGTTGCTACTCTCAAGAAGCCCTTCCCAAACCTATAAAAAGGCATTTGTTTCATTAGTCAAGAACACATATACAATGAATATCTTGTGACCTTCCTCTCAAATAACAACTTCGGCCCTATGATGACATTGCAAATCCAACGAGTGGCTAGGAATTTTTTGGGTAGTGAAGGTGCATTTGGGTTCAGGGTTTCATAATTTTGTGTTTGTTTTGGATTTTGGGATTCGTTCTTATTGTAGGGAGAAGACAAGAAGTTTTTGTTTGCACCTTTTGATGGCTTGTTAATTCTATTACAACATTTCTTTCATTAGTCAAGAACACATATACAATGAATATATTGTGACCTTTCTCTGAAATAACAACTTCGGTCCTATGATAACATTTCAAATCCAACGAGTGGCTAGGAATTTTTGGGTAGTGAAGGTGCATTTGGGTTCAGGGTTTCATAATTTTGTTTTTGTTTTGGATTTTGGGATTCGTTCTTATTGTAGGTAGAAGACAAGAAGTTTTTGTTTGCACCTTTTGATGGCTTGTTATTTCTATTACAACCCTCGGCTCTTCTAGGGCATGATTTAGTACAAGAAGATCAACAAAGATACCTATCCTGGATATGCAGTTAATTCACTCATCTTTGCAGATTGGAAGAACTGATATTGAAGCTCTGTTTTGCTACCAAATTGTACAAAATTTTTGAGTAGCTTGAGGCACAGTCAACGAGGATTTTTAGTTCCGTTGCAAAAGTTTTATAGGGCATTAGTTCTAAAGCAAAATGATTCATCCCCTCCAGGGCATCATCTCAGTTACAACTTCTGAGCAAATACTTAGGCCAACGAAGGAGCATTCTTATACAACAACACTTGATAAGGCACATACATTTGTAATTTTAGATTTGGTTTCAAGGCACTTGCTCATGCACTTATGGATTAGGCTGAGCCCATATTAAGGCTTGATCTGAAGACTACAAAGCCTCAAATTCATTGAGCAACAAGAATTATCTACGCAAGTTTTCGACCCTCATCTACATGAAAGTACAAGTTTAAAGGATTTGATTACACCCAAGGATAAGGTTATGAGTAATGAAGCTAAGTTCTGATGAGAGTACATGGTGTAAATTCCATTCATTTCTGTATCCTCTATCCACAACTGATGTATATGTGAGACATTGCAGTAATCAAGTCAATATGCAATAGTAATGAAAGACCATTAGTAGAAATGAGTATTGGAAGTCAAGGCTAACTGTGAGCTAAAAAATCATAAATCTAAATATTGGCAAGTCATTAGGCCACTCTTTGGTCATATTTAGTTTTATATGCTTGATAATTTATGTTGAATAAAGTTGTCATTGATGGCATCATAGTTGAATTGTTGAAACAAACCCTAACCCTAGATATTGTGCAAACCCTAGGAGACCTAAACCCTAACTACTTGACTAGACCCTAGGTGCATGAGTATATTAATCAAATTCTAGATGCACTTGCCATAACAAAGCGCTAGTAATGATGTCATTATGACATCATAGTTGAATTGTTGAAGGTAGCCATGTCGGTCATTAATGATGGCAAGCTAATAACTTTCCCTTATATGCATTGCCCAAGCTTTGTTGGAGATGCCCTAAGAAAGAAGTTACCTTGTTGAAGATGCCCATGAAGACATATTGAAAAGGCACCCTAGCCTTGTTGAATGATGCTCATAATTCCCATGTGATGAAGCCCTAATCTAGTAACCCTAGATGTATGAATATGTCAAATAACCCTAGTCCTTGTATGCAATCCTAATGCATGAAGATCACATGCACTAGCATGTCAAAATAGTGAAAAAATTCTAATCCACTTGATGCTCTAATTCCATAAAAGAAATTCTTTAATAGGGTTGTTATGAAAAAATATGCATATGATGAAAGAAAAATTAAATTTCCATCATTAGAGGTCATATCTTGAAGGGAATACTATATCAACTTATAGAGGAGGTCATAAGCTTTCCAATGAGTACTCACTTGCCTCCTAATTCCTTACCGTTGAAGAGAAATCAATTTTTGAAATTAGCATATGTCAAAAATTGTCAAACTGTCCAAGCCGACTTGAGTAGGCTCATAACCCTTGGCAAAGAGACGTGTCCCTTTAGAATATGGAAAAACCACTATAAATATAAACCTAAATTTGTCTATTCAAGCTTAGATTTTTCGGTGGAGACAAGACAAGAGGTAGAGAAGCAGCCGCAGCCTAGAAAAGCAAGGAAGACAAGTTTGTGGAATTATTCTTGGGTTAAATATTCTCCCACAGGTTCGAGCTAGGAGCAGAGAAGTTTCCATAGTTATCGTCGTCGAAGTTGCCGTAATTGCTGTGGTCAAAGTTGTCGTACTTGCCGTGGTCAAAGTTGCCGTAGTTGCTCTGGTCGAAGCTGCCATAGTTGCTCTGGTCGAAGCTGCCGTAATTGCTGTGGTTGAAGCTACCGTGGTCGAAGTTGTCGTAGTTGCCGTGGTCGAAGCTGTCGCATTTGCCGTAGTTGAAGTTGTCGTGGTTGAAGCTACTGTATCAAAGTTGTCGTAGTTGCCATGGCCGAACTTGCCGTAGTTGTAGTGGTCGAAGTTGTCGTGGTCAAAATGTTGATTTATTGGGATTAGACAAATAGAGCTTGTTGAAGTCTTCTCTTGAGAACAGAATAGGGCAAAGTTGGAGAACTTTGTGAAGCAACATATTGAAGATTTGTGGAGATCATTTAAGACTATGATGCATCGAAGCCATCATGAGGTGCCATTGGAGAAATTGTTTAGGTACCATGAAGAACAACAAAGACACCTTCATGTGAAGATCAATGTTGTCATTGATGATGTGACGTGGAGACTAAGTGAAGGGATAACTGAAGATTGACATGGCTCGTTGAAGAAGACATTGAGAGCCGTGAAGTATAATCAAATACATCTTGACAAAGTGAAGCTAAGGGTTGGAGCCTCGAAAAGACAAGGTTGGTGCCTTGGAAGATAGGGTTGGAGCCCTAGAGGATCAGAGTCCTCAAGAAACCAAGTCGAAGCTTGAACCAGGTATAGGGTTGGAGCCCTTGAGGTTGGTGCCTCAAAATTGGCAAGGTTGGAGCCTTGGAAGTCCAAGTCGGTGCTTGGAAAATATAGGTTGGAGCGTGGGAGATTGAAGATCGGTGTCTTCATCTAGGGCTGGAGCCCTACATATATTGTACTTGATTTATTGTAAAAAAGGAATTAATAAAAGAATTTATTCTTATTGTTCATTTTGTGTTCTAAATATAAGTGATCTAACTGGTAAAAGTAACAATTGAAAAGAAATACTAATTCACACCCCCTCTCAATATTTCCCAGTGTTCCACGGGGACTCGCCCCCCCCTAGGGGTCTAGTTTCCTCGCTCCCCCGCGCTCCGGGGACTTGGGGACGAGTAGGGGATGTTTCCCCACGCTCCAAAAATGGAGGAAACTCAGGGGGATGTGCCAGGGAAACGTTTCCCTTCCCTGAGGGGGTGTTTCCGAAAAGGGGGACGTGGGGGGGCGTGGGGGGACGAGAGGGGACGAGGGGGGGCGAGAGGGGACGTGGGGGGATGAGGGGGGACATGGCACGCCTTTAATGCATTAAAAACCATTTTAATTAACTAAACGCTGAACTTAATCTTTAATTAAGAGTAAATTAACGTTTAGGGTTTTGGAAAATCGTTGTTTCATGTTATAAAAACGGCACCCTGAACCATGAACAACACACTCATAGCCTTTGCAAGTTCGCTGAGCGCTCCACTCACATCATTGGATTTCACTGTTCGGATTTTAATAAACAGTGCCTGTATCATTATTGATTGTATTAGGAATTGTATACAAAAGGTAAATTACCTAAAAAAGGTCAGTGAATTAATACAATTTGTTGAAAGTGCAAGCTAGGAAAACCAAGACCTTGAATCGGTTCAATATGGGCTCTTCCCCTTCATGGTGATAGTAGGTTTAGGAAAAGAGCCTACTGTCACATGTTCTGAAAAGTAGATCTGACTATTTTGTTTCCAGGAACCAATTAATTACAAGTATGGGTGAAAAATCCGACTTGTAAAAACTTAAAAGACTGCCTCCTTGACTACCATGTGTTGTGTTGATGAGACCTGACTGAAATATAATATTGTTGATATAATAAGACCTAATTAAAATACAGAATGTTAATATTCCACCAGCCACCCAACTACTTTCCTATATGATTTCTCAAAATTCTGCCCTGACATCTAATTTTGATCCCATGAGAACTTAAAGGGTTCAAAATATACATTCGCTCAAAGAAAGAAACCAGCAGGATCTGTAAAATGGAAACTAACTAAGCAGTCTAACAACATGCAAAGAAGAAAGTAACTTCCACTTACGTGTCTATCATTTTTTGCATGAGATTGCCGATGGAAAAATCTATGGCACAAGGCTATGGCTGTCGCAATGGTTACCTGGGAATTGAATAAACAATAGACAGTTAGCCTATTATTATATTAGGCCTATGGTCTTTCCCTGTGGAAAAAGCATCCAGGTTCCGTTTAGTCCAAGTTCCAAAAATGATTTCTTTTAGACTTTTTCTCTAGGTTAGCAGTATCTAAAACAGAATTGTGAAGGTATATCAGACCTATGGGCTAGTCCTATGGAAGCATTGCCAAATAGGCTATTCATATATTAATATTATCAGTTGAAAATCTACAGCCTGCCTAACTAATATGTCAAGAACTTAGAAGTCCAGTTTCTCAAAATCATTATGCATAATCCACTATAGTTCTGAGTTCTCTCTGTGTTTAAGTTTTCTTCTAAGAAGGACAATTCTCTCTTTGTTTAAGTTTTCTTCTAAGAAGGATTGTGTAAAGTTTCAAATTCATTGCTTTCTTTCTCTAGGAATTCATATCAATGATCATGCTTTGCAGCTTTTCAATTCAAACCAAATTGTCATAGTGGACTCAATTAATAAATTATATTTTATATTTATAAATTTTTAAGACCCTGACACTCCCCCATGTTTCCTAAAAAATGGTAGGGAGCTTTTGCATAGGCCGCTCCTGCGCCCCCTCGCTCCCTCGCCCCCTCGTCCCGGAACCTTGGTGGAACATTGGTATTTCCAATAATTTCTTGGTTTGAAGTGATATATTTGCTGCTGTCCTATTTGTCACATAAGTGGTTTTTCATGATCAAATTGGCTCATTGTGGTTTATGCTAACGTTTACTTTGTCTTGTATTAGATCTAAGAATTGTTAGCTTGGCACTAAATCACTCATATAAGCTCTAATCCTGTTGGATATCTTAAGTCTTCTTTGAGCATATTATCTTTCTCGGTACCAAGTAACATTGGAATTAATCATCATTGGAATATCTTGAGTGAAATCTAATTGGTATCTTTGTGATTAGCATCTAATCGAAGCATTGTTGATAAATCATTGGATAATTGCTCTAAGTTAAGCTCATAATCTTAGGAAGCTTTGGTAATTTTGTTGTCTATCTTAAGCATTGGCCTCCAAAGTTTTATTGGTTATCATTCTAAGTGAGTGTCTCTTAACATTGGTCATTGGCATATCTTAAATTGTCTCAAGTAATCATTGTTAAATTAGATAAGTGTCCTAAATTGATAAGCATCTTGTGGGTTGATCTATTGTTTAACATTGGCACTTGTATCATTAAGCACTTATCTTGTTTTAAGATCGTTTTTCAATCTATTATTAAGTACTCTTGCTATAAGGTAACTAACATTAAGTACTTAAGGAACATAAACAATCTCAACTCAAGACCCACTCACATCCCTTGCATAAGCATTCTAAGCCTAAGTGCATTAACAATTTAACACCAAGTATAAGCTTGGTTGATAGACTCATAGGGCCATCCTGTCTCACCTAGCTTGTGGGATTCAACACCTTTTTAGTGGTTAACATAGTGACCTTACAGTTGTGAAAGCCATAGTCTCTGCAGCGCTAGAGGCATCGAGTGGTTGGAACACATGGGGAAGTATCGTTAATCAAGCCTTTGCTTGCTTCCTGTTCGCTTCCATCTCACAACCTACTCTAAAGATTGGTCTCAAAACAGTTAAGAGGGAGGTTCCATTAAGAATAGGTATATAATCTAGAATCAACCAAGATCCTTGCATCACACCTAGGTCCTAGGATTTGCATAACATATAGGTTAATTAATCATTTAAGTAGCGGTTGTCCATCCAGTTACTTCGTCTTAATTTATAATAAACAAGAGTTTGACTCCATAAGGCACTGGCCTCATATATAAATTTAATCTAATCTTTGAGTCTTGTTTAATTTAACCAAGTAGCTAAGCCACTCAGCCATGTCTCTCTGACAAGTTGGTTCCCAACTCGTCTTCCATCATCTTATTTCCATAGGAACGACCCCCCATAGCATGCTGTTGGGAGACAACTAGAACGGAGTGGGCAGGGATCAGAGTGATAACCCTCGCTTTGAGCCATTGTTGTGGTGCTTGTACAATCTGAGTGACAACATGTCCATCTAGTTGCAGCGAGTACACAGGGTGTTGGAACACCCGTAAGGTTGGAGCCTGAGATCTAGGGTGTTGGAGCATCCTTGCAGTTGCAGTTGGTAAACAAGGTGTTGGAGCATCGTATAGGTTGGAGCCTCCTTCAGTTGGAGTTGAAAACTTGATGTAATTATTTTAAAAGACATATTAAGAAGCGTTCAATGGTCTTTGACTCGGAGGGGGTTTTCCACCTTGAAATTTGTGTATATTGTCTTTATTACTGCGCATTGTTGAATGGTGTTGTTTACTGTTTATGTTGATGGAATATTAAAGATAATTCATGCTTTGAAAGATAAAAAATACTAATTGATAAGATATATTGATTCACCCCTCTTAGTATTTCCAATAACTTTGCACAGGCCTATTTGTCTAGGCGTGTAAAATTCGCCCAAGATCACCATAGGACACTTGCTTTAATGTGAGCAAGTTGCTAATGTAACTTAGCCTATGTTAGACTTAGGAAAAACACACTAGATCAGCCAAGGGGGCTTGATCGGTTGGATCAAATCTAGTGTTGTATGTAATTCCCCAGTTGGGCCATTTTCTCAAGAAGGGAGCCCAAGTTAGTCCAAAGCTTAATGAATAACTTGGATTAGGAAAAATATGTGTGTCATTTCCGTGAATGATATTGGTATTGTTTTTTTATTTTTTTTTATTTTTTATTTTTTATTTTTTTGTCGCTGAATTTTTGTGTTAGGAACCTAACTATGCATTTAAATTAGTAGATCAATTTTTTTGCTAGGAATGCAAGTGTTGGGTGCTAGGTTTGCAAAAATCTATCATAAAGTAGAAACCAAAATACAAGAAGAGCTAAGTTGCACGAAACAACGAAACATTTCGGAGTTTCCGAAACAGGTATGTTTAGAAGCGTCACCTCCTAAAAATGGAAACGTCATATATGTATAGATATATAAAAAAAGGCTTGTTGACCACTACCGGTCAACTACCCATGCAGTACACCCCCTTTTTCTTTGCAAGAAAGGGGCAGCACCTGATCAGCGTGTCCGTGCCATCCAGCAGTCATCAGCAGCTTGATCAATCTAATTGTAAACCCAGTCTGCATGTATTAATTGTAAATAATCTTAGCAGATATGAGTCGTGTATGTGAATTGCCTAGGTGGACCTAACTTTCTAGTGGTAATCTACGTCCCGGAAGGTTTTTTGTCTCACCGATCCATGGATCGGCAGAGTTTTCCTTCAAACCTGACCCCAAAGCCGGAATAGATTTTGTCATTGGAATTTTAGGAGAATCCTAGTGTGTTGATCTGCTAGATTATAGTTGTGTCGCAGAACTGGGTGATTTGTGAGGGTCTGTGTTAAAGGGGTTTTCTCTCTTAAGATGTAAATTGTAAAAGTCATGATGTAATGTGTCTTGAGGGTCGAGAAATGTTTTAAATCCCCTCATGAGTCCTAAGTCCTAGGTCCTAGGTGATGTTTCCGAAGGCTTAGTTCGATGATCCATTTTAAAATGAATTAAAAAATAAAAAAAAATGAATAAAAATAATAAAATAATAAAAATAAATAAAAATTTAAAAATGAAATAAATAAAAAATAATAAAAAAAATTAAAAAAATAAAGCAAAAACCCTAACTAATAAAATAATAATATTTTAAGTGAATAAATCGACGGATGAGATCAAGAGATGTCTTGATCCTCATCAACGGTCGAGATCATTTCTACATGGATCAATCGAACTAGCCGTTGGAGTCATTTCCTTTATATAGGGTCTTAGGGGGTCATTTCAGATAATTCGATCTGTGAGTCAGATACTGAAGAAGCTCTCTTGTAAATCTGTTTCTGGTTAATAAAAGAAGACTTTGGGGTCCATATCTTGCTGGTGTTACTCTCTTGAAATGCTGTGAGATTGTTTAAATTTTCTGCATATTTTCTTTTCAGCCATTAATAATAGCTTTTTTGTAGAGTAGTGTGGGCACAGGTATCTTGTCCACTTGCTAGGGTTTGAGTGCTGTTAGGGTTTCTGAAGTAATGGCAGGTATCTCCATTACTGTTTGAGATCTAGCAGCATTTTTGCCCTCTTTATTGACGGTTGTTTTGAGCTGTGCAGAAAGCATTTTCTGAAGGAATTTTGTGGGCGTTCGGGGAAGTTCTCGGCTGAACCAGCCAACTCCCGCAAGCATTTTTTGCTGAGCCCAGTTGGATTTGATCCTGGGTCTATCATTCGTTTTATTTTTCTAAGTTGCATGAGAGATTTTCTGAAGTTCTTCACAGTGAAAACCTAAAATTTCTGTTCTTTAAAATATTTTCGTGCTTATTGCTGAATCTGGCTGTTAAGGGGCCAAGTTTGTACATTAGCCAGCTGTTCTAGGGTTTCAAATTTTTTTGATCTAGGGTTTTAAATTTCTGCTTTTCACAGATTTTTCATCAGGGTTTTGTCTTTTTTGCAATTACAGGACTGCCGTCAATCTTCTCGCCCACTGCACCTGTAATGATAAACGTCAATCCTGTATATCTCGGTTTTGCGGCCCCGGATCGCATGCATTTTCTGTGTATACACCACCGTCAAGGGTATTTGATCCGCAGACAAAGAGCATTCACCGCAGAGAAAAGCGTTTAACCCTCATGATAATCAAATCTCAGTCAAAGCATTCAGGGTTACGATTTTCGGCTCTGATTATATTATTCTTCAGCATTCTGAGCGTATGTGTGATTGATTGCCGTCGTGAACATCTGCGATTTTTAGCCTCCGCCGTTTCTTTAACCTGCAAACGCATACATGGTATTGATCCGAGGACCAAGCAGCAAAACAATTTGATCTGCGCCCAGCATTTAAGTGAAAGAACGGTAGCACGTCCGCGTTAAGATCAGATTGCCGCCGTCACCTGTCGTAAATGATTTCTGGCGTGATTGCATGTGATTGACAGTGCTGCGTTCCTCATTCAAGCCGCCGACAGTTACCCATGTTAAAATCTCAAACGCATCACCAGGAGTCTGGCTTCCCTGTGCGTAGTAGTCGAAATACACTGCTCTGTCCGCCGTCTAAATCACACCTGCGAATACACAAAGAAATCAAATGATACAGGCTAGCTTTGAACCACTATTGCACATGAATCTGACGTCGAGGAAAAATCTGGCCGCTGGAAATCGTAGCAGGAGCTCTTTTCTCTTGTGGGTATATACGTGAGTTAGGGCGTATTTGCCTGGGTTGAATGCGGTGAATTTGGGCGTATCCTCCTGCGGTTATGGTTTCCACCACGGATCTAAAAACGCTGCCGTCCAGGCCTCAGGGTTACGCCGGTCAGCTTCATCGTGTCTGCTAGCAAATCGTTCAAAATCCGCTGGCTTATCCTTTTTTTGTTCCGCGTAAGGTTTTCACGATTATGCATTTGCCGTATCAGGTATCATCGTTTCAACATTTTGGGTTTATGTAGTTTTTTTTGATTTACGTTTAGTTTAGTTTTCATTAGATTTAGATTTAAAATTTTTTATAGTTTTGTTTTATATTTAAAATAGATTTTAATTTTAGATTTTAGTTTAAATTAACGTAGATTTTAATTTGATTTTAATTTAATGTTTTAGATTTAGGCTTTGATTTATGTTTAGAATAGATTTTAAGTTTAGAATTTTATAAATTTTAGATTTTTTAACATTTTCATTTTTATAATATGAAAAATAAAAAAAAAATAAAAATAAAAGATTTATTTATAAATTTTTATTTTTCTTGACTTTAGACTTAGTTTTAATCCTTATAGTTAAGTTTTAGATTAGCTAATTTTAATTTAGATTTTTTTTTAAATTCTTTTAGGTTTTGTTTAAAGTTTATAAATAAATTTTCATTTTAGGGTTTTAGATTTTGTTTTATTATAGAAATTTTCTTTTTGTTTAGATTTCTTAAAAAAAAATAAAAAAAAAATAATTATTTAAATCATAAAATTTTTCTTTTACAGTTTAGAACTAGACTTTATTTTTATTTTGCCATTTAAAAAAAAAAATTAAAAAAAAAAGTATAAAATTTTTTTTTTGTGGAAAATTTTCCTTTTGCCTGATCCGATTCTTCTCGGGAATTATCATGTTATATCTTTATGCTGAGATCTAAAATTTTCAAGTCGAGATACGAAATTGATATCTGGTTAATGATTTACGATTCTCGTGGTGTTTTAAAGCATTCATCTCTTCAAAATTTTCAGTTGCTGGATATCGTTTTGGTCATTTTAAGAGCATTATGATTTGGCTGATGATAGATGATTGCTGTTCACGATTTATTTTTCTATATCATTTAACAAGTAATCATTTTAATAACAATCTCTTAAGGCACTAGTCTACTAACTAATCAAATCATTTTAGTGCTTATCTTAATCGTGTCTCGTGTCTCCCAACCAACTGGTCGACAGTTGGTCTCATCATCTCACTGGGACTACCCCCCTTAGCCGCGGGAGACGGGCTTAAACGGAGGGATCGGGGATCAGAGTGACAGCCCCCGGTCTGAGCGTTGTCGTGTCAATCCGCGCGACAACAAGGCTACAAGTAAATAAAACATTATCTTGCAAGAAAAAAGGGAATAAGACCTATAGATGGCAATTTAGAAGGAAAATCAATTCTCTTAGAGGATTACATGATGGTTGAGTTTTGGTCAAGTTTCGATCGAGTTTCGGAGTTTTGGATACGTGTACGACTCGGAACGTCGGGTTCCTAGAAGTTTCGTGCAACATAGAAGAAGAGCCTTCTAGACCAAATCAACAACTATAACATCAATCATAGGGAAATATTCTACTTTTGACACCAGAGAGAAAAATAACAACGAATTGAACTAGGGGAATAAGAAATATTTCACCTATCATAAGAAATGTCACTCAAATGACAAATGTCTTTCCTTGTAAGCAAGGAATGCCAAACCTTCTATTTCCAAATAGGCGCAAGAGATCAATGATTGATGAAATAAAGATATATGAGAATTTTTAAATTACGTATATATACATTATCGTCTACACCTACTTATACAAGTTGGAGGGCTACTTGTTAGATAAGTTTCCTCTCACATTTTGATACCTTGCAAGGACTCTCAGGGCATATTACACAAATCCAATTAAGTGTATCTGCGAAGAAATATTTCATGGTTATTAGTTAGATGGCATATGTACATACCAATGTTCCACCAAGTTTCTAAGATGGGGGAGTGTGGGAGTGGGAAGATGCACATGGAACACATGTGGAAGCACACCCAAATCTTGGAGAAATTTAGGGGGAACGATAGGATGTTGAGTACCTAGCAATATAATAATATACCATCTTCTAAAAATAATAATGATAAAATCCAAAGAATAATAATTCATCCCAAATTCATCATTGTGCAATGTAAATATTAAACAATAAAAAATAAAATAATACTAAATTCAAATTTATAAATGATATAAACATGATTCAATGATGAAATACATTGATTCATAAACCAAAAATGAATCAGAAATAGTAAAATATTGATACATTGTTTTAAATTCGTCATACTAGAATCTAATTAGTACTGATAAAAATAGTAGATATTGAAGTCTGAAATAGTAAATTGAAATTATCAAACTCAAAAATAGTAAAGAGTGACAAGTCGAAGTCCTCATTTGAGATTTTCAATAGCTAGAGTCAAAACTCAACATCAATGAGTGACAGCATATATATATATATAGATATATATATATGGTCTATTTTTGTTTTTATTTTTCCAATTTTTAAGCCTTTATAGGAAAAAAGTTTGATAATTTCCCCGCAAACCTAGCGCTTGACAATTCATTGACCTAGCAAATTACATATCTACTGAATGAAACGACAACTAGATTCTTAACTTAATTAGCGGAATCAAGTTCCACATTAACCAATCTCAATCACAATGACATTAACATATTCTGTCCAATCAACAACTCTTCATTAACATTCAGAACTTACTTAGGCTCTCGTCTTGGGATAATGGAGCAACTGAGAAAATTACATATTACAATATACCTTGGAGCTAATCTAGTAGATTAGGCCCTAGATCAATCCTCGATCCCCTCAGTTGATTTGGATCTCCAAACTGCCCTTTTGCACTTCCTTGGACTCGACACACTAGAGCATCACACTCTTCACTAAGATGCCTCTCACAAAGTCTTGTGCTGTTGTTTGGTGTATCTTCTTCCTCTCCTTGGCCTTTCTTTTATAACTTTACATTGAGCTAAATCCCTAACCATAAGTTCTAAGGTGATTGATGGCCAACATTAGATCTTGCCTCATTTGAGATCAAGGGTTGATATTAAAACATAATCCTTAAAGTAATTATTTCACTTTTCCTAAGTTTACTTTAGCTCAATTAGCCAACATAATAATTATGTGCCTTTCCTAAGGCAAAACTTAGGCCAAGTTACAAAAACAACTTTCTCACACTAGAGCAAGTATCTTAAGATTTGTGGGTGACTTCTTGTATGTCTAGACACCTAGGTTTGTGCAGAAGTACCTGTCTAAGCTACAAACATCAACATTCCCTCTTAGTGAGCGAGGTACTTTTGCCCCTTGGAACTGACTTCAATCCTAGAATTGCATTTATGCCTTGGTTGCTCCTTGTGAACTGGAAACCTTTTCTCAGTTTTCTGCCAACTGGCCTAGAAACATCCTCAAGTCCTGCCCCTATTGGACTAGTTCCTAGAAGCCTCTTGCTCCTGAATATCTTATAAGGTCATCTCACACCAGGAGACCTTTTTACAGACTTGGATGTATAGTGTGTCTTCTCCCCACCTAAACCTGAAGGTGGACTACCTCTGAGTTGCTCAACCTTTGAAGCTTCTTGCTCCTTGTTCTTTGTCGCTAGTTTGCTTTTTGCCATCGGTCAAATAGTTTGGCCATTTAGCCTATACATGTTTCTCTCTATAACTCCTATCACATGTCGCTCATTGGAGCTAGATCCCTTGGGTTTGATCAGTGCATGTTTGTTCTGTAGTGCTATACATAACCCATTTTTCTCTACAATAGACACTGAGAGCGAACTTTGCCCAAGTTCTGGCCACCATATCACATCCTACACTTCTAGTCTGCCTCCTGGCTCAAGTAGGAATATCACTTTTCCAACCCCCTTTACTACATGTTTGGAATTAACTCTAAACTCTACATGCAGTCCTAAGTCCCACTTGATCATGATGTCAAACAACTCATGTGCCCCTGCCATATTCCATGTAGCTCCACTATTTAGTAGCCACACACACATTGGCATTGTGCTTGAGGTAAGGTAGGAAACACGTGTGAACATGGTTTCAAACTTCCAAGTAAACTCCTATGCTTTTGCTAATGCAACTGCAGTTGACTGTGTTCCCTTTTTACACTTCTTCCTCTCTGGACAATGAAGCATAGTCTTTTGTCTTATGGTAAACAAACCACTTGACCTTAGTGAAGTCTTTCTTCTTCTTGTGTTGTGAGGTTCATTCCTCACCCCTTTTGCTCATACCTTTGCTCCTTATTGCTTGACTGGCAAGAGCAATATTCTCATCATCCCCACTGTTTGTTGTCTTTCAGACAATGATTTCTCCTAGATTTCCTTCTAAGTGAATTGATCCCACTGTCTGCTCCCAATCTGATAGCTTTTCTCATGCTAGAACACCTGTCACATAGGTAGCCCATTGTTTTGCAAACCAACTCAAGCTCCTCTTTCAGCATGGCTAACCCAACAGGTCCAAGCTCATCTCGAACTTGCTGAATCATAGTGAGGTATGATACCATTGTGTCTGATTCAGTCATCTTGGCCTTCCTAAGATTTTGACTCAATGCCATTTTTTGATTCTGATTATCACTATGATATAGACTCATCAAAGTAGTCCACATCTTATGGGCACTATTCTTTCTTTATATGTGAGAGATCACATGGTCCTTCATCCTATCCATGATGATATGTTTGGCTTTCACATCTTTCAAATTGTGGGTTGCAAGAGCTATAGCATCTGTAGGAGGTGTAACTCGAGTTTTTAGAAAGCCCCATAGGAATTTCTCCATGAGAACTAGTGCTACTCTCCTTCCATGCACTGAAATTATAAGTGCCCTCCAACTTGTCCTTCAAACTATAATGACCCTCATTTTTGCATTACCTTGCGGTGAGATTAAGAGAGATTTCCAGAGTTTATATTAGCCAAGTCATAAGAGTTGGAATGCATTATTGGTGGGCCTAGAGGATTTTGAGGAGTTTTACATGGTCTAATTGGGATCAATTGCCATTTTTCATCATCAGGATCAATTCCACACAGTTCGATCTTGGTTCTGTTGCATTCTGATGATTTCTGTAAAACAGAGTTATTAACAAGCATATTTTAATTACTTATGCTTAAGGTGTTGTTTTAGGTTTGATTAATTGGAGAAACACCTTAGTGTAATAGCTCGTTGGAATCAGGACGAAAAGATCTACATGACGGAATGATGAAAGGGATTTGGGAGGCTGATGGTGGCAATTTAAGCCAATGTTGCAGGATCCTTCCCCCCTCGATTTGGAGGTAGATTTGCTTTTTGTATGGATCGATTGCCGATCCTTGGGAAGAACCGCGGATCTGAAAATTGGATCCACGGTTTTGCCTTTTTTTGTGGATCTTAGAAAAATGGAACTGCGTGGCCTAATCCACGTTTTGGAACGGATCAACCATGGATCGCAATCGGATTTGGGAGAAAGGAGAATGGTTCCACAAACTTGTGTTTTTTTTTTTTGGACTTGACTTGGGTTTTCGAACTATTATGTTAGGAATTATGCTTCCCGAAAAGTGCCAAGGTGCCCCCTTGATGCTTCCTAAATGCTTCCTAGATGCTCCCTAATGGTAATGTTAAATTGCGAAAATAGAAGTGACGTTCTCCTCTATCTTTTATTTTCATCATTTTACTTAAATTTTTAACATTGCCATGAAATGACTCAGGATGTTTGAGAGTGGTTCCAACCTCATCAAATTTCATATAGAGAAAATATAATTTCATATCCCATTCAAAATTCAACTGACTTAATAGTTTTCAGGATTTTAGGATTGTTGGACACCTAATCCTAAAGGGTTAGTGTGGAAGCTGAAAAGACTAAGCAGTCCAAGAGACCTTGGGATCTGAAACCCAAGAGTCACAACATTGTATTATAAATGTACATCTCTTGTTAATAAAAATTGCACTCACTGATTTATCTTTCATATGTGTCTTGCTGTCCATGTGAGTTTAACATGGTATCAGAGCCACTTGTTTTTCTGTGGCCTGTTATGTGCATGACGTTTCTTTCTCTGCCATATTCTTTTCCAGTGCTCCTGACATGCTGCCGCTGCCTTATAACGCCTCTGTCCTGAGCGCCTCTAAAGACTGCGCCCTCTGAAGACTGCGCCTCTGAAGTCTGCGCCCTCTGGCCTGAATACGCTGCCTCTGTCATGCGTTTCATTCTCTGCCAGTTTCTACCTCTGTCCTGCGTGTCAGTAGGTCTCTGCGCATCCGTTTTTACTCTCTGTCGTTGGCGTTGTGAAAGAGCACCCTATATTCTCGTTGGCGTTGTGCGTTTTCTCTGATTTCTTGCCTGCCTGACAACACTCAGCACCCCATATTCCAGTTTTCTGATATCCTCACCAATACTCTTACCACCGATACATGCATGAGCTTGAACGTTTTGTGCCAGCACGAAATTCAGCTTGAGTGATGCACCCGAGAGACAAAACTCATTGCACGCACAGCCCCAGCCGCAGATTTTATTAGAGATTCATATTTTATGCTGGATGTAGAAGTCTCTGTTTTTAATGAAGTGGATATTGTTTTGAAAGGAAGCGCGATGACTGGTTCAACTATCTGCCGCAGCGTCAGTAATTTCTGTTCGATTAATGCATGATGCAGCTAACAAATATTGCTCTCTAGTAGTGGAAAGTCTTCGAGATTCACCGTACGTTGAAGTTAGGATGGAAGACTTGATGATAAGGAAGCGCGATGACTGGTTCAACTATCTGCCGCAACGTCCCTAATTTCTGTTCAATTAATCATCCGGGATTAAGAACTAATTTCTATTCAATTAATCCTCCGGGATTAAAAAAAAAAGGAAGCGCAAAAGCTCTGCTCGCCTTCTACATCGAAATAATCTGGAACAGCGAACAAGGTAAGAGTGATGTTATGGCGGTTGCTGTATATCCACCTCCCTCTTTGTACATATATTTACTGAATTCATACATTATTGAATGGTGCGTTAAACGCTGAGTTTCATCGTAGCTGCCAAATGACTCTTGGCGCTCTCTAGCCATAAGTTTCTTGGTGTTCTCCTTCTACTTTGACGGAGAGTGGAGGATTATGGAAGATTGAGTTGCAATTGAATGGTATATCCGCTCCTTTATATATATGTTGACTGTGTTGTGCGTTGCTGCATGCATTGTATTTTGAAATATGTTGATTTCTTTAAAGGCAGTCGTATTATAGATCAAGTTCAATGAGACCCTACGCTCCAATTTGCTCTGTAACGTATGCTCCTTGATCTCGCTCTACGTGGATGGGTGATGGGTAGTCGGAACATGTCCTTTTCATCTTCATGCTTATGCTTATGTGTTGCCTTGATCAAATTGATGAGTCCGTTTGCCCAATCAGATTGATCAGATCACTGGTCGACTGTGGATGTATTGGTAACATTGAAGGGAAGAATGTGTTCTACTAGTTTTAAATTCGCAAATCTCGCGAGCAACGGAGACAGAAACAAGAGAGAGTGGCGTCCATAAGCAGTTTCTTCAACCTCCTTTCTTCGCAGGCACATCGCACACAAACGGTAAAGATCCTGGACACCTTACTCAATCTCCAAAACAAAATTATGAACAATGTAAAGCTCTCGGACACCTTTTACCCGAGAAGCTTTCCTTTCAGATTTGATATCGGACATCTTCAAGCGTGAGATGATAATGAGGAAATCAACGCTGGAATTTCATGTGAAAGTCGGACATTAGAATTATCTCCTCTGCATTCGACTGCGGAGATATAAAATGAAGATTGAAGCGTTTCATTAGCTCAAGGCAGGCTAAGCTGCTTAGAAAATTATAAAATTTCAGAGTTAAAATTCTCCTCGGTCTTTATTTCTCAGCTAATTTTGTTGCCCTGAATTGGAAAGAAATTTTATATCATATTTGGAAGTGAAGAAGTGCACAATGGAGTGTAAAAACCTGTGTTCTCTGATCAGGAAATGTATATCAAGGTTCAGGGTTTGACCTGAACCAAGTCAAAGTTCTTATTGATGAAATTTTGTGTATTGATGAGTAAAGTGACCACAGAAATAAAAAAAAAATATATTTTCCGATATTTTTTCTTGAATTGGCTAATAAGGGACACCATTCTTGTCTAGTCTCCGATATTGATGCATCTTTGAGCTGCTGCTACAGTCCAGTCCCTTCTTTCTGAGGAACTGCCATGGAAGATTTACAACTAAAGAAAAACCAGAGATTCGTTTGATACTAAGCGTTATTATTGTTGTTGTAAGAGAAAGTAGGAGCGCAAAACTAAAGAACCTGAACAACACTTTTGAGGTAGCATGGTTACACAATGATATGTGAAACGTTTTAAATATTGAATGTGCGCTGTTTTTTAAATATTGAAATGCGCGCTGTCCAGTGATATTTGAAACTATCATATGATCCTGCCATTAGTTTTTGCTTCTCGATTTTTGCACATTTGCCAAGCACTTGGGTGTGTATAAACTACATATCATTGTCAGCTTTAGTAGAGGAGGAAAAGTGATATTTACCCATGCCTTCCACAAGGATTCTGGAGAGACTACTTTACTTATAAATGGATAATATGCAGTGCGGCACACAGATAGGTTTTTGAGGACCCACAGAGTTTTTTGGATGCGTGGATCGATAAAAGATTTTGGTGAGCTGATTGTAATCTTTTATACTGCACACTGATCATTTACTGACATTTATAAAGGATATTGCTGTGTAATGTGAGTAGATATTATTTTTCTGCATTAAGACAGATGGCCAGAACCAGTGAAGTATTACAGTTCCTTAAAACTTTGATATTATCTACTGTTGATGACACATTACAAATCAGCAAAGGATCTCTCTCAGAAATTCAGACATGTTTACAAAATGCACAAGAAAAGATCGATTTTTTGCAGCTTGAATCACAGCTACAGCGAGAAGAGCTACATCAAAATAGACACCATTCTGAACCAGCTTTTGTTCAGAACATTGAGACAACCACCCATCAGCAGCATGTTAATAATGTTACAGATAAAGCAGCAGTTGTACATGCAGATGCAGAAACTCAGTCTGCACCTCCCAAGCCCATCATCAGACCTTGGGAACAACTTGTCCACAACAAGCACAGAATTGGTCTTGGATATGATAAGGACTTGTCCTTTCATATTCCAGACTATGCCAAGCCCATTCAGTTTCAGAGTGCTGGATTCATTTATGACAGTTCACCTGCTCCTCATGACAGTTCAGCTTCAGCTGTCCCTCTTCTACAGCAACAACAACAACAACAAAAACAACAGATCGTGAAATGCCAACACTGTGATCGAGTTGGCCATCTGAAAGATCACTGTTTTGATCTTCATCCATGTGAGCACTGTCATAAAACCAGCCATTCTTCACACAGATGCTTCAGAAACAAACGTCCTGCAAGAACAAAGATTCATCTTGGATGGATCGCTTCTTGGCAATGGGCATCAACAGCCAAGAAGATATTCCAAACACATGTCAGAACTTGTTCCAGAATATTGAACAGTCTTGCAGTTGAGTTTTCTCCATCTTCTCACCTTGTATCTGACAGGGGGGGAAATGATGGTCATCTACAAGCTTCAAAGTCACATCAAGCGAGCCTGAGCCACAACCTGCCACACCAGTTTCAGAGTTGCAGCCAGAGACAAAGATGCCCGTGAACAAATTGAGAACACTTCCTCTAGCAGAAGACTCCAGCTTCTTGCCAGTTTTGGAAGAGTTCCAGGAATTGCATTAAGCATTCCAGAGTTGTTGGTTATCCTTAAACCATCACAGGTTGAGACTTCCCTTTTCAGGTTGAAGTTTTACCTTTTATGCGGGGTGAGACCTCCCTTTTATGGTTGAAGGTTTCCCTCTTTAAAACAATAGGATCACTTCCTCTAGCAGAAAACTTCAGTTTCTTGCCAGTTTTGGAAGAGTTCCGGGAACTGCACTAAGCGTTCCAGTGTTGGTGGTCATCCTTAAACCACCGCCCCTTTTTTACCAACATTTCATAGAGCACATTCAGCCTAGTGCTGCCATGCATCTTTTGCACATTTTGTATTACAGCTCTTTTCTTGGACTCATACATAACCCTTCGGATTAAGGGGGGGAATGTTGGACACCTAATCCTAAAGGGTTAGTGTGGAAGGTGAAAAGACTAAGCAGTCCAAGAGACCTTGGGATCTGAAACCCAAGAGTCACAACATTGTATTATAAATGTACATCTCTTGTTAATAAAAATTGCACTCACTGATTTATCTTTCATATGTGTCTTGCTGTCCATGTGAGTTTAACAAGGATCAATGGGATTGTGGCATTTCATTAGATTATATTATATATGAGGCTATGTGAGTGGCATTTAATGAAGAGCTCCAAACCCTACATGTACCCTGGTGTTGGTGATGTGGATTGTTGAAGTCCTTTTTCACGTCCTTAGCAAAAATGTACCCTTCACTCAAATCAAAATTATTGATTAGGCATGTAAGCTTTTTCTACCATATTATAAGGCTTGGATTAGGCTGTTTGATCAAAATTGGGCAATGTTGACTAGTATCCCTAAAGAATCAAAGTAGAGGCAAAGGCTAGATAGGAGGAGAGGAATCTAGATTCTGGATGGTTGACACTCAAATAATTAATCATTGATGTATAATGGATGCCATAACTATTTTGATTTATGTACAAATATGCATGTTTTCATATCTTCTACAACTAATTTGGTATTTTGGATTTTTTTTTGAATATATATATATACACACACACACACGCACTTCGCTTCCTAGATTTTTGGAAAATGATGCTTATGACAGTTCACTTCCAAAAAACATCCTCTTTTCATGCAACATTGGTTTAAGCATTTTTTGGAGATGAAAGTGCCTCTAATTAGTAATAAAAAAGTCACTTATTAAATAAAAGGAGAAAATGTGTCGAATAAAATAAAAGGTAAAAATGTGGCAAAAAGGTCAAGTGAGTTATATAAAAGGGAAATGAGGAGTCTCTCCTCATTCTTGCATTCATTCACTTGAAAAATAGAATTTTGGAGAGCTCTTGGGAAAAGACTAGGGTTTTTGGAAACCCTCATTCTGGTTGTTGGTTTCGATGTTGAAGTTATACACCCTAGCTAGTATGGGAGCGAACTCACTCAAATTTCGACATTGGGTTTCATTGGTGACAAAGATAGAAGCATTGGTGAAAATGGAGAAGATCTAAAAGTGTTATCAGTTGATTTTATAATCTATGTTTGGGTATTCTTTATTCTTTCCATACAGGCCAAGTTATCACTTGTTTGCTAGTGCATTGGGTCGAGTTCATGTTCTTGTTGAGGGCTGAGTTTATCTTCCTTGTTGAGGGCCGAGTTCTATCTGATCTGAGGGCTGATTTCTATCACTTCTTGAGATCGAGTCCTCTCATAATCTGGCTTGTCGATATTGAAAAATAAAATGAAAAAGCTTTGGTTGTGACACTTTGATTGGTATGGTCTCCCTCTCTCCCTCTAAGGGCTGCCCTTCAATTGCTTTGTGTCCTGATCGCACTCTCGTGGGCCTTGACCATGTCTTTGGCCTATTGCCTCTGTTAGTTTGCCTAATTCATTGCTTGGTTAGCTTGCTGGTGGCTGTCCAACTCCCTTTGCAACCTATTGCGATGAACTCTGCAACTTGCTGCAACTCTGCCCACTGGCCTTGATCGATGCACAACACTTTAGCACCCTCATCGACTGATTTATTGCTTGACCCACATCTTATTGCATCTTCCTGTGTTAGTTGGTGGAATGTTGGTTGTCGGCTACAATAGCTGCCTGCCACGCATTCTATTGGTGAGTACCCCACTAATGTCGCCTGCTAGTCACCTCTGTCGTGACCACTACAGTCCCTGAGCTCTCTTCCACCTGCTCTGATCGTGCTTTTCCTCTTCCCGCTGCACAATTTGCCTCAATAACTGCCTTCTTCTTTTGGCCAAATCATTGCTCATGGCATTGTTCGGTGTGTTGTCTACTTAGTGCATCTACTCCAATGTTGGACCTTCATTTATGCTGGCTTGATCTTGAGCTACGCCTTTCCTCGTTTGGTGGTCACATTTCAATGTGTTTTCTTTGGTGGTTGTGGTTTCCTTGGCTGACCCGTCCCTACTACAGCCCCGCTTGATTGGATGTGCGATTCCTTGCACTAAATTTGATGGCCCTGTTGCTGTCGACTGGGTGGGTTTGACAACACACTTAGGGTTGTTGGCTTGCCTATAGTTTTAAAAACCAGAATCAGGAACCAACCCAATCCACCTATCAAATTGGTTATTGAGTTGGAAATGGAAAACTAGACTAATGAGATCTCAATGAATTGATAAAAAAAAAATACATGAAATAGTTAATTTTTAACGAAAAATTAGTTTTACGATTTAAAACCATGATCACAAACCATTAGAGACAAAATATGCAAAGTTTTCTCATTTATATACCATGTAAGGGTGAATATATCAAAATGATACTGAGTGCAATACATATCTACAACAAGATACATAATCAATGAGGCTCAAAATGGCCTCTAGAGTAAAAAACAATGTTACAAGCTACTGGGCCACTGACCTACTGCAAGTCTATCTATCAGTGATAAACATGATCACCCATCAAACTCATCACCACTACTTAACATGGGATCATCAAGAGGAGTGACATAAAATTCATTTGGCTCAGAGCTTAATGATTGCTCAGTATAGTAGTAGCAACATCAAAACTAGACCCAACAGAAGCAAGAGTTGGTTGAGCTACACACTTAGTGCTTCCCATTGGTTGTTTGCCTTTGCTTGATTCAACTATTGGTTGTGGTTCCACTAGTGCTACCCTAAGTCACTAGGTTCGTGTTCGTGTTCGTGTTCGAGTTCGGAGACCTTGAAATTCGAATAAAGTTCAGCACCTAAAATTTTGCCGATAAAGTTTGACATAAAATTCGACATATAGAAATTTGAAAAAAAAAAATGTATATATATAAAAAAAATCAATTTAAAGTCAAATTCAAAGTCCATAATGCACATTGCAAACACATAAGATTATTGCTCAAACATTTAAATCATTTCCACATAATTTTATAAACCATGAAAGCGAGTGCCAATAAAGAACCAACTTCCATACATGTAACATAGTAAACAAGGTGAGAAATTCATCATAGACATTCACACCCATATCAAATTCAACAAAACCATGGGCCATATCAGATTTCATATATTGAAAAACAATCTGATAAAAAAGTATTCAAAATATATAAACTTGAAAGTTTAAAGTAGCTTGGTAGTTTTAGAAAATTGTTCATGCAAAAAGTAAACTAGAAATCTAAAACAGGGACACAAGTTTTATTCTTGATGTTCCTGTGGCCCACTTGTTATATCAAAAAGTTCTATATCATCAAGAGCAGTAGGAGCTGTGAATCCGCTAGATGCTTCAGCATCAGATTCATCACTCAATTCCCTGTCAATGTCACTATCAATGTACAAATCAGCTTCATCCATTGATGCATTTGGAACAGGATTGATCCACAGAGTAAAGGAATTGGATGACTCTTTAGCCACATTTTTCAAAGCCAACTGCAAGTTACTACGAACACAAACAAGATCTTCTATCTTCCAGATAACAATCTATTTCTTTTCTTGGAATGAATGTATTCAAAGGAACTCCAATTCCTTTCACATGTTGATGCACTTGATCCCTGGCTTAAGATACGAATTGCAAAATTTTGCAATTCTGGGGCCCCTGAACCATAAAATTCCCACCATATTGCTGTATCACTTCTGCTCCTATCATACTTCGCTGATTGTGTTCCAAATAAACCTTCTTCTAACTTGTATGCCCTCAACTGACTTCTGACCAAACCTGCAATTTCTGGATCTAGATTTAGCTTCTCAATAGCCTGGATAAATCCATTAATGACTTCTTCATCCCTGTCTTGGTAACCGAAACAATCTAGGGTCCAGATAGCATGCTGCTACATGTAATGGACTATGCATCATCTTAAATCCCATATCTCCTGGTAATCAACTTCCACATTATTAAAATCACTTGCAATGGTCTCTTTGCAACGATCAATGCTTTCATAAACAAAACCCATACAAGGTTTGTCACCATCAACCGTGCGGAGCACATTAACAATTGGGCCACTTATTTTTAAAACCTTGTTTGCATTTTCCCAAAAGCCATTATTGAGCACTATTTGTTCAACACTTTTCCCCTTAGTTTCTTTTGAAAGGGTAGGTCTCTCCCACTCAATATTGCAAAAAACAGCCCTTAGGCTCGCTTTTTTCTCAACAACTCTTTTCAAAGTAATATAAAAAGTGGCAAACCTTGTATCACAAGGCCTCAACAACTCTTTTGATGCATTCTTCCTATATATGCTCAAAGTGAGATGATGGTTGATGATGAAGTTTGCAATTGTTTTGGCTCTTCGGATTGTCTCATTGACCCAAGGAAATTTGGTTAAGTCATGCAACTTTAATTCTAAGCAGTGAGCTGCACAAGGGGTCGAATAAATGTGATTATACTTTTTCATAATCAGCTTACCTACACCAACACAATTTGATGCATTATCTGTAATAACATGGACCACATTTTCCTCCCCAACCTTTTGAATCACTTCATCCAAAATTCCAAAAATAAATTCTGATGTCTTCACTCGATCCATTGCATTTACTGCCTTCAAGAAAAGTACCCCTTCAGGAGTATAAACAAGCACATTGATCAATGGGTGATGACACAAATCTGACCAACAATCACTCAAAATTGTGCATCCTGTAAGCTTCCAAGACTATTTAATCTGAACCAACTTTCCTGTCACTCTGTCTTTTGTTTTCTTTAGCAAAGTTGTCCTTAAAGCTTTAGATCCGGGAGGAACATAGCCCTTCCCAAAATCAATGGCCTTTTTAATTACATTTTTAAAATATGGACTCCTTGCCACATTAAAGGGAATTGCACATGCATAAAAGAATTCTGCAACAACATCATCACCTTCTTGTTTCTCAAAGGTTTCTAGAATTGATTTAATGTTCTGGTTCCACCTATTTTTATTTGAGTAGAATTGATTTAATGTTTTGGTTCCACCAATGGTTGAGATTGAATTAATGGTGTTGGAGGAAGACATGGCAATCTCCCTCTCAATTCGCTGCCTCTTATTTTCCCTTTTCTCCTTTTCCATCTTTGAAGTGAAATAGTCTTTCTCCATTGTGGTTTTTTGTTCATCAGAGATCTTAGTGCAGCCTTCAACACCACCTCCACTTCCATTGCTAATACTGAGAAGGTGATCCATTGTTCTAGTTAAAGAGCTAGTGAATTGATGTCCACACAACTGACACAAAAGATTTTTCCCCTCTTTTTTGACAAAATTCCATGCTACAACAATTGATTTTGGGGGTGCCATTGAAATTTGAAGGTTTTGAACTTCTGATTGTTGAAGACTGAGGTGAAGGCTTGAACCCTGAAATGTCTACAATTTTTTTTTTAATTTACATTTTAATTAGTTTTATATTTTTTTTGCAGAATGAAATTATGAAAGTTTGAAACTATAATTTATAAAATAAATTTAAAGAGTCTGGATCTCTCACGCTGAAGCCTGAGAGTCCAGACACTATATTAAAAAAACTAGTAAATTGTAATTTGTGACTTACTGATAAATTGTATTTAACTGATAAAAACTAGTAAACTGTTTTTTAATTTTTGACTTACCTGGATGCTGGAGTCTGGACAGTGCGGCATGCTGGAGGCTGCTTGAAGGCGGCTCACTGCTCTGTCAAAACTGTAACCCTCAACAGAACTCTAAATTATCTCCAAGTGTGAGCCGCTGCCTTCTAAGGTTGGAACTTGGCCACAAAGATTAATCCTTCAAAACCCTTACGCTACCTCAGGAATGCCGTTTGCTGTGCCTGTCCAATAGAGTCTCAGCCGTGTATGCGTGCACAGTGCAGGAGAAGGCAGAGGCTAGAGCTGTTTATAAACAAAAAAAACAAACACTGATAAATTGTATGCGTGCAGTGTCGAGCTGTAGTCTGCACTGTGTATGCATGCAGTGTCGAGCTGTAGTCTGCACTGTGTATGCAGGAGGCCGAGCTGTGTGGTGGCTGGCCGAGCTGTGTATGTCGGCATGCTGCTAATAGCTATAGCTTATGCCGTTGTGCTATGGACTGGTCACCTGTAGGCTATGTATGCTGGTGTCGAAACCCCTTTGAAAACCCTTTGAAAACCCGCAGAGCGCTGTGTATGCTGTGGACTGGTCACGGTTATGTTTTAACTTTTATGGTCACTGTTATGTTTATAAAACAAAACAGAACCCGCGAGCTGCAAGTTGCAAAAAAACCAAACCCACGGGCCCGCAAACAATGAAACTTATTTTTTTTTTAATTTTTAAACAATGAAAAGGCTCGCATAAAATTCAATTTTTTTAAAACTGGGAAAAAAATGAACCTAAATGAGCCTAACCAAATTTAATGGCGTATTTTATTAGAGTTCGGCATTTTGTTCGGCGAACTTGAATGAATAAATTCGAATTCGGTTGAAGTTCGAATTTATTCATTCAAGTTCACCAAACTCGGTGACTTAGGTGCTACCATATTTGTAGTGGGATCAACCTCCCCTAACTCCATGGCCTCAATATCAAAATTAGGATCAAACTCAACTGATTTAGCCTCCTCCACCCATTCCAATGTTGGATCAATATACTCCAAGACAATGGGATCTAGTTCAGGTCTTTTGTTCATCAACTAGTTGATGTTGGATGGTGTTGTTATTGATGTCAACCCTGGGGTTTGACTTTGACCAAACACCAGTCATTAATGTCAAACTATTAATGAACACTCTTGTATTTGTCTGGATTACATCAAGTTGGAAGCTCCACTGTTGGATGGATGGAAACCCTAGTTCTAGGGTTTGGGTTCTCTAGACTAAAGATGTACCCTGAACTTGTTCAAGGTTTTTGAAGAAACTAATTGTTGAATTTATCTTGAAGATCCTCATAAACAGATTCTCCTCGTCGAGCCGATTCCGGTGGTATATGCCATGCCCCGTGAGGCTCCCTGGTTCGAGAGATATTCGTGATTGAAGCCGAAGACCCCACTTTGTGGGCTAAAATCCCATGCATGGTGACATGGCACCGTAACATAGGCTAGCACTTATTTAACTCAAGGAAAAAGGGTTTCTCCATCATAGGTGTGGTTAAAATATTTTATAAAATACCTCAATTAATACGTTGAACTTACAAGGGGCTTTGACCTTTGGTTTTCTCTCTACAGAGGCTAATGCTTGGGTCCTAAGGAATTAAAATCTATATATCCAACAGTTACCTTTAAGGAGTCCTTCCCAAATCCATAAATAGGTACTTATCATTCAAAACACATACACAATGATCATAATATAAGTTTCCTCACCTAACATTAAAATAATAGAGTTTAAATTCTAATTTTCCTCCAAAAAGGGAATTCATTAGTCCCCTTGGAAGCCCCTCCTTAGCCTATAAAAGAAGTCCTTATCTCCCTCCTATTGTGTGAACAAAAACGTGAAATCAAATGTGATATACCTCTGAAATTTGACCTTGTGGAAGTTAGCGAAAATGGCAGAAGGAAGGGTTTAGGTTTTTTGTTTTTTGTTTGGGCCTTTTGGTTGTTCGTTGGGATATTTTTTTTGCAGGCATCAAACATAGGCCTAATTCAGTTCTGTGGAGTACTATTTAAGGCAGTGAAGGTGTAGGCCTTTATTGCAGAGCTTCGGCCCTCATCTAGGGCACAAAATTCAGAATAGTGAGAGTGGGTTTTCGGTCCTGTTCATGCCTTAAATCCATGCTTTAAAGAAACTAAGCAATGCAGCTAGTTCTCTTGGCCTAGAAAAAGTAAATTGAAGGGTAGAAGCGTTAATGATCAAGCCCACACAAGATCAATCATATTTGTCTTGACGTTTGGCTTATTAATACATATACAAGATTTAGGGCCTGATGCAAAGCCGACCATGAGTCTGAAGTTTGTTTGAGGGTTAAAATCTTATCGAAATATACACTATTTGTTCAGTGAAGCAGTGAGACTTTGTTGGACAAAATTTTGATCTAGCTTAGCAATAACTCCTTGCATTTGAGCTTTTGTTGAGGCTAGTAAAGGACAATGGCTCTGAAGCAAAGAATTGAGTCCTATTGGCATGAGTTTGGCAAGTGCATAATTCTAGTGCCAATAAAGATGACCTCACATCCATTTAGTGAATGCATCCTATAGCTGATTATATTAGCTTATTTTGAGGCAGCAATGTAAATTTTGTCTCTTGGTTTTCTATGGATTGGACAACAAGATTGTTTGTCTATGTTTGGTTCTAAGCATATGTATAGTTACACATTGTTTCACAACAAGGTTAATTGAAGAATAGATTGATGTGTGAGTTGGATCTTGATCTCTTTGGTTGGCAATACTACCGTTTGACAAGGGTCATTAAGGATTGAAACCAATTGAAGATTGTCTAACGGTTCCACATTCTAACAATTATACCTTGTAGATCAAATGCGCTAAGGCAATCATTGATTTTGTTGTGTTTTTTTTTGCTTTTTTTTGGCACCTTGAATGAGTCAACCTGCTAGACTGTGGATTGCCAAGTTCATGCATGAGGAACATTACAACAATATTAACACATACTTTAATTGATTTGATAAAGATAGCAACACTGTTTTAGTCATTGAATTGACAACAACATACAACAATCATTGAATTGAATAGTAGCGACTTTTAGGTACAACAATCATTGAATAAAAACAATGAACAATGGTCTTGCACTTGTGATATAAGACTGTGAAGAGATTCTTGTGACAATATTATTGATTGACCTTCGTATTTGTAATAGTAAGACTATACTTCTTACAATGATTTCCTTTATGACATGGTGGTTGTAAAAATCCTATATAGTGAATTTTGATGTGACAACACTGTTGACAAGGACCTTACCTTAACAATCATATTGTGTAATGCAACAAAGTTATGTGGATGAGAACTTGGGGGTCAGTAGTGTTTAACTTGACAAACATTTCTCCATATGTATTAACTTGACATGTCAACAACCTTGATGAGTGATAGTGACCAATATATGGCCATATAATGAATCTGATTTGAAAGCAACATTTGTGGACAACAATGATATATACAAAAATGAATTTATTTGACAGTGGTCCAGGAACTTGATACATGACAGTGATCTACATGAGAGTGCAGTTGGTATTTCACAATGTCTTTTGGTACTTGATAGTGTTTTGTACAATGCAATTTCCTAATGATAAGATAAGAACTTGATTGACATAGCACAGTGCCTATATGACAGTGGATGGTTATTGAATGATAGTATTGGCAGCTAGTGACCTTGATGACAATATTCAGTTGTAGCAGTGAGCAATTATAGATTGCAGAGTGGTCAGAGATAGCAGTGATATGATTTGGCTTTGAGCAGAGGGATGATTGTGTTTGAGGTATGGTTGTACAATGGTCAGTTTGAGTAGTGTTGAGTAGTGAGGCTGCCAGGACTTGACGTGATATACATACTGAGCAGAGTAGAAAAATCTTCATTATAGTCTTTTAAAATTGATTCAGAGCATAGGTAGATCTAGTTTGAAAATTGTGACTGATCAGAGTGGCAGGGTGGTGCAAAGCAGGTGATTGGAGTCACCTTCTGAGAACAGTTCAGGGTGGTAGGGTGGTGCTAAGGCAAGTTGAAGCTTGCACATGGCATTGGAGCATCTGTCCAATTGCAGTTGGTACACAGGGTGTTGGAGCATCTGTTAGGTTGGAGCCTAAGATCTAGGGCGTTGGAACGTCCTCCCAGTTGCAGTTGTAAACATGGTGTTGGAGCATCCTATAGGTTGGAGCCTTCTTTAGTTGGAGTTGAAAACTTGATGTAATTATTTTTGTAGACAATTATAAAGAAGCGTTTGGTGGTTTTTGACCTGCAGGGGGTTTTCCACCTAAAAATATGTGTCTATTGTCTTGATTATTCTGCATTGTTGAATGGTGTTGTTAGCTATTTATGTTGATGAAATATTAAAGATAATGCTTTGAAAGATCAAAAATCCTAATTGATAAGAAATACTAATTCACCCCCTTCTCAGTATTTCCAACAGTTGAGCCTTATTCGAAGATTGTACTGCACGAAGACAAGATCATTTAACCATTTTTGTTCTAAACAATTTCTCCTCTTCGTGTGAATCCACCAAAAAATAGACCAAATGCGCTTACAACCAGAAGCACTGTAGTTTTGTTAAGGACTCTAACTGCAATATTTTGCAATTGAGGCCTTGGTGAAAGCATTGATCTGTCTATATATTTCTAACTGCTCAGACTCATCAGGGACCATGCACTCTGTTACCTACTCATATGCATATAGTAGAAAACAGAGATCCCATTACCCGAAGGACATGGACACCAGGAAAATTTTTAGAAAATCAAAAGTCTAGCAGGGCATCTGTGCCCCTTTCTCTCTCTCCTCTCTCTCTCTCTACTCTCAAATTTTGCAACCCCTATGGAGGAATTGTGATAATTGCTGCTAGCATGGTAATATACATTGAATCTAGAGTGTTTTTTATCACTTGACCAATTATATTTGCTCTTTATCGATAAATAATTAGTTAAGTTTTTGTTGAAGAATGACGATCAATCTTCATAATTGTATTTTAGTCATAATGAAATGTATTTATTAAAAGAAAGAAAAAATAATTTTTAATATTATGAAAATCACTTATTAAAGCATGGGTTTCATGCTTGGGTCATCATTTTCTAGGTCAAAGTCCCCATTGAGGACTTCTAGGTTTTATCTTGAGTCATTAGAGTCATTTTCCGTTTTATGAGACCCTTCTTGGGCTTTTGAATCATGTAAAAATAATTATTATTGAGTAACATAAGTCATTTGTTTCCTCCACACCAAGTCGGCCCTTTCCTGATGAAGTCGTCCTACATTAGGGCAATTCGACCCACAGAAGAGACTATATATAGAAGTGCAGTTCGAATCATTTGGAGCGTCACACACTCAAGTCCGATACACAAGAAGAACTGGCAGAAAAGTGTGAAGCTGTAGAAGAAAGAGAAGGATTGCAAGAAAAGGACAAGATCAAAGTTTTGGGCTATCTCTCTCTCACTCGTGCGAAGTTACTGGGCTATTGCTAGGGTAAGTTCTGGATTCTACTGCAGGTCGAAGTTCTGCTACTGGGTCAAAGTTTTGCTGCTGGGGAAGCTGAAATTCTGCAACGGGGTCGAAGATGCTGCTGAAAGGTTATCATTTGAAGAGGAAGGAAGGGATGAATTGGTGATTGGAGGAAGTCCGTGTCTAGGTTAAAGAGTCTTGGTTTATCTTGTCTTCTCTTGTGAAAACCATAGAAGGAAGAGGATTGACTAGGTTTTCCCCTAGATAGGGGTTTTGCCCTGGCTGAGTGCCTATATCTTGTGTCTCTTGTTCGTGTGATATTCATACACACATAATTTGGTAATTGCTTGATGAAAGATAAGCTAACAAAGAAGTAAAAGAAGCCAACATAGTTCACAAGTAATTATCAAGAAAAAGGAATCAAACCCTAATTCTACTAGCATTGATTTCTCAACATGGTATTAGAGCTAAGGTCAAGGAAGATTGGAGATCACTTTTTTTGGCTTGAAAGGAAAGATTACTCCCTCTATGATAATATACTTGCAAATGGGATTCAATATCGTAGGAAGCTGGATCAAAAGAATCATCGACAACTTAGTCAATAAGGTCAAAAGCAAAGGGTTCTTGGCTGTACTCACAGGTTCACTCAATGATGACAACGCATGGATTATTGATAGTGGATCATCAAGGCACATGACAGGGGAAAGTAAACAACTTCACACTCTATCAAAGGAACCATCTTCTCATGCAGTGGAGTTGGGAGACAACAATAGTTATGCAGTTAAGGGCTTGGGATCAACTTCATTGAAGCTGGAAAATGGAGCAAAGCTGCATCTCAACAATATACTCTATGTTCCAGGTTTGAAAAATAATTTACTTTCAATTTCTTGTTTAGAAGATAAAGGAGATAGAATTGCTTTTGTAGATAGAAAAGTTCTGGTTTGGGGAAAAGATTCAAGCATCGATAAAGCTAGGGTTATTGGAGTACGTGAAGGAAGTCTATATAGAGTCATAACACCATCTCCTCAAGCCCTAGTTCACATGGAAATCAATCCCATTAAGCTATGGCATAGAAGATATGGACATTTACATTGTAAAGTCATTCCCGCTCTCAACCAAATGGTAAATGGCATCCCAAATATCAAAGAAGACCACAAAGGAATATGCAAGGGATGTGCTTTGGGAAAGAATACAAGGAAACCCTTTACAAACAATGAAACAAGGTCTAAAGATATATTGGACCTCATTCAATTAGATGTGTGTTTGGGTCTATGTCTGACAAATCATTCGGAGATCATCTTTATTATGTGACCTACATTAATGATCACTCTAGAAAGACATGGCTCTACCTTCTCAAGAACAAGGACTAAATTTTTGAAAAGTTCAAGGAATTTAGATCTGAAGTGGAGACCCTAACCGAATGAAGAATAAAGACTTTGAGATCCAACAATGATGGGGAATACACTTCTAAAGAAATGATTGCATATTGCAAAGAAGCAAGAATTAAGTAGGAGCTCATTGTTCCCTACTAACCCGAGCAAAATGGAGTGGCTGAAAGGAAAAAGAGGACAATTGAAGAATGTATACGAACAATGATTTTTGATCAAGACTTAACAAAATTTCTATGGGGAGAAGCATCAATGACAACAGTCCTCATAGAATTCTTCAGAATATGACACTTGAAGAAGCGTTCACAGGAAAGAATTCATGTGTGGACCGTCTTCGAATATTTGGGTGTCCCGCTTATATCCACGTTCCAAAGGACAAACGAAATAAGCTAGACTCTACAAGCATTAAAGGGATCTTTGTTGTCTATAGTCTTTCTTCAAAAGCATCATATAAAATCTACATCAAGGAAGGAAGACAAATTGAAGTAAGCAGGGACATTATATTTGATGGAAATCATGCCTACAAAAGATCCAAGGATATTCCTATTGATTCCGATGATGAAGACATACCGCTATTGGAAGAAGAAAAGCACCATGACAAACTTACTACAATCCAGGAAGAAGAAGAAGAAGAGCACCATGACAAACTTACTACAATCCAAGAAGAAGAAGAAGAAGGACCAAGTGAGCCTATTCAACCTGTGATCATAACCAACACAAGGAAGAGGCCAAATTGGTTAAAAACTATTCTTGAAGATGCCGAAGGACATGGAGCTGCAAAAGGAACTTTTAGAGAAAACAAAAGACGAAAAAGATATTCAGGATATGCTGCATACATGACAAAACTAATAGAAGCTGAACAAACTACTTTTGAAGAAGTTGCTCATTAAGAAGTATGGAAGAAGGCAATGCAAGAAGAATATCAATCCATCATGAAAAATGGGGTTTGGAAAATCATTCCTAGACTAAGTGACAAATCAGTTGTCATTTCAAAATGGATCTACAAAATCAAACACACTGTTGATGGAAGCATAGACAAGTACAAAGCTAGATTCGCTGTAAGGGGTTTCTCTCAAAAGGAAGGCATAGTCTATGAAGAAACCTTTGCACCTACTACAAGATATACTACTATAATATCCTTGGTTTCGTTGGCTGCTACAATGGGATGGAATATCCATCAAATGGATGTAAAAACAACATTTCTGAATTGAACCATCGATGAAGAAGTTTACATTGAACAACCTGAAGGCTTTGAAATAAATAGCAAGGACAATCATGTTTGCAGACTCAAGAAGGCCCTCTATGGCTTGAAGCAAGCTCCTAGGGCATGGTATGCAAGAATGGATGCATATCTTCTAAGAATTAGGTTCATCAAAAGTACTGCTGATCCAAACCTCTACATCAAAGTTGTGGATAATGAGCCAATCATTATTCTACTATATGTGGATGATCTATTTATTACAGGTGTGGAGTGAAGGATACAAGAATGCAAGAAGATGCTGGCAGCTGAGTTTGAGATGAAGGATCTGGGACTTATGCATTATTACCTAGGTTTGGAAGTATGGCAGAAACCTAGGGAGATATATCTGGGGCAAGGAAAGTATATAATCAAGTTATTGCAGAAATTCGGTATGATGGATTCCAAGCCCATGACTACTCCCATGATCACCAATCTCAAGAAGTTGAGAAGCTTTGACACCAGTCTCGTAGATCCTACTACCTATCATAAGTTGGTGGGTTCTTTGATGTATCTGGTAAACACTAGACCATATATATGTTTTGTTGTAAACATTCTTAGTCAATTTCAGTTGGAGCCTCCTCATGATCATTGGATAACTACCAAGCATATATTAAGATATCTACGTGGCAGTATATACATCACTGCCTAAAGTACGACAATAAGGAAGTCAAATTAACAGGTTTCACAAATTTTGATTGGGGTGGCAGTGAGACTTGTTACTGCTCAAACTAGCGGGGGGCCTAAAAGGGACTCTTAAAGGGACAAATGCTAGATCAAGGGAAACGATGGAGACTTAGCCCACTGTCACCTCAGTTAAGACTCCCTACTCTTTAAGAACTTTCACCGATGGGAGGAGACCTGGTATATGGAAAGTCACTTGTGAAGCATGAATCAACAAATGGATGTGAAGTGACCTTAATGATCCTTTTACTAAAAGGAGATTAAGAATGGAGCTTGCTTGCTCTTCAAGCAAGGTACAAAGCTTTTTAGGAGAAGGAGGTGAGGATTTAAGAGCTAGGTTTAAGGAATATGTCTTGTAAAGGAGTTTCCCCATCCCTAAAATCTTTATTAAACTTGGTTTCCCAAGTGGTTCTTGAATAATTAACTTTTCAAAGGTATGGGACCACACGGGACCAAGTGGACCCAACCTAGGTTAAGGGGAGGGAGTTTAGCAACCAATGATGATCTTAACCTAAACAAGGAAGGGGAAAGGATCAAAACAAGAGTTTTCACTTAGAGGTGCCAAATTGATCCTATGAGGTACTAGCCTAGGGAACACGAGGGCAGAGTTTAGTCTTAAGCCTAGGGCTTGGGATATCTCGCAATCCCACAGTCGGAATTTCCTCCAATTTGTAGGAGACCTTGAGGACACACCAACGCCATAGAGGCCAGGAGATCGAACTTTTTCTATGGCTACTTTGTCGGGAAAGTGATGCCCTAGGTGGCCTAGTGTGGCTAGACCTAGAAAAGAAGGGGAAAAGGTGAAGAGAAAGAGGTTTTAAGGTGATCACCTTATGGTGGATCAGTGCCTAATTCCTTTGGGGATATGGAGTCGAGAAGAATTATGAGAGTGGATCTCGTTTCTAGTTCAAGGAGGCTTTAAGGGCAACTTCGTTTAGTTTTAGGGCAAAGAAAGAGAGTGACCTTAAAATGTTTATACTTCGTTTGCAAATCAAGATGGCTTATCAATCTAACTTTGATCTCTAGGAAATTTTGTTCAACAAACATGGCCCATACATAGAGATATGCTATATAGAAACATAATTCCACAATGAAGCAGTAAATGCATGCAACAATTAGCCTTAAAATAACGAAAATCCCATGATCATTGTATGTGACAAAGTAAAAGAAAATAGCATCAAAATTGCACTTACATGTAAGAGAATATATCCAACCATCAATATATTTTCCAATCAAGAAGCTCCAAGATAAGAAAATGCAATCCAAACATCATAATTCATCCATGCTCCAATTTCGTCCACCAAGGAGGAAGTGCGAAATTCTCAAGAGAGAGAATGATCCAATCCAAGTGATGATGAGAAATGAACTCTCATCATTTGTATTTATACTCTCCTAATGAGTTCGATTTACCTATTTGAGCCTACATCAGCCCCTAAATAAAAATAATGCGCAAATAACTAACTTTTGGTGACATGCTCACCAAACTAACTCATAAACAAAATAACGAGCCTCTCAAGAGGTCGAATGATCAATAATACATGTCATTGGACTCTCTAAGAAGCCTGATGAAGTCCATAGGTGTGATAATGATGAATAGGACTTCCAAAAATGATGGACAAGGGGTTGGCCCCTTGTTCTCCACATAATAAACCTGTGATGCTCTCAATGGGTGTGAGGGCACACAAGTGACCTCATGGGTCTCCAAGTAAGTCGAAGATGCCTGTAGACCATCGGTAAGGGCTTAGTGCAAGGTACAAGGTACAAGGTACAACCGAGTGCTGAGTGTAAGGTACAAGGTACAAGGTACAACCGAGTGCCGAGTGCAAGGTATAACTGTGGGGCCGACTGGAAAAGGTGAACTAGGTGCATCTTCCTCGTCCAATAGGTGAATCTCGAGCAATCTATGAACATCTCTGGGGATCCATGGAGTGTTGTCTACTGTTGTGGAGGCCCATGGCTCTCAACACACACCTTACATGTGCCAATGTATCCCTCTGGAGGGTTAGGACCTTGTATAGGGTGACCAAACCCAAGATGGAGACCACCTGCAATCCTGCATAAGATCCAATGTGTCCACTAGCCTTGCAGTACAACATGTCATCAAGGAAATCAAGTAAAAGAGCTCACAAACCATGGACAACAAGTGGGGACTTCATAATGACATACCCTTCCATAATAGGCTTTGGCATGTGCTAACGTCTCCAAGCTCCAAATGGGGTTAACCAAGTATCCTATTAGGTGGTTTCTACTTCTAAAGGGGATATCATGTCCAAGGCACATCCTTTAAAAGGTGGTGGCATGGGATAAATAGATGAATGGAGTAGGGAATGAAAATGGGTAGCCCTGGGCCACACGCTGGGGTACAAGGGTAGCTAGTAAAAGGGAAGCTGACACTTGGGTATATAATGTATAGGAGGGAGAAATAGTGGTACATGAGCTGCCCCGACCTTGATTTTTCTACCCTTCTTTTTATGCCTTTTGCCTTTTATGATTTTTCTTTAATTATCTACTTGGGGTTCAAGGGGTAAGAGCATGATGTGTGATATATAGTAGTGGATACCCGCTTTAAGGTAGGGCGGTTCATTACCCACAAGGGGTTGGAACAATCATGGGTTCCTAAATGATAAAGGAGGCTCATCTAGGGCCTGTAGGAACTAGGGTGATGGCCATCATGATGGGGTAGAGCTCATGTATTGGATTTTGCCAACGTGCTAAATGTGTTTGTCCTGGCCATCTTTTGCATTTTGTGTACATTTTCCTATTGAATGTGACCAATTATGCTTTTACTTTTCTTTTCAGCTGCATCAACCTCCGGGCATCATTTCAGGCCTGACCCAAGGTGTGGGCAAGGGGAAAGGGAAAGCTAACCCTATGTGGAACAAGTGGAGAAATGTGGACCCAGGTGGGAGAAATGATGAATGGGGTTATAATGAGTGGAAGGGCAGTAATATATCTGGATGAGGAAGTGGGACCGCGCAACCAAAATCGAGGTTTCCCATGTAATACCATCCCTAAAGCCGAAGGGTCAGTAAAAGAGATCCCATAGGACTAGAGTCCAAGGTTAACATCCAAAAGGAGTCTAGGGGACAAGAGCACAAGCCTAGACCATTCTTTCCGCCGAATCCCCCCATTAATCTATGCCCAGAAGTGTCCATGATAAGCAAACTACAATACTCAATTACCAAATGACAAGGCATACCTTTAGGTTCGGGAGGCCCACCTTCAAACATACGATCATGGCAGATGGGTGAGGGACCACATGGCTGGCTCAGGTGGCAGAGAAATGACACAACAAGCTAGTTGGTGGCTGCAAGGGGTTGTTGGCTGTCGGTTGAGGACCATCTTGGAGAAATTTTTTCTCCTAGGGATATCACCCACAAAATGCTGGGTAACAAGATTGATGGAAGAAGCACTACAGGTGGATGTTTTAGTTTTGGGATCTGCTATAATTTCATGGATGAGTAGAAAGAAAAGTTCCTATTGCTTTAAGTAATGCTGAAGCAGAGTATATGGCTGCATGTGAAGTAGGAAAGGAAGCTGTATGGTTGAGAAAACTTCTGTTAGATTTGTTTGGGAAACCTCTAAGTCCTACTATGATAAATTGTGATGATCAAAGCAGCATCAAGATGTCTAAAGATCCCGTGTTCCATGCAAGGACGAGGCATCTCAACAATAAGTACCACTACATTAGAAGCTTGGTACAAGATAGGATCATGAAGCTATAGTATGTCTCGACCGACGAACAGGTATCTGATGTGTTAACAAAGTCCCTTCCTAATAAGAAGTTTGAATATCTTAGAAGCATGCTTGGTTTGGTTGATATTACTGATTTTGTTGATGGTAAGTGTTTGGAAGAGATTTGATGAGGCATCCTGTATAATACAAAATGCCTTAGAGGACATCTGGTCGAATTGTGTGTTGATGTCTAGTTCCTGAAGTAGGAAGGGTGGCGTTGGTCATAGAGCTCTGACCTTGCATTACACACCTAGTTCCCTAGGTTGATGGTTAGTCCATTTAGTCCCACTCTAATAGATTGCCCTGGTTAGGAATCTAATCCGTGGCAACGTGTGTGCCTAAACTCTTCGTAGTTCATGTGTTTTGAGATCTTCCATGTACTTGAATATATATGTGTAATTATGAATACCTCCCTAGGTAAGAGGGAGTGTTGAAGAATGTAACTAGCATCGATCTTCATAATTATATTTGAGTCATATTGAAATGTATTTATCAAAAGAAAGAAAAAAGGAATTTTTATTATTATTAAAATGACTTATTAAAGCATGGGTTTCATGCTTGGGTCATCATTTTCTAGGTCAAAGTCTCCATTGAGGACTTCTAGGTTTTATCTTGAGTCATTAGAGTCATTGTCCATTTTATGAGACCCTTCTTGGGCTTTTGAATCATGTAAAAGGAATTATTATTGAGTAAAATAAGTCATTTGTCACCTCCACACCAAGTCGGCCCTTGCTTGATGAAGTCGGCCTACATTAGGGCAATTCGACCCACAAAAGAGACTATATATAGAAGTGCAGTTCGAATTGTTTGGAGCATCACACACAAGTTCGATACACAAGAAGAAGAGGCAGAAAAGTGCGAATTTGCAGAAGAAAGATAACGATTGCAAGAAAATAATAAGATCAAAGTTTTGGGCTATCTCTCTCTCACTCGTGTGAAGCTACTGGGCTACTACTGGGGTTGAAGTTATGGATTCTACTGCAGATTGAAGTTCTGCTACTGGGTCGAAGTTTTGTTGTTGGGGAAGTCGAAATTTTGCTGTAGGGTCGAAGATCTAGGTCGAAGTTGTTGCTGGAAGGTTATCATCTGAAGAGGAAGGAAGGGCTGACTTGGTGATTGGAGGAAGTCTGTGTCTAGGTCAAAGAGTCTTGGATTATCTCGTCTTGTCTTGTGAAAACTACTGAAGGAAGAGGTTTGACTGGGTTTTCCCCTAGATAGGGGTTTTGCCCTGGATGAGTGCCTATATCGTGTGTCTCTTGTTCTTGTGATATTCATACACACATAATTTGGTAATTGCTTAATGAAAGATAATCTAACAAAGAAGTAAAAGAAGCCAACATAATTCACAAGTAATTATCAAGAAAGAGGAATCAAACCCTAATTCTTCTAGCATTGATTTCTCAACAGCTTTTTTACTCACATACCTCCAAAGCTCGAGCGCGACGTAATAATTGGGCCTTAGGGCCGTCCTAATTTCTAGGGTCAATGTATATTGCCATGTTAGGTTAGGTCTCGAGTCTTGCAAAATTTCACTAAGTTTTTGGATATTTTAATTAATTAAAATTTCCCACAGATGAGATTTTAATTAATTTCCTATGTAATGTTGTAAATAAGTGGTTCTATGAGATGTTGGTGGCGTGTGAGAGCTTGAAATTCATGCTAAAAATGACAACATTATTCTAAGACCCACTTTGGGGGTCAAAAAATAAATATTCCCCCTTGAAAAACCCACTTTCTCTAATGTAATAGATGGCATTGTTGTCATTGATGGCAAAGGAGTCATAACAAGGCAAAGAAGCAGCAAAAGCGCTGCAAAGGGTGATGGTAAAGGAACAACAAGAGCAACAAGGCATGTCTATTATGTTTTGATGGCTTGGCAGAACAAAGGAGCAACAAATACCATGGCATAGTTGGTGCATGCACAATTGTGTAAAGAGGTGCATTGAGTTATGCTTACATATATGTTGTGATGATGATTGATGCTTGCATATGTTTTGTGTAAGGCTGATTTGAAGACTGGCTTGTTTGAGGAGATTGTTGTGATGCTAGGCAAAGGCAAAGACATGAGCACTCTTGTGATGCAAGGCAAAGACAAGGCAACAACATGATGCAAGGCAAGACAAAGACATGATGCAAGGAAAGGCAAGATGTAAGTCTAAGGAAAAGGCACAAAGAAGTTGTAATGCAAAGGAGGAGATGACATGCTTGTGTTGATGTAGGCATTGGAAGTGAGGGAGAACTTGTTGGAGCTTGCTTTCATATGGGTGTCATTGATGGCTTGGTTTTCTTGGAGCTCTTGCATTAATATTGGACTGTTTTAATGCATGCTATTTGAATGCATTGAAATTTATGTTGAAGAATATAAATGCATGTGATTGGAATATGATGGAATTCTTTTTATGTATTTTGATATTTAAGAGTTTAAACAATTTTAGAATTAAAGAGACACTTTTGGAATGCAAAGAGACAAGCTTTGCCATTTCAGATTCGTGTGTGGAATGCTAACAACCATCAATGTTCAATTATAAAAGTGTGTGAGGTTGGAGAGCTGAAGTGTTAGGGAGTTAGAGAATGTGAGAGCTGATTGAGGTGTTGAATTAGTTACCTGGCACATATAGATCAGATGGCATGCATATTTATGGAGAGGAAGAAGTAGAATCAAAGATGGAGGTATGAAAAGTTATAAACTAGGTAAACATGCATATTGTTTTCATTTTGTATATGGGGATTGTGGCCTCCTTTCAAGTTGTTGAAATTTTAATGTTCTATGTTGTTACAATCACTTAAATCCAGAACTTCTTTATGCTGCAAAATAAGTTAAGTAATTGTAGATAGAACATAAACCATATAAACCATATGCACAATGAAAGACAACCAAGAACTCAATGAGACACAGAGAAGTTAGGTCAATGACCAGGGCAAAACCCACAAGGGGAAAAGCCAACCAAATTCTTCTTCTATTAGAAATCAATTGTTGAGCAGAGATACAAAGTACAACGAGAGAATGAAGAAGTTCATCCAAATCTGAAGAATGTCTCTGATAGCAGTGGCTGATGCAAAAACTGAATCACTTTGGCTCTTCAAGGTCTGCTCTTACTCTCCAAGTCTCTCTCTCTGACAATCTCCTTCAAGTCTCTCCAACTCTCTCTCAAGTTCAAATTCACGATGCACAAGTAAGTGAGGTGAGATGATATGAGACACATATATATAGGAGGGGCAATGAATTATTGACATAAAGGAGGAGCAATACACATGCCTTTAGGAGGAGTTACATATGCCAAAATAGGATTGTAACTTATGCCATAAAGGAGAGGAGTGTAACTTATGCATTAAAGAGGTGTAAGAGGAATCTTTTTATGACAAATCATTAAAGTGTGTAAGAGAGTGTAAGAGGTGCATAAGAACATTAAAGAGAGAGAGGAATGAATCCATTAAAAGAGAGAGAGAGAGTAACATATGCATTAATTGAGGGGAGTTACATATGACATGATTGAGTCCCATGATTGAGAGACTTGAATTTCTTTTTAATAATAATAATATTGATGATTAAGTCGATATTGAACCATTAGGATTGATTGATGATCAAAAGGGATTTTCCATCAACAATGCTTGATTACCAATTGATGCAAGGTGATTTACTATTTTTGGAAAGTCATACTTGAGACTTTCTATTTTTAAAAATTGTATTTTTAGACTTTCTATTTTTAGAAATTCTATTTTTATAAATTCATCTTTGAGTTGCCAATTTTCAACACTCCTTCTCAGTTAGGGAGGAATTTCTTTCTGCAAAAAAAAGATATTTTCTGGAGATTCATCCATCACCCTATATTCACTTGGGGGCAATGCAACCTGCCAACATATGACAAGGATCTCGCACAACCAAGTCTCATCTCGGCTTGGGAGGATCCACTTGTCAACACATGACAAGGATCTTGCATATCCAAGGCTCATCACTGCTTGGGAGGATCCACTTGTCAAACACATGACAAGGATCTTGCACATCCAAGTCTCATCACTGCTTGTGGAGATCCACTTGTCAACACATGACAAGGATCTCACACATCCAAGGCTCATCACTGCTTGGTGGGAATCCACTTGTCAACACATGACAAGGATCTCGCACATCCAAGTCTCATTAAATGTCAAGTGGTGGAACCCCTACATCCTAAACAAGTCACATAAAGAAGTCTCACTACACCTATTGGCTAGATAGGTGGCTCTTCCCTCGTCTGAGACTGTGGGTCGGATGCACACTGAGGCCTATTGTTGTGGCACATACTACACAAGAGGTCCCTCATCCTTAGGAGTTTTCCGACATCATTCCCTAATCCCGTGAGCTCTGATAGAGGGGGGAAGGCAACTCAGTGTTCTCGATCAGCTGTGACCGCTTCCTAGAAGGGGCATGTCCCTAAGTCCAAGTTGCTCTCTAAAAACCAAGAAATTTCCTTTCGATAAAGGTGACGCAGGAGCATGTGACTTAGAGGTAAAAAGTCTTCAAACATATTCCAAAAATCGAAAAAAATCTATAGGCAAGGGAGTGGGGTCCTTTAGCCAGCAATTCCCATGCTTTCCTAATTTAGGATAAGAATAGAATTAAGAATAAATCATGCTAAAATCATCGCTTATGGATTGCTGTAACAAAGCTTTACGCTTTAAATCACTCTATGTAAAAGCATGCTTTTGTAAAGGATAATGGTCGAGAAAGGCTTTATCTATTGATTATAAATAAAATGATGGGAGGCTCATAGATGGGGTGGTGCCTGGAAGTATTATCCTTTGAAGAAACCTCTCTCCGTGTATCTACATTGATAGTTCTCTGTTAATTGATAATTATATGCGTGTATCAGTTCAAGTGCTTTCTTCTGAATTTGAATATGGATGAATTGGTCTTGTTTTCCTGTGAATGTTTAGGCTGGAGCCTTTAAGATTGTTTTTCCTTCATATCGGTGAGCGCAGGCTCTTAAATCGTTGCATAGGGTTCCGCAGGCAAACTCTCTTTTACACAGAGAATTTGCGAAAAACCTTAGTTTGGATGTAGCTCTGGACTTGAAATTTTATCGATTCTGGTTCATACCCATATTGGGTCTGAACCTTTATTGCATCGCATAATCGCAAGTGGAGTGGAAAGGGTTGTGGAACTGTCGAAGTCCGAAACCCCGATAAGCTCGGACCTAAAATATTATATAGCGGGTTGGATAAATTTTCGGGTCCGCAAGGACTGTCGCATCACACAGTTGAAGTGGGAGGAGTCTATTGTGTGGTCTTTCGGAATCGCCGATAGCGATTGCCGATAGCCACGTATTATCACATCGGAGGAAGAGAGTTAGAAGGGCCATTTTAAAGCGCCGATAGTGTTATTGGCGTAATATGCAATTCTTTGAATTTTAAGCGTCGATAGTGTTAATTCTGAAGAATTAACACAAGACTATTTATGAGCCGCGACAGTGATACAAAGCGCCAATAATGTATTTTGTTCCTTTGGAACAAAATCCCCACGATTGTGTATTTTGCATGGAAAACACAGTTTCCTCATTTTTAAAGGGCCGATAGTGTTTTAATGTAATTCCTTTGGAATTACAGTCCTGATAGAGTATAAGGGCTCTGTATAGTAAATTGCGGTTATAACAAGAATTGTTGTTCTGGAGGAAAACCATGAGGCTGTCAGTTTAACTGTAAATGACTGATACGCCGATAAGTGGAGAAGGAGGAATTTGGCTAGATATTGAAGAAATTGTAGCCAGATTTGAGAGTTTGTCCATATCGCTTGCACCCAGGCCACCATTAGTGGTATCAGAACCCCCTTTTGATACTGAATTGAATCTCAAAAGCAGGAGAAGGAAAGTTAATATGGCTTTTAGAGTTGGAAGAGGACGAGGACGAGGACGTGGACGTGGTGGAAGAGGACGGCCTATTGCAAACGGTAAAGTAATGGAAGCTGTGCAACAGATGCAAGCTCGATTGGATGCATTAACAACAAGCATAAACATAGATGATGGAGATGTTAGTGAACCTGAGATGAAGCTGCAGAGGAGGAAGCTGTAGCAGTTACTCCTGAGATGAGGTTCTTTCAGTCAGTATTGAGATCCACAGCTAGGCCAAAGACCAAGGTTCCAATATATGAAGGAGGACTGAATCCTGAAGAATTGATAGATTGGATTAATGGTATGGAGAAATTCTTCGATTATGAAGAAACAGAAGATGAGAAGAAAGTCAAGTTTGTTGTCACCAAGTTAAAAGGCCATGCAACGCTTTGGTGGGATGGTGTGCAGGCAGAAAGGAAGAGACTTGGCAAGCAACCAATCAAGAATTGGAGCAGGATGGTAGCAAAGATAAGAGGTAAGTTTCTGCCAAGTAATTATCAGCAAACCTTGTTCAGATAGATGCAGAATCTTAGACAGAGGTCTTTGATAGTGAAAGAATACACAGAGGAATTCTACAAGGTAAGTATAAGAGCTGGAGAAGCCCAGGATACAGATGAGAAGGTGGCTAGATATGTGAATGGCCTTAGGATGGACATTCAAGATGAAATAAGTCTACTGTCTCCTAAAACAGTAGAGGAAGCTTATTAGATAGCACTGAAAGCTGAAGAAAAACTCATGAGGAAGCAGTCTACCAGAGGGAGAGGTACTTTCCAAGGAAGGGGAAGTCAAGGTGGTAGAGGGAGATCTACAACACCTAAAGATGGAGCTAGCAGCAGCTCAACCCAACATGCACCCACAGGAGGTGATGCAAGAGGCAGAGGGAGTTTTTCTAGAGGAAGAGGAGGCAGAGAAATAAGATGTTACAAATGTAACAAACTGGGACACAGAGCTTTTGAGTGCCCAGAGAATGCAGAAACAAATCAGAGGAATGCCATTGTTGCTCAAGTTGAGGGAGAAGCACTAGCAGCAACAGTGACATAAGAAGAAAATATACCAGAGAGAGGAGAATCTTTGGAAATTAATAAACTTTTGCTCAAGCCAGCAAAGGAGGTAGTTGAACCATCACAACGAAAGACTTTATTCAGGACAATGTGTAAAGTCCAAGGGCAATGTTGCCAGATGATCATTGATAGTGGCAACACTGATAATTTGGTCTCTACAGAAGTGGTGAAGAAATTGAAGCTGAAGACAATGAAACATCCAACACCTTACAAGGTGTCATGGTTGCAAAAGGGACATCCACTGTTAGTGAATGAACAGTGTGAAGTGGAATTTCAGGTGGGCAAGTATAAAGTTAAAATTGTATGTGATGTGATGCCAATGGATGTGTGTCACATATTGCTTGGAAGACCTTGGCAATATGATAGAGGAGCCATGCATGATGGAAAAAGAAACACTTACAAGTTTGGAAAGGATGGTGTAAATCATACGTTGTTGCCTTTGCAAGAAGAAGATGTATCAGGAAAGAAGATTGATTCAAAAACTGTAGTGACCGTACTAAATTAAAGAGCCATTACTGAATTGTGAAACTGTAAAGATGGTGAATCTGTGAAACTGTAAAGATTACTGAAACTGTTTGAAATGGTATTAATTGATTTGATGAAGTACTTACCTGGTCTGCTACGACTATTGCGATGAGGATGCTGCAGAACTTCTCCAACGCTCTCGTTACCAAGTGACCAAAAACCACCCAGCCAAACCGAGTATACCTGGATACTCAATCCAGTATGCTTCTCAACCGATGCATACCGTTCCCCCGTGCCCAGAGACTTCAAAACAAGTAAGGCTCAATAGTTCCGAATTATAAGCAGTGTGGATAAATTTCCTCTCCTTCCTCCAACAGCACCCGAATAAGTTTTTCCACTTACAGCAAATACAATCTCCACCATCCAAAGGCAAAGAACACCCAGCCCCCCGAAACTCCTCCTCGCCATCTCCTTATGTACTGGTCATTAGCGGTGGTTGCTCTCTCTCCACCTACGAGCCCACCGCTTCCTTTCTCAGCGACACCTCCTCAACATGCTGAGTCGTATCTTTCTTTTAAGGATATATTGACATGTGTGATTTTACTTTGATTAAAATTTTATTTATTTAATTAAAATGTCCTAAGTTCATACATAGGAACTTTACTTTGATTTAATTTATCCCTTTAATAATTTATTGACATACTTTATTAAAATTCTGAGATAGATAATTATATAACCTGATTTTTAAGAATTTACATAATTCTTTACATCTATTGTCTTTATAACCCTTTTACTTTATACTTTTAAACTTAAAATCATTAGTAATCGCTCATTAATCATGAGGCATTAAGTACTATGTGCTGATGGGTGAATGCGACTTTTCTATTTGAAGGAGTGTCAGGATATTTAATATTTTAGGTAATTTAGAATGTAGTTACTAGTGCAGTGCATGCGATACATGCATATGTAGCTATCATATGCATGCATCGTATGCATGCTAATATTCTCGTGCTCTCTATATTAATGATGGGTCACTACACACACCCCTCCTTCAGAAAACTTCGTCCCGAAGTTAGAGTTTTTTTTTTTGTATATCAATACTTATAATAGTGATTAGTACATTCTTGTTCGGATTGTGTACTGAGGTTAAATTCTTACTTAATGTGAGGACACTATAAAATTGGTGTTTTGAATACTTTTAGGTTTATAACTTTAATGATCATGTTTTACTTCATCAGGCTCCCCAGGCTATCACAACATCATCCTATCCTTCCTAATCTCTTCCGCTCCCATCCTATCCGTCCTCTACGGGAGTATGCCATGGCGTCAGTTATACTGACCTAACCATTCATAGACTCCAAGGGTGACAACGTTGGCTATATCGACCTGATCCCTAGTAGGCATCTGGCAGTCATCATCACACGTCTAGGGGAGCGTGACTCACACAGTCCTCCCATGGCTCCAGGGTTCGAAGGATAAACGGTGGGCAACACCTCCACCCCTCCCAGTAGAATCAGGGTTAATACCCTATCATGGAATCTCTTTGAGCCTTAATTGTTCTGAAGTTTCTGTCATCACATGGTCAATTTGGTAACGGATTTTATCTGCAATTATAAACACTTGTCCATGCATTTATAACATGTGCATTAATATTTTCAAAAACACATAGCTTATGTATATTTCATACATGTCATCTAAGTTTAACATACTTTGCCATAATCTATTCATGTCATTAGCTTTCATATTAAAATATAATCATTCTTTCGTGTATTGTTTGTGCATAAAACTTATGACTTTAGATTGCTAACTGACACTTGATATTTGATCTTACGAGCACATCTCGTTATGTTTCAAACATTCATTGATCCGTATGTGTTTGCTCCAGTAACAACTAGCTGGGTTATTGTCTTACTTGGTAACAAAATGCATCATATGGATAGTCATTAGCAAAGACAAATCTCAATTCCTTCTTTTTAACAATAATGTTATTTGTTGTGCTCTTTTAGATATAAATTGTTTGAAATACCTAGCTCAAAGTATGGTATGCAACACATTTGGGGAACATATTTTGTACTCAACATTTCCTTTAACAATAATACACCGAACATTGCTCTATGTTTAAATGGTAGTACTCTTTCAACACCTTGGCCCTATAGGTTGAATTTATGCTCATGGAACCTTTGCTCAGGTTGTATTCATCACTTATAAGAATTGCTAAATTAGGTCTGAATGTTGCGTATGCATCCGTTCCTATTGACTGATTCACTACCAAGGAGTTGATATCCATGCCAAGTGAACTACTGTTTCCAGATCTTTTGCCAGCGCACATTCCAGGGTCCGAACTTAAGTTCTATGCATTATACCAGTTATTTATATGCCTCTATATGAATGAGTTAATGGCTGATGCAATTCTGAGTTAGTTCCTCATCACATGGTGTTTAATAGTAGTGTATTCCTTGTTGAATAATTGTGAATGGTATATATAACCACTTGAGCTCAATTGTCTGGTTCTGTTATCATTTAACTGGAAATATAGTGGAAAAACTGTTCACCTACAGCTAACAGATAACAACTGATGTGCAAAAAGGGATCACTGTAACCTTCACAAAAACTTAGAAATTTATTAGAAATTAAGAGAATATACAGGAGGGAATCCTACATCTTTTACTGTGGTATTGATAATAATATGGCTAAATTATGTATAACAGCTGGGGTAATTTTTGAGTAAGGAAGATATTATATGTGACTCTTTAGAGGCCTCATTTGAATGTTATTTGTCCACTGTATATATATATTTTCTGAAGTAAAAACTATTAAGAAAACACCTACAGAAGTTTTCATACAAACTTGAAGAAAGGTCTCATAGAAGAACTTATACAAACTCAATTATCAAAGAGGAATATCTACGTGGTTGACAGGTACAGAGGAGTGAGTCCCCTAGTAATTATAAAGGAGGATGACTAAACATTTAAAATGAATATCTAGAAGATTGTAAGAATATAAACATCATTACCAATTGTTTGTTATAGGAGCATAAATAATAATAAAAACGAATCCATTCAAGCAAAATTTACAAATACAAGAGACTAATAATAATTAAAAGAATAATATCAAAATATTCAAGAAAGTACTTATCTCTAGAGAATACGTCAACTCCTTTTCGTTCAACTCTTCAAGGAGTTAATCTCGTCCATATTATCATCATCAGGAAGTCCATATCATCAAGGAATTCACAGCATCAAGGAGTCCATATCATTATCGACCTTGTCCACATCATTCAAAAATACAAGATACTTATCTTTTGAGCTCCTTCTTAATCTTTAGATTTCTTGCATCCAACAGTTATAGGGATCTTTTTTTTTTGTTGTTGTTAGAAGGCATGACTTCATCAAATTCCACGAAAACAGATGATAGTTTCAACATTTAGCTTAACACACCTATGTGAAGGCTTCTCATTTTAAGATATATACCAAACCAACTTTGACCACTTTTCAATGTCTTTTAAAGACTTTAAGATTATGTGTCTCAGATAGCTTACTGTGGCCGACTTAAATATCTTGCAACTTTTGTCCTTCCATAGAAATAACACAGGGACTTGGCCTTTCTCTTCATTGAAGTCGAGACTCTTGCTAGTGATGTTCTTCTTTCCGAATAGGTCATTTATTATTTACTTACATCTCAAACCTTGAGGATTATTCATAGTTATGTCTAAAATAACATATAGAAGTCTTTCATTAAGATCTAAGATTATCAAGGGTTAATACAACCTCAATTTTTATCGAATCTGTGGAACCTCAATGTTCATCAAATCTGTGGACCAATCCTTCCTCCACAATAGAGTCTTGACATCAGATATACTTTTGAGAGAATTCAGTTCCCATATTTGGTTCAATCTTAGTATTGCCCATCCATAGTTCTTCAAATATCTTTACAGCTTGAAACATAAGCCTCTTCCTCATTCCTTTGGTCAGCTCCTTGCAGTGCATCCAAAAGATTTAGTGGATATATCAGTCCATGACATAATATTTCTCAAAGTTCTCAAAGAATGATTAGGTTCTTTACTGAGTCTCGATCATGAGAATATAGCTCAGAGATGGCTCATATCTTGACTTCATAACATAGATATGAAGGAAATTTTTGAACTTCAGAGAAATTTAAATAATAAGTCTCATTCCTAACGGCTCCAATCCTCAGTTTCCTTGTATGGAAACAAGTTTCCTTCTTCTCATCAATGTCACAGAGATATGGAGGCAAAGCCAACACTACAAATACAAGCCTCAAATGGTATGCCTTCTTCTTCATATGATGATATGCAGAAATAAAGTGACCTTAGTTCCTTTGTTATCATCAAAACTTCACTTACTTCGTATTATAAACTCAGATGAGTATGCCTTAGTCCTTCACCCATGCTCGGTCTTCACATCAGAGGACTGACAGTAATGACTACTGGACAAGTAATAAATCTCAGCTTCCACAGGTCTGATCAAGCTCAGAATAGAGGTTTTTTTTTTTTCACATGACATGGCCTGGAGCTCCAATAAGGTAGGGCATTCATCTTCCTGGGTATTGTTTGACCCCTACCTCACCATAAGTCACGTTCTAGAAACCCTGCGATGTAGGGTGTTCATCTTGTAGGTTTTCTTTTTGTATGACCTCCATCTTTGTGGCTCTGGACCTTGGGTTCAACCGGGGAATACGTCTCAAATCTGTGTGAAGTGTGCCCAAGTGGAATATCATGGTGGAGTGTATTTGGAAAAGTCTCCATTGAACCAACAAAACTCCCCCACAACCTTTAATGGCCACTGAACTCTGCTGTGCTTTGTGTGGGAGGAAAATCCATGAACATCAGAAACGACTTGTGACACTGCATGCTTAAACAACATGCTGTGTCAACTCTTAACATGATCAATGAATAAGTAGAGTAATTAACTATGGAGTACTAGTAAAAGGCTGTTTCCATGATTTGCATTCCAAACTGCTCTCAATTACGGTTCCCTCCCAACCATCATTGTTGGAGTTGTATCAACTATTAAGAAAAGTAGCAATTAAGACATAAATCATGCCAGCAGAAAGTGCTGTTTGAAAATTAGCTGGAAATAGTTCTTGATCAATTTGCTTAAATATCCCATGATGCTCTGCAAAATCATTAACTATAAAATGTATGTATATCATACCTGTTAATCTGCAGACACCAGTTGCTGTACTCATCCAAATTCATTTTTTTTTTGGACGTGCAAAGTATGGCTGAATAAGCATGCAGATTTTACTGTTTTTTTTTTTTTTTTTTTTTTTTAAGAGAAAAGGAGCTGGAGGTTTCATATGCAGGCAATCCTGAGAAGACAAAACTCAGCTAAAGGACAAATGCCTTGCTTGAAATGGTGCCATTTGGCAGTACAAAGCATTTCTATGGCCAAAAAAAAAAATTAACATTATTTGCATTCATTTCCAATAGTGATTTTAGTAACATTAAAAGGATTTTCAGATGAAAACCCAACGTAACTTGAAGTTCTGTGAGTTTGCGAATCCGCATTAAAAAAATACTTTCATGTCCACGGGTTAACTGTCATTTCCATTAATACATTTCTTATTCTTCTAATAATTAAAAACTCCATAGCGATCGAGTCCAAACTTATCAGTCAACACCTGCCCACCTTTTTAAATTCACATGGGTCAGATTTTATAAAGCATGTGATAATAATATACGCATTCCAGGCCGTGACCACCGTCACGACTAGCAGTTACAGAACGAACGAATGTTTCACGCGGATCCCTCCCTCCCTTTCTTATATCATTGCGAACATACTCTATATATATCTCTGTAACTTGTACTCGAATCCCAATTTACAGCTGTTTATATAACGCCCGATTTCTATCGTAATCCCACGCTGTGGAAGTGTTGAACAGTTTGCAGGCAATCAGATCTGCAGCCACGGTGACCGACAAAAGATGATATGTTTATAATATTATAACTAATACAAGTCATTACATACTAATATGCCTACGATGGTTCTCAGGTCAGCGCGCGTCTACTGCCACCCGTCTCTCGATGAACGTTCGTCTGTCTGTAACCTTTCGAGCTCCAGGCGGTGAAGGCCCGAGAGCGCTCCACCGTTACACCACCGCATACTCCTTTATCCGCCGGTGGTTAACATACGTCAAAGGTTTAAGCAATTAATATCATCGTTTGACACCAACGCCCCCTAAGAAATGAGTTTCGACGCGTCAGATGTTTAGAAACGATGTGTGAGCACCGTGGCTACTGGCTTTTGCGAACCTTCATGTATAATTGCTCTCCGGCAGACATGTTATTTACGCTGTCCCCAAAACCGTCTATTATCCCCTCAGGTTGTCACTGTCTGTTTACTGTCCTGCAAGCTGATATTTTCTCCACCGTCAAACAAAGGATTCCTTCCACATAATTTAGTACTGTGTTCTGATTGAATGGTTCTTTCATCTTTCCTGGATGCTGCTTGTATTATAAAGAATATGCATTGCTGATTATTCTGAATATTCATAGATGTTGTAAAATCATGATCCAGAACACAATTACCAAGGGACAATCGGTACTCCCAGTTTGTGTGAAACTGGAAAATAAGCAAGGATAGACTAGGCCATTCTGCTGATGTTGTAATTTTCCAACCCTTTTTTTTTGATTGGGATAAAATTAGAATGTTCTTTGAAATTAGTAAACTAGATCTTCCATTTTGATTTGAATAGGCCAAGTCAAAGTTAATCCAAAGGTTTTAGTGAGTTATCAAATGAGGAGTCTATGCTGATAAAAATTTTGAAGGCTTCTTGTTGTTCTGTAAAAGCATCAAGATGCTTTTGACATGATCAGAAGCTTTAACAGGAAGTAACTAAATATTTAGCAAGAAGCTATTTCTAACAGTAAATGTCTGAAGGGTATTTAGTTTGAGAGCAAGTAGATCAATTTTAGTGTGAATATTAAAGATTAACCATACGTTTTTTTTTTTAAATAATAATAATAATAATAACCTGGAAGCAGAAAATTTCAGGACTCCACGGCCGCAACAAAAGAGCAACTGTCAAAGTAGATTGGCAAGGTCACAAATTGTCTGCAAATAGTCTGAGGAGATAAGCGGTAAGAAGGCAAAGAGACAAAGCTCCAGGTTGATAGGCAACTAGAAGTGTCAAAAGACTTTCCAACAAATAAGAAGGCTCTAGATTGAAGGTCAAATTACATTTCATAACACTGTAAATGGAAGGTAAGAAAGAAAACAGGATGGTATGATGATGAGCTGGAATGAAGGGATCCTCAAAAGCCCAAGGATTGGTGGGAATCCGCAGGGAGTCATGATGTTGCCAGGATCTGCCTTCTCTCCACCTACTTCTGTGCTTGGGTCCCATCCAGGGCATGGGAGATTGCTAAGTTTTAATCCTATCATTTGCGCATATTTCAAACTGAACATGTCACATTTTTGTGAAGAAATCACGTGTTATTTATGTTGGGATGAATTCCTACAAATGATAAATCAATACGGTGACAGATTCTTCCTACAAATGACAAATCAATACAGTGACAGATTCCCACACTAGCTGATATTTGAATTAAATAACATAAGGACCTCTAGTGAGGGCCCTGAAACTCTCTATTTGTCCCTTCATCACTCAAGAATTCAGTAAATGACTTTAGAACATAATATTTCTTTTGAATTCAAATGTAACCCTATCTTAACAAACTTAACAGATCCGAGAGTTTGAACATAGCTCCGATACCATATGTAGTGACCGTACTAAATTAAAGAGCCATTACTGAACTGTGAAACTGTAAAGATGGTGAATCTGTGAAACTGTAAAGATGGTGAAACTGTAAAGATTACTGAAACTGTTTGAAATGGTATTAATTGATTTGATGAAGTACTTACCTGGTCTGCTACGGCTGTTGCGATGAGGATGCTGCAGAACTTCTCCAGCGCTCTCGTTACCGAATGACCAAAAACCACCCAGCCAAACCGAGTATACCTAGATACTCAATCCAGTATGCTTCTCAACCGATGCATACCGTTCCCCCGTGCCCAGAGACTTCAAAACAAGTAAGGCTCAATAGTTCCGAATTATAAGCAGTATGGATAAATTTCCTCTCCTTCCTCCTTCAACAGCACCCGGATCAGTTTTTCCACTTACAGCAAATACAATCTCCACCATCCAAAGGCAAAGAACACCCAGCCCCCCGAAACTCCTCCTCGCCATCTCCTTATGTACTGGTCATTAGCGGTGGTTGCTCTCTATCCACCTACGAGCCCGCCGCTTCCTTTCTCAGCGACACCTCCTCAACATGCTGAGTCGTATCTTTCTTTTAAGGATATATTGACATGTGTGATTTTACTTTGATTAAAATTTTATTTATTTAATTAAAATGTCCTAAGTTCATACATAGGAACTTTACTTTGATTTAATTTATCCCTTTAATAATTTATTGACATACTTTATTAAAATTCTGAGATAGATAATTATATAACCTGATTTTTAAGAATTTACATAATTCTTTACATCTATTGTCTTTATAACCCTTTTACTTTATACTTTTAAACTTAAAATCATTGGTAATCGCTCATTAATCATGAGGCATTAAGTACTATGTGCTGATGGGTGAATGCGACTTTTCTATTTGAAGGAGTGTCAGGATATTTAATATTTTAGGTAATTTAGAATGTAGTTACTAGTGCAGTGCATGCGATACATGCATATGTAGCTATCATATGCATGCATCGTATGCATGCTAATATTCTCGTGCTCTCTATATTAATGATGGGTCACTACAAAAACTCTGTTAGTAGGAGGAAAGGAATACTTGAAGCAGATTGAAGAGAATGAGGTAAATTTTGCTGTAATTTGCAAGCCCAAGGTAATAATGACTTCTACTAAAATTTCTGATTTACCCATTGAAATTCAAGAAATGTTGGAGAAATATTGTGATATTATTGTTGATGATTTGCCAAATGAGTTGCCACCCATTAGAAGAATTAGCCATCATATAGATTTGATTCCTGGAGCAAGTCTACCTAACAAAGCAGCTTACAGAATGACTCCTACAGAAAATGAAGAAGTTAGAAAGCAGGTGCAAGAATTGCTTGACAAAGGGCTGATCAGAGAAAGCTTGAGTCCTTGCGCAGTACCAATAGTGCTGAGTCCAAAGAAAGATGGAGGTTGGAGAATGTGTACAGATTCAAGAGCCATCAATAAAATCACAATCAGGTACAGATTTCCTTTGCCTAGAATTGAAGATTTAATGGATTGCTTGAGTGGAGCAAAGTATTTTTCAAAACTAGATCTTAAAAGTGGGTATCATCAGATAAGAATAAGAGAAGGGGATGAGTGGAAAACCGCTTTTAAGACAAATGAGGGACTGTATGAGTGGAGAGTAATGCCTTTTGGGTTGTCAAATGCACCAAGTACATTTATGAGACTCATGAATGAAGTTTTTAAAGATTTCATTGGTAAATTTGTAATAGTATATCTGGACGATATATTAGTTTACAGCAGGTCTAAGGAAGAGCATATGAGGCATTTGAATGTTCATTCATGAAAGAGGAGCTACTATACTTGGGGTTTTGTTATTTTTGCTGAAGGGCTGAAGATGGATTCAGAGAAGATCAAGGCAATCATAAAATGGCCTTCACCCAAGAGTGTTTTTGAGGTAAGAAGTTTTCATGGTCTTGCTAGTTTTTATAGAAAATTCATCAAGAATTTTAGTAAGATTAATGCACCTATCATTGAGACCATAAAGAGGAAAAACAACCATTTAGATGGACTGCTGAAGCAGAGAAGATTTTTCAGCTGTTAAAGAAGAAAATCACTGAAAAGCCTATTTTGGTTCTGCCTGATTTTAACAAACCTTTTCAAGTGAAGTGTGATGCTAGCGGAGAAGCAATTGGAGGTGTTTTAAGCTAGGAAGATAGACCAATAGCCTATTTTAGTGAAAAGTTGAATGATTCAAAAAGGAAGTATTCTTCTTATGACAAGGAGTTCTACGCAGTTGTGCAGTCATTAAAAAAATGGAGGCATTATTTAATGTCAAAAGAATTTATCCTTTATTCAGATAACCATGCACTACATTTTATAATGCAGCAGCCAAAGCTCAGCCAGAAACATGCCAAATGGGTGGAATATCTTCAAGGTTTCCATTTTGTTTTGAAACATATAAATGGCCAATCAAATAAAGTTGCAGATGCCTTAAGTAGGAGAAATGTATTGCTTCAAGAGAGTCAAATCCAAGTGTTGGGTTTTGATTTTCTTAAGGAATTATATGAGACTGATTCAGATTTTAAAGAGGCATTTGAGGCTTGTAAAAATCCTGTTTTGATGGATAGGAGTAAATGGTTGGATTACTTCTTACAAGATGGACTGTTGTTTAAAAAAAATCAGCTGTGCATACCAAACTGTTCAATGAGGGAGAATTTAATCAAAGAAAAGCATAGTGGAGGACTTGCAGGACATTTTGGCATAGAGAAGACTTATGAGCAGCTAAACAGATTTTATTTCTGGCCGAAAATGAAATCTGAAGTGGAGAAGTATGTGAGAACTTGCAAAGTCTGTCAACATGCAAAGGGAAGAAGCCAAAACACAGGTTTGTATATTCCATTACCAATTCCAGATAGGCCTTGGGATATGGTAAGTATGGATTTTGTTTTGGGCTTACCAAAGACTCAAAGAGGTAATGATTCAATTTTTGTTGTAGTGGACAGATTTTCAAAAATGGCACACTTTATTCCATGTTATAAAACTAGTGATGCTTCTCACATTGCTAATTTGTTTTTTAAGGAGATTGTAAGATTGCATGGGTTGCCCAAAAGTATTGTCTTAGACAGGGATTCCAAATTTGTTGGACATTTCTAGAGGACACTATGGAAGAAGCTGGGAACTAAATTAAGTTTCAGTTCTGCCTATCATCCACAAACTGATGGACAGACTGAAGTGGTGAACAAGAGTTTAGGCAATCTTTTAAGGAGCCTTACTGTAGAACATCCAAAGCAATGGGATCAAGTGTTAGCACAAGCTGAATATGCATATAATGACTCACCTAACAGGAGTACAGGATAGAGTCCATTCCATATTGTTTATGGAATGCATCCAAGAGGAGTAGCTGAGTTAAGAAACTTGGGAAAAGAAGAGATGAGAAGTGCAGAGGGTGAAGACTTTGCTTCAGAAATGTAGGCAATACATGAACAAGTGAAGCAACAGCTACAGGATAGCAACATCAAGTATAAAACCAGAGCAAACATGAGAAGAAGAGAGGTGAACTTTGAAGTTGGAGATCTGGTTCTAGCACATCTCAGAAAGGAGAGGTTTCCAAAGAGGGAGTATAACAAACATTGGACCGTGCAGAGTATAACAAACATTGGACCGTGCAGAGTGTTGAGGAAATTTTCTGCAAATGCCTATGAGATTGAGTAACCCCCTGAAGTTGGAATATCACCAATTTTTAATGTTGAAGACTTGTGCAAGTATGAAGGTGAAAATGCAAATGATACAGCACAAGATCAAGAGACCCAAGAGATAGATTGGGTAGAACAGTTACCCACAACAAAGAATTTGCAACCAGAAAGAATTCTGGACAAGAAGGTGTTTAAGAAAAGAAGGGGACAAGAGTACTTCCAGTATTTGGTAAAGTGGAAGGATCAGTCGACCGCTGAAGCTACTTGGGTTACAGAAGACATGCTACAGAAACTGGGCAGTTCTGTAGATGAACTCATGGACAGGAGCCCATGAAGAATTTTGTCCTTAGGAGTCTGATGCAGGAGCATGTGACATAGAGGGAAAATTTCTTCAAACATGTTCCAAAAATCCAAAAAAATCTATAGGCAAGGGAGTGGGGTCCTTTATCAAGCAATTTCCATGCTTTCCTAGTTTAGGATAAGAATAGAATTAAGAATAAATCATGCTAAAATCACCGCTTATGGATAGCTGTAACAAAGCTTTACGCTTTAATTCACTCTATGTAAAAGCATGCTTTTGTAAAGGATAATGGCCGAGAAAGGCTTTATCTATTGATTATAAATAAAATGACGGGAGGCTCATAGATGGGGTGGTGCCTGGAAGTATTATCCTTTGAAGAAACCTCTCTCTGGGAATCTACATTGATAGTTCTCTGTTAATTGATAATTATATGTGTGTATCAGTTCAAGTGCTTTCTTCTGAGTTTGAATATGGATGAATTGGTCTTGTTTTCCTGTGAATGTTTAGGCTGGAGCCTTTAAGATTGTTTTTCCTTCATATTGGCGAGCCCAGGCTCTTGAATCGTTGCATAGGGTTCCGCGGGCAAACTCTGTTTTGCACAGAGAATCTGTGAAAAACCTTAGTTTGGATGTAGCTCTGGACTTGAAATTTTATCGATTCTGGTTCATACCCGTATTGGGTCCGAACCTTTATCGCATCGCATAATTGCAAGTGGAGTGGAAAGGGTTGTGGAACTGCCGAAGTCCGAAACCCTGATAAGTTCGGACCTGAAATATTATATGGCGAGTTGGATAAATTTTTGGGTCTGCAAGGACTGTGGCATCGCACAGTTGAAGTGGGAGGAGTCTATTGTGTGGTCTTTCGGAATCGCCGATAGCGATTGCCGATAGCCACGTATTATTGCATCGGAGAAAGAGAGTTAGAAGGGACGTTTTAAAGCGCCGATAGTGTTATTGGCGTAATATGCAATTCTTTGAATTTTAAGCGTCGATAGTGTTAATTCTTTGGATTTAACACAAGACTATTTATAAGCCGTGACAGTGATACAAAGCGTCAATAGTGTATTTTTTTCCTTTGGAACAAACTCCCTGCGATTGTGTATTTTGCGTGGAAAATGCAGTTTCCTCATTTTTAAAGGGCCGATAGTGTTTTAATGTAATTCCTTTGGAATTATAGTCCCGATAGAGTATAAGGGCTCTATATAGTAAATTTCGGTTATAACAAGAATCGCTGTTCTGGAGGAAAACCATGGCTGTCAATTTAACTGTAAATGGCTGATACACCGATAAGTGGAGGAGGAGGAGTTTGGCCAGATATTGAAGAAATTGTAGCCAGATTTGAGAGTTTTTCCATATCGCTTGCACCCAGGCCACCAAAAGGCATAGTAAGAATGTCAACTATTTGATCATTAGTCACAATATGATGGAGCCTCACTGCTCCTCTCTGCACCACCTTGGATATAGTGATATTTAATCTCAATGTGCTTGGACTTGTCATGGAACATAAGACAAATGCCACTCTTATTGTCACAATATATAACTGTTGTGTCTGGAACTTGCTCAAATAGCTCTCCAAAGAGATTCCTCATCCATGTTGCCTCACAACTAGCCATGCTAGCAGTAATGTACTTAGCTTAAGCTATACTCAGTGCAATAGACTTATGCTTTCTGATCACGCAAGAGATCTTGGCAAATCCCAAGCTAAAGAAGCACCTAGAAGTGATCTTTCTATCAGCAGAGTTACCAACCCAATCAACATCGGTATATCCATGAAGTCTTACATTTTTAGCAGTGTATCTCAATCCAAGATTGATGGTCCCATGAAGGTATATCAACACATGATTTGCAACAATCTAGTGTCCATGTGATTACTTAATCGTATATTTGCTCAGAGTATTGGCTACATAACATATGTCTATTAGAATAATGTTATTTTAGTGTTTAATGCTCATTCGGATAAAGATCGTATGTGATCTTATTAGCAGTTTCTTAGAAGAAACTTGCTGTTTCTATTTCTGTAAATACATTTGTATTATTTATTGAGCTTCATTGCTCATTGAAAATCAATTCAATTCATTCATTGATTATGGTATCAGAGCTCAGGTATTTTTTTGAAATAATTTTTCACTGTTTGAAAAGTTTCGTGCTTCATTTCGAAATTGCTCTTTAGGGGTCTGATTTTTTTTTCCCGGAAGCGTTGATGCCGAAGAATGAATCTTTTGACAGTTTGGTAATCGAACTCGAGACCCTTTTCCGGTTTGTTGTCGAGATTTAGCATTGTGTAGCATTTTCCTGAAGACCTGGATTCAAGTGGCCGGGCGTATTCTGCATTTGGAAGGAGTGAATAAGTGGCCAGTGGATCAAAATATTTGGATTCTCTTCAGTTGTATGGTCATTATTGCCATGTGAGCGGTCACTGGTGAAGTTCTCCAGCGTGCATGGCCTGTCGTCGAGCTCCCGTTGTGACTGCACCTCGAGATGTTTCTTGACTCCTGCAGACGATTTTTTACCAATGAAAATTTGCACTCGACCTCGAGGCTTACCAAGTGCAACATTGTCCCATTAGCACTGCGCCTCTGGTAGACGCTCACGACAACATTTTTTTATTTTCCTCTGCCAAAATAGGCCGACAAACATAGGTTTTTCGGGTGGTTTTGCTTTGCCGCACAAACTCGTCGTACAAATCCTCGCCTTCGTCGGAAGGGTTTAGGAGTCCGAAGTTGGCAGCCAGGCTCATTATGATAACATTGCTCAACAGGAACAAAAACTGCTGATTTGAACAACATTGCCAAATTGCTGGTATCTTCTCTAGCAAAACGACGCGCATATAAGGCAAAACTGATTTCAAATCACATAAAGAAAAGCAAAACAAGGACGCTACAGAGCACAAAATAGCGCATCGATTTCTTCCAAGACTGAAATTTCTTGAATCTTTTCACTGCCTCCAACTTCTCCATATTCACGAGATCCAGTTTTTCCGCCATTTTCGAAGCTCCGATTCTATACGAACTCTAAATCTGGAAAGAACAGGCCCGTGAATTTTTTGCAGAAAGAGAAGACTACAGTAGTGAGGCCCGAATCCTCAGAAAGTGCAGGCAAGAGCAAACACGCAATCCCAGAATTTACAGGCAAAATATTCCAACATGGTTTTCTAGGCAGGAAGTTTGTTTGTGTGAATTTTAGGGCAGAAATTCAGCTTGTTAGGGTATATTCTGGCAAGATCTTCAAGGAGGTTCTGTCAAACTGCAACACAAAATTCAAAGCAATTAATGCTGGTCTAAAAGTGTTGAAATCAAGGCAGATTCAGCACATTTATTACAAGTTGACTGGCATGAATTTCTAGGAGAAGTCAGATTTGTGGCTTGAAGTTCTAGGCATTTAGTTGCTGTACAGTGGCTTGAATTTTGAGGCCTATTTGTGATATCAGTTCATCTTTGTAACATTGCCTGAGGCAGTTCTGTGGCAGCGCATCAAAACTAAAGCTTGATCTGGGCATCAGATCATCTTTGTGCACCAACACCTGTCAGATTTTGTTAGGATCAGGTCTTGGGAAACGTGCAGATGGCTTCGCTAACCAATTTGATGCTGGAAGGCTGTCAGCGCTTTAATGGCACCAACTATAACATCTGGAAATAGAGAATGTTGACCATTTTTGAATATAGGCGTCTTGACCAGCTCGTTTTGGGCAAAGAGCTTCGTCCTAGTACAGCTGGTGCCGATCAAGATAAGTTTGATGATCGAAATCGAGAGGCTGTTATGCTTCTCAAACTCTCTGTGACTGATGATCAGTTACCACAGATTCCTTCCAGCAAGACAACTGCTGAAATCTGGCAACATTTGAAGGATTTGCATGAGACATCCGACAAGAGCAGAGCTTTCTTTCTAAAGAATCAATTATTCTCTATCATGATGGACGAACATGTGTCTTTACAGGAACATCTTAACAAGATTAAAGACATTCAAGATCAGCTCAAAGCCATTGGTCGGACCATGGAGGAAGAAGATATGGTAGTCATCACTCTGAAAAGTCTACCGAAATCTTATGAACACTTCAGAGAAACACTCAACATTACCACCACTAATGTTGATCTAAAGTTTCTGGAGTTATGCACCAAACTTCTGCAGCAGGATCGTTGGAAACAACAGTTTGGTAGTGGTGCTTCATCAGCCTCCTCAGAAAATGCTTTCGCTACCAAATATCAGTCCTCTCAGTCCTTTCAGCAGAGAGGTTCTTCTCAGCCTTTTGATCTCGCTAAAAACTAAAATGTGCAGTGTAATTACTGTCACAAGTTCGGCCACATGAAGAAAGATTGCCGACAGAGGATTGCTTCTGAACAGAAGAAACAGGGAGGGTCTCATCAGACAGTGAATGTTGCAGAACATTCCGAGCAGACGAAATCTGCCTTTTACGCCTTGATGGCTAAGAGGTCCTTAGATCATGTCCCATCTTCTGCCTGGTACATTGATTGTGGTGCATCACGTCATTTCTCTCACAGGCGTGACTGGTTTATTGACTTCTCATCTTTCAGTGATTCCGTGGTATTCGGTGGAGGTGAGGAGTACACAGTGGATGGCAGAGGTACAATTCAGATCCAGTCTAGTGGGCGCACGCTCATCTTCCTGAATGTGTACTATGTTCCTGGTATGGAAATTAATTTGCTGTCAGCCATATTATGAGGAACTCTGCTCGGCTCGATGTGGTGTTCAGTGCACACAAGTGCTCCATTATTGACAGGGAAACTCGTCTTACGATTGCTGTTGGCCTAGAAGATCATGGCCTATACAGGCTTCTTGACACTGGTGATTCTCCAGAAGTGGCTCTAGCAGCTCGTGTTTCTCCCATCAACACTTTGTGGCATCAGAGATATGGGCATCTAAACATTCAGTATCTCTCTCAGCGATCTCGGGAGGGACTTGTGTCAGGGTTACTTGATATTCAGACTCAGCAGTTGGGAGTGTGTGGCGCCTGTCAAGCTGGCAAGCAACATCGGTCTTCATTCAAGGATGGAGAATCTTGGCGTGCGTCTAAGGTACTCTAGTTAATTCATGCTGATATTTGTGGTCCTATGAATACATCTTCTGTTACTGGTTGGAAATATTTTTTGCTTATTGTAGATGATTTCAGTAGAAAGATGTGGGTATACTTTCTAAAACATAAATATGATGTATTTAGTATCTTTCAAAAGTTTAAGTCCTTAGTTGAAAAAGAGTCTGGATGTAATATCATAACTCTTAGAACAGATAACAGGGGGATTTTGTTCCTTTGCTTTCTCCAACTTCTATGATACCCATGGCATCAAATGCTAGTTAACCACACCCTACACTCCTCAGCAGAACAGTGTTGTCGAACGTCGCAACCATATGGTTGTTGAAATGGCTCGTTCCATGTTACAACATAGGAGTGTTCCGAACAAATTTTGGGCTGAAGCAGTGTTTACTGCTGTCTATCTTCTTAACTGATCACCTACTCAGGCTGTTAAGGGGAAGACTCCAAAAGAGGTTTGGTCTGGCCGTAAGCCTAAGATCAGTCACCTCGAAGTGTTTGGCTCAATTGCATATGTTTGGATTCTAGCTGTGAAGCACTCTAAGTTGGATTCCGAAAGCTAGAAACTTATGATGACAGGGTACAATGATCACCACAAGGCCTATAGGCTGATAGATATAGACACTGGTCGTCTTAGCTTCAATCCGGACGTAGTATTTGATGAAGACAGAGGGTTCTTTCAGTCTCCTCCTTTTGAGCAGTGCTCTGAGGATCAGTCTCATAGTGTTCTTCTTCTATTAGGTCCACCTGATGGGACCGATGATGCATCATTAGTATTTGATGATGCACTACCTGAGCTTCATCTTGCTGCGCCTGTTGTTCTTGAGCCTCCTCCACCTACTCCTGATATTGGTTCTTCTACTCTTCGGCCTAAATGGTGGGCTAAAACTATTGGTGATCTCCGGGATAATGAGCTCCTTGAAGGTAGACCTTCCAGAAATAAGAGCAAACAATAGCCTACAGTCAATTTTGCTCTTATGGCTAACCTCCACAATGTTTTTGAGCCTCAAAGCTATTTAGAGGCTTAGGGTATACCTGAGTGGGAACAGGTTATGGAAGCTGAATTCCAGAGTCTTCAGAAGAATCACACTTGGACCCTTTCTGATCTTCCTACAGGGAAGAAGCCCATTAGCTGCAAATGGGTGTATAAAGTGAAATACAAAGTTGACGGAACCTTAGAAAAGTATAAGGCTCGCCTTGTTGCTCGAGGGTTCTCACAGAAGGAAGGCATAGACTATGAGGAGACCTTTGTTCCTACAGCCAAGATGAGTACCATACGGCTCATCCTTGCCTTAGTAGCTTAGTTCAGTTGGAAAGTCCATCAGATGGATGTAAAGAGTGCTTTTCTGAATGGTGACTTACAGGAAGAAGTCTACATGACGCAGCCTCCAAGATTCTAGGTTGCCGGTCAAGAACAGAAAGTCTGTAGATTAATCAAAGCACTCTATGGTCTGAAACAAGCTCCTCGGGCTTGGTACATGAAAATTGATAAGTACCTAATAGATCATGGCTTTCAGCGGAGTCCATCTGATGCAAACTTGTATATCAAGCATACTGGTGATGATATTATGTTTCTGGTTGTCTATGTGGATGACCTTATCATTACTGGCAGTTCAGCACATTTGATCCATGAGATCAAACAGGATTTGGGCAGCACTTTTGATATGATAGATTTGGGACTTCTTCATTACTGTTTGGGGGTTGAAGTTTGGCAGACTGAGAACAACATCTTTCTCTCTCAGTCCAAGTATGCCAGAAATCTTGTGGACAGGTTCAGAATGCAGGATTGCAAACCTGCCACGACTCTTATGGAACCAGGGCTCAAACTTTCAACTCAGTCATCTTCACCACTTGTGGATGAAACTTTATTTAGGCAATTAGTGGGCAGCATCATCTACCTTACTGCCACTAGACCTGACATCAGTTTTGCAGTGAGCTACATTTCATGCTTCATGTCAACTCCTAAGGCTGATCATTGGATAGCAGCGAAGCGTGTGCTGCGTTATGTACATGGCACTCCTGATTATGGACTTCTGTACACTCGGAGTTCTGATCCTACACTCAGTGGTTACACAGATTCTGACTGGGCCAGTTTGGTTGATGACCGTAAATCTACAACTGGGTATGTGTTTAGTCTAGGATAAGGTGCTGTCACCTGGACTAGTAAGAAGCAGCAGGCAGTGGCTCTCTCCTCGACAGAAGCAGAATATCGGGGAGCAGTTAAGGCATCTTGTGAGGCAGTTTGACTTCGACGTATGCTTGCAGATATGCATGTTTCTCAGGCAGGTCCTACTCCCTTGTTCTGTGATAATCAGGGAGTGCTCAAACTTGCCAAGAATCTAGTCTTCCATGAATGAACAAAGCATGTGGAAACCCATTGTCACTACATTCGACAGCTTGTTGAAGACGGATCTGTTCAATTGCTGTATGTTCCCACAACGGAGCAGCGAGCAAACATCCTCACCAAACCCCTTGGTCCTACTAAGTTTGTAAAATTCAGAGGTTCTATAGGTGTTGTAAATAGATTGAGCATTAAGGGAGGGTATTAGAATAATGCTATTTTGGCGTTTAATGCTCATTTGGGTAAGATTGTCTGTGATCTTATTAGCAGTTTCTTAGAAGAAACTCGCTGTTTCTATTTTTGTAAATACATTTGTATTATTTATTGAGCTTCATTGCTCATTGAAAATCAATTCAATTTATTCATTGATTAATGTCCAGTTAGTGTCCACTAAAAACATTAGTTCCCCAATCAGTTGATGATACTTGGAAGGATTTGCCAAATCAAGATCTATAGCTTCACCACATAGCTTCTTGAAATTCATTTCCATTGGAGAATTAATGGACTTGCATTATGTCATACCAAATCATTCCAGTAGCTTGACAACATGTTTTCCTTGAGAAAGGAAAATCTCACCAAGTCTCTGCCATATTTCAAGACCCAGAAAGTAGTGCATCAAATGAATATCGTTCATTTCAAATTCAAAAGCTAACTCCCTCTTACATTGGAGGATAAGTGGTTCACCACCAGTCAAAAATAAATCTTAAACATATAATACCAAAATCAAAAGGCATACCTTGGACTGTCTTGAAGTAAAGATTTGGATCAACATTACTTCTAGTAAAACCAAGCTTCATCACGAAGCTACCAATGCGGGCATACCAAGCTCTTGGAGCTTGCTTCAAACCATAGAGGGATTTCTTCAATCTGAACACGAGTTTTCTGGTCATGTACTTTAAAGCCTTGTGGTTGCTCCACAAATACTTCTTCCTTGAGGAAGCCATGTAGAAAAGCAATCTTCTCATTCATTTGGTGAAGGGACCATCCTTGGCTAGCAGCTAGAGCCACAATAGATTAGATGGTTGTATAATGGACAACGGGTGCAAAGATTTCATCATAGTCCATTCCCTCTTTCCGAGAGAACTCTCTAGCCACAAATCTAGCTTTTTATTTTTCAATACTTCCATCAACACCATGTTTAATTTTATACAACCATTTAGAAGACACAACATATTTACCTTGGGTCTTGGAACCACTTCCCATATATCATTATGAATGATGGACTCATATTCTTCAGCCATTGCATCTTTCCACACTGGAGCCTTCACAACTTCTTCAAAAGTGCAGGGTTCAACTTTTATAATGTTGCTCATGGCTACAACATATCTCTGGAATTGGCATGGTTTCTTGATTTTTCTGAAGGTTCCTTTGGGAGCAGCATGTCTATCAACATCCTGAAGCTTCCAACTTGGTACTCTTTTCCTTTGGCACATGAAAGTAGACATGGCAATCAAAGATCCTTAAGTGCCCATTTTGTTCTGGGTTATATAGTACAATGGTCTCTTTCCTGATTCCAACTTCTTTGCAAAAGTCTTGAGCTCTTGTCCACTTCATGTCCACTCAATTCATGGGATGGCTCGACACCTTCCTCAATCTTGATACAAAGGACTTGGTTCTCACATTCATCAAATGTACCTGTTGATCCCAGAACAAGAGCAAGAGCAATAGTAGAAAAGTAAACAAACATAATGAAAGTATACCTAGTGATGAGGCAGGTATTTCTTTCTTTTCTAGAAGTGAGAGCGGCTCTTTCATTATCCTTGCACCAACTTCCTCTTAGAGTTTACTCTTCCTGCACTATTCTGCACCTCGATGATCTTCAGGATGTGTTTTTCTTGATCACATTCTCATCAAGAATTTAGTGAAAGAATCATTCAAATATTCATGCAGGAAAAATAACCAAGGATGTATAAAGATAAATTTAAACAAGAATAGTGACAACAAAGAAACAACATAAGACTTGAAAATACTTTGGGATTGAAGGAAGTTCTTAGCTCCCTCTTGATCCTGCCTCTATAGGTTACCACTGTCATAAGTCATGTTATTGGTAGAAGAAACACATCTTCTTAATCACCACTTGGAAAACTCCATCACGATCCACTCTAATCTCAGTTATTTCAGAAACCATCTTTCTCACATGAGGTAATGCTTAATAATGAAGATGAGTGAATTTTTGATGCCACAATTTATATTGATAAATACTTATCATGAATCAATGCATGGATAGGTATTCCATTGATTTTATACAGATCTTCAAATCTTGATCCCAGAGTGAAGGCATGTAATAATAATTATACATATTGACTTCATTGTTTGCAATGATATTAGTTATAATCCATCTTTGATTGTTACAAAAGAGGTTAATTTAGAAAACTATCATTCTTACCTACAACCACTATTGTTAGTAAACTTTAATATCAAAATTACCAAAACCCATAAGATTGTGACCATTCTCATATAATGTGAGAGAGTCAAAATCCTCCTATCTTCAACGTTTGATTTCTATCAATTATTCTTTCATAATCTTCTAAGCATTATACTTGTTTTCAAGACGACATTTTCTTGCACATGCATAAACATAAATAAAACTACTCTTTACTTTTGCATGCATTAACAACTACCAAAACCACAACTATTAAACACATGCAACACCTTAATTACTATCTACAAAATTACTATCATATCTTGAGTCCCTTGAAATTTGGAAGAATGGTGATAGTAAAATTTCAGCAGTAAAATTTCAACAATAAAATTTTAGTGGTAAATTTCAGCAATAAAATTCCAGCAGTAAAATTTCAGCAGTAGATTTCAGCAGTAGATTTCAGCTATAAAATTCAACAGTAAAATTTTAGCTGTAAATTTCAGCAATAATATAGGAGATATTTCAGCAGAAAATGAGTAGCAAGTAAAATGAACAACAAGAGATATTTCGGCAAAAAAGAGAGCTGCAAATGGAACAGAGAACAAGAGGTATTTCAACAGAAAAACAGTTGCCAATGGAGTGGATAACAAGAGATATTTCAGTAGAAAGAGAGCTACAAATGGAGTAGACAGAAAGAGATTCCAGCAAAAAGAAAGCTACAAATGGAGCTTGTCTTCTTGAGTTTGTTTTCACCAAAGCGCTGATACCATGTTGAAATTCTAATGTTCTATGCTGTTACAATCATTTAAATACATAACTTCTTTATGCTGCAAAGTAAATTAAGTAATTGTAGATAAAACATAAACCATATAAAGCATATGCACAATGAAAGACAAACTCAATGAGACACAGAGAAGTTAGGTCAATGACCAGGGCAAAACCCACAAGGGGAAAAACCAACCATATTCTTCTTCTATTAGAAATCAATTGTTCAACAAAGATACAAAGTACAATGAGAGAATGAAGAAGTTCACCCAAATCTAAAGAATGTCTCTAATAGCAGTAGCTGATGCAAAAACTGAATCACTTTGGCTCTCCAAGGTCTGCTCTTACTCTCCAAGTCTTTCTCTCTCACAATCTCCTTCAAGTCTCCCCAACTCTCTCTCAAGTTCGAATTCAAAATGCACAAGTAAGTGAGGTGAAATGATATGAGACTCATATATATAGGAGGGGCAATGAATTATTGACATAAAGGAGGAGCGATACATATGCTTTGAGGAGTTACATATGCCAAAATAGGATTGTAATTTATGCCATAAAGGAGAGGAGTGTAACTTATGCATTTAGGAGAGAAGTGTAACTTATGCATTAAAGAGGTGTAAGAGGAATCTTTTTATGACAAGTCATTGAAGTGTGTAAGAGAGTGTAAGAGGTGCGTAAGAGCATTAAAGAGAGAGAGGAATGAATCCATTAAGATAGAGTGAGTAACATATGAATTAATTGAGGGGAGTTACATATGACATGATTGAGTCTCATGATTGAGAGACTTGAATTTCTTTTTAATAATAATAATAATAATAATGACGATGATTAAGTCAAAATTGAACCATTAGAATTGATTGATGATCAAAAGGGATTTTCCATCAACAATGATTGATTACCAATTGAAGCAAGGTGATTTACTATTTTTAAAAGTCATACTTGAGACTTTCTATTTTTAGAAATTTTATTTTTAGAATTTCTATTTTTAGAAATTATGTTTTTTTAAATTCATCTCCGAGTTGCCAATTTTCAATCGCTGTGGCTTGATAAATAATAGGTTGGTGCCCGTTGATGTAGGAGCCTCCTGTAGGTTGTAGCCTGCAGAAAACTTATGGGAGTTGGAGCTTCCTTGCATGTTGTAACTTGTAGAAAAATTGAGGTAGTAGCCTCCTGTAGGTTGGAGCCTAAAAAAAAACAGATGTAATAAGGGAGTAGGAGCTTGCCTTTGTATCTTTGCATCACAACAATAAGAAAGTCGTGGTTTTCTGCCTTTATGGTTTTCCATTTATATCTGGTTTCCATATGTGTTATTGTTATGTGTTTATGTGATGTTTTGGTTTACTTGTTACTTGCTAATCATAGATTAAATTTGTTGTTCATTATGTGTTAAGTTGCTCATTTAAAAAGTTCAGTTAAAGAGATTAAAGAAAACAAATTACTGTCCATGAATGTATTAAACTGATTCACCCCCCTGTTGATTTGGGGTAGCATCGGATGTGCTCTAGCCACGAAAATTGGTGGAAAGGCTAAAGCACATGAGATCTCCATTACCCAAAAATGGTTTGGGCAAAATCTAACCAGTTTGGGAGATATTAAAATAATTAATCTTTTTAATGTAGTCCCTAAGTTTAAACTTAGGGAAAATAAAATATTAATGTGAATTACTATAAAATTGAGTTCGAATGGTCCAAAAGTCATGGATCAAGCCAGATCTAATCTTAGCTGTTGATTAGGGACTTAATCTCGGCCGTTGAAATGTCAACGAGAAAAGTATAAGAGGAGGCTTGAGGGTCACTTGGAGAACACACCTAGTTGATCAAGAATTCGATTTTTTGGGGCAAGACTTGCTGAGGAAATCGAAGGAGTGATCTAAGTTGCAGCTGTGGGGCAGTGAATATAGAAGCAGAGACGCAGAGAGGGGACTAGGAGCATCAGCGCATAAGTTGGGAGAGGGTTGATGCAGAGTCTCAACTAGAGGCCACGCAGAGGCAACCATGATCTACGCAATGCTAGAAAGAGCCAGCGTGGGAGACACAAAGGCTCCAAAGGCTGATACGGAGCCCCGAGAAGCTGACGCTGGGTCAAATAGGTTGACGTTGGGCCAGAGAGGTTGACGCAGACCCATAGAGGCTGACGTTGGGAGATTTCGTGAGGCAAATTGGGGCTAATATTTGTCTCTGACTGAGAGGTACTACTGCCGAGGGCATTCTCTGTTGGGTGAGCCATTTTTGGCACCTAGATTGTATTCTGAAACTGCTTAATAATAAAACCCTCAGATAGCTGCACCGGTTTTCCCACATTGGGTTTTTCCAGGGACATTAGTCCAAAAATAACGGTGTTACTTGTGTGCTTGTTTTTCCTTCAGTTGATGATCTGTATGTGTTGAGACTGTACTTGTATTTATTTTCAGTATTTACGTGGTAAATAACTTGTTAATTAATAGAAAAAGTAGGAAGAAATAAATCATAAAGTACAGGAAGGATTTCTAACAATTAAACTTAGAAATTCCAACATGGTATCAGAGCGTGGTTGCAAATCACAGGATAACTGAGGGCATCAGCCGAGCATAGCAGCAGCAACAGAAACGACTGTCCCGAGTGACAGAAGCTGTTCCTAGCGGAAAAGCAGCAAGGAAGGGGCAACGCAGTGCTTGCGTCATCAGTTCAAGCCGGGAAGAGGATCAATGCAGTGGCAGAGAGGAGCACACCCGACCTACGCAGTGCCCAATCATCTTTCTCAGTGAGGAAGGATTGACCTTGTGGCTAGGTGGTGCGGATTTTGCTGGTGCCTGGATTGCGTAGAGCCTAGAAGCTCTAACCTTCAGTTTGCTGGGGCATAGGAGGCTGTGGGTAAGTTGCAGAGTGAAGCTGGTGGGGTACTGTGGTCAAAACAGTGCCTAATAGGGCAAGACCAAGGAGGAGGGAGTTGTTGCCGAGGATTTCTAGTGAAGAAATGCGGATCAGTGGTGTAGCTGCACTAATGATCGGAGTGAGGGCATCTCGACATTGGCAGAGGGGTTTCCAGAAGGGAAATTGAGGCTCAGAGGGAGTCACATCGAGAACTTCCAGGAGGGAAGTAGAGAGACTCAGAAGAGTCGAAAGAGGAGCAACGAAATGGCAGTGAATGGCGTAAGAGATCAGGACAGATTGGATGGAGCCTCAAACTTCGTAGTTTGGAAGGCTAGGATCTTGTCCGTTCTAGACAAGAATCGTCTTAAGCACTTCGCCTTGAACACGATAGCGATCCTAGTTGACCCGACTGAGAACGAAAAGTTACCAGGAGGCAATGGCGAGGGCTAAGAGCATCATCCTTGATGGGGTCAAGGACAATGTAGTACCACATATTGCCGAAAAGGACACGACAAATGTGATGTGGAAGGCCTTGACGAAATTGTATCAGCATACTTCCGTGTAGAGGAAGATGCTACTAGAAAATTAGCTGCGGTCATGCCAGATGCAGAAGGGAGAACATATATACGCCTTCCTTAGTCGATTGAAGGGGATCCGGGATCAGCTGACTTCCATAGGGGCCACGTCGGATAAGGAGATGATGGTGAGGACCGCATTGAACGCAGTCTCAGAGGATTGGGAGGTATTTGTCTAGAGCATACTGGGCAGGTCGACCCTTCCAGATTGGGAGGAACTGTGGGCGGCTCTTCATTAGGAAGAGATCAAAAGGCTAACCAAGGTGGGAAGCAGCGGCAAGGAGGTCAGAATCAAGGAGGAGGAAGAGGAGGATGCTGCCCTAGCATCTGAGGGAAAGCAGGAGAAACAAAAGAAGAAGGACCACTCCAAGGTCAAATGTTTCCACTGTGGGAAACTTGTTCACTATGCGAGCCAGTGTCCGAGGAAGAAGAGCAAGGGGGAGGCTTCTGAGACCAAGGCTGCGCTAGCAAGGGCAGAGAAAGAAATGGAGACAGATGATGACTGTGCCATGAGTGCTCATTGGGGAGACATCGAGCTGTAGTCAGACGGACTACAAGCGATGAGGGGCAGGATCTTCGAGGTACCCAACCTCTTGGATTATACCTTGCTACGGGAGCCCTGAAGAGGAATAGCAGGACTGGCGGATGTCGGTAGAGACGGATGCAGATGGAGTGACAAAGGGAGCTACAGTGCAGGTATCCCAGGACAGTGTGAGGCAGCAATGCGAGATGCACAGAGTTAATGCAACAGTGCAGAGGTTAGAGAGGGAGCACTTGTCAGTGACAGAGGGAGCTTCAACATCGGGAGTGTTTCTGGCCTGACGGAGATGTCAGAGTTGGGTGATCAGTTACTTACTTGTCAATAACTCAGTTGCAGTGCAACAGTTAGCAGTGGCAGTGCTATGGGCAGCACGATGCAGCATGGTGAGAGGGGTTGCAGTGCAGATGTAGCGTGGTGAGAGGGGTTGCAGTGCAGATGCAGCAGTGGCAGTGGCAGGGCCATGGGCAACAACACAGATGCAGAGGGAGCTGCCGTAGAGATGCAGCAGTGGCAGTGGCAGGGCCATGGGTAGTAGTACATGATGTAGTAGTGTAGAGGATGTTGGGCAACAGGCCTAACATCAGCATAGGGACCGATGCCGGATGATTAGGGTGATGCTCAGTGAGGAGTATTACTAGAGCACAGTTCTCGCTAAGAGGGAGTGTTGATTTGTGGTAGCATCGAATGTGCTCTAGCCACGGAAATTGGTGGAAAGGCTAAAGCACATGAGATCTCCAATACCCAGAAATGGTTTGTGCAAAATCTAACCAGTTTGGGAGATATTAAAATAATTAATATTTTTAATGGAGTCGAAAAGAAAATATTAATGTGAATTAATATAAAACTGAGTTAGAATGGTCCAAAAGTCATGGACCAAGCCAGATCTAATCTTAGACATTGATTAGGGACTTAATCTCGGTCATTGAAATGTCAACGAGAAAAGTATAAGAGGAGGTTTGAGGGTCACTTGGAGAACACACCGAGTTGATCAAGAATTCGATTTTCTGGGGTAGGGCTTGCTAAGGAAATGGAAGGAGTGATCTGAGTTGCAGTTGAGGGGCAGTGAATACAGAAGCAGAGAGGGTACCGGGAGCATCAGCGCAGAAGCTGGGAGAGGGTTGATGCTGAGCCAGCTAGAGGCCACGCAGAAGCAGTGAGAGGGCACGCAAAGGCAGCCAGGAGTTGCACAATGCCAGAAAGAGCCAGCGTGGGAGATGCAGAGGCTCCAGAGGCTGACGCAGAGCCCCGAGAGGCTGACATTGGGCTAGAGAGGTTGACACAGACCCTAGAGGCTGGCGTTGGGAGATTTCGTGAGGCAGATTGTGGCTGATATCTGTCTCCGATTGAGAGGTACTACTGCTGAGGGCATTCTCTGTTGGGTGAGCCATTTCTAGCACCCAGATTGTATTCTGAAACTGCATAATAGTAAAACCCTCAGATAGCTGCACCGGTTTTCCCGCATTGGGTTTTTTCGAGGACATTAGTCCAAAAATAACGGTGTTACTTGTGTGCTTGTTTTTCCTTTAGTTAATGATTTGTATGTGTTGAGACTGTACTTGTATTTATTTTCAGTATTTACATGGTAAATAACTTGTTAATTAATAGAACAAGTAGGAAGAAATAAATCAGAAAGTACAGGAAGGATTTCTAACAGTTAGAATTAGAAATTCCAACACCCCCCCTTCGGTTTAGTCAAATTTTCATTAGTTGGTATTAGATCCTGTTCCTTCTATGTAAGCCTAACAACTTGAAGGTAGACTGGGTTAAGTCATGGACTATCAAAGTGTATCTGTGCTAAGTGCAACAAACTTTCATGAATGGAGAGATAAGGTAAAATCTGAACTAATAGCTTATGGACCTAGTGTATGGAAGTTAGTATGTGATGGTTACTGTGAAAACTCTCCCTCTGTGCAAGAATAATAGTGGAATGCTAAGGAAAAATGTGTAATGTATAACAATGTTCATAATAAGGGTCTTTATACAATAATAGATTTAAATTCTGCAAAAGAAATCTTGGAGACTACAACTCATGCATGAAGCAGAGACTAGTAGCAACAATGCAAAAAATGAAAAGAGAAAGAGGAAGAAGAAAAAGCCCTGTCAAAAGGAAAGTGTTTAGTTAAATGAAACCTCTGCATGTGTGAATATACTTGAATCTCATGAAGAAAAGATAGATGAACATCAAGCTAGGCTTGACTTAACATTGGCTAAAATAGATAGACTAAGAATGAAAATAAAGACATGAAGAAACTTGTGCAGATATGTGATGAGAGAGAGCATCAGTACAAGGAAGAAATTGTTAATTTGAAGCCACAACTTGAAGAGGCAAGGAGAATAGAAGAGATGATGAATAGTCAGCGAAAGGAGAAAGAGGTATAGTGTGAAAGATTAGAGGCTGAGATGGTCTCAGCTAGAAGTGAGTTAGATGAAAAGAAAACTTTGTTTAAAAACCTAGAAGAGGGGATTGTCTCTATGAAGAACTTAGAAAAGCCAACAATTAAAGAGGACATTGCATCAAAAAGACCTATAGAATAAGAAGCCAACAACAACATTTGTAAATAAGTAAATAAAAACAAGTAACAACATCAAGAACCAAAGAATAAGGTGAAGAAGGGGTCCTTTGCAAGAAGCTCATCTACTCCTGGAAATGAGTTGAGAAAATTTGGAAGATCACAAATGAGATTCTTTGCTTCCCCTAAAAGATATCAAGTGTTTTTCTTGCCATGAACCTGGACATGTTGTAGTAGAATGTAAGAGAAAACAAATCAAAACTAATCAACAGAAGATGCAACAAACAAGAAGGCTCCCTCAAACAAAGAGAAGACAACCATTCACCAGGTACACAAATCATTTCTATGGTTACTGTTATTTGTGTAATGAATTTGGACATAAAGATATTGAATGTAAACTTTATGTAAAGAGGAATATGAGCACAAAAATATACACACCATTTTCAACATTTCTTGGTCATATAAGGTGCTGTTTATGTAGCAACCTTGGGCACATTGCCAATGACTGCAAGCTGCCTAGTACCCTAAATAAATCTAGACAGAAGATGGACGCCACTGCAAGCAGACCAAACAATAAGTCATAAAGAAATGTAGATAGTAGAAGGAAACCCCCTAAAGTGTGGAAGAGGAAGAAAAAGGAGCAACATTTGACTTCAAGGACAAATTGAAATCAGCTTGGCCTCACGGGGAGCTGCTCAAGAAGGCAATAGAGAACATAATCTAGAGCAACAATTATGGAATGTGAAGTCTCTCAGGGGGATAGCAAGGACATGGTTTGTCCAAAAACAATACAAGTATATGGTATGTGTTGGAAATTGGGAGGTTTTTATCTTAGTAACAAATTTCCATTAAATGATAATTACTTGTGAATCTGCCAACATTATTATTGTTATTATTTCTTTCTTCATCAAGCAATTACCATAAAACATGAAGATCACATAAGACAATATAGCACAAGATATTGGCTCCAAGACAGGGCAAAATCCCTTCAAGGGGAAAACCCAAAAAATCTCTTCTTATAGAATCATATCAAATGAGATATCCAAGACCCATAATCACATATATTCCTCCTCTAGATGCCAAGCCGAAACTTCTTTTTAGCAGATTCACTAACAAGAAAACCAACAACATGAGATGTACCAAGGCAGATCTTCTTCCAGACTTAGACCTTCTTGAGCTCTTCTATCTTCTCTTCAATATTTCAGACCAAAACCATCCAAGTGTGTATTGGCTATAGTTTGTGAACATTTTTATCTCAAATTTATTTCTCGCCATTATCATGATTTAACTGAATAATCTGGCTAATTTAGAGCTATATTTTTTTACCCAAGAGCGAAGTTTTACTCATACCCTTTGGGTGAACTAATATGTAAATTTTGTAAATATTTTTATATATTTTCTAACCCTCATTATATATAATTTTATATCGCTTGTGTATACTTGTGTCTATTCTTCTTGGCTTGCGCTGATCTAGCTAGAAAAGAGGGTTTGGGCTTGGAATTTTTTATAGTTTTCTTGCAAGTGAACACTTGGGATTTGGAGAGATTCACGTCAATTTTTGTAGCCGTAAGCCTAAAATTGCTCAGGCTTTTAAGCCGTTAATTTGCCTTCTAAACCCTTGCTCAAATCTGCCTCTAGGAGGCTAGACAACTAGGGTTTCAAGCCTTCTCAAATTCGATCTTGGGATAGATTTGTCATTGGAGGCTTGGAGATCAAAATCAAAATATTTTAGAGGGTCATCTTCATTTTGGAGGCTCCTTTCCCTTAGCCGCAAGCATTAAAGGGTCCCTCTTTGTATTTTGAGTGAAAACCCTTGAGGGTTTTGAAAGAATCATATTGTTTGAGGAGAAATTCAAGTTCAATCATATATTAAGGCTCTTAAATTTAAGATAATACCTTTTTAGGCCTTTCTCTATTTGGCTGTGAGGATTAGAGGGTCTTTCCCTCTCTCTTGTGCGCATATTTCTTCATCCTGGATTGTTAAGGGTTTGAGCGAAAATTCTCGGAGGATTTGGAGTTGTATTGTGAGGAATTTCATTCTTATTCATTGCTATAGCCTTGTGAAACTTCTCATTGGTATCTTGTATCTTAAGGAGGGATGTTTCTTTTTCAAAGATCTATATTCTTGTAAACCCTGTTCAAGGGTTTGAAACCGTCTTTTATTGTCTAAGAGGGTCTCTCTTGTAATAATAAAAAAAGGTTTCTTCTTGAGGGAGCTTGGGATTTTCCCACGGTATCCCTTCTCCTCATTTGGTAGGAGAGCTCCGTGATTGCTTAGTCACTAACTTGCTAGATTAGTGTTTTTTTTGGTGCATTAGTAGATTTAGTTTCTAATCTTCTAACCTACTCATCATTTAATTAGCTTGGTTTGATACTAATTGATCTAATTTTCATTTGGGTAACTATTTTCTTAATATCACTTGCATTTTATTTAAAGTAGTCTCTCTCTAACATTGAAACCTGATTGGTATTGCTTATTTTGAATAGCTTGATCTTGTTTACTTGTGCCTCATTGTGTAGTTTACATTTGCTTCGTTGATCTAAACACTCTAAATGAACATTTATTTATTGATCAATCAAGTAAAGTGGGATTTCACTAGTGACATATTTAAAACATTTTACTCTTGAAGCATTTTGTTCAAGTTATTGATCTCATTGAATCACTTGTTTTAGATCTCATTTCTCTAATTTGCACTTTGAATCTCTAAAATTTCCCACCAAGCATAAGCTTGGTTGATAGAAATTTTCAGAAACTTCCCTAACTGTCATTCAATTTTTTAAACTTGAGTTTTGAACAAAGGTTAAAACATGTGACCTCATAGTTCTCTTGTGGCTGAGCCCTTGTAGGAACAAAGACATGTGGGTTGTCTTGACGTCTAGGCGGGTATTGTTAATGATGGACCAATGCCTCCTCGTCCTAGCCTTCTTGCAATTCACCTCTCTTTACCAAGTTTTGAGGAATTGAGGGGAAGTTCTCACCATAGATTAGACATTTAATAAAATTTACCAAGACCACTTTGTTTCACACACATAATAACATTGTTTCACTTTACAATTAATTAATGTGTAAGTTGAGTTGTAAGCATTTCTTTTACTTGTGAGCATTGTGCTTTATTACTCTTGTACTTGTCATTTAAATTATATGCTCATTGTCCTTTGATATCATTCTATCTTATTGGAGCATCTCTCTTAAAACTACAAGTATAAGCTCTATTTATCTTGCAAATCTTTCTATTGCTCATATCTCAATATTATACTTGATCTATTGTGATATCGTTTTACGGACGCTTGTCTTGCAGCATTATTATTCATGTAACTTGAAAGATCATTTCATTTGCAAGTATCATAATTTATCTTTGAGCATTATCTAAAGGCATTGGTCTCTCATATTTTATCTTGCTGGATGTCTTGTTGATTTCATTGAATCTATCTCATTTACATCTGCATACTCATTAATATTTATACTTGCTAATTAATCTTTAAATTCAAGTGATATTGAATGCTAATTGCCTTGCCTATTATCTCCTAGGCCTTGTTATCCTTAACAAGTTTTCCTTTAATTTTATCTTTAGGGACTGCCCCCCTTGACTTAGCTAGGAGAGGGTCTAAACGGAGAGTGTTGGGAATAGGTGACAACCCCTTCTTTGAGTGTTGTGCCTTGAAGACTACACCTTGTGGGGTTGAAAACTTTTCCCACATTTAGGTGTACATCTTAGGTGACAAAAACACATTTAGGATAAACTTCCTCAACTATCATTCAATCTCTCTAAATTTGAGCTTGGAGCAAATGTTAAAACATGTAACCCCGCAGTTCTCTTGTGGCCGAGTCCCTTGTAGGAACGAAGGCACACATGTTGTATTGAAGTCCTAGGGTGGCATCGTTAATGAGGCCATTGCCTCCTCATCCTAGGCTTCTAGCAACCACCTCAATCCTTACCAAGTTGAAGGAATTGAGGGGAAGTCAAACCTTAGATTAGGCATTTAATTAAAATATACCAAGACCACTCTTTATTTCACACACTCACATACATATTTGTTTCATCTTGCATATAATTGATTATTATACAAGTTGGGTTGTGACAATCACATTGACTTGCAAGCATTTTGTTTTATGTCCTTAATGTTATATCATATTTGAGCAATCTATCTTTAAAGTACAAGTTTTATTTTCTTGCAAGCTCTATTTATATTTTGCTGCTCATTTCTCAAAGTTGTATATAATCTTGATTCACTAAAAATTGTTTTGCAACTTCCTATTCTTGTAACTTGAAAATCATATTTCATTGCAAGTATTGTGATTTTTCCTTGAGCATATATTTCTTGCAAGTTATATTTAAAGGCACTGGGCTCTTGCAATTTGTCTTGCAGGATATCTTGTTAAATTAATTGAATCTATATTGTTGATATTTATATTTGCTAAATCAATTTCTAATTTTATTTCGAGTTATATTGAATGGTGAATGCCTTACTAACCTTCTCCTAGAACTTGTTATCTTTAACAAGTTAGCCTTTAGAATCGTTTTAGGGACCATCCCCCTTAGCTTGGCTAGGAGATAGCTTAAACTGAGAGAGTTGGGATCAGGTGACAACCCCTTCTCTGAGCATTTCTCCTTTAAGGCCACACCTTGTGGGATTAGGGACTTTTTCCATATTAATCTAGGTGTGCATCTTAGGCAACAACAGGTCCTTCACAGTGCAATAGATTTGAGGGCGCACACTCCATGCCTTCACTACACATGATGCCCAAGCCGTACTACACTTCCAGAGAGGAGTGATGACCTTGTAGATGCGGTGTTGCCCCTCTATGAGTTTAAATAAATAATTTGAAAAAACATAATCCATAGCATGTTGGAATGTTGCTCTAGCATTTATTCGACCAAATGACATGCACCTATATGAAAATGTACCCCAAGGAGTGGTAAAGGCAGTCTTATACCTTTCCTCTTTAACAACCAGTCCCTGATTGTAAAATTGTCCAGCATGGACATCATACCTACACCTGTTACATCTTGGAGAACACACTTCATGTTGAGTAAAGGATAATTATCTTTAATTGAAGCAAGATTCAAATTACGAAAATCAATGCATATGTGAATCTCTTACCTGTTATTTGAGGCACTGGTTACATTTTATATAAACTAAGATATATTATCAGATCGAGGTATTTTTCCCTAAACAGGGATTGAACAATATCTTTACTATTGTTTTGAATTTCTGTCCAAGGGTGTACTTATGGAATTTTCTTGTTAATTTCTCTTATATATTCATTGTTGAAATTATCAAGCTTATAGCGGAATAATGAGTTTCTCATCCTTTCACTTTCCTTCCAAAGAAGTTTTTATATGCAGAGGTCTACGAAGTATTTTCCTGTGAAGTAAACAATATCTGTACCATTGTTTTGAATTGCTGTCCACAGAATGTGATTACAACTTTCATAGTTAATTGCTTTACTATTTGTAGCAGAATGATGAATCTCCCATCTCTCACTTTTCTTTCAAAGAAAATTTTAACTGCAAAGACCTGATGTATTTTTCTGTTTGAATCCACTAAATGCCTTCAACTACTGAGGCTAAGTTTGACATGATTTTGATGACGCAGCTTAAAATGTTTTTTTCTACGGTGACTTTTGCAAAACCAAAGAGCAGCCGTAATTCCAGTATAGGTAAGCCTTTCACATTTGGAGTCATTATTGTTCATGGCAAAGCATAACAAAATGAAAAATTACGTGCATCAGAAAAGAGAAACTAGCAAATGTCATATCAAGGTTAGGAACATCTAGCGCTGGACATATCTCTCATGTTTGGGAAAAAAATCATAATTATTTCATTGTATAATTTTAATTTATTTGTATTTTTGAGAGAGAATGTAAATAATATTGACCATCTGATGAGAACTCGGTTAAAATGTGGAAAGAGGTTGAAAACATTGTAATATATGCTTTAGATTTTCTTCTTTTTCTCTTTATTCTCATCCTATTTTCCTTATTGGGATGGATCTTATTTAGAAAAATTGAAAAGTGATAAAAGTGTTGATTTTTGTAGCATCGGGAGGTATTCCTGCATGCCTAAGTCGGGCTTGAAGAAAAATAAAAATAAATTTATTTTTGGGGCATCAGGTGGCCCAAGAAGACAAGTCGACCTAGCCACTTGAAAGGGTTTGTCCTTTGGGCTAATTGACCCCCATTTGACAAGTATATATACACGATGTGACACTTCATTTTCATCATCAATCATTCAACATCTTCTCTCTTCTAGATAAGTCTTACGTGTGACATAAAGAGGCCAAGTTGATTGGAGTTTTACCGAGTAATCAGTTTGAATGTTGACTAGAGTTGACCACAGATTGGTCGTAGGGGCCGCAATGCCGAAATTTGACCGCAGTTTGACTGTTTGACCAACATTGAATTTTGTGTATTTTGTCTGGTTTGACCAGCATTGACTTGCTGGAATTTGACCAGGTTTGACTGGTGATTTGACTTGGATTTTAGCACAGATTTCTAGACAAATTGGATTTGTAAACCTTGCTGAAGAATAATTTCTCCTAGAAGAAAAGTTGTTGGGTTTTCTCCCAAGGTTGGGTTTCCTAGGGTAAAATTGTTGTCTCTATTGTGCATGGCTATCTTTCTTTGATCTTCACTATTTCCTATACATTTATTGTTGATATTTTCTGAAGTGTAATTGCTCAATGATATCAGTGGCATAAGAATACTGTGTGAAGAATCATTAGGTAGTAATTATCTGGCAAAAAATAGTATTCTATTATGCTCTTGTAGAAAATTCAACATGGTTTTAAAGCCTTCTTGTTGAAAGAGCAGCCATTGAAGTTAAGCCTATGAGACACATGTTCAACAACTTGACTAGATTTTTGATCTTACTAAATGATGCCAAGTCTTAGAATGAAAGACATTTGATGAAGGAAGCCATTCCAGAGCTAGAGGGAGTTGATGAGAAAGTGTTTGACTCTGCTCTTTTAGGCACTATTACCAATAGCAGTGATGTTTGGTGGGTGGACAGTGGTGCTTCTAGGCACATGACATGTTTCCGATATTCTCTCACTGATTTGACAAAAAGAGATTCAACATTTTAGGTAGAACTTGGAGATAATACCAAGTATAAAGTGAAAGGAGTTGGGTCAACTTCGTTTTAGCTGGAGTCCAAAGATTCACTACACATGAGAGATGTTTTGTATGTTCCAGGATTGAAGAAAAATCTGCTCTCTATCTCAGCATTGGAAGATAGGGGTTTTCAAGTTGCATTTATGGATGGTCAAGGTCTTATATGGCCTAAGGAATCAAGCATGGACTCAACAGAAGTAATTGGTGTTTGAGAGGGAGTTCTATGCAAACTGATAGGATGACCAATTCAGGCATTGGTACATGACAATATGAGTTTATGTGAGTTATGGCATCGAAGATTTTCTCATCTGCATTACAAGGCTTTACTTACATTGAGGCAGATGGTTATAGGTCTTCCAAAGGGATCTTTTATGAATAGTGATAAGAGATCCAAAGTTGTATTGGATCTAGTACATTCAAATGTATGTAGACCTATGACTACATCCTCCTTGGGTGGTTACTTATACTACATAATGTTCATTGATGATTTCTCCCGAGAGACTTGGATCTACTTTATGAAGACCAAGGATGAGGCCTTCAACAAGTTTTAGGAATTCTAGGCTCAGGTCAGATAATGGAGGAGAGTATACTTCTAGATACTCTAGTGATTTCAGCAAGGAGGTAGGGATCAAGAGGGAGTGGGTCATAACTTACAATCCTCAACAACATGCAGTTGCAGAGAGGAAGAACAAGACTATTGTGGAAGCAGTGAAGTAATGATTCATGGTCAAGATCTACCAGAACTTGATTTATGTTCAGAACTTGATTTCTTATCAGATATTGGAGGACAAGACTCCTGAGAAGGCATTCATAGGAGTGAAGCCACTAGTCAGTCATTTGAGGATTTTTGGTTGTCCAGTACATGTTCACGTGCCCGAGGAGAAAAGGAAGAAGCTAGAACCTTCTTGGAAGAAGGGTACTTTTGTGGGATATAGCGAGACTTCGAAGGCCTACAAAGCCTATATTCCAAGAGAGCATCATATTGAGGTTAGTCGAGATGTTACTTCAGGAAGTCCAAAGAGTCTCACATCGAGATTGATAATGAGGATTAGGAGGCTTTGAAGGATGCAGGTACAAATCTTTCTATTCCAGTGGTAGTGCCAACCAAAATCGGGATTTCCCATGTAGTGCCAACCCTAAAGCTAATGGCCAATAATGGAGATCCCACGGGACTAGGGTACAAGGTTAACTAGGAAATTGGGCACTGGAGACAAAAGTACAGATCAGTGTTGTGGGGGAGCGCCCCCCCCGGTCCTGCTCCCAATCCGCGCTCTGGGCAGGAGCGACTCAGGAGTGGGTCGGGAGCGCGCTCCCTAAAAAAATTTCGCTCCCTACCTTTTCGGGAGCGATTTCGGGAGCGTTTTGCCTTTTTTGCAATTTTTTTTTGTAGTAATGTTTGAAATGCAATTTTTTTTGAAAGAAACAAATAATTTTTGAGTGGGGCAGCTTAATGATCAAGTCTAGGCCCTAGTATTGATATGCTATTCATGGTAATGTTAAATTCTTAAAGTAAAAGTGACATTCTCCTTAATATTCATTTTCATCCTTTTACTTAAATTTTTAACATTACCATGAAATGACTCAGGATGTTTGAGAGTGGTTCCGGCCTCATTGGATTTCATATGGAGAAAGTAGAATTTTAGATTTCATTCAAAATCCAGCAGACTTATCAGTTTTTCAGGATTTCAGGATTGGGGGATTGCAATGTTTCCATTGAATTTTGTCATGTATTAGGGTATGGAACTCGTATTTAATCAAGAGCACCAATCCCTCTATGTACCTTGATGTTAGTGACATTGGTTGTCGAACCCCTCTATCATGACCCTCCTAAAAATGTACACATCACTCAAACAAAATCTTGACTTGACATGCTATGCTTGTTCTATCTTATGTTAATGCTTAGAGGGTGATATTAATGACAAAGATCCCTATACAGATACAGAGGGAATGATAAAGATACCTCTGGATATTAATGCTTAGAGGGTGATATTAATGACAAAGATCCCGATTTTCCAACAAGACTAAAAAATTAGACATTTCTCGTGGTGGCAAGAGGCCCAAGCTTAAGAAATAGATAATAGATTTACTTCTCTTTTCTAGTTTCTAGTAGCTTTTATAACTATTGACTCTTTCATATTTATGATGATATTTTTTAAACAATATATGACAATTTAAGTTTGAAGTTGGCAATTATAACTCATTAGTAATGAATTATGAATATGATGCTTCATGAAAGTTGAAAGTTGTTTCATTTCATTTCATTTTATAACATTTCATTTCATGTTAGATATTATTTGTTGTAATGGTTACACTTAGCTTACAAGTACAACTTTGGTGATCAATGATGATAAATGTTATATATTGAATTTTGAAAGCTTGAAACTTTAAGATTGATGAATCATGAGACTCAATATGTTGTATGTTACTATGTTACTAACTTGTGGACGTGGTTGATGAAGATTATAACTTCTAGATGATTGTTGTTGTATGGTTCAATCTATGTTTTTTAATATCTAATTCGTTATTCTACATGTTTTTGTCGACATATATGTATATATATATATATATATATTATATATATATAACGCTCCGGGATTCGCTCCCAAACTGGGAGCTTCTGAAAATGTCGCTCCCGCTCCCCGCTTTCACTCCCACTCCCAAGTAACATTGGTACAGATCTAGCAGACTCTTTCTATCGAATCCCCCCACCAATCGATGCTCAAAAGTGCCCATGACAAGTAAGGAAAATGACTTAACCATACCAATGAAAAGGCATACCTTCGGGGTTGGGAGGCCCACCTTCAAACATACGATCATAACAGATGGGCGAGGGACCACATGGCTGGCTCTGGTGGTGGAGATAATGGCACATTGAGCTATCTGGTGGCTGCAAGGGGCTGTTGGTTGCCGGCTAGGAACCATCTAGGAGAAAATTTTTCTCCTATGCATACTACCCATAGGTGGTGGGTAACAATTACATGATGCAAAAATCCAAACTTAGCCTTTAAAGTTGAGGCTGTACATTGAAGGTTCCAAAATCAACCTTTATACATGAGGCTATATGTGCTAAAACTGAAATAAAACTTGAACTAAAGACAAATATTGACTACATGTTAGTAATCATAGCAATCCGCATCCTCAGCAACAAAAATATAGCAAGATTCTTGTCCAACAAAAGAGACAATTCTACTAGTATGTCTAGTTCCGCTTGAATCACCACGAATATCAAAAGCAACAAGAGAGAGCTCTAAGTGTAACTTTTATGAAATTAGCTTAGGAGTGAAATAAACTCTACGAAAAATGCATAATTAAGTGTTTTGGGCCATAGAAGGGACCCACACCCTTCGTGGCCACTTGAGCATGCCTGAAACAACCACTTAACTCATTGAAACGCCGCAATTTTTGGCCCAAATGCCCCCGAAATGCCGCTAGCTATACTGTATGGCATTTTGGAATCGTGAAATGTTGTATGGTAACGCTGTCAATGTTTTGGGGAAGCTTCAGCGAAGTTTTGGCTTTTCGGTATGTTTCCTGTACCAGTACACCACCCACGAAGGTGTTTCATGCAAATATATATATATATATATATATATATATATTAGACTAATATTCTTATAATTGATGTATATGTAATATTAATTATTGTGAATATTATTATTATATATATAATTAATATATTAAATCCATAATCTTATAAGTAATGTATCATTGCATTGAGAGGCTCTCTACAACCTAGTATGGAAGAGATGTTGTAATACCCTGGTTTGTCTTGTCTTGTTATGCAAACAAAAATAATAAAATAATAAAATAATAAAAATAAAAATAAAAATAACCATATGTTAAAATAAAAATAACACATTGACCCATGGTATTCGCCCATGGTATTCATGTGGAATATAGCCTATTTAAAGGGGAAATACTCTTTAAAGGGGAAAAGACCAACCTAGATCCATCTTAACTCTGACTCAACCAAGTGCCGAGAAGGATCAAATCTCATGATGTACAAACCTCTTTTAGAGTGAAAAGAGATTTGATCCCTCTTAGTGCTTGTTTGATTTAGAGTTAAGATGGATCTAGGCTAGGTTAGAAGTATTTAATGTTAATTATATATACATGTTAACATTGATTATTTCTTATTAGTAATTACATAAGCTACTTTATAAATGATGTCACGTTGACCCGTTATTTTAAGATTGCTTGGTGTAAACTTTACTTTTTAACTTTTGAGTGGCTCATAAATTTCACATTTAATTTAACTAGGGCAAATGGGCATGGTTTATAAACACTACCTCTTATATATTTAAGAATCTATGCTCGAAGTTTCATTTCTGAACTCGACAAAACAAGCCGTAAGAGTTGAATACTGTAACTCTCCCGATCCTTCAGTTTTGTGAGATGTCGACTCGAAGGAAATATAGAGAGAGTTATTTATGATTACACGACTCATGGCGAGGAAATACAAAGATTGTGGGGAAGGTAATGCCTAGAATGTCAATCTATCTACCTGCAACAACAATATGATGGGGATTCAATTTTGAGTTCTACATTAACCATAACAATTGAAAAAACCTTTGATGGCAGAGTAATCCATTTATTGCACGTAACCTTGTAAAAATTTGTTGTCTTGTCTATCGTATAGTCCACAAGTTGATGCAAGTAACATGGCATTGTTGTTGACTTGTTGTCCATACAAATCCTAGGCAGATCACAACAAATCTAGATCCAAATCCGTATCTGATTCAGGGATCCAAGAATCTAGCACCTAGGCCTAATAGGTCCTCTAACATAGAGTATGACATTACCCTTGAAGGAAATTCGGCTCACGAGCATGGGCAAGTGGAGGCCTATTTTTATGTTTTATCATTGATTTAGCTATCTTTGGGGTTGGTTTGTGACCTATCCAACTAGTAATCACAATTTAGTATTATTTTAGGGATTTTTAGGCTAAATTAAGGAAATTTGACTTGGTTTCCCTCATATAAGTAGAAGAAAGTCAAATTCTTTTCATTCATTGTTAGATTTGGAGATCAATTCACACTAGCTAGTCTACTCTCTCTTGTCACTATGGAGCACTAGTGTAGCAAACTTCTTGTGGAGGATTTTGTGTTGGGTGGTTCTCTCTCTTGGATGATTTTTGGTGATTCTTTGATGATATGTGCTATTTTCATGTAGGTTATATTCTTCCATCATGTAGTTGTTGATGAATTAGGGTTTAATGATTTTAATTTTTGTTGTTGTTGATGTTTCATGGTTTTAAAATCTACATGGATAAGATTTCCATCAAGTTTCTTTTGAGGAACCTAGGTTTAGCTTCCTCCCTTTGAATCTCCAAAGAAGATACAAGGACACTAGGGTTTAAGGGTGTGAGGAACACGATTTTGTCTTCCTCTTTTTCGTTGAAATGCTTCCATCAATTTTTTATTTCAAAGATTTTTACTCCTAGACTTCATTTTCTTGTGGTTGAGAAAGACACTAATGTTATCTCTTGTGCCAATTCCAGTGCTAAGGTGACAACGGTAACTCTCCCATTGTTGCTCTTGATCTATATTGCTTAGTGAGGCTGTGGATTAGGGTGCTAGATTTTCCAGTAATAGTGACCTAACCACAAAAGTTTGAGCAAGAATGAACATGTAAACTAAAATTGTAGAATCTCTTTTAGTTTGGTGTTCTTCTTGCTCTTGTTGTAAGATGGAGCCTATGATAATTGGCATGTGAATCAGTTAATTTAATCATGTTGTTCTCAAATATAATATGAGCTGCAAATTTGTTTGAAAGGAAAAGCATGCCCAATTTATAACGCCATAACTTCCAACTATGAGCGGTGATCTTGGTCAGTGAGAGCAGTGATGTTGCAAAATTTCACATTGATAAAAAATGGCAGGGGTCATCAACTTGGGAAATTGACAAAATTGGTAAAAATCAGCAAAAAATGAACAAAACTTTCTAAGCTTAAAATCAAACTTGAAGAACTTAGAAAACTTGCCAACTTAAAGAACTTGGAAAAAATGGAAAAAAAATCAGTAAAAATTGAAGGTGTTTGCGACACTATAGAGCAGGGGAATGTTACTAGCTCCAACACAGGTTCAGTTCCTCAAACAAATGACAGGTTTTCCCTTTCAGTGCTTGCGCGCTCCTGCAAGGAGAACATTGTAAAGTGGTAGAGCTGTGGATGTTAAGTCATGCCAAATGGTGTCCCACCTTTTGATAGGTGTTGGATGCTTGACATCTAAGACTCTTAATCATCTTGCCGAGAGTTTCTTTTTTTCCAATTATAAATATCCCAGATCACAGATCTATACGATAAAACAATTGCTGGATGGATGTTCACGCACTTACAAAATCATTTCTTTCATATATGTAGAATATTACAGAAGGTAGTTCTTAAAGGATGCTTCTCGTAAATTCTTTAGATAATTTCTGGGTTACATGTCTGTTTTTAATTGATTGAAGGTTTCAGATATTTAATATTAACAAAAAACTCACATTTGGAATTTGCTCATGTGAATGATAGAGGCATTTGCTGTATGTGAGAACTACAATCCTCCTCAAGGATTTGATCCAAACAACTTGTATAAACTCTTGGAGAAAGCTAGCAATCCGTATGGTGATGATTCAGGTAGCATTCAGTACCGACTTGTCAAAAGAACTTGTAAAGTGATTCTGCATATTTCAACACTGCATCTGTTCTACGATTATGGCTTAAGTTCAGTATATTTTTATCTCCATCTCATCATTACAATAATTTTCTGAGTAATGTTGGAATGGTTTTCAGATTGTTGCAGTGCCTGGCTTGAAGGGCCCAATAAACTTTATATTCCATTTTTAGCATGTGGGGATTTAAGTGGATATGATGCAGATCAATCATATCCGCTTCCAAAAGTTGATGCTGATGGAACTTCTTATCAGAGTCTTGAGCCAGTGCAACCACCTATTGCACCACCTTATAAAACTGCAATTGAATTGAAAAAATCTTCTCATGGCATGAAGGATGTTTAGGGGCTTTTTCTCTTACACAGTTGATCTTTTTGAGCATTTTCCTATGTATTCGACTCCTTTCTTTCGTTTGCAAAGGAGCCAGTCTCTTGTTGCTTCCCTCACCTGATTTTTCCTTTCTGAGTAGGAAGTAAGGAAGATCTCCTCTTCACATTTGTTGCACTGTTAATTTCAACTAACACTGAAAATGACTTTCTAAAAATGTTACGAATATCGTGTTGGTGAATATACTGTCAAGGGTCTGGAAACAGCCTAATCCCCAACACTGGGGAAAAATTGGCAACCTTTACAAAATATTGAAATATTCATTTTTTCTTCTTCAGTATTTAAACATCTAAATCAATCCCCTCCCTCTAGCCCTTTTATGGACAAACTTAACAGTGAATTACCCCTTTGTTCTCAATCCCCTACTTTCCCTCTTCAAAATGAGCAAAAAAATTCCAAAAAAATCCTAACATCTGCTGACTCACTCAATATTTTGCAATTTCTTCTGATATTTGCTGATTTATCACAATGTTTTCAAATTTGAAAATATCGTGGTAGTTTGAATATATCACAATATATTAGAAATTTCTTGAAAACATGATTTGTTCTAGTGATAATATTACTGATTGTGATTTATTGCAATTTGGTGATATATTGTTGATATTTGCAACACTTCTTTCAAACAATTGTTGGCATATTTTTGCTGCTCCATGTGCTAGAGTACCAATTGGTCAGATTGACAGTCATGTAACAAGAGCCATGGATAATGTAGTGATTTGAATTAGTTAAATGCTGGACAGTCTAAATAGCAGTGTTCCACGGGGATGCATCCCCGGGATGTTTTTCTGGTGATGAAACACGACCCCTTTGCAGGGGGGACGGGGGGACGCTAGGGGGACACATAGGCGTCCCCCCAGTTTTTTGTCTAATAATTTTTATAAGACATTAAAAATTAAAAAATATGAAACTATATTAAAACTTAAAACTTGTTAAAACTTAATTTTTTTTAAATGAATAAATAAATTATATTATATTAAAATCTGAAATCTAAAAAATAAAATAAAAACAATATTAAAAATAAAAAATTTAAAGTATATTAAAACTTAAGACTTAGTATATATTAATATTATTTAGTATTTTTTGAGGAATTTACTAGTATTTCATTGCTCAGTGTTTTCTATGTTTATTTTTAGTTTAGTATTCTATGGCTATTTTAGACTTCAACATAATGTCAATGTCATTGTCACATGATGAATTTACATTTTATCGTTTTTGAAAATTTGATGTGCATTGCATAATTTCAATTGTCAAATGATGAATTTATTAATATAATTTAGATGCCTCTTGCATCATGCCAAATGATGAATTTAGAAGGAACATTGCATAATGTCAAATGATGGATTTAATATAGTAATTTACTTTTAGATTTACAATGCAGAAATGTCAAATGATAATTCATAAATGATAATAGTCTAATATGTAATGATGATCATATTTAGTCTTTAGATAAAACATTCATAATTATTAAGATTTTCTATTTAGTTATTGACATATTTTTGGGATTTTATTTTTTTATTTTTATATATTAAATTTTTAATAATTTATACTTTTATAATTTTTATGGCTATGACTTCCCTCCATTTCCCCGAAAAATCCCTAAAATTTGGGGCTGCTTATATACACCCCCTGTGTGTATCCCCATTCCCACGTTTCCCCATCCCGGAAACTCGGTGGAACATTGCTAAATAGTGTATATGAGTTTAAAATGACTAGTATGCATGGACCATGAGTCAATTGACTTAATAATGGCAGTTAATATTTAAAATGTGGGACAATTGTCTCCAAATATCTGCTATCGTTCTTAAGTCATCTATTCCTTTCCATAAAATTATTCAGCAAATATTCATGTTTGCTAGTATGTTGGTTTGAGGGATCTCAGAATACTGAGTTACTAGAGATTTGGCTTGTGCTTATTTATGGTTCTCAATCTGTATTGGTAAAAATTGTGTATATAATGCGGCCAGTTAAAGTTTCTTTAAAATTCTTAATAACTGTTTTAATTTTAATAAGCTGTAATTGCAGAATTTTACCTCACTCCACAGGTGAGTTTTGCTATATCTTACATTGTTAATATGACTTAAGCTCAGTTAGATATTGAATCATATATTCTGTCTCTCTCACTATAATATTCCAAATGCAAAAAAATGGGAATTTCTTAGAATCTAACAAAACAAAATTCCCCACATACAAATTTCCATTCATTTTAACAAAACACTGCCATGTAAAATAAAACAAATAGAACACTGCAAATCAAGAACAAGATGAACAGAAATATTCTCAGCGTTTATTATAATAGATAACTGGGGTTTACACACTAAAACAACTGATCTAGTTGAGATAGAAAAGCAGTCCTCGCGAATCTGCTCCAATGCTGAACTGACTCTCCAAAACTGAACTGAGATGCAACTGCTAAGCTCTCCTATGAATTCTGGATGAATTCACCAAGGGGAGAGATGGGTACTCGCCTACTCTTGTTGAATCGCCTAAGGGTTTTCGTCTTGGGGTTACTAAGGTAGATAAATGTATTCTCCACTCCACATCGAAGACAAATGCTCAAACCAAGATGTCCTCAAATGGTTTCCTCCTCTCTTATAGATCTTATGGACCCCTCTAGAATCTTTTATGTTATTATTATTTTGACCACTTAGCACCTTTTCCCTCCTATTTTAATTAAAATGCCTTTTTAATTTTGGAAAATGGTAAATGGGCCACCATTCCTCCTCAAGCCACTGAAAGTTACTTCCCACATCTCATCCTGCAGATCTTCTTGTTCCGGTTCTAACGAGCTATTACACTAAGTTTTTCCATTAAATATTCCTCTCGGAATGCCACCTTAAGTGTAATTAATTAAGTCAGGCCCATTAATAAATCTATTTTTTTGAAAGTTGTCGGAATGCCATGGAAAAAAAAGCAAACAATGCGGATGATAGAACCAAGTGAATGCCATCGGATCCCATAGAAACATCTCCGGGTCCCTTGATGACATAATCCTACTCCCCTGAGTTGGCCATCCCAAGCCCTGGAAAACCATCTTGGCTGAACTATAGAGGAAAATAAAAATGGGGACATGGCAAATCCTCCCGCCCCAAGATTGCTTACCCTCAAGCAATCCGCACCTGTCCACTGTAGAGATACTTGCAAATTGATAATTGGATCCCACATGAACCACTGGACCACATCACGCTTCCATGCGATCCAAAGATGAATGAATCCTCCAATAACTAGATCCCACAACCATCTTTGACTCAACCTGCTATCAATAGATCCTCCTGGATCCCAATGTCACCATGGCCAATCAACAATATCCCATTCCATGGCTCTAGTTGTGCTTTGTCTCTGGCCATAAATGTTGCTCCATCAATCATATACCAACTCATCACCTCTCTCCAGTCCAATCCTTGGCATAGACCAAGGTCAACCCCACGATGCTAACGCTGGGCTAGTGCTACTGGAATGTTGATGAATTTTTTGTCTAGATGACACTACCAATTGGAGCATGTAACACCCCTCTCATCTATGGGCCCTTGTTGTGCTATAATGTTGACCAAAAATGACACTCCATTAATAGGATACCACTAGATGACACTGCCAACTGGAGCATGTAACACCCCTCTGATCTATGGGCCCTTGTTGTGCTACAATGCTGACAAAAAATGACACTCCATTAATAGGATACCAACTCATGATGTCCCGCCAATATAATGTATGGACACCTGTGCAAGAAATAAGTCTACTAGGCTGATACATGCTCAACTCCTAATGCTTTGCTTGGTCAACCAACAAAATTTGTCCAAGAAACCCTACCCCTCTCCCTATAATGGGCAATAGTGGGCAAGCTATGTTGCAAGCTCTGTCTATGTACTCCTAGAGAGGGCTGTTTCCACTACATCTGTTTGATCCTCATCAATGGTTAGACCCAAAGATGGATGCACCGCCATCTCCCTTGTCTGATAGGAAACTCCATGCTCCTCCAGTCTACCAATCTCTTGCGAAACTGTCCTATCAGACTCTAACACCTCTTAACGACAAGTGACTACAAGTACTATAACCCTGCTGGTTGTCTGTGCATATGTTTAGAACTCACCAATGGCTGACCCCAAGGATGGTTGCTCATCCTCCAACATGGGCTCAATATGAGCCATTAACTGGCTCTCCATAAAAGACTCATCATGCATATTGTGCATATCATCCTCAACTGACTCATACTCCACCACACACTGCTCAAGCTGAATTGTCACAGGTGACTCATCACCTTGAATGTCTCCCATAGGATCCACAGACTGCTCACCATACACATTGGAATATAAATCTGGTCTGCTGTCAAGACCTCGACATGACTACTCATGCTCCCCATAGGCATACCAATATGACCCCATGGACTCATCCAAAGAAGAATCCTCATCTTGAAAGTTAGAAGGAATCGCCTCTTGCACTACCCTTGTCATCTCCTCGGTGTCACTCAAGCATAAGTGGTCAAGTCCCCAAGGTTCCTTGCAAATGAAGCAAAAACCCTTCCTCCTCAACTCATTTTTGCTGGATGGTGGGTCACCACAAATCCACCGCAACTCCTCTTGGGTCAACTGTCTCTTGAATAACCCAATGTTTTGTTCAACCAACCTTTCAGCTAGTTCATAAGCAACATGTGAAACCAACTATTCCTCCCTCCAAATGGCCAAAATTTAGACTGCAACTTCCTGCAAATGACATCATGGCCTCCTATACATGAGGACAAAATGGATTGCATGTGTGTTATGACTGTGTCAGGATGATGTTTCCTAATGCTGAAGAAGCATTGGAACATTTGCAGGATCAAGTCGTCACACTCCAACTCAAACATGAGGTCAGTCATAAGATCTAACCAAGGCCACGACTTCTAAAATCTCTAGCCTCTTCCCAAAGGTAGAGCCCTCACTGTTATCCAAATCTTGAAAGGTCTCCACTATCAACTTGAAGACTTTCCTCATAAACTCATCACGGTAAAGGGGTATAGGTGCGGCCAACATCATGATACTACTAAGACAAGAGGTGATCTAGGTGGATCTTCAAAAAGTACTACTGGCATGGTAAGAAAGCTCAAAACTCAAAGTGGCAGAATCTGGATAAACTTAGCATTGGATCGAAGTGCTCGTCATCCTGATTCCAACGGTGTGAACGACACTCAAATCCGAGTTCATATGAAGAAGTTAGAGCAAGTCAAAGTTTATGTTTGACTTGTCCAGGTGGCAGGAGGAGATGACGTGGCAAAAAGTCTCAACGAATGGGGAAGTGCCAAGTGGCAGGTTGTTATTAGTCCCGCATATCGCAATTCGCAAGAAGAGGAAGAAGCGACTTAAGGAAAATCGGCCCTAGGCAAGTTGCGATGCGATAATCGCATATCACAATCATAAAAGGCAAGTGTTTAAGAATCGGCCCTCGGCAGAGCCAAGGTTGCGATGCAATCAAATCGCAATTGCAAATCGCAGCAGGAACAATCATATGGAGTACCACCCCAGGATCTGCCGATTGCGATTTGCGATGGGCTTCGAACCCAATACTTTATACACTATATTTCATAACCCTGGCGGGTCCGCTGTTATCGCAAAGGTTTGGGTCGATACGCTGATGGAAAGAACCAAATGCGATTTGCAATGCGGGCTTCCAGACCTAATACTCTATGCATTATGTTTAATAATCCCGTCGGGTTTGCAGAGCGCCTGATGTATGGGTGTTGGGTTCGTTCGCCGATTGCGATTTGCAATGGGGGCTTCCGGACTCGATACTCTATGCATTATGTTTAATAATCTTGGCGGGTCCGCAGAGCGCATGATGTATGGGTGCTGGGTTCATCCATCGATTGCGATTTGCGATGGACTTCCTAGATGCGATATTTTATATATGCCATTTTTAATACCTCCGGCAAGTTTGCCGTATTGCAGAGTGCTTGTTATTTGGGCTTGGGTCTGTCCATTGATTGCGGGGAACGTCGATAGTCATGTCGCTGAGTAAAACACAGTTTAAAAGGATTTTCGCCATATTTGTAAGGTTGTTTCCATGTCTTATTTAGGCCCGAGAACCTTTGTTGGGAATCAAACCCGCCTGCTTAACTTGGTCTATGGTTGGAAACTACCTGGGTATTGAGGGATTTGTTGCCATGCTTATATAAAAGACCATTTGTGTCGGAAGAAGGGCAGAGGTCTGGCTGATTAGCTTAGGAGCTGTAGTGCGCAACAGACCCTGACCTGGTAGCAGGCCGAAACCTCGTCTTAAGCATTAGGGAGGTTCTGAGAAGTTGCAGAAGGCCCGATTATCCAAATTGGGTGTTTGGATAGGTATTTTTGCACGATTTTTCGCCAGGATTTCAGTGGTACTGTCTGTTTTTGAAGCTAGGATCTCCATTCTTTGTCCATCTTCCAGCTTGGAGGTATAATGATTGTAAAGACTATTGCTTGTACTTTTATCTCTTTTTATGCCACTTAATGAAAGAAGGCCTCCCCACTATTGAGTAAGGCTCGAAGACATAGTCCAAATTGGACGAACTTCGTAATCAAATCATTGTGTCATGGGTTTCATGTTCTTCTGGTTATTTCCACATTGTTTATGTGCTTTTAAGTTCCATGGTTAATTAGCTATGTTATATGTAATTCCGATGCATCTGTAGGTAAAAGATCTTGGATCAAGAGGCAACTTGAAGTTTGACTCCTACACAACGGTGCTCCAAATACTTGTGTTGTACTAAGACAAACATCGCTGGTTTGAGAGCCCAAATTAAGCTTTTATCATCTGGCTGATGCACCTTGGAAAGGAGTGAAGTTTTTCTAGTTTGAGAAGGGATTTTGTTGTAACCCCCATGAAACTCATATTTGTCCCAAGCGCATAAATTTTGGGTCCCAGTGCGTGTTCTTCTTGTGGCTGTTCTTGTTGTAGCACAGAAAGTAACTAGTTTATTAAGGGAGTTTATGAAGGTCTTATCCATGTTTAGTGCAATAACATCAAGTTGTTTTATGCATGGATTTCACTGACAACGCAACAAAAATACACCATAATTTCATAGTAACATGACCATACCTCTCACATACACTTTGTCTTACCCCTAGTCGTCAACAACTGTCACACAAGACACACTTCTACTCAACTCTACAGACCAATAGTCAATACATGGCAAGATACAAGACATAGACACCCTGTTTTCACACATCAATGTCTTAAAGACGCTTCTAGACTCATATAGTATTCCCAGTGGAAGATTCTCTCTATTGGGTTTGTGGACTCATCTGATTTAGTCACTGGTCACTTGTCAAATTATGGAGTAAGGAGTGTTCTTCCATGAATACAGAACCGCATAATAACATCAGTGAACAATTAATATATCTAACTAGAGAATTTGACCACCATATATATAATCTCTCTATTAACTGTGCACAACCTAGAAATCTCCACAAAAGACGCATGTCTTTGGAATAAGATATGGACATTCACTGGCATGTATATAAATAAGCACCAAAAATCATAGAGTTACATCATAGAAGAACCTGGGTTTTCTTTGGCTATAGGTGTGAATATAGGCTCAGTTGTAGTGTTATGACATCTTCAGTAAAATAAACAACATTATGGTTAACTCTCTTCCAGCACTGGGATATACACAACTGAATGGAACTTGAAAATATGCATTCGAGAGATAGTTTGTTGGAGTGTGTTGAGTAGGTGTCCCCTTTTACGCAACTCAGGATTGAATATAGGCTCAGCTGTAGTGTTATGACACCTTCAGTAAAATAAACAACATTATGGTAGTTTGTTGGAGTGTGTTGAGTATGTGTCCCATTTTACGCAACTCAGGATTGAATATAGGCTCAGTGGTAGTGTTATGACACCTTCAGTAAAATAAACAACATTATGGTTCAACTCTCTTCCAGCACTGGGATATACACAACTGAATGGAACTTGAAAATATGCATTTGAAAGATAGATTGTTGGAGTGTGTTGATTATGTGTCCCATTTTACGCAACTCAGGATTATGTCTTTGCTTAGCTCCCAACAATACACAAACCTTAATGGCACATTACGATCTCTTTAGCTCAGATTACCAAGAACGCACTGATAATTCCAACAAATTCATTGCAGACCACATGCATATGGCTGGAAGATTTAATGCTTCAGGATGGTTCTTCTTGGCATCCACTCCAGACTCGTGGCTCGATTTATAAATCGGTTGTTGGTTGAGCTCCAACCCCCTTCTTGTTACAGATGCTTGGCCTTGGAAATTACTGTGTCAATGTGGCTCGATCCTGGGCCCACTGTGGATTCATTAGGTTGTCATTTTTTTTTCTGCGCTAGCTTTGTAACACGTTGACACAGATCATTGTCCACTGTTGTATTTAATCTGGGCGCTCACAGGTATCTATGAGTTGCTCGCTTACACGTTCTGTTCGCACTAGGTGTATCATGCCACAAATTGCTTGTAAGTGTGGTTTGACAAATGATCTAGACTATTATGCTACACGATGAAATGATTCAACATATAATGACTACCCAATTTGAAGAATAATGTCACCTCTACATGTGCCCAGAAACTTGACTACAACAGGAAAAGACGACCCCTAAATTTGGCCATGTGATTAAGTTCAGTGATGGAATTTGGCTTCAGTGATTCCCTGCTACACCTGCTATGCGCGCATGTAGCCTGGCATAATCAATACAACGCACATGTGCATACATCTCTTTTGCACAACTTCTAACCCTGGGGTCCAACAATTGACTAATACTATTGATGTTGATTTGATTCAATCACGAATGTGTTTCATTGCCCTGTGACCCAATTCATGCATCCATTCGCCTGGTGATCGAGTAACCATATCATCCAACGACCTGAGCAAATAATAGTTGACCACTTAATGCATATAGTCACACCAAGCACACACAACTATGATCAACCCATCACACACGAAGTATTCTCCAGCAAACCAATGTACTCTGACTTTGGAATCCATGCACACATCTGTTTACATGCCATGGTATCATCCTCGGCAGTCATTGTTCGATTTGGCCAACACGAGTACAAGGAAACCAGTCCACAACAAGAAAAATATTCGGTCCCCGTCAACTAATTCAACTGCTATAGGCTAGCGCTAAATTACTTGACCGGCCCGACAGAAAAGCCTCAGTTGACCACCCGACTTACGTGATTGGTTTTGAAACTCGGCTTTCGATACTTTAAAAATTAATTTGGCCAGCAATAATGTTTTCGCTTAGAAGTATTTGGCTCAACTTTATTTGGCTTAATAATTCAACAATTTGAAACAAAATTTGTTGAGCATTTAATACATATAAGACAATTTTCATAGCCAAATATTAATTCAACAAATTGGAATAACAAATAAATGAGAGACAATTTCTCACACCTTGCCGGAAGATATCTTCAACAATTTTTTATTTATCTTTGGCACTGGAATTTTTTTGAAAACCAGTTCTCCTTAAACCCTTGATTTACTCCAAGTTTTTCTACAATAAACCCTCAGTCTGGTTGGATGCATAGCTTTGATACCATTGTAATATTCCAAATGCATAAATTTGGGAATTTCTTCACAAAAATTCTCCACATACAAATTTCCATTCATTTTAATAGAACATTGTCATGTAAAATAAATATAACATAGTTATCTCAAATTTGCCCCATGCAGCCTTGAAAAAAATGTTGTAGTTGTCCTTGATTTTTGTGCTACCACTGCCTCAAAATTTGTGCCTTAATAGCCTTGATTTGCATGCCATTCAACTCATAAGTCAATGATCTGTATGAACATTAAATGCTGTACAATATCCTCAATTTTTGTGCCCAATACTATCCAAAAATCTTGCTCAACCTGTCTCGATTTTTGTGCCCTGACAACAATTCTAACAGAGTTTGATTTGAGTGTTGTTCCTTGAAAATCATGCTTCTCAGACATCAATAATTTGTGGCTATATGATGTTGGAAATACTGAGAGGGGGGTGAATCAATATTTCCTTCCAATTAATTAATTTTTCGTCCTCGTACATCATGCTTCTGATCCTCTTATAAGATTTCTCCCCCCCTTTGACATCAATGGAAAAGGGTTACTTCCCCTGACGACATATTTTCTTCTGATGCTTCCTGCAATAGATTGCTTTTCTCCCGCTGACATGCTATGCCTTTCATGATTTTCCACAACTAAGACCCTTTGCTATTTTTTTCACGACTCTACTTCCCATACTTTATGCTTCACTGAACACAAGGCTGATTTTATGCCCATAACACTGACTTTTGCTACTTCACAAGCTAATTAATCTACTGACGATGCTGACTACTATTTTGACGATCTGTCAAACTGCCGCGGGATAGATCTTCAAATCTGCAACTGTTGCTACCTAGACTCCCCCAAGTCATCACGCTGGATTCTTCAGAATAATGTATGAACTAGCTTTGCAACCAAATCATTCTTCCTTCTTATCGATGGCTTCATCATGATCTTTTGATTTACAAAAGTAGAGAGCATAACCCCGGGGAATTCTTCTTTTTCCCGTTTCTCTTGGTTTTGCTTTCTTCTCGAAATCTTCCTGTCCCTGATGTTAGAGTACGCCTTTATCTTGTATCTGCAATCATGATTTATATGTCCATATTAATGGCATATGTAACATTCAATGTTAAACTTGGATGATAGAGCAAATGACATATACTTTCTGCTAGCAAAGTCATTTTGAAATTTGTCCTGTGATCATGCAAACTTGCTTCTAGGGTTTTGATGATGTCCTTGACAATCATCCCTATCATACATCTTGTAATCCCTAGCCATATGCCCGAAGTCAGAACACGAGAAACAATAACCATTAAACATACTAAGATACTTGGATGAGATGTCTTGTCTTGACGATCTTTTGCAAACATTCTTTCTTGGAGGAGGTACAACCCTTTGTTGATCCTCATCCTTGATTACTTCAATATTACTTCTTAAAGAAACATTACCTTTAATCTTCTTTTGGCCTTGATTTGGCCTTTGAAGGATCTTGCTATTAAGCATCTCATCAATATTACTTTGCGGGGGATTGGAACTTCTGCCTGTAATGCATGGAGCTACATCTGCTTCTTTCTCCTTCATCTGTTTCTCGCTACTCCCATCTTGTCCTTGAAGTAGACATCGTTGCCCCTTGTCAAGGACATTGTGAGAATGTCTGCAACTTGCTCATCGATGGTTATGTACTGTAGCTTCACCGCTCCTCTCTGAACATAATCCCAAATGAAGTGGTATTTGATGTCAATAGGCTTTGATCTATCATGAAATACTGGATTCTCTGTGAGTTTGTTACAACTATGATTATCATAGTAGATCATTGTTGGTCTTAACTGTTGACCAAATACGCCATACAACATCTTGTGAAGCCAAATGGCCTCATAATTGGCCTGACTAGCTCCCATATACTTCATGTCTACAGAACTCAGTGCCACTTATCTTTGTTTCCTACTAAACCATGACACTATGCCAAACCCAACATGAAACAACATCCTGATGTACTCTTTCTGTCACTAGCATTGCCTGCCCAACTCCGTCACCTTGGATATAGTCCAGTCGATAATCCAATGTGCCCTATAGGTACCACAACACATGTTTTGTAGCCACCCAATGCACCCTCTTGGGCTCCACCATGAATTGACTCAATGTATTGATTGTGAAACAAATAGCTTGTCTAGTATTTGACCAAATACATAAACTAATCGATCAACTGACGATATAAAGTGGGATCTACCAACTCAAATAAGCAGGATGCACCTTCTTCCAGTTGGTAATCATAGGGGCCATGGGCATGTAGTCCTCCATATGAAATCTCCTCAATATGTCCATTGCATACTTTCCCTATCCAGGAAGATATGCCCATCCTCCTACCAAACCTCCAACCCTAGAAAATAATGCATCAGTCTTATATTGGTCATCTTGAACTTTGATGCTAGGTCTCTCTTACAATGCCCAATGAGTCTCTCATATCTTGTAATTAACATATTGTTTACGAATAGGTTCATATCCATAATGTAATATAAGTTCGAATCTACATCACTTTTCTCGAAACTCATCTGCTGCAAGTAGGAATCAATCCATGAATACAATGCTCTCGGTGCCTGCTTCGACCCATACAAGGTCGTCTTCAGCGTGCATACATGAGAATCTCTGCCATGCACCTTAAAGCCCTATGGCTGCTTGATATATACCTCATCATGTATGATCCCATTGAGAAAAGTGGTCTTCACATCCATCTGATGGATCTTCCATCCCATCTCTGCTGCAATGGAGATCACTGCTCTAATCGAATTGTATTGAGCCACTGGTGTGAAGGTATCATCATAATCAACTCTCTATTTGTGAGAACAACCATACCACAAAACAAACCTTTTACTTCTCGACGCTGTGATATGCATCATATTTGATCTTGTAGAGCCACATTGAATTCACCACTAATTTTCCCTCAGGCCTAGGCACAATCAACCACACATCGTTTTTCATGATGGAAGCATACTCTTCCACCATGACATCCTTTTGGACCTGTTGGTGTAGTAAACAAGCAATGTTCTGTTTGTTTTTATAATGTATTATACACAATGTATTGTAAAATATATAATGATAGAATGAATAGAATGAATGATGTTACAATGAGGGCCTTGCTTATATGTTAGGCAAGGTGCCCATTCACAATTAATCAATCCCTTTGGGACATGTCTCTTCAATAACTAATTATTATTTAGTATATTTATGTTTGTTACATTGCCACTCTAAGGGATGCTTTGTCCTCAAAGCATAAAGAAAATATTTTTCTCTATTCATGCACGTCAGTTCGGCATATATAATTCGTCATTAGTAAATATCTTGGAATCCGTGTTTATCCATTTCCATTTTGTATTTTTTTTAGACTCGAAACGTCAATAGTAAAAATTTCTACTATGGAGCAATTTTCAACACCACAACATTAAGTTCACCGACACATAAATCTTCACACACACACACATTGTGTTTTTTTAAGTGACTTTATAAAAAATATTATAAAGTAACTTATAATTTAATAATTTGACTTTATAATAACTTTATAAAGCGATTTCAATAATTTGTAAAAGTTTTATATTTTTATTTATGCCTAATAGTCATCGTACGGATGCGTAATGTCATGACTAGCCAGGGGCTTATTTGACCGAGATGAGCTTGTAGAATTATTATTTTCGCCAGTCATTTGGGTTGTCCACGTCTTGATTACTATCAAAATCTCCAAAAGGTTGCTTATTGTTGATTAGGTACTCAAAAAAATAGCTTAAAATTAAAAGTTGTCAGATCGGTGTGGAACTTGGACAACCGTGTAGTGCTCGTCATTTTGAATCTGACGTAACTCGTTTCGCGTGAAACAGAGACTGTATGCTCCCACAATCATGTTCTATTCACTTCCCCAAACAGGAATTTTTGCAAAAATTTGACAACCTAGTTAGCAGTCTGTACTACTGATGTGGCACTGACTGTGCAGGTGTATGTGGCAGGTTGAATGGTCAATATCCTTTGGCGAATGACGTTGTGCCAAGTGGCACATTCTTAGTGGGTGAAATTTAGCAGTTTTTGATTGGTTGGATTGGTGGCCAACCATGGGCCGACACGTGGCCCAACCGGAGGCCGCCACGTGGTAGCCTGGGGGCCACCAAAATATTGGGTCGAAGTTCGGGCAGTAGCAGCGGGGGTCAAACCCGCGACCACATAACAACGAGCATAGCCATACACCAATACGCCAACGCATTAGAACTTAACATGTATTGTCGTCTGCATTTATTTGAATTTAATATCCGCGCCAATTGGAGGGAGAGGCCAGCCCGTGGGGGGCCAACCCTTGGGAATACCCAACCGTGCGACCGCCAACGGAGGGGGAGTGGGGGTCTCGGACAACGGGGGTGGGCCATTGGCCTTAGCCCCCAGCACATGGCCCCCATGTGCCCAAATTTTTGGGATTATAGGCCTTGGAGGCTAATTAAAGCGTCTGACAATTTCACCAAAAAATCGGCGAAATTGTCGCTCCATTAGTGCGTTTTGGGGCAAATTTGTAGGATGATGCCGAATTTTGGGGAATTTAATTGTTAATATGACATAACTTCTTCATTTTTGGACCAAATCAATAGCAGAAAGAAGCTACACAAGAATTTTTGGGCCTTCTAGAGCCATTGGAACAAGTTTTAGAGCTTTCTGGGCATTGTAAACTAATATATTCACACTTTTGAGCATAATAGAGAGGGCCAAGCGATTGGAAGTTGAACCAAGGAGACATAGGCCAGGAGGTTGAACTCCTTCATCATGTGTTGCTGTGATACTGGTTATGGTGATGTTTATGTTTGTTATATGCTGCTGTTTAGTCATTTGTCTGTGTTAATTTGTACATAAAATTTACATAAAAACAATAAAAACTCATGTTTTAAAATTGCAATTAACCTCATGAATTCTTAAGCACTTTTAACATATTTTGAAAAAGAATTTAGCAAAATAAAACTAATTTTCCCAATCAGATCAAGTTTGGTATCAAAGCTCCTATTTTTCTTTGTGCAAGAAAGATTTAATTGTTTGCAAGTGAATGTCATGCTTACAAGGTTGAAGCTCAAGAGATGAGAAGGAAGCTGGTTGAAAGCCCTGAAGTTGGGTCAAGAAGAAGGAGTGCAAGGTTGCCACAATCTCTGCCACCAGTGCTTCCTCAAGTTGCAATTGAGACTTCAATGAGCATGTCTCATGAAGGAGAGGCTACAAACATGATAGAGGATGAGAAGGTATTTAGGAAGGCTTTCTTTGATATGACAGAGATGGTGAAGGTCCTCTATGAAGAGAGGAATACCAAATTGCAGGGTGAAAGCTCCAAGCTGTGATAATTTCTAACACAAAATTCTATTGCAGTAACTAATTTATTTCTCCTACTTATTTCCACAATAAGTTATTTACGAAACCCTTCAGTAAACATTAAAATAAATTCTACTGCGGTTATCACATAATTACACAGAGAAAAATAGCAGTGGTATATAAGCACAAGAATCAATCACATCAACACAGTTGTTTTTGGACAATTGTCCTGGGAAAAACCCAATGTGGGAAAATCGATGCAACAAATGAGGGTTTATATATTAATCTTTAGCAACAATCGCTTTACAAGGAATGATTCTATAGAAAAATTGGGACACTTTTGAGAGAAACACCTAAGACAAAGTTTCTCCTCTTCCTGAAGAAGTTCTAACACCCTGGAGACCCTTCACATACTTCAGTGCCATCTCTGTGTCACTCTGCGTCTCCATTGGTGCTGTCCCCCTGCTCTTCCCTTTGTGCTGTCTCTCGAATGCCCTGCGTCACCTCCTCCTCAGTGTTTGATCGTTGTTGATGCCCTCCTCTTCCTTCACCCTACAACTCTCCCTCTGAAATCAAACTCCTTCTCCTTGAGAATCTATTTCCCTCGGGTTACTGAGTATTTGCCCAGTGTGTCTCCAAATGAATCGCAAGTCTTATACTTTTCCTATTGATGAATCAACCACCATGATTAAGTCTTTAATCAACGATTAAGATTAAAACAGACTTGATCCTCATCTCTTAGAAGCTTCTCACCCATATCTTTATTAATACCCATTAATATTTTTATTTTCCTAAGTTTGGACTTAGGAACCCATTAAAATTATTAATTATTTTAATAACTCCTCATCCATTATTAATACCCATTAATATTTTTATTTTCTTAAGTTTAGACTTAGGAATCCATTAAAAATATTAATTATTTTAATAACTCCTCATCCGGGTGGAATTTCTCCAAACGATTTCAAGTCTTGGAGATCTCATGTGATCTAGCCCCTCCAAAAAAATTCGGAGCTAGAGCACATCTGATGCTACCCAAAATCAACACTCCCTTTTAGCGAGGAATGTGCTCTAACAATACTTCCCAATAAAAGCATCACACTGATCCACAACATTGGTCCTTTGTGTTGTTGATGCTCGGCCTACTGCCCCTCGTCCACTACGCTGTTGCATCCTGTACTGTTGCCCATGACACTGTAACTGTCACTGCGACATTTGTATTGTAGATCCCTCTGAATATGCTGCATCATGCTGCCCATAGCACTGCCATTGCTAATTGCTGCACTGCAACTCCTTATACTATCCGCTTCTGCTGCTGAAACAAATTCTTCACCATCCCCATATTCTCCATGAAGTAAACAAACTTTGTTCTTCCTAGGGCCTTGGTGAGAATGTCTGCAAGCTGTTCTCCTGTTGGGGTGTACCTCAACTGTACTGCCCCTCGTTGGACACAATCTCTGATAAAGTGACCCCTAATATCAATGTGCTTCGACCGATCATGAAAGACTAGATTCTCAGTGAGCTTGATGCAACTCTGATTATCACACAAAATACTGGTCGCTTCCATCTTTCTCCTGAATAAATTCACAAGCAATTTCCTAAGCCATATGGCTTTGCACAAAGCTGTGCTAGCTGCCATATATTCAGCTTTAGTTGAGCTCAAAGCCAGGGATTTCTGTTTCCTACTACACCAAGAGGTCATTCTCGATCCAATGCTAAAGCAATACCCAATGGTACTTTTCCGATCTATTGAACTTCCAACCCAATTTGCATCAGTGAACCCACTCGACCTGATGTCATTGCCTTGGGTGTACATTAGTCCATGCTCGATTGTTCCTCGTATATATTTGAGAACATGCTTGGTTGCTGGCCAGTGCACCCTCTTTGGTTCTACCATGAATTGAATGAGGGTGTTTACAATGTAATAAATGTCTAGCCTGGTATTGAACAGATACATCAGGGACCCTATGAGCTGCCTATACAAGGTGGGATCGACTTCTTTGTCTTTGGATGCATCAATTTTCTTCTAGTTGGTGATCATTGGAGTAGCCATAGGTCTATAGTCCTACATTCTGAACCTTTTCAAAATCTCTGTAGTGTATCTCCCTTGCCCAAGGAAAATTTCACCCTTCTGCTTCCAAACTTCCAACCCTAGGAAATAATGCATCCATCTCAAATCCTTCATGTCAAATTCTGTGGCTAAGTTCTCCTTACAATATTTGATGAGCCTAGATGATCCTGTCAAAAAGAGATCATCCACATATAGAACCAAGATTAGAGGCTAATTCTCTACAACCAGAGAGTAGAGGTTAGGAACTGCGTCACTCTTGATGAATCCCATCTTCTGCAAGTAGCCATCAATTCGACCGTACCATGCTGTAGGTGCCTATTTAGGCCCATACAGAGTTTTCTTCAACCTGCATACATGAAATTTCTTTTCATGTGTCTCAAAACCCTCTCGTTGTTCAATGTATACTTCTTCTTCTATCACCTCGTTCAAGAACGCCGTCTTGACATCCATCTGGTGAATCTCCCACCCCATACGAGCTGCAAAGGATATCACGGATGTAATAGAAGTATACCTGGCTACTGGGGGAAGGTTTCTTCGTAGTCTATCCCTTCCTTCTAAGCAAAACCCTTAGCCACAAACCTGGCTTTGTATTTTTCCACATTGCCATCTGCAACGTATTTGACTTTGTAAAGCCATCTCGACCCTACAACTGACCTGTCCTGAGGCCTAGGTACCTGAGCCACCAAGGCTTGGTATCTTTCGGGCTGTCTACGTTCCCTTTTCTCATTCCTGGGCTCTCCGACGAAATCCTCTGCATCTTGTAGTATTTGTCAAAGTTCTCGGCTCGTTCTTCCACTGGTAGTGGGTATATCTATCTGCTCCTCTTCTTGAGGCTCCACCTCTGGAGTTTTGCCTTTAGGAGAAATACTAGTGCTAGTTTTTGTTGGTCGAAGCGGCTGGACCAACAAATCATCCTTTGACTGCTCTTCAAAAAGCATTTCTTGGGATTTCTTGAAAGCTCTATCCTTCATGAAATTTACATCCCGTTAAATTACGATCTTCCTATTCCCTAGAAGATAGACTCTATATCCTTATCATTCTCACTATATCCCACAAGACATCCTTTCTCCGCAGATTGATCCAATTTATTCCTCTTTTCTTCGGGTACATGGCAGTATGCCAAACTCCCAAATATCTTGAAATGACTCGCCTCAGGCTTGTTACTAGTGAAGACACTCTCTGGAGTAATATTACCTAATGCCCTATGAGGAGTCTTGTTCTGGACATACACTACTGTGTTACATGCTTCTTCCCATAGAAACTTGGGCATATCCTGATCTTACAACATTGCCTTGGCTGCTTCAACAATAGTCTGGTTCTTCCTTTCTGCTACTCCATTCTGCTCCAGATTGTAGGGGGATGTCCACTCTCTTCTAATGCCTTCCTTTGTGAAAAAATCAATGAAGTCCTTGTCGATTTATTCTCCACCATTGTCTGAGCGTAATAACTTTATCTTCTTTCCTGTCAGATTCTCAACTAGAGTCTTGAACTCTTTGAATCGACCGAAACCTTATCCATGAGAAAGATCCTCTTTAGAATGGTCATCAATGAATATGACTAAGTATTTGGCACCACTAAGAGCTCTTGTGGACATGAGTCCGTAGATATCTAAGTGTGTCAATCACAGAACACTCTTAGCCCTATTGTTGCTTCTAGAAAAGGTTGCCTTGACGTACTTGCCTAGTGCGCATCCTTTGCATACATCATCTTGTACGATACTTAATTCTGGAATTCCTTATACTGTTTCCCCGAGAATTCTTAGAGCCCATGGTAAGTGTCCCATCCTTCTATGCCATAGTTCATTCAAATCGTTTTCCCCACTGCTTCCTATCAGTGCCATTGGATATTCTAGCTGTAATCTATATAACCTGTTACTTCTAACTCCAATCTGGGCCTTCTTTTTCCAACTCGGGTGTTTGGCATATACTTTCTCCTTAATGAAGAAAACTTCATAGCCCTTGTTTTGAAGTTGAGATACAAAGAGTAAATTCATCCCCAATCTTGGCACATGCAATGCATTGGTTGCTCGAAGTTGATCCCCTGCTTTTGTTTGAAAGACTACAATATCTCTTCCTATGGGGGTACATTTTGAATTATTTCCCATGGTGATCTAGAAGTTCATCATTTCTTCCTGATAATTCGAAAAACATTCTTGTATTCCTATTGTATGCCAAGAAGCTCCACTATCTATATACCAAACCTCAGAGGAGGCAGAACTCGCTACGCAAGCGACTTCTTCTTCCAGTCTAGAAGCTAACATAAAATAATCATGATCCATGTTCTTCATGCTTTATTCTTTCTCTGGAGATCTGCATGAGTCCCTCTGAGTTGATGCCCCAACGTCATGCTCCTAAATCATAGAAGATTCTTTAATCCTATTTCCCGATCTCTGCTCTGATACCATGTGAGAATTTCTAACATGAAATTCTACTGTAGTAACTGTTTTATTTCTCCTACTTATTTCCCACAATAAGTTATTTACAAAACCCTTCAGTAAACATTAAAATAAATTCTACTGTATTTATCACATAATTACATAGAGAAAACTAACAGTGATATACAAGCACAAGAATCGATCACATCAACACAGTTGTTTTTGGGCAATTGTCCCTGGAAAAACCCAATGTGGGAAAACCGGTGCAACATATGAGGGTTTATATATTAATCTTCAGCAACAATTGCTTTACAAGGAGTGATATTATAGAAAAACTGAGACACTTCTAAGAGAAACACCCGAGACAAAGTTTCTCCTCCTCCTGAAGAAGTTTTGCCACCCTGGAGACCCTTCACCTACTTCAGCGTCACCTCTGCGTCAGTCTGTGTCAGTTTGCATGAGGAATGCGTCTCCAATGGTGTTGTCTCCCTGCTCTTCCCTCTGTGCTGTCTCTCGAATGCCTTGCATCACCTCCTCCTCATTGTCTGACTGTTGATGATGCCCTCCTCTTCCTTCACCCTGTAACTTTCCCTTTGAAATCGAACTCCTCCTTTAGAATCGATTTCCCTCGGGTTACTGAGTATTTGCCTAGTGTGTCTCGAAATGAATCGCAAGTCTTCTCCTATACTTTTCTTGTTGATGAATCAACCACTGTGATTAAGTCTTTAATCAATGACTAAGATTAAATTAGAATTGATCCTCGTCTCTTAGAAGCTTCTCACCCATATCTTTATTAATACCCATTAATATTTTTATTTTCCTAAGTTTGGACTTAGGAACCCATTATATTAATTATTTTAATAACTTCTCATCTGGGTGGAGTTTCTCCAAACGATTTCTGAGTCTTGAATATCTCATGTGATCTAGCCCCTTCACAAAATTTCGAAGCTAGAGCACATCCGATGCTACCCAAAATCAACACAAGCCTCCCAAAGGAGAAGGTTCTTCAGGAGGAGGTAATGGAAATGGAGGTAAACCTCCACTTTCTCCACCATCTTCTTCATCTTCATCTTCATAGGCATCTTCACCCTCTTCCACTAATACAACCTTTACTCATACTCATCAACATACCGCAAAAGGAATTGGTAAATCAACCCTATTAAAACTTGATGTTAAATTTGAATTGCCCATGTATAATGGTGAAGTGAATGCAGAGAAGCTTGACAATTGGGTTTGTCAGTTGGAGGTCTATTGCATAATTCAAAACCTTCAAGAGGATGATGTAAAGATTCAGCTAGCTTCCTTGAGGCTGGAGGGTGCAACACTAGTATGGTGGGAATCAAAGACACAAGAAGAGATAAAAAAACATGGTAAGATCTCAATTTCTTGGTTTGATGTCATTGTTGCAATTAAAATAAAATTCTACTCTCTAGCATATATGAAAAAATCCATCATGAATTGGCATAACTTTAAACAACCTAAAATTCAAAATGTGCAAGATTACACCCAAGAATTCAGAAAAAGGTCTCTAATGTTAGGTGTAGATTTGCAATCACAAGACATGTTGCTGAAGTACATAGGGGGATTACACAGTTACCTTAGGCATACCATCCTTATGTCTAATCCCAATAATCTAGATGAGGTGTGTGTGCAAGCCACTCATCTTGAGGCAAGAGGGAAAAATACTCCAGAAGAGGGTAGTAAAATGCCATTTAAGGGTAAAGGAAAAGAAAAAGGTTTCAAAGGAAACAGAAAGAAACATGCATCCATTAAGAAGGAAGGAGAGAAATTAACATGCAAGCATTGTTCCAAAGAGGGTCACGATGAAGCTCATTGTTGGAAGCTGCATCCCGAAATGAAACCAAAGAAATTCAACAAGGGAAAACAAAATACAACTGCAACCACTCAACAGGATTTGGGATCCGACTCGGGTGATGAAACTAAAACTACAACCATGGGTATGAAAGGAAAAGAATCCATTGCTAGCACTAGTACTTCAAATTTATACAATGAAACTCCAAATGAAAAGAAGAGGATATAACTTTTTCACATAAGGGTAATCTCAAAACATAGCAAAATTGATACTCTTTTTGATAGTGCTCTCAAGCCAATCTTATCTCTGAAAACATTGTCAAAAGTTTAAACTTGGAAACCATTCCACATCATAAACCATATCCATTAGGATGGGTGTGTGACAATGCACAATTGCAAATAACTAGAAAGTGTAAAATGAAATTCGTCATTACTACAAATTTCATAGATGAAGTGGAGCTTGATGTTTTTCCATTAGACATATGTGATATAGTTTTGGGCAGCCCGTATCTCTATGACAGAAAATCTATCTTCCATAGACATGAAAAAAAATACCATTTTTTCAAAGATGGAGTAGAATATATTGTGAGGGCTCATAGCAAGAAATTAAATCTTTCACTTGTTAATGCGGGGCAGATGAAAAGACTAGTGAATTCTAGCAAGAATTTTGTGCTTCTAATGATCAAACCCAAGAATGATGTTAATAATGAAGCTTTTCAAGGTTGTGATTCAAGATTGAAATCTGAACTGGTTGATGTTGTTACCCAATATGATGAGATGTTTCAGGAACCAAAAGGATTGCCTCCCAAGAGAGGAATCCAACATGAGATACAATTGCAGCAAGATAGTCCTCTTCCTAACATTGGCATGTACAGAATGTCAGTGATGGAAAGTGCATAAATTAAAAAGAAAATTCAAGGGTTGTTGGATAAAGGGATCATTAGGCCAAGTTCTTCGCCATGTGGTTCACCTATTGTTTTGGTACCAAAGAAGGATGGAACATGGTGCATGTGTGTGGACTTTCATGCATTGAACAAGATTATGGTAAAGAACCATTACCCACTGCCTAGAATAGATGATTTACTTGATCAATTGAAAGATGCAGAGTATTTTACTAAGTTGGAATTAAGGACTGGCTATCATCAAATTAGAATTGCTGAAGGAGACATTTGGAAGACAACATTCAAAACAAAACAAGGTTTGTTTGAATGGTTAGTTATGCCTTTTGGTTTATGTAATGCTCTTGCTACCTTCATGCGTGTGATGAATGATGTGTTGAGGCCATTTCTTGATGAATTTGTTATAGTCTACTTAGATGACATCTTAATTTTCAGTAAATCTCGTGATGAACATGTCATGCATGTGAGAAAATTACTTGATGTCTTAAAGAAATGACAATTGTATTTAAAGATGTCAAAGTGTGAGTTTGGAAAAACTTATTTAGTTTACTTGGGTCATATTGTTGGAGGAGGTGAGTTGAAAATAGACCCCTCCAAGGTTGATGTCATTTTGAATTGGCTAAGGGCCAAGACAGTTACTGAGGTAAGAAGTTTTTTGGGAGCAGCCCACTATTGGAGGAAATTCATTGCTAACTTTTCTTCTATAACATCTCTTTTGCATGCATTGACTAGTGTGAAAAAGGTTTTTCAGTGGGGAGGAAAACAACAAAAGGCCTTTGATGCATTGAAGGAAAATATCAGTTCAGCTCCAGTACTTGCACTTCCAAACTTGAGACAGTCATTTGAGATCCAGACTGATGCTAGTGACTATGCCATGGGTGCAGTCCTCATGCAACATGGTAAGCCTATTTGTTTTCATCTGGAAACTTTCAATGGTGCAATGATAATTATCCTACATATGGCAAAGAATTGTATGCATTGGTGCAAAGTGTGAAAAAGTGGAAACACTACTTGATGGGTAAGAAAACAATCATTTTCACTGCTCATCAACTATCGTAATACTTGCAATCTCAATTAAGTTGCAGCAATCAAGGCACTTCCGATTGATGGGTTTTATTGAACAATTCCACTTGGTAATAAGGTATAAGAAAGGTATTTAGAATAAAGTTGCTGATATGCTTTCTAGGTCTATTATTAGTGCAACTACTTTACTCAAGCATAATTATGTTTTGCATGAAAGTTATATTGAGCAATATGCATTAGATAATAACTTTCAGGATGTTTATGCAAGCTTGAGTCAAGGTAACCAAGTAGAGGAATTGGATTATCATTTGCATGATAACTTGTTGTACCATCTTGGCAAGTTTTGTATTCCATAGGGAGAAAGAGTCAACATCATTTCTTATCGCTGGTCATTTCGGTGTAAGTAAGATGGTGGCACATCTACAGAGGTATTGCTATTGGCCTTGTATGCTTGAAAGTGTGTCACATTTTATTATAGGATGTTCATTATGTGCAGTGAGTAAGCCTAGCAATAGGGAGCTAGGATTGTACACACCACTTCTGGTTCCTTCATGATCGTGTGAGAGTGTTTCTATGGATTTTGTAGGAGGTCTTCCATTGTCAAAAAGAGGTCATGATTATTTGTATGTAGTTGTGGATAGGTTTAGCAAAATGTGTATTTTTATGCCATGTAAAAAAAAATTACCGCTGAACAAACTGCTCAGTTATTTTTTTAGAATGAATGGGTGCATTTTGGATTGCCCACATCCATTGTTAGTGATTGAATTTGGTCAAGCTTGTGGAGATTCATCGACACCAAATTGAAAAAGAGTACAACATTTCATCCGCAAACAGCTGGTCAAACAAAGGTGGTGAATAGGACATTGATACATCTTCTTCGTGGGTATTGCACCAAGCATCTAAGTTGTGGGATGAATATTTGCATAATATTCAGCATGCTTACAACCGGGCCAAGCACTCTTCAACTCAAACATCGCCATTTGAAGCATGTTTGGGATACTTGCCTAAGTCTCCTTTGGATTTCATTTTTGGAAAGGAAGTTGCTATTGATGATCATAGTGACATAGACAAAGCAAGAAGGTTCATTGAAAAAATCCAATTGGTACACCAAAGAGTTCAAGAACAACTAGAAAAGAGCCAAGGCAAATACAAAACAAGGCACAACAAGCATCTTGTAGATCACAAGTTCCAAGTCGGCGATGAAGTTTGGCTTCAAATTAGCAAAGAGAGGCTCCAAGGAGAAGGTAAAAAGCTAAAACCAATTAGATATGGTCCATTCATAATTTTGGAAAAGATTGGTAACAATGTCTTGTTAATGTTGAGAACTTAAGGTTCTATGAGCCTCCTTTGATAGAAGATCAAGGAGAAAATGTCCAAATTCCTTCCATTAAGGATGTTTCTCCTGGATACCTTGATGAACTACAAAAGACACCATTGTCGACAGAAGAACAAGGTCTTCAAAATGAGGGAGTGTGGACTACCTTCGGGTGGGGCTTAAGGGAACAAATCCTTCAAAGGCCAAATAGATTGATATTGGAAAGGTAAGGGAAATGTACCCTCATCCACTGGACAACTAAAAGTGATCTTTTGGGGTCTAAAAGGCTTCCAGTGTGGAGGAATGATCAGGTGCTAAAAAATAGCTCAAAATTGGAAATTGTCGGATCGGTGTGGAACCTGGACGACCGCGTAGTTCTCGTCATCCTCAATTTGCTGCAACTTGTTTCGCACAAAACAGAAATCGTCTGCTCCCAGAATCATGTTCTGTTCACTCTCCCAAACATGCGAATTTTTGCAAAAAAATGACAGCCAAGTCAGCAGTCCATACTGCTGATGTGGCACTGACTGTGCAGGTCTATGTGTCAGGTTGACTGGTCAATATCCTTCGACGAATCACATTATGCCAAGTGGCACGTTCTTAGTGGATGAAATTCGATGGTTTTTGATTGATTGGATTGGTGGCCAACCACGGCTGACACGTGGCCGCGCTGAAGGCCGCCACGTGGCAACTCGAGAGCCACCAAAATATTGGCTCGAAGTTCGGGCAGCAGCAGCGGGGGTCGAACCCACGACCACATATCAACGAGCATAGCCATACACCAATACGCCAATGCATTAGAACCTTACATGTATTGTCGTCCACATTTATTTGGATTCAATATCCACACCAATGGAGGGAGGGGCCAGCCCTTGGGCACGCCCAACCATGCAACCACCAACGGAGGGGGAGCGGGGGGCCCGGTCGGTGGGGGCAGGCCATTGGCCTTAGCCGCGGGCACGTGGCCCCCATGTGCCCAATTTTTTTGGATTATAGGCATTGGAGGCTAATTAAAGCGTCCAATTTTTTTCCCAAAATCGATGAAATTGTCGCTCCGTTAGCGCATTTTGGGGCAAATTTGTAGGATGATGCTGAATTTTTGGGAATTTGCGATGCGATTAGCAAAAAACTTGGAAATTCCATAACTTTTTCAGTTTTTAACCAAATCAGGAGCAGAAAGAGGCTACATAGGCATTTTTGCGCATTCTGGATCCATCAGAATAGGTTTTAGAGCTTTATGAGCATTATAAACTAATGTATTCACTCTTTTAGCATAATAGAGAGGGTCAAGCCATTGGAAGCTGGACCAAGGAGACGTATCCCAGGAGGGGTGAACTCCTTCATCATGTGCTGTAGTGATACTGTTTATGGTGATGTTTATGTTTGTCATATGCTATTGTTAAGTCATTTGTTTACGTTAATTTGCACATAAAATTTACATAAAAACACTCAAAACTGATGTTTTAAAATTGCAATTAACCTCATGAATCCTTAAGCACTTTTAACATATTATGAAAAGGAATTTAGCACAACAAAACTAATATTCCCAATCAAATTAATTGTACTCCACAACCTCACACATGAATAATAGATTTCTACCTTCTGCATGGTCTTCGACTTTAACACCACTATCACTTTATGTATATCCTCTCTATTGTGGTAGTGGACATCCCCTGCCATGATGGCTATGACTTTAATATCACTATCGTTGATGCTTGGAAGTTCTAATGACATTGTTGTTAGAGGATTGGAGACGATATGGGTGTTTATAGAAGTGGAAAAAAATGCTAAGAAAAGGCCAATAGCTGGTTTGAAGATCCATATATTGTATAACTCATATTTTTGCTCTAAGAATAAAAGAGAGAGTCTTTTCTAGGTGTTTGTGAAAAATAATTAATCCTTTATACAATTTTCCATCTCTCAAAGTTTGAGCAGAAACCTGCCCCAGAATCTAGGGTTAGGTATTCCTTTTTTCTAAGTACCTAGGTGGACTACAATCTGTTTTTTATTGAGCACAACTATGGGAGAATTCGATGCCATAATATTCGTTTCCTTATCTAGGGATTGTAGGAGGAGCTAATGTATGCAACTACCGCATTGTTGTAGTAGGATGACTGTGTTGCCACAAGATATAAGAAAAAACAGTACCTCTTTAGGTTGGACATGAGATATTGTTACTTGCTTAATAAGGCGACCATCCTCTTTTGAAAATATGGGGAGGTTAAAGGGGGAGGGGTCATTATAGGCCCTGATGAACAAACAATCATGCTGAGTTTTGTAGTATGCTTGGGGACTTGGAAGAACCACAAACAAGCATGCCAAATTTCTTGCCCTTTGTAAAGGATTGGAGCTTGCCTCAGAATGAGGAATCAAGTAGATTACTGTCTTTGGTGTTAATTTTGCAGTTGAGAGACAAAATCCCTTCTTTGGACAACCTTCCTCATCTAGAGAAGACCCTCTTTGCCCTTGGAAGAATTTAATTTGGTCAAGGAAAAATATATTTTCAATGTGAAAACCCACATCTACACAAAAGTACATGTCGGCCTAAAGGAGAAATTGGGTCTCCACAGAAGCATGTAAATACATGGCAAGTCAACCTCATCTGGACACACATCTCACACATCTTCTCTTTGAAGGTTCGTACAAGTTTTAAAATTGCAGGTCTCTTTCACATGTGCAAGTAGGAGAGAGAAAATTTCAGGAGGGCAGAAATCTACCTTTGACTATCCTTTGACCAATGTTGACCTTTTGGTGTTTGGGCATGATTTGACTTGGTTTGATCTCTGATTTGGATATGTTTTTGGAGGCCACATTCTTTGGCACAAAGATCAAGGTTTTATGGGCTGTTTGACTATAGTTGACTACAGACTTTGACCACAGGTTTGACCGTGGACTCTCTTCCCATTGACCAATTTTGACAGAGTTGTTTGGGAGTGTTTTGACTAGCATTTAATGCCACATTCTTGGGTAGTTGATTGAGCTCTTTTGAAGGAGTTTGAATGCTGATGTTTGGATTGGTTAGGGCATATTTGACTGCTATTGTTGACTTTGACGAGATTTGCAGATTTGACAATTTGACCAGATTTGACATTGAGGTTCACATTAGGGGAACTTTGAGGTCTAAAATGGGCCTCCTAAGAAAAATGTACAACCAAAATAAACTTTATAAGAACCAATAGGATTCAAGATGGTGATGTCAACCATGGGGGATGAATCAACATTTTTGGAGTAAAAAAGTAAAAGATTAAAAAATAATAAAATAATAAAACTACTTTTTCAACTCGTATTTTCAACTTATCTCCGTAATGTTTTACTCAAATTTCGAGCAGGAGTACTCGTTGGATGCAAAATTTAATTCCTCATCCAAAGAGTACCCATGTTGCATACTTTCGATGGACCCTTCTGCACAAAAAATGAGAAATACATGAAAAAATGTGATTGTAGTCATGTTTTTAATGTATTTTTCATTTTTCATGTAGTGGGGTTCATTGAAAGTATGCAACATGGGTAATCCTTGGATGAGGAATCAAATTATGCAACCAACAAGTGTTTCCGCTAGAAATTTAAGTAAACCCATAGGGAGATAAATTGAAAATATGAGTTGATAAAATAGTTTTATTATTTTATTATTTTTTAATCTTTTTTCTTTTTACAATTGTCACAAGCATGGTCACTATGCCCAAGATTGTCCGAAGAAGAGAAATTATCAAAGGTCTAATTACAACAACAATCGTGGCTTCAACAACAACATGTTCAATGATAAGAAGAGGCGATGATAGAAGAAGGAGAGATGCTCCCGATGATCGTAAAGAAAGCTATTGTCCGTGAAAGAGATCAAGAAACTCAAGGTATGAAAACAATACTATTGGATATATTCTTATTTCTGCTCTTTCCAGTTTCTCTCCTTTGAAATCATATGATAGTTGGTTGGTAGATATTGGGGCTTCTAGACATTTCTCTGGGTATAAGGAAGTCCTCTCAAATCTAGTTGAGAGAGAGACAAATCTAAAGATCATCCTTGGGGACAACCCTACATATCTCATGAAAGGCTTTGGTTCTATCAAATTTCATTTGGACTCTGGGGAATCCATTCTTCTTCATGATGTTATGTATGTTCCGGGACTAAAGAAGAACTTGGTATCTGAGAGACTGAATTCGGATATTCCACAGTGTTCATCATTTTTATTTGTCGACGTTTCGAGCCTAGACCAAGACTCATCATCATCCTTGGAAGATAAAGGGATGAGAGTAGCCTTCATAAGAGGAAAGGTCCTCACTTGGCCTATGGAGTCTTGCATGAGAGATGCTTTCACCGTGGGATCGAGATTTGAAGGACTCTATAGAGTCAATGGAAGACCACTACGAGCTATGGTCCACGATATTAATCATCAATATGAGTTATGGCACTAGAGGTTGACACATCTACATTATGAAGCCCTATCTATATTGAGAAAATTAGTTTCTCCGATGCCTAATGTTCAAACTAGTCATGATGGAGTATGTCCGGGGGTGTGCCAGGGGAAAGAAGACATGGGTACCATTACCCTCCAACAAAAACAAAACCAGTGATATTCTACAATTCATCCACTCTGACCTATGTGGACCCATGCTAGTGCACTCCCTTGGTGGCCATCTCTACTACATAATCTTTATTGATGACTTCTCTAGGAAAACATGGATACAATATTTGAAGCATAAAGATGAGACATTTGATATGTTCAAAGACTTCAAGGCGCTGATAGAGAATAAAATAGGGAAGAGAATCAAAGTTTTCAGGTCCGATAATGGTGGAGAATGCACCTCAAATGAGTTTGTTGACTTTTGCAAGGAGGCTGGAATCAGGAAAGAGACTATTTTACCATATAATCCCGAGCAGAACGGTGTGGCTGAGAGAAAGAATAGGCCTATCATGGAAGCTGCCCGAGCCATGTTGCATGATCAAAAGTTGTTGAAGTTCCTTTGGGAGGAAGCCACAAATATAACGGTCTATGTTTAAAACAGAGTCCCTCATCAAGCTCTGGATGAAAAAACTCTCGAAGAAGTGTTTATGTGTGTGAAGCCTAACATTGGTCATCTAAGGATATTTGGTTGCCCTGTGTATTTTCATGTGCCGAAGGACAAGAGGAACAAGCTCAAAGCCACCAGAAAGAAAGGTATGTTTGTTGGATATTATGAAAATTCTAAAGGATTTAGAATATATATATATATATATATATATGATCAAAGGAATATCAAGTTTAGTGGGGATGTAACTTTTGATAAAGATGCTACCCTTTGAAAAGCAATGGACCTCCCTTTGCCTCCTCCTATTGAGAAGAAGGGTGATGACATGGACCTACTTGAAGGTCCTTTTGTGCCGAAATTTCAGAAGAATATTGTTGATCATCCCATGGAGCCTATGGACCCCTTGGACTCTTCTCCAAGTGAGCCCCCTACGTGCCTCTTTGGCTTCGTGATACATCACAGGATGCTGAGAGACATGTTGCTACCAGAGGAACCTCTAGAGAAAGCAAGAAGCAATGTAGGTACCAGAGATACATTGTAGTGATGAGCTCCATCATTGGAGCTGAACCTCCCACTTTTGAAGAAGCAGTGAAAGAAAAAGTTTGGAAGGATGTTATGACCAAAGATTATGCATCTATTATGAAGAATGATGTATGGGATATTGTACCGAGACTGAAAGGAAAATCTGTGGTGACCTCGAAATGGCTATAGAAGATCAAGCATGGAGCTGACAGAAGCATTGAGAAGTACAAAGCAAGGTTATTGGCTAGAAGATTCTCCTAGAAAGAGGGAGAAGATTATGATGATATCTTCGCACTAGTTGCCCGATATGCTACTGTCCATTCTATTGTTTCCCTTGTAGCTAGTCAAGGATGGACACTTCACCAGATGGATGCGAAGACTGCATTTCATCCTGGCTTACTACAGGAAGAAGTATATGTTGAATAGTCTCAAGGATTTGAAGTGAAGGATAAGAAGAATCATGTTTGCAGGTTGAAGAAAGCTCTATATGGTTTGAAGCAAGCCCCCAGAGCCTAGTATGCTCACATTGACAGTTACCTGGTGAAGCTTGGATTCAAAAGACACAATTCTGACTCGAACCTCTACTTCAAAGTGGTCCAAGATATGCCCTTGATTTTTGTTTATATGTTGACGTTTTATTCTTGAAAGGTAGTGAGCCTCTAATGATCTAGCGTAAGAGGGAGCTAGCCTCTAAGTTTAAGATGAAGGATCTTGGCTTGATGCATTACTTCCTAGGATTAGAGGTGTGGCAAAGACTTGGAGATATTTTCCTTTCTCAAGGAAAATATGTTGTTAAGTTATTGGGAAGATTTGGAATGGTATAATGCAAGTCCCTGGCCATACCAATGGATATGAACTTCAAAAAGTTATATGGAGATACTGCAGGATCTGATTTGGCGAATCCTTCTGAGTATCAACAACTAATTGGAGCATTGATGTTTCTCGTGAACACCTATGCAGACATATGTTTTGTAGATAATACTTTGAGTCAATTCATGACAAAGCCTCTTCATGCACATTGGGTTGCTTCCAAGCATGTGCTAAGATATTTGCATGGGACAATCAACCTTAGTCTGAGATATACTGCAGGAGATGTGAGGTTACATGGATACATTGATGCTGTCTAGGCCGAAAATCATATTGACAGGAAAGAGCACATCACGGTGCTGCTTTAGTTTGGGTTCTACTAGGAAATCTTGGATGAGCAGGAAGCAGAAGTTCGTAGCTTTGCGTACAACCGAGGCATAGTACATTGCTACTAGCATGGCTAGCTGCAAGGAAAATTGTTTGAGAAAGCTCTTTGGAGAGTTGTTTTAGTAGGTCCTGAGTACAACAATGATATATTACGACAACAAGAGTGGGATCTGATTGGCATAAAATCTCATGTTCCATGACAAGTCCAAGCATATTGAGATATGGTATCACTATATTCGAGATATGGTGCAGTGAGGAGTAGTGAGACTTCATCACATTTCACTAATGATTAGATATCAAATATACTCACCAAGGCTTTGATGAAAGGGAAGTTCTTGGTCTCCAGAGAGCAGTTTGGACTGATGGATGTGATTGTCCAGGGTAAGGGTCCCAACTGATTGAGGAAACTGAGCTATGCTCTTCCCCCCTATTTGAGGTCATAGGGAGAGGAATTGAGATGGATGACTCCTGGGGTTGAGGGAACTATGAAAAAATAGGATAGTCTATGATCCTTACCTCTTGGTAAGTCGTATCCTGCTTATTGTTGAGCAATATGATAGTTTGTGATACTTGCCTTTCACAGTAAGTTGTATCTTGCTTATTGTCTCTCTTTGGTATTGACAAAGTATACCCATATCGGCATCCCACCCACAAGCTGGACTTGTTGGGAATTTTTTCCCACTGATTTGGCCAATGGGTGCTAGCTACTTGACTTAGGTTCCATCCTTACCATTTATGGAAAGTAGTATCCAACTCAAGCTATGCAATGCAGGTGTTCTACCACTGGCTCTTGAGGGTCATGTTGGGAAGATCATCAGACAATATGATAGTTTGTGATCCTTACCTCACAGTGAGTGGTATCCCTCCTATTGTCACATGTCAATAGGATAGAGTGTGATCCTAACCTCACAGTAAGTGGCATCCTGCCTATTGTTCTTGGATAAAGGGTGATAGCTTGAGCTCCCCTATGATGTCAAGTTCTTCTTCTTTTAAATTCAAGAGTGTTCCACAGATGAGCAGAGACAACATTTGACTTGATGATGATGAGACATTTGAGATGGGTCATATGATGCAGTTAGAAATTTCTCCCTAGTTGAGAGGGAGTGTGAATTTGGTAGCTTAGGGACAAATTCCCTCCTTTGAAGAACCTTCCTCATCTGGAGAAGATCCTCTTTGCCTTGGAAGAATTTAATTTGGTCAAGGAAAAATATATTTTTAATGTGAAAACCCATATGTGCATGGTGCACAAAAGTACAAGTCGGCCTAAAAGACAAATTGTGTCTCCACAAAAGCATAGAAGTACATGACAAGTCAACCTCATTTGAACACACATCTCACACATCTTCTTCCTCTCTTTGGAGGTTTGTACAAGTCTAAAAATTGTAGGTCTCTTTCACATGTGTGAGTATGAGAGAGAAAATTTCAGGAGGGCCAAAATTTGTGTTTGATCAACCTTTGACTAATGTTGACTTTTTGGTGTTTAGGCATGCTTTGACTTGGTTTGAATTCTGATTTTGATTTGTTTTTGGAGGCCACATTCATTGGCACAAATATCAAGGTTTTATTGGCAGTTTGATTGCAGTTGACCGCAAGTTTGATAATGGACTTTCTCTCTCCATTGATCAAGTTTGACCGAGTTGTTTGGGACTATTTGACTAGCATTTAAGGCCACATTCTTGGGTAGTTGACTGAGATCTTTTGGAGGAGTTTGATCATTGAATTTTGGACTGGTTAGGGCATCTATGAATGTTGTTGACTTTGACTAGAATTATAGATTTTGTAGTTTGACTAGATTTGACTTTGAGGCTCATCTATTAGATATTGGTTGGTAGATCTCCGGGATAATCAAAGGATTGTATTTGAATCTTTTGTTAATCATTGTATCTCTCTGCTGAACATTTGATGACAATCTAATAAGAAGAAGAATTCAAAAGGGTTTTCCTCGTTATGGTTTTTCCCTAGTCTTTAACCAAATCATTTTGTATCTTATTGCTCTTGATTTTCTTCTATTTTTCATTGCATTTAATGTTCTATCTACAATTTCTGTTTGTTACTAGAAGATAAAATTGATTGCTAATTAAAAAAATAATTGGGCTAATGTGATTGTTACAACTTAGAACAATGGAAAATTAACATTTGGGGACTCACTATTGTTTATAAGGAAATTCACTAAAGCAAAGAGATTTATAAACCCCTCATCTTCACCTTTGATTCCCAGGATACAAGCCTCATTAACAAAATTTGGCAAAGTTAAATTTTACCACATCTATAGAAATTTGAACTCAAGTGATGATGAATTTGAAAAAAGAGGGTCCATATTGTCACAAGGGATCCTTGAAATCAATGCAAAATAATTCTTATTTCTAGTTCCATAAATGAATCGCAATCATTTTTTTTCTAAGGATTGAGGGGAGGCGATCTATGGTCACTCCTTCCCAGGCTTTACATATTAATGAATCCACTGAAGGCTCCTGTTGGCATGGTCAGGCCCAAACCTTTAATTGACCTAAGTCCAAGTGGCATTCTTTGGTGAACAAGTGGATCTCAATGCTCACGCTCTGATGTCATTTCATATTAAATCTATCTAGATCTAAATTAATGCTCCCTTCTCTAGCTACGGTGAATCCTTCATTTCAGTGTAGGGAGGTTTTTATTTTATTGTCTGACATGATCATTAGGTCATTTCACCTCTACCATGGTGTGGTTTTCACCATGATGGGAGACCTTAGGCCTCTATTGAGCTCGCATTTCAATTGTAGGTTTAATTATATATGGCTATATGGAATTCATTGGTATTCCTTTATGTATTCTTAGACATGCGTGACAGGGGTCAGGAAAATAAGAGTTACAAGAGATGGTGATTTGGTTCTCTTTTCCCTCAGCCATTCTTGGGCTAGATAGCATTTTATATTTCTCTCCACAATTGGTATCATGGTAGGGATGGATAAAGAAGAGGGGCCCCACAAGACCATCAAGGCCTTAGATTTGATACATAAGTTGTTAGACTCGACACAAGCCTTGGTCTCTGCTATTAATAAACTAGAGAACTTAATAAAGCGTCAACAATTCTCTTTCCAATCGTTTGTGGAGGATAATATTTTGGAGCAACACACAACCATGGAGTCTTTGTTGGCTAGGCTAAACTCCTAGGTCAGGCAGTTGATTGAGTAGGTGGCGACTCTAAAGATTTATAATGTGCAATGGAATGCTGAGGACGGTGGTGCTGCTGGTGCTCGTGTTGCGCATAAGACTCCTCGAGCTTGCAACATGGAAGACATTGAATGTGGCCTGTGGTGATTGTTTTTTCTGGTCTTGAAAATCATTCTTTTGAAATAGGTATCATATTGCTTTTGTTATGTAACCCCTAGTTATGATAGTGTGCAAGTCTTGCTTTACATTAGGCTCTTTGTGTAGAATATATGGGGAACATATTTTTCATTTAAGGAGCATGGTATTTAATGGTGACAGTAAACATTTTGTTTACTCTTTCAAAGATCTCCCTTTTGTGGATGACTTGAGATGTAAGAGTTTTGATGTAAGGGTATTGGCCCTAAAACCATACGTTTATTAATATAAAATTTATATCTGTTGTGTTTACAAAAAAAAATTATCCTCTTTAGGAAATATTTTCAGAGGGATTTCACTTTCGATATCACCACATATATTACTGGTGGGTATAGGAGTTCCAACCACTTTGTAATTATCTTCCTCTCTTAGTTAAACACTGTCAATCATGAGTTTCTCTAATTGATAAATGGCCTTTGAGTTCTTTTCTCTTTGATTTGCACCTTTTTTTCCCTTTTCTTTGTTTCTGAGAATCATCCTCTTCTTTAGGCACAACACCATCTAGTTTGTCAAGTTTGGTTGAATCATATTCCTCGTCAGAACATAATCACATGCTGGTTTCATTCATGTCAATGTTGGTTTCGATTGTCATTGTAAGTGTTGTCATATACCCACTCTCATTCATAGTCCTATTTTCCATTGCAATGAGCTTGTTCACATTAGCGGGAGCACTAGAATCAAACATACAATTACGAAGAAGTAAATTATTCACAACGAACGTGAGGACTAAAGATGCATGCCCTTCATTTTTTTGATCATAGGAATATTTTATAGTATCATAGGAGGGCCCTCGAGTTACTTATCAAATTTAAAGACTTTGTTCACTTGGTCCCTTTGAGGAGCAAACTTAGTTAACTCAAGAGTAGGTACAAAAGCATTTGATTTATCAAGAAGATTACCCAAATCAACATCCAAAGCATCATCATCTTTTTTTTTGGGTTAGCATGGGATTAGGGTCAAGATTCAAAGGAAAAGATGCTCTAGTCAATCTTTTTGTTGGAGCATCATTGTTTCTTGGTTCAAATCTCTTAGGATTCCCATTTCTCCTTGTACATTGGAATGCTTTATTAAACTTGTCCCTTGTTTCTACAACATTTATATCCTAGTTAGGGGAATTGAGACATCCTTTGACAGATTCCTCATGTTGTTGCTTAGTAACATGGTAAGTTATATTACACAACATAGAAAAGGGATGAATTTTCTTCCTTATATCCTTAATTATAAGGATATGAATCACAAAAATAATTGCACCAAGGGCTACCTTCTTGATTGATGATATCAGTAGGAGCTAAGGTATTAGGAACATTTTGTTGAGGAGGTATGTTATTGTTTGATTCTTGGTTCTTTCATGGTGGCTTCTTGTTATTGAATTGAGGTTTAGGAAGATAATTTAGATGTGGTCCCTCATCCTTTTCTAGGATGGTTAACCTATTCATCATAGTGAGTTGATCTTGAAGGATCTCATTGGGCACTTTATCAAATTTTTGAGCGAAAGAGAGCAATTCATTTTTTGCAGCGTGAACATGATTCATAGATCTAGGTTTGGTCCCATGTTTGGTTGAGGGTTAGAGGAATATTGGTAGAATATTCCTTAGCCCCAAGTAAGATTTGAGTACCTTTATCGCCTAATACAAAACTAAATTAGTCCTTAAAGTGTTGGAATTCACAATTATACTAAGAGGGGTGGGCGTGAATAAGTATAATGGCAATTTTTACTTATGTAATTCGATTCAAACCTCATAACACATTAATCTCATAAACTGAACAAGTAACACAAGATATACGTGGAAACATATAATTTCATTATATGAATAATATTGTAGGCATCAACCTACAAGAGACATGTTAAAATTGGAAACTAGGGCCAAATTCCACTTTGGACAACTCATTTGATGGAAATGATTATTGCATTGAATTCCTCTTTTCAAGAGGACCAAAATTGAGCTAAAGATGATCAAATTTGGATAAGCAAAAATATGTTTTTGGATTTATGCCCTCACATGTGCAAATTGTCAAGGTCAGCCACATCACCGTGTAGTCTCATAAAGCCCAAGAGACATGCCACTTCACCCTCAACGATATGTATAAATGAGAGGGACCTCCAACTTCATTTGGAACTTCACTCACTCGCAATCATCTCTCTACTTCTCTGATTGGTTCATACAACTTATTGGGCATATCTTTTCCTCACACGTGTGGTAGCAGAAGGACAAATTGTAGGATGAATTACAGGGCCAAAATTTCAGACACTGTTGCAAGTTTGACCAACGTTGACCATGGGTGATTTGACCTCCTTTGACTGTGTTTTTGTGCCAAAATTTTATTTTTGTTAGGTCACATATATTGGCACAAGAACCAAGGAATTTTGTGGACTTTGACCACAAACCAATTACAAGGTTGACCATAGACTTGACCGTAGAGTTGACCACAAAGTTTGACCAATATTGACCACTGTTTTCATGGCTGTTTTGAGCTTTCTTTGACCACCTTTGCAGGTCCAGTTTGACTGTTGACTGCAGATTTGACAGGGCTGTTTTGACTTCGATTTGGCAAGTCAATTTTGACTTTTGTACTCTCTCTCTCTGCTGAACATTTTGATATAATGATAAGAAGAATTGATCAAAGGGTTTTCCCCATCCTGGGTTTTTTCCTTGGCATTTGCTGAACCTTGTGTCCTCTTATCTTGGCTTGTCTTATGCATTTATCGTTTATTTTGTTTCTTCATTTACCGTCAATATGATGATGATGTATGTGATTGCGAATGAAATGAAATAATGGGCTATATGGAATGCTGAAGTAACTGTCCTAAGCAAAGAACATGTTAACTAAAAAATTAACATGGTATCAGAGCTTAGGTGAGGACAAACCCAAGCAAGAGCAAAAGAGAAAGCGATCACTAAGGGAATTTTCTTTTCACATCTCCATGATCTTCCTTAGGCAATATTTCACATTTTCAAAGTGATTAGGAGCAAAAAAAGGATGGATTTATATCTTTGTTTTAAGTATTGAATTTGGCACAGGTTTAGAGAAAATATTGCTAGGATTTTGTGTAAGGATGTCAAGTTTAGGACCTTTGTTGTCAGGCAGAGAAAGGCCGAGATTTCTATATGTACCTATAGGTAACCTTGACTGTTTCAGGGCTCCTCTTGAAAAATATGCGGGTGTTAGCAAGGAAAGAGGATCACTAAAGACCAAGGCTTCATCACATTAAAATATAGAAGCATACTTAGGATCAATCTCCTTGTCAAATTCTGGGCATCAGATGAATTGTATCTATGACCTTAAGTGCATGTCTACGACCAAGACATTTTGGAGTTCCTAGCATCTATAACAATGAAGATTTGTCCATGACTTTGGCTAAGAACACCTCTATAAAATTATTTTTGGATGCATTAAGCCAGACTAATCCAAAATAATCTCAGTAGATTGTTATTGGCATTGGGCATAGTTTGTTACACAGAGAAGTGTATAAGGCTACAAAAGGTGAATTCAATCCCTAGTTGCTTAAATTATCATCGACCTCCTTTCAAAAGGACACCAATATTATCATGAGGATGGATTACAGTAAAAGATCAATCTTATGGGTAGCTTAATGCATTCATTTTGTGAAGTTAAAGACTTGCCTCTGTAACTAGATCTAAGGAAAATTTATTTGAGGGTCTTCTTAAGTATATTCTATGGAGAATTAATTGAAGTATGGCTTGAAGTCGTGACTGACCTAGTTCGTGGACACTTGTAGTTGTTTTTCTGAAGAGGAGTCCCCCTCAAAGAATGAAGTTAAGGCATATGTTTGGACTAGAGCAGAACACTCGTATCATGGATAGAATCATAGTTGCTTGAACCATCAAATATAAGTTTATATAACATTTATGAAGATGTTATTATAATCCTCATTATTGGAGCCTTGTAGAACTGTGCAAATGAGATCTAAATTGGGATTTAGCTAATCTATTTGGATGCCCTCTGAAAATTGTTGAAATCTTGTATCCAAGTCAGTGAAGTAATATTGGCCTATATAACCAATAAAATCCTATGGCACTTTTGGCAATTTAGTTGACACATATATGAAGGATACACTACACAGATATTCGTGTGTGCTACACCTATGCCCTATGTCTAGTCACACCTGTAGCTTTTGACATTGTTATGGCTACAAGTCTTGAGACAACAAAGAATATGTTGAAGTAAGAGTAGTGGTTTATCAAGGGATACCATAAATTCAAGACAAAGTTATATATAACAGTGGTTATAGTAAAATCAAATGCAGATGTGACAATGGACCTAGCACAATTTCATTTTAAAAGGAACTTAATTCAAACCTCTGTCATAAAGGAAAAGGAGTCGATGCATGAAGGAAATCTAAGGCGATGGATCATTACCCTTCTCTAAGACTTGGACAACAACATAAAAGGATTGAAGCATATCTTAATCCTATAGTGATAAGAATATAAGCCGACCTGTGAAGACAATATGAGTTTATGTGATATGAATTCTATGCTTTGTACCTTCTATAATGATGTGTGTGTGTGTATATATATAGATATATATCAATAAATATTTGGTCACAAGGAAATCTTCAGGCATGAAGCAGTGAAAATATTAATAACAATGGTAATTCTCTTTTTGCTGTAAGAAGAAACAATCTCCTTGTAATCTTCAAGTTTCTTATCTTGAAGACCTATATTAAGTCATGGATACTGTTGAAAATTAATCTTCACAAAGATTATGGATCTCTATATATAAGAATCTTCAAACTTACATTCAGTGATAAAAGGGACATCAAGCTCTCTAAAAAAAGAGCCTTGATGGAATAGTCTCCTTGATTGAAAAATCTTTCGAAGTATCCTAAAACTGTCAGCAATAAAAGGAGCATAGCATATTTTTTAAAGAAAGGAAAGCAACAACCATTCTTTGTTTAAAGGAACACATGGAGAAGTAGGCTACATCATCTTATTGAAAAGAAGTGTTGGGATGGGGTCCCCTGGGTCAGTTTTGGGGCAAAAGCCCAAGTTTTGATGTAAAAAGATGTAAAGTCTCTGCAAGTTGTGGTTACGGAGCTAGTTAAAAGTAAAAAAGGGGAATACCCTTCTTTTATGTAACTTGAGTCGGCTTTTGAAGATCTACCCATGGTCTGTGGACCATGGGATTGTATAAATAGGTGTGTCTTAGAAATGTCTAAAAAAATTAATAGAAGTCTATGGGTACAAGTGAAGAAGTCTAGTGCAGAAGTAGAAGTATTAGGGAAAGGCTCTTTAGCTGAGTGTGCAGAGGTCTAGAGTAGTGTCTGTAGCTGAGTGCATGGACCCCTGCAACTGAGTGCGCAGGGAAGTCTTGAGTTTGTAAGCTTAACTGGATATCAATAAAGAATATTGTTGCAAAAATTCTTGTGTTTTATCTATTAACTTCTGTAATGTGTGAATGTGCTTTACGCTGTGATGAATAATGGTTTTATGAAATAATGATGTATTGATGCATGACTTTACTTGTTCTACATTGTTATCTGAACACAATTAATGTTAATTACTCGAAGATTATAACGCTTTCTGTTAAAGTTATCGAACACTTAAGCAGATATGAGAAAATAATGGTCTAAGATTAATCTATAGCCCACGTAAGTAGCTAATTGACTTGTTCAAGGTCTACAAAAGCCAATCATAGACCTTCGCGGAGATCTAGAGGCCGATTGGAGGAATTTATAGTAATAGGATGCAAAAGCATAGAGCTTTGTACGAAGGCAGATCTAGGTCGCCAAAAGGACATCATACTAATCTCTGGGTGCAGAAACTTGGTTCCAGCATCCCTCCATACTGCTTTGAGTGAGACTTCAGTATGCGCACTGTGGATTTATGCCGAAAGGACCAGTAGTGTAGGGATTTGTTTGGCGCAACTAACTCTAAACTTGGGTTAGGACCCCCTAAGCCAACAAATAGTTCTGTTGCTGGGACCGGGATCTGCATAAAGAGATGTGTGATGTCGCATCACTGGAATCCGACCAAGAAGGAAATTGAGAAGTGGTTGGACAGATCCACGAATTTGCGACGCAAGAAAACAAGAACAGTGGTTGGACAAATATTTGTACACTGAAATACATGAAATCTTCTTCTGCACCTTGACGATGAAATTATATGAGTGGATCGCTCAATTGGAAGACGACCAAGGAAGGTGGAGGCTTGACGGTCCGATAGTGTGGACCCCGAAGATCTTGTGGATGTTGGAAGCCTCTGAAGATAAGATCGCACTTGGAGTTGATCACTGGCTTGATCGAGTCATAGGGGGATTTGTTACAGAGTTCATGATTGATACCTTAGTCAGTTACAGCAAAGCAGAGTGATGCTTCTTCAAGGGACCGCGAGGTAAGTACTTGAGATCTTTGAATACTTGGATTAAGATGCTCTTGTGTGAAAAGCGGGTTATGCCATTACCTTGATGTTTGGATCTACGTGAAGTGGACGAAGCTTTAGAAATCAAGGAAGAATAGGCCCTGAATATAGTCCATTGATTGGATCTCCTGCAAGTGATGATGAGGGAGCAGCATAGGCTTAACCGCAGAGCGCTGTTAAGTTGATAAGGCAAGGTTTTTTGTTTTTGTTTTTGTTTTTTGTTTTTATTTTTGTTTTTTTTGTTTTTTGTTTGTTTTTGTTTGTTTTTTTTGTTTTTGTTTTTTGTTTTTTGTTTTTTTTTTTTTTTTTTTTTTTTTTTTTTGTTTTTGTTTTTTGTTTTTTGTTTTTTTGTTTTTGTTTTTATTATTATTATTATTATTATTATTTTTTTTTTTTTTTGGTTATTTTATTATTATTATTATTATTTTTTGTTTTCTGTTTTGTTTTTTTGTCTTGTTTTTTTGTTTTTTGTTTTTGTTTTGTTTTGTTTTGTTTTGTTTTTTGTTTTTTGTTTTTTGTTTTTGTTTTTGTTTTTGTTTTTGTTTTGTTTTTGTTTTTTTTGTTTTTGTTTTTGTTTTGTTTTGTTTTGTTTTTTTTTTGTTTTGTTTTGTTGTTTTGTTTTGTTTTGTTTTTTTGTTTTTATTTTTGTTTTTGTTTTTGTTTTTTTTGTTTTTGTTTTTGTTTTTTTTGTTTTTGTTTTTGTTTTTTTGTTTTTGTTTTTGTTTTTGTTTTTGTTTTTGTTTTTGTTTTTGTTTTTGTTTTTTTTTTTTTTTTTTTTGTCCAGATACTTCATCCATCCACACCACCTCCACCTTCACCTCCACAACATACACCTTCACCCACACTGCCGCCACCCCCGCCGCTAGTCAACATGTCGAATACGATGAAGTTGCCGATTTTCAAAGGCTTAGGAAGTGAGGATCCATATCAATTTTGGTTTGTTGCGAAGGATGTGTGTACAACACAACAAATTACGAATGAAAATATAAAGAAGGCACAGTTAGTCACCACTTTACAGGACCGCGCGCTGACATGGCATGTGAAGTATTGCACTGGTAATACGTTGGCGTCATTGGCAGACACTAAGACTGCTTTGAACAAGAAATTCAGTAAGCCTAAATCTGAATCGCAGTCGGTAATTGGATTTAAGGAAATCATGATGAGGCCCGGTGAAATGCCATGGGATCTAGATCAAAGAATGAAGTGCAGGATCCGCGAAGCTAATACGAATCTCACAGATAGCCAGCACCGTGATTGTTTTATAGCTACGCTCCTGCCCCACTTAAGAATTGCTTTATCACAATAAAAGATAGGAACTCAGGTGGAAGCCCTAGAAATCGCGATGAGATTGCATGAGTCACCTATCTAGGATGCTTCTTTGGGAGTTCAATAGATTCATGCAGAGTTGCAGAACCTCTGCTTGGAGTTGCAGAGCTTGAAAAAGGAAAAAGCAGCTCGACTGGAGGTGTGCGAAGAAGTTTGGTGTCTCAAGTGTAAAAACCAGGGGCATGATAAAGATCATTGCCCTGTCTTCGCGAATTACATCACAGGAGGGGGGCCTATGCCCCTAAGGCAAGAAGCTCTAGCAGGACCAAGTGCGGGGCCTGTGCTATGGTGTGCTATTTGTCAAGTAGTCGGAAAACATGCAATAAACAATTGTCATTTGCTGCAAAAGTTTGTACAGACACCACAACAATTGTTTTGTGATTTTTGTAAATCGATGGGACACAATGAGCGCCACTGTCAGAGATATGAATTAATGATGGAGAGGACGCCTACGTATCGAATGCAAGAAAAAATTCAGCCTTCAGATCAGGGCGTTGGGGGAACACATAGAGGATATCAGGGGTGCGAACGAGGCTGGGGAGGAGGAGGACCTGGTAGAGGTTGGGGGCAGGTCATTTGTTACAATTGTGGAATGCCAGGACACTACACACGGGAGTGTATCAGAAACGCCCGTCATGTCAATACTGCAATTAGTTTGACCACACAATCAAAGAATGTCCTGTGTTGATGGCTAAGATGCAGGAGAAGAAGGCGTAGCCTCAACATCCTACCCATAACTTATAGATGATGAGGGCCGAACCCCTCGAAAAGGACCTGAATGTGAATATCGTACTACGAAGTGGGATCGCAACTAGTGACGATAAGGGAAAGCAACCCAAAGAAGGTGGATGGGCCCACAAGGCTCTAGAAAAGGAGGTTGGTTTTGATTTGGAGCGTGCGAAGAAAACGTTCATGGAAGAAAATAAAATCTTCACTGAGGCCTCTATCTCAGGAAGTCAAGACAAACTTCTTGCAGAAGTTGACCCCTATGTGCTTACCACCTTCTTGGAGACTTGTATGAAACTACTGCATGATAGCAAGGCTGTAAAAGGGCTATAGGAGTTGATAAACAAATGTGTCGGAAAGGATAATGATTCTGATGGACCTCGCATAGTCAGAAAGATTGGTAAGCATAAGACAAGAACATGGCGTGAGATGAGGCTTACCGCACAAATAGGAGACTATGAGATGGACCAGGTTATTCTGGATTTGGGGTCTGACACAAACGTATTGCCTAAACAAACCTGGGAGAGAATGGGGAGACCTATGTTGCAGTGGTCTCCGATTCAACTGAGGATGGCGAACCAACAGAATATTATCCCTATGGGATGATTGTAGGAAGTTACTATGGATATAGAAGGTGCGAGCGCTGGATAATTTTGAAGTAATAGAGATTGTTGATGATAGAAATCCATACCCCGTGCTCCTAGGAATTGATTGGGCTATCAACATGAATGGGGTCATCAATTTGAAGAAGCGGACAATGTCGTTTGAAAGGAAATCGCTTCGCGTTGTAGTACCATTGGACCCTGCAGAAGGACCGCGCTATACTGAACCGGTCCGCGACTATGAGGAGAGTGATGATGATTTGGATCAAATCTATAAAATAACAGCACGATACCAAGACTGGGTTAATCCGACAACTAATGGATAAATTTCATGGGACTGCGAAAGTTCCTGTACCTCGGATTTAGATGAAGAGTTGGAACATTGGAAAAACAGGCTACATGAAGTATCCACACTGCGCTGCAATATGATGACGAAATCGCTACGTTGTGTGTAGTCGGAGGTAAGAAATTTTACTTATTACGATGGTTTAAATAACGTAGATAAATTTTTGGATTCTTTTGAAAGAGAAGTTCTAGAGGATTACTGATTTTAGGCGTTGGACTGGGCACTGCGCACTACACCTGCTCTGTGGTGGGGTACACACAAAGACAACTTTGATGAGTGGCACAATTACAGAAGGATGATGAGAACGCGATTTGGTCATCCTAAAGTACAGGTAACTGAGAAGTATGATGGAAGGAATCATACGCGTGACCATTTGGCCAAATGGACTAAGGGATATGGAACAAAGCCATAGCCAGAATGGGTGCATTTATTCTGTCACACTCTGGACATAATCCCTATGAATTGGTATTTGGAAACGGAGCTCCGCCACGACACCACGGAGTGGGATGTCTTAAGAGAAGGGTTCATGAGGACATTCAACTTTGAATACGGGTTTGAAAGCATTGATGAGGTGTTGTAGGAGGTTAAGACAACAATCTTTAGAATATCACAGGATCCTTTGGAATTGGTTCAACTAGATTGGAGCACCCAGCTGCGCCATGTGTTGGAATGCTATAACGTGACTGCTGAAGGAGAGGATGAGGATCCAAGGAATATTAACATCCTAGAAACAAAAGGCCACCGCGAGGTTGAGGGACCGCAGATAGAGAATCCAAACATCACCGCACCATTGAAAACTAGGCAAGTAAACATTGGCACAGAGGTGGAGCCGAAGTTTGTGAAGATTGGGGATTACTGGGATGATGCTACAGTAGATAAAGTTGCTGAGTTGCTCCGTGAATATTAGGATTTGTTTCCTACAAAATTTTTGGACTTGAAAGGTATCATAGGCGACTTGGGAGTGATGAAAATAACTTTGAAACTGGACATGAAGCCTATTAAGCAGAGGCCATATCGCCTTAATCCCAAATACAAGGAAAAGGTCCACTTGGAATTGGACAAGATGCTTGAAGTAGGTATTATTGAACCAGTGGAGGAATCTGATTGGGTAAGCCCGATGGTAGTTCAGGAAAAGAAGTAGAAGGATGAAATAAGGATTTGCGTAGATCTAAGAAAGCTTAACGATGCCTGTGTCCATGATCCTTTCCTGACACCGTTTACTAATGAGGTCTTGGACAATGTTGGAGGACAGGAGGCCTATTCGTTTACTGATGGGTTCTCTGGATACCATCAGATCAAGATCGCGCCAGAAGACAGGAGTAAAACAACCTCCGCGACAGAATATTCTCTCGCGTAGTCATCACAACGTTCAAAGATTTTATTCACAAATTTTTGGAGGTCTATTTCGATGACTGGATAATGTTTGGGCTAGTCAAGCACCATGTAGATAGTCTGCACTTAATGTTGGATACGTGTCGAACGTATCAGATTGCGCTGAACCTAAAGAAGTTCTTGTTTTGTGTCCAGTTTGGGATTTTGCTGGGTCATGTGGTATGCAGGCAAGGACTCATGGTGGACCCTGCTGGTGGGCTCCAGTATTGTAGCAATAATGCTACAACTCCTGGAACTCTCTTCTTTAATTTTATCAACCCGGTAGTTCGTAACAAACTTGGAAACGACGGTGCTGTATGCACAAGTACTAGCTCTTGCCGCAGCTGTCACTTGGTCAGCTGGCACAAGTCCGCTAGGGGCTTAAGCCAACTTCTATGAGCTCTTAGAAGAATCTTTTTAACTGATGGATGAAAGCTAACTCAAAGGAAGCTAATCTACTTGCGGAAAGAAACTGAAAGCCAAAAAGAAACGAAAACCCTAGCAAACCCTAATTCTACCAGCTAGTCCTACTGACGCAAAGGAGAGAATGCAAACTACGAAAAGAGATGCCATTACTTCTATGAAGGTAAAATACATGTGTCTACACTGCCTCTAGCTGAAGAAAACATTGTTTTTGTATTTTTGCCTAAGTTATTAGAATTATCATGCATGTGCTTTTAACTGGATTTTCACTGTGCAGGGGTGGATCAAGGAGGAGAAATGCTTGGAAAAGGTTGGGATGGTACAGAGAGGGCCTAAGGGGTCCCTAACACCCTTCCAGAGAGTTTCACAAAGTTTGGCTATCAAGAAACCTCATTCGTGAGCTTCTACAGGAAGTCTGCAGGGGTTCTACAGGATGTTTAGGATTTCTACAGGATGTTCTGTAATTTTTCTACAGGATGTTTAAAAATTGGATTTTGGAGGATGGGTGAGTGAGGTAAGGTGCATGAATGGATAGGGAGGTAGGGTAGGGGCTTGAAATGACCCAAGGACTGATGGATAGAGTTGAGGAGAAGGTGTAGATGGCTGGACTTGTTCCAAGAAGACTGAAGTAATGCTGCACAAAAGGTAGGGTTATGAGGGCAGTATGGCAACATGAGGCAAGAAACCAAGTTAGGAGATGGAGAAGATGGGTTTGAGGGAGTCTGGGTAGACAGAGAAGTGGTACAGGTGCTCTGCAATTTGTGTTTCCAACTGAACCAACAAAGACATGCAAGAAAACAAAGATCTAGTTATGCTACCCTAATATGATCTAGCTAACAGTAACAAGAATGGACAACAGCTTTATTTGCAAGGAAACCATGTATATTAACCATGCAATGAAGCATTCAAAGATCTGAACATGTAACCTACTTCTACAAATGAAAACCAAACACTAATGATTGCATGGCAAAGCAAAGTCAGTGTTTTTGTGGGCAGCAAAGTCATCCTAGTCACAACTCCTGATCCCACTGAGGGAGAGGTGAAACCACAAATGTTTGTTGGCCATTTTCTTGAAGATTTTTCTGTTCACAACCTATCAACTAAATCTGAGCATGAAAAACTATTTTACTCATCAAAAAACAAACTAAATAACAAAACAAGATTTAGATCTAAATAACAGATTTTATTCTAAGAATGCAGCAAAGACACATGAAAGTAAACAAAGGAGGTATTGGGCGCTTGAGATGGGCCCAACCCCAAGAGCTATAGCCTCCTAAGAGAGATTTAGCGCTGGTGCAAAGCTGGATTCATCTTTATTGAGCAAGAAAAGAAGAGTTACATCAAAACTGTCCACAAGGAGAACTTGAAAATGAGCTGAAAGCAAAGCTAATATATTGCCTAAAAATCGAAATACAAACTAGCTAACTTCTACCTACAAAAATGACTAACCATTGGCCAACTACTAGCTAACCCCAAATGAGGCCCTAAGCCTTCTTATTTATACAAATTGAGGACCCCAACAGTCCTCCTAAACTTTAGGGACTCGGCTGCCCAAAACTTGTAGTTAACAGCAGTCCTACTTGACTTGCTTGGCTGCCCTTGTGCTAATTGATTTGGTGGCCCTTGAACTCCGAGCTGATGGTGGAGAATTCGAGGTAAGGGCCCATAAATGAAGGGAACACCTTCCTAAAAATACTCTCCACGAATTTGGCTGCCAAGTGCTCATTTCAACCATTGATTTTGTCTCCAAATTGACCAAAAAGGCTACACAAAGCACACATTAGACTTGTTGGCATAATGACTAACCCAATTCACTCTATTAGCATAAATATAATAAAAAACATGCAATAAACTAATGAGAATGATGGATTGAGTCGAATTAGGAGGTTGAATGAGCCCAAATAATTATCCATTTTTGGGGCTCATCATCACCCCCCTACTGAAAGTGTTGCTCATCCTCTGAGCAACCAATCTATCTCCTCATCTTTGATGGCCCTGGTGGCCTCCCTGTCATGCCAAGCTTCTGAAGTGATGTCCTCTTCTCTGTCATGAAACCATGCTTTTCTCTTTGCTTCTTCCCACTACTTGCTCCTTTTTCTAGAGAATTCTCAGCTTTGGTATGATTGTGCAAATATACTCAATCTGATGGTGGCAACGGTGGTGAAAGGAGATGAAATCAGCGGAGGATGGAAGAAAAGAGTGGTTGCATGCCTCCTCAACAAACTTCAAGCTTCAAATCCCTCTCCATAATTGATTCTGGCCTGCCCAAAGGCTTCTACAGGATGTTTCTGGTAAAAATACAGAGCTTCCTGTAGAAAGTCCTGTAGCTTCTTGTAGAAGGTTGAACCATGACTAAATTGTGTCCGAACTCTGAAAAAATGAGTGTTCATGGAGGGGATGGATGTGAGGATGCCTAGGAACTTGGTAGGGACCCTTCTGCTTGTGTTGGGAGGCCCCCTTTCAGCATTGTGTTCCTGCAACATCTTCAAAATTAACTCCCACAGCAGCACAACAGAACAAAGAATGAGTATGACATGATGGGCATGTAGCCAAAATATAAAATTCCAGAAACAAGCTTTGTCATCTCCAGCTTGGTGAAGAAATAGAATGTGGCATAGAGAAACAAGTAAAATGCTGAGGAGCCTGCAGTCAAATAAGATCTCCACCACCAGTTGTAATCTTCACTGCACAATTCGAAGTAGCACAGGACAATGGTGATCTCTGCACATGTAACAATGAGGATCACAGAGACACTGAACAGGAACCCAAATATATAGTAGAACTGATGCAGCCATATTGAAGCTAATATGAAGAACAGTTCAATGAATACAGCTCCAAAAGGCAACATGCCTCCAATTGGTGTTGAGAAAATGGGCTGCATATACCAAGCTTGCTCTGGAATCTGCTTGGGGATTTTATTGGTCTTCACTGGATCTTCAATTGCAGGTTTCTTGTAGCCAAAGTAACTGCCCACAAAGACCAATGGCACAGAAATTTCAAACCATAAAAGGACCAAGGCAAACATAGTCCTGAAAGGAACTGCACCAGATGATTTTTTTCCCCATAACAGTGCATTGAGAATAAAGAAAATGCAAAAGGCAATGCCTGGAAACAAGAATGTTGTCTTCAGCGTGTTCCTCCTCTATTCTATGCCCTTGAACATCTTATATAGACGTGACAATGCATACCCTGCAAACAAACCCATAAACACCCACAATAGCAGCATAGCTGTCATGAAACCTCTATGGTTCGAAGGAGAAAATGGCCAAGAAAGCTTGGGTTGTTGCTATGGAGCTTGTTGCAGCTGCAGGGATGATGATAAAATGGAAACAATGGTGGTGAGATCATTTCAAATATGAGTTCAATTGGTTGTTCATGGAGACTTCCACTGATGGAGGGTGAGCTGGCCAAGTGCACGTTGGCCCCATGCAGACCGTTGGTCCCCACTACAGTGTTATTATGAACTGTAGTTCTCTGCCTGTAATTACTCCCATCAATTACGTTGGATTTTAAACAACCACCACTACCTGTTCTCAGTTTTCTTCCTGAGATGGCTGAGCACACGTGTCGATTGCACCCACCGAGCGCTGTTTGAACTGAACGAGGGTGGCCAGTTAGCTGGCCACCGATTCTTTAATCCCAACCATCTCATTGCTCATGCTGTTTACGAATTACATTCATGCAAACAGAGGAACGAGTTTAGTCACGTACCTGCAAGTCGTGCGTGGTTGCTGTGAAGTGCTGAGATCTTTCAGTTGCTGCATGCATTTGTTTATGTGGTTGCATGGTGGCTTGGTTGATGATTCATGGTTGTTTTTTCCTTGTGCAGGTGTCCTTTGGCCGGATCCCAGCTGCAGGAGTTCATTTCCACGTTCAGATCTGCACCTTCAAGCTGCTGTTGCTGAATTTTCACAGGACCAGAACTTGTTTTCGCCATTGCTCCCAAACGGTAAACTAGATCGATCTGAAAATTGCTGAGCATGTTCCTATCATCATGATGCACCTCCCATAGCAAAATCGTGATCAATGGATGCACAAATTTCGAGAAAAATGGAAAATGGCTGAATATTTCAGAGATCAATTTCTCGGAAACCATGCATTGGAATCGGCTGAAACTACTTGGGTAGGCTACTACCACCCATGTGCACCTCCCCATGAAACAGGTTTTGAAACGGATGCATGGATATGGAGAAAATGCAAAAATGGCTGAAGGAGATGGAGGCTGATTTCTTGGAAACCGTGCACCGGAATTGGCTGAAACTGCTCAAGCATGTTGCCATCACCCCTGTATGATTCTCTGTAAAACGGTTTTTCAAATGGATGCATGGTTTTCAAGTTAAGGCAAAAACAAATTCTGTTCTAGGTATTTTTGCTTCAAGGCATTTTGCAATTTTGTTGCATGGTATGAAAAATGAACTTGGGCTATCATGCAGGTATGGAGATGATGGAGGAGGTGTTTGAATATTGCAGGAGGACTTCTGAACCCTTGAGGAAGCTACCATGTTCACCAAACCACCTTTCTGAAATCCATTTCTAGCTTCCTACAATTTCTACAGGAACTTCCTGTAGAAGCACAATGAGGTGGAAAAGATGATGGAAAAGGATGGGGAATGGGAACATGGATGCTTGCAGGCATAACCAATGGATTCCAAGCTTTAGATCCCCTTCCAAAATCAAATCTGGCTCGCTTGAAGGTTCTACAGGATGTTTCCTGTAGAAATATAGAACTTCCTCTAGAAGGCACAAAAACTCCTTTGTCTTTGTTTTAAGTGATCCTCCTGACCTGCAATGTCATTGCTGCAACCTAAAATTATTCGATGGAAATTAGATTTATTTTTCTTTTTCTTTTTCTCTTTTTTTTTGAAAAACAACTAGGGCGCCTCATGGAGGTTTTCACCCTAATTGCCTGCCCTGGGCGCCTCCAAGGGAGGTTTTCACCCAGAGATCTTATTTTCTTTTCTCTTTTTTCCCAACCCATTGACCGCCTCATGGAGGTTTTCAATCAATGAGCCAATCTAAGGCGCCTCCGAGGAGGTTTTCACCTTAGATTTTTATTTTTCTTCTTATTTTTTTTTTTCTTTTTTTTTTTCCTACCCTACCCTACTTGAAAAACAAAATCATTTTCAAGTGTAAGAATACTTCCAATGGAGCCATGTGCACATCGAGATGAGAGACAAGATGATGTGGAGGCTTGAAATGCATGCTTGGATAGCTATCCGGATTTCAGAGACCAAATGATCTGACTTTGAAGGGATCAAACATAGTTGAGGAAGAGAGTACCGCTGCAACTTAGTGGCTGTCTGAAACCATATCTCAATATAGCTCTGATATCCTTGGTTCTTTTGCTGATCTGGATCATATTTCATGTCACCTTCTAACATGACTTCCTCATCTTCCTCTTTTTGCTGATCTTTCTCTTGAATACATGGAAGATTTGATGGTAACCATGAAGGATCTTTCTTTATCTCTGCTTCTGATGTCTTTTCTTCATCAAGTAAAGCCCATGGTTCTTTGATTTCCTCTTCTGAATCTTCTTTTGCCTGATGTGGTCCTTCAATGCTTTCAATATAGTCTCTTTTTTGCAATACTCTTCCTGAGCTATGGTGAATATCATTGAGCTCAAGAGCAGTTGTTTGGACATGTTGTGCCTCAGCTTTGCAATTTGGTTGAGCTACTCCAATGGACAAGTTTGGAAATGGTGGTATGGGTAGCTGAGTGGGGGTGTATATTTGAGATGGATGTGGATGGGGTTGTGGTTGGGCAGGCATTTGGGGTTGCCTTGGTGGAGGAGGAGGTGATGGTTGCGGTTGAGCAGGTGGTGGAGGAAAAGAAGTGGGAGGAGTGTTGTACTGGGGCCTCCACCCCTGATGAGGTGCATTCCACTGAGGCTGTGGCTGAGCATAAGAGTGAAACGAATGAGCAGCTGGTTGGGCATAATAGGGATCTATGAAGGAACAAGGAGGAGGTGTGAACCAGGAAGGATGAGCAAGGGGACCCCAAGAAGGCATGAAAGTGGCTTGATAGGGGTCATAATAGGTCTCGGATGTCCCTTGCTGTTCCTGCTGATAAGATCTAGGTTCATGTGGCCTCCTTTGGTTCATATAATAGAGTGATTCAGTGGCTCCTTTGGCTCTCTGATATGCAGCTTTGATTCTAGGTAAGGAAGGGCACTGATCTGTAGGATGGTATTCTTCACATACAAAACACACTTCTATGGAGTACAATGGACATTCGTTCCTAGGATGCTTTCTAGTGCACCTAGGACAAAAAATGGCCAAAGCCCTCCTGGCTTCTTCTTGCTTCTTTTGGATCCGCAAGGTATCCAGTTGCATGGCAAGAAACTGCCTCATATCACTCTTGAAATCTTCGATCTGATTTTCAAATTTGTCTTTGGACAATGTGTTGCTCCCAACATTTCTACTTGTAGCCATTTGCTCCAGAGGAATGGTTTCTTCTTCTTCTTCCCTTGAGGTTCTTCAAATATGTCTTGTTGTCCACCTAAGGGTTCTTTTATCACAGCCATTGAAGAAGAGAGAATGTTGGCTGTGTGAAGCAGTGGGGGTGTTGTGCAATCATTTTTCTAACTTATCTCTACTCCTACAAGGCATGAAAGGAAATCTGTTTGGTTGTTTTTTCTTTTTTCTGCTTGTACCTGCAAAAACTAAAATAGATTGAACTGCAACTAACTATACCTACAAAAACTAAAATAAATTGAACTGCAACTAACTATCTTGCTGAAATGAAAATGCGGAACTGAAATGAAAGTAGGAAAGGACTAATCTATTTTGCTCAAATGAAATTGCAGGAATGAAATGTTAGCCTACGCTTGCGGAATTGAAATGCTAATCTACGCTTGCAGAAATGAAATTGCGGAATTGAAATGCTAATCTATGAAAGTGGGAAATGCTAATCTACTTTTGCATAAACAAAATTGCATAATGGAAATGAAATAAACTACTTAGCAGAAGATTGTAGTGGAAAATAGAAGAAAAGCGGTAATCACCAATACTCTGACGCTTCCCCGGCAACAGCGCCAAAAAGATGGTGGGCGCCAGTATTGTAGCAATAATGCTACAACTCCTGGAACTCCCTTCTTTAATTTTATCAACCCGGTAGTTCGTAACAAACTTGGAAGCGACGGTTCTGTATGCACAAGTACTAGCTCTTGCCGCAGCTGTCACTTGGTCAGCTGGCACAAGTTCGCTAGGGGCTTAAGCCAACTTCTATGAGCTCTTAGAAGAAGTTTTTAACTGATGGATGAAAGCTAACTCAAAGGAAGCTAATCTACTTGCGGAAAGAAACTGAAAGCCAAAAAGAAACGCAAACCCTAGCAAACCCTAATTCTACCAGCTAGTCCTACTAACGCAAAGGAGAGAATGCAAACTACGAAAAGAGATGCCATTACTTCTATGAAGGTAAAATACATGTGTCTACACTGCCTCTAGCTGAAGAAAACATCTTTTTGTATTTTTGCCTAAGTTATTAGAATTATCATGCATGTGCTTTTAACTGGCTTTTCACTGTGCAGGGGTGGATCAAGGAGGAGAAATTCTTGGAAAAGGTTGGTATGGTACAGAGAGGGCCTAAGGGGTCCCTAACACCCTTCCAGAGAGTTTCACAGAGTTTGGCTATCAAGAAACCTCATTTGTGAGCTTCTACAGGAAGTCTGCAGGGGTTCTACAGGATGTTCTGTAATTTTTCTACAGGATGTTTAAAAATTGGATTTTGGAGGATGGGTGAGTGAGGTAAGGTGCATGAATGGATAGGGAGGCAGGGTAGGGGCCTGAAATGACCCAAGGACTAATGGATAGAGTTGAGGAGAAGGTGTAGATGGCTGGACTTGTTCCAAGAAGACTGAAGTAATGCTGCACAAAAGGTAGGGTTATGAGGGCAGTATGGCAATGTGAGGCAAGAAACCAAGTTAGGAGATGGAGAAGATGGGTTTGAGGGAGTCTGGGTAGACAGAGAAGTGGTACAGGTGCTCTGCAATTTGTGTTTCCAACTGAACCAAAAAAGACATGCAAGAAAACAAAGATCTAGTTATGCTACCCTAATATGATCTAGCTAACAGTAACAAGAATGGACAGCAGCTTTATTTGCAAGGAAACCATGTATATTAACCATGCAATGAAGCATTCAAAGATCTGAACATGTAACCTACTTCTGCAAATGAAAACCAAACACTAATGATTGCATGGCAAAGCAAAGTCGATGTTTTTGTGGGCAGCAAAGTCATCCTAGTCACAACTCCTGATCCCACTGAGGAAGAGGTGAAACCATAGATGTTTTTTGGCCCTTTTCTTGAAGCTTTTTCTGTTCACAACCTATCAACTAAATCTGAGCATGAAAAACTATTTTACTCATCGAAAAACAAACTAAATAACAAAATAAGATTTAGATCTAAATAGCAGATTTTATTCTAAGAATGCAACAAAGACACATGAAAGTAAACAAAGGAGGTATTGGGCGCTTGAGATGGGCCCAACCCCAAGAGCTATAGCCTCCTAAGAGAGATTTAGAGCTGGTGCAAAGCTGGATTCATCTTTATTGAGAAAGAAAAGAAGAGTTACATCAAAACTGTCCACAAGGAGAACTTGAAAATGAGCTGAAAGCAAAGCTAATCTATTGCCTAAAAATCGAAATACAAACTAGCTAACTTCTGCCTACAAAAATGACTAACCATTGGCCAACTACTAGCTAACCCCAAATGAGGCCCTAAGCCTTCTTATTTATACAAATTGAGGACCCCAACAGTCCTCCTAAACTTTAGGGACTCGGCTGCCCAAAACTTGTAGTTAACAGCAGTCCTACTTGACTTGCTTGGCTGCCCTTGTGCTAATTGATTTGGTGGCCCTTGAACTCCGAGCTGATGGTGGAGAATTCGAGGTAAGGGCCCATAAATGAAGGGAACACCTTCCTAAAAATACTCTCCACGAATTTGGCTGCCAAGTGCTCATTTCAACCATTGATTTTGTCTCCAAATTGACCAAAAAGGCTACACAAAGCACACATTAGACTTGTTGGCATAATGACTAACCCAATTCACTCTATTAGCATAAATATAATAAAAAACATGCAATAAACTAATGAGAATGGTGGATTAAGTCGAATTAGGAGGTTGAATGAGCCCAAATAATTATCCATTTTTGGGGCTCATCACCTGCCAAGATCGCGGTAATAATCAATTTGGAAGCCCCAAGGAGTGTTAAATAGCTGCACGCAATGCTAGGCCATACCGGGTATTATCGAAAGTTTATCAAGGCTTATGCTCAGATTACCGCGCCCATGGAGAAGTTGCTAAAGAAGGATGCTACATTCTGCTGGAATGAAGAATGTCAATGCAATCTGGATGTTTTGAAGGAGACAATGGTTATTGCGTTGATCTTGGTCTTCTTAGATTGGAAGAAAGAATTCCATGTGCAAGTTGATGCCTCGTGTATTGCTTTGGGAACAGTGCTAACACAGGCTGGAGAACGAGAACTAGATCACCCTATAGAATTTGCAAGCAGAAAATTGTCAAAGGCTGAGAAGAATTACTCCACAATAGAGCATGAGGGATTGGCTATGGTATACGCGCTCCAAAAGTTCAGGCATTATCTGTTGGGCAAACATTTCAAGATGTACACAGACCATTCTACATTAAAGTATCGAGTCAATAAGCCTATGTTGGGGGGGGGGGAATATGCAAATGGCTGTTGTTATTCCAAGAATATGATTTTGAGGTAATTGTGAAACTAGGAAGGTTGAATGCAGGACTTGATCATCCCTCGCTCATTGAGACAGGAGAGGAGCCTAATAATTTGGAGGAAGGGCTGCCTAATGTGTAGCTCTTGGCGGTGCACATAGAGGATAACCACTTCGCGGATATTATCAACTTCTTGACTATAGGGACGGCTCCAGAATGATACATGAGTCAGCAGAAGAAAGATTTGGTGGTGTGCGCGACTGATTTCTTAGTAATTGCATGCCATTTGTATAAGATGGGATCTGACAAGATACTTCGATGATATATGCCTGATTTTGAATGAGATAGTATCCTCGTTGAAGCTCATGGAGGAGCTGCAGGAGGAAATTATGCAGGGAGAGCAACAATGCAGAAGATTTTTCTCACTGGTTTATGGTGGCCGACGCTACATAAATATTCTAAAGCATATTGTAAGGCATGCGATGCATGTCAAAGGAAAAGAAAGTCGTTGCAGAGGAATGAGCTGCCGCTAAATCCACAGGTGTCATTGCAACCATTTGAGAAATGGGCAGTAGATTTTGTAGGATTGATTCAACCCCCAGGTAAGAAAACAGGTGATCACCGCGATAGAATATTTGACCAGATGGGCGGAGGCACAACCTGTGAAGGACTGTACAGGGGAAACTACAACAAAGTTTTTGCTTGAATATGTGTTGACCAGGTTTGGTTGCCCGAAGGTATTGATGAGTGACCACGGTACACATTTTTTCAATGAAACGATCAACGTGTTGACATAAGAGTTCCAGGTTTACCATCAAAAAAGTACACCATATCATCCTAAGGCCAATGGAACACTTGAGGCTTTCAATAAGATATTGGAGAATGCACTGACGAAGATTTGCAACGCACAACAGAATGATTGGGATGTGCACGTACCAGCAGTGTTATGGGCATACATAACTACTTTCAAAAAGCTAACAGGTCAGACACCTTTCTGATTGGTTTATGGTGTAAAGGATGTAATGCCGATGGAATATATCGCACTGAGTCTATGCATAGCGGCTTTCATAGGAATGGCGGACCGCGAAGCCTTAGAAGAACGGCTCACACAGCTAATGGAGATCGAAGAAGATAGGTTTCTGGCTAGATTCCATTAGCAGGTTCAGAAAGAACGCGAAAAATCTTGGCATGATCGGCACATCAAACTGCGAATCTTCAAGGTAAATGACTTGGTTTTATTATATGATAGCAAGTTCGCTAAGTTTCCAGGAAAGTTTCAGATGCACTGGCTGGGGCAATATGTCGTCAAAGAAATTATAGATGGGGGCGCAGTTCATCTCGCAAAGTTGAATGGAGAGCCATTTTTGGGAAGGGTAAATGAAAGCCAGTTGAAGCCATACACAGGGGATCCGACTTAATGACTACATGACGACAAGACAGTCTTAGCGGTCGAGGGAGCTACAAGGGAGCACGGGACTATAAACTACATTGCCCGGTTGGTGGAACTACACGACAGAGGGGCTGCGTGGAAAAGGGTGGTGTCACAGTATCAGAAGGTGCGTGAAGGGAGCTGCACTATGATGGGAGACACTATGCAACACAACCACAAAATGACTGTTACAGTCACTATTCATGATTTGACAGCGAGGAGACGTTTAAGAGGAGCAGGGGGCGACATTTAAGGCTGAAATCTTTGAAGATCTGCCACCAAATCAGCTTTTATGGACAGATTTTGGGGGGAATGGTCAAATTTGAATTCAAATTCGCCTATAAATTACGTGTGGCCATATAGCAGAGAACACTTTGCATCCTTAGAATTTTTGAGCTGTGTTGTCCGTCGTTTATGAATCCTCAGTTTTTTGTAGAATTAGTCGCCAGCTCTATGTTTGATACTTTCCCTAAGGATACCCAACAGTTTATTCTCAGCACCATGTCTGGACCAGGTGAGACTGCAAGCACCAAAGGAACTGTTGCCTCCAAGGGAGTGGCTCCGAAAGTTGTAAGCATGGAGGCTCTGGCTCCCGTGCCTATGGCACTGAGGTCACCTAGGCCGAAGCCTACACCAGCACGTGAAAATACCAAGCCCAAGAAAGACAAGCAGAAGCGGCCAATGCTAGTGCGTGAGTCACCAAGAAAGCACCCTGTTACCCAGGCCTAGAAGAAAGAAAAACAATTGACGAAGGATAAGGGGAAAGTTGTAGATTTGGAGGTCGAAGAGGGAATGGAGGATATAGATGCCGAGGGTGGGGAGCCCATCTCCAAACTGCCGGATTACATCCTCCGTGTAAGGGAAAGGTGAAGGTCACTAAGGACCCAGATACATAAAAATTCCTCATAAATACGGCCCTGCTACCAGAAAGTATCACCTTTGAAGGCCCACGCCTGGAGAAGATTCCCCATTTGAAAATGGAATACTGGGATTTGGTGGACCATGAGAGGTTCACCCACCTCATGACGAAGAACTATATGAAGCGAGTGTACTATAAAGAATCTGGTGTCACTGCGTTAGAGCTAGTTGAGTGGATTCGCGGAGTGAATCAGTTGGGGTTGCTGAACCTGCTGTGGGTGCCCCACTACCACCTCTTCAACATCAATATCATCGTTATCAAGCCATTGTTGACCTTGGTACATAATGGATTTTTATGGCTGAGCACGCCGATCCCAATCACAGACATGCTGATCCATTAGATCACGCTCCTTCCACATTCAGGCTTGAATCCGACCAAGGAGTTTGGTGGAAAAACCAGTGAGCGCGACCTGGAAGAAAAAATGAAGGAGAAGTTCAAGCTAGTTAAGAAGTCATGCGGGTACTCCATCATGTCTATCACCGACCCCACAGTGAAAATTTCCATGCAAATCCTTGCTGGTAAGGTCATGAGGAAATGCCGCGCGGACGAGGTTCCGATGCCAGTAATCTCGTTAGCTGCACAGTGTGCGGAAGGTGTGTAGTTTAACTAGTCACGCTATCTCTGCAACGAGTTCCTTGCGAATTGTCGTGAGGCTCAAGATGAGAGAAAAACCTTCCACTATGCATGGTTGTTTCTCTCCATCATTCTATTATCTTGGGAGCTACTGGAGGACAACCAGTTTCCTTCCTTGGAGAAAGGATTACCAGAGGTTGCACAGTTTTCCTCCCTTTGGGCCACAAAGGACTTGATGCGGGTCATGGAGACAAAAGTATTCTGGATGTTTATGGAGGTGAGCATTCGCATGGCCATCATTTATAAGCCAGGGTTGTCCCTAACGGTGTTTGAGAAGTTATCACAGTACGTAGAGTTTAAGGCATACTTCCACCGCGTATATATCAGGGTGCGAAAGGATCCATGGTAGAAGTGGTTCGATCTGCCTTATCTTGCCACAGACGATGCCATTCAGGAGGTTATCAAGCGTTGGCCGACAGATTGGCATTATCCATCTGATTTAGCTCCAGACACTAGCAAAGGCATGGGGAGCTCCGCAGAGAAAAAGGAGGCCACAAAGCAGGCGATCTAGTAGTTGGCCGAGAAGTGGAGGAAGGAGGTCGAGGAGAAGGCCCGACTAGAAAAGGAGAGCGCTACAAAGTAGAAGGCTAAATAGGAACAACATGACTCTAAGTAGAGTGGTAAATCCCCTTCGCCCCAGACCAAGGAAGAGGAGCAGTCATAGCAGGGAGGTGGCAGAGATGCAGAATAGAGAACTCCATTCCGGGTGAAGAGATACAGGGAGCATCAGAAGGAGGGGCCCCGGAAGAAGTCGAAATCAACAAAGACAACGCTGGATCCCATCATGCTCACAGAAGGCGATCTCGACGAGATCAAAGATAAAGTGCATGATACCACATTAGAATTGTTGCAACAGTTCGAACAGAAGCACCTGTAGTCATTAGGCACTCTTCAGAAGGATCTACGCAAGCTGCAGATCCAGACCAACATGATCCAGGTGGGTGCAGGGTGAGTGCCGCCTAGGCAAGCTTGGCACCAAGGACTAGTCAGGCTGCAGAGATGGTCATATCACTCGATCTTCGGGCAGTTGCACTACCCGAAGGATATTTGAGTGCAGAATCGACCGATGACAAGGTCATTGTAAGTACTCTAAAGAATATTGGCCTCAACCTCGTAGTGCTCCACAACGAGTATCTTCACATGCTACAGACATGTGTGACAACAGAGTTACGAGTGTGGGAGCAGTGCACTCTTAGAATAATCAGTGAATATTGAGTGAACAATGAGCAAATGTTCATCGAGAAGACATAGGCATTGAAGGCAAAGGAGACAATCCAGGCGCAGAGCGCCCAACTGGCAGTTGCGGTGGCAGAAGCAGGTAGGACAGTGCCGGAGTTACACATACCGGAGGAGGCACTACTTGAGGCCAAGATCAGGAAACTTGCAGCGGGTGTCTGTGACGCTAAGACAGAGGTGGCCTGAGTTCATTTTGAGCTCAACCTGAAAATCATAGAACTAGAGCTCAGGTCACAGCCTTCGACCCTGCCAAAAGTTAAGGAACAACGCAAAGCTGCTGTTAAGGATGGAATAGTTATTGTCTATTCCACAATAGTGGATTGCACAACGTTGTTTGAGCAGGCCATGGAAGTAGTGACAGCTCTGAAGGAAGATCCCAACCTACATAGATTAAAAACAGAGACCTGCAAGCTTCAACAACAATATGACGAGGTGTAGGTGACGGCGCGCACAATGGCTACAACACAACGCCTTGCCAAGTAGCAGGAGGGGAAGCAACTCCTTGCACTAGTGGAAGCCGCGTAGAAAAGAGAGGCAGTCCTTAAGGCGCGATTGGATCCTTGGTTAGAAGAAGCCTACCAAGTCCCTGCCAACATATAGGATAAGTTGGCGAACCTGCAACTTACACAGCAGAAGATCAAGCAGGACAGTGAATGACCAGCCACATAACAATTGGTCAAACAGGTGAAGTAGGCAGCCACGCAAAGCACGACTGAAGTAGCAGTGGTGCAAGTGGAGTTGGGGGATATTTGTAGCAAGATCTCTGCGTCAGTTGAGTGACTCGAGGGCGAGTTGTGAACTTTGTGTTGGGGGCCTGTTGGGATGGGGTCCCCTAGGTCAGTTTTGGGGCAAAAGCCCAAGTTTTGATGTAAAAAGATGTAAAGTCTCCGCAAGTTGTGGTCGCAGAGCGCGTAGCTAGCTAAAAGTCAAAAAGGGTTTTACCCTTATTTTATGTAACTTGAGTTGGCTTTTGAAGATATACCCATGGTCCGCGAACCATGGGATTGTATAAATAGGTGTGTCTTAGGGATGTCTAAAAAAATTAATAGAAGTCTATGGGTACAAGTGAAGAAGTCTAGTGCAGAAGTAGAAGTCTTAGAGGAGGGAAAGGATCTGCAGCTGAGTGCGCAGGGGTGTAGAGTAGTGTCCGCAGCTGAGTGCGTGGACCCCTGTAGTTGAGTGTGCAGGGAAGTCTTGAGTCTGTAAGCTTAACTGGATATCAATAAAGAAGATTGTTGCATAAATTCCTGTGTTTTATCTATTAACTTCTATTATGTGTGAATGCGCTTTTATGATGTGATGAATAATGGTTTTATGAAATAATGATGTATTGATGTGCGAGTTTACTTGTTCTACATTTTTATCTGAGTGCAATTAATGTTAAGTAATTACGCGAATATTATAACGCTTTCTCTTAAAGTTATCAAACACTTAAGCAGATTTGAGAAAATAATGGTCTAAGAGTAATCTATAGCGCACATAAGTAGCTGATTGACCTATTCAGGGTCCGCAAAAGCCAATCGTAGACCTTCGTGGAGGTCTAGAGGCTGATTGGAGGAAGTTACAACAATAGGCTGCAGGAGCATAGAGGTTTGCGCGAAGGAAGATCTAGGTCGCCAAAAGGACATCACACTGATCTCTGGGTGCGGAAACTTGGTTCCAGCATCCCCCCATACTGCTTCGGGTGAGACTTCAGTTCGCGCACCGTGGATTGATGCCGAAAGGGCTAGTAGTGTAGGGATTTGTTTGGCGCAACTAACTCTGAACCTGGGTTAGGATCCCCTAAGCCAACAAGAAGTCTTGGAAATGACAAAAGATCAATAAAGAATGAAACACCTTATGAACATAATTTGACTTTGAAGTCTTCACTCTTAAAGCAGTAGAAATAATATGATGATAAAATGAGCAACTTCGAGAAGTTTCCTCTTTTGAGAGAAAGTACATGGCATTTTGAAGCAACCCCTTGCAGCAGCCCTTATGATCATGAAGGACCTGATGCCTCCTGAAGAAAGCATTGTTAGGAGATAATTGAGAGAACCTTTATTTTGGTCAGTTCGTTAGGCACTTTGATATGTAAAGCATGAGAAGAACATCCTTATAATGGATTGGGTAGTTTATCACAATTGGTAACAATCATCTAGCAATGAAGGAATAAAGCAACTGGTTTTAGATAATCTCATGGGAGGATTTCTTCACCCACTGAAGAAGGACCATGATGACTTTTCAAAGTTTCTCTTTGATTTGAACAACAAGCTTCCCAAAAGCTTACTGATACAGTTGTTGCATTGCACATTGCTGAAAACTAGATGACCAACTGAAGTAAGTCTTCAGAGGGAGCTATAGAATCCTTGACAGAATGGCTTGTCATCTCTTCTTGCCCGATGATTTTTACAAAAGAAAGACCATGTCAAAGGATGTTGATGAAGGAAAGACATGACAACTGATTATGATGATGCCTTGATATATCCTTGTTACTTGAGAGGGGGCATGGAAGCTGCATGATTATGATTGATGACTTTGGCACATGGACTTAAGGGTCTATAGCAGGAAAAGGGACATGTTACTAGTGGCTCGATGATTATGTTTTGGCAAGGCCACTTTCTCTATATTTAGAGGGAGTTATGGACAAGCCATATTGATTGGATTGTAAAGATGCATCTATTGATGATATTTGATTGATGACCCTCTCGTTTATCAATGTAAGTAGTTGACTTTTAAAGTCAAGATGGAAGACCTAGCCCTGATGCACTATTTCCTGAACTTAAAGGTCTGATGAAATGGAGAAGTTGTTGGCTTGCATAAGTATATCTTGTGGGATCCCTAGTGTTCTTGATACACGTTATCAGTCGTATGCCTCGCTATGAAGACTCTGAGTCAATCTATGGATGAGCCTCATATATTGGATAACTACTTATTGAGATATCTTTGTGATTCTATTATCTATAATCTGAGGTACACGGTTGAAATCTAAGATCCCATGGATATTCTGATGCTGGCTCGGTTAGCAGTGTGATGGATGGAAAGAGCACATCTAGTGCTATATATTTTGATTTAGTTTCTTTGAAAGCACAATTGAGGATAAATGTATATAGCAACAAGCATGTCTTATTATGAAGCCAATTGGTTGAGGAAGCTCTCCAGTGAGCCATTTGAGCACGTGCTAGTAACCATCATTGTATATTATGAAATTCTTGAGTGGGTTTCATTATTCAAAGAATTCATGTTCCACGACAACTCCAAGTATTGGGTATCGCTTTATTTTGGTATGGTACATTGGAGATCTACCAAGCTCCATCATTGTTGGTTGGATGGGCAAATTACTGTCATTCTTACATAGCCTCTTGGTAAGGTCAAGATTATCTTTTTGCAGAGAGAGGCTGGGAGTCGTGGATAGACCTTACCATGAGGTGCTTGGTTGAACATTGAGCTCTGGGCACTCCTGGGAGCATGGGTACTTCTTGGAGCCATGTGTGACCATAGGGTGAGTGGTTCATCTTCCCCTATAGGTACATTGTGTACAAGGTGAGTGGTTCACCTTCCCCTGTGATACTCCATGATGATATATGAGATCATTTGATGAGTGGTTCACCTTCTCCTATGGCATTTGAGCAGGATGAGTGATTTACCTTCTCCTGTGGATACCCCAGTGAGAGATGCATATAGACATATGTTAGTTGTCACATGTGGACATGTCCGTGGTATGTGGTTCATCCTTTCCCCACATGTAGGTTTCTCAATCCCTACGATCGATGGTTGACATGTCAGTAAGACATGGGTCTTCCTTCCCCCATGTGTAGGATCCTTCCTACGATTTTTGGTTGGCATGCATGTAGGACGTGGTTCATCCTTTCTCTACTCTCATTGGTTTGCATGCGTGTAGAATGCGGTTTATCCTTTCCCTATGATGGTTGTGACATGTGACTGTAGGATGTGTTTTATCCTATCCCTATGTGTGGTTGTGAGCAGGATGTGATTTATTATTTCCCTGCTGTTGCCCCAAAATCATCCTACCCATGTAGTTTGAGACACATGGGAAGTACCTCTCATCTAGCCAATGAGTGGAGAAAAGTGGATAGGGACCATAGCACTATATATGGACGCATTGTGTACTTCCGTACTCCCTATGTCTAAGATGCATGGTGTTCAAAAACTTGATCTAGGACCAAGTTTGATTGGAGTTCTACCCCTGGACTGAATTTTGTCTGTGGAGAGTGGCAAGGTCTTGTGACTCACTCTTGATCAGTTCTTCTTCATTATTACATCATTGTTCAACACAGTTGAGATGAAATGCAGAGATGGTTCATGATGACAATATGACATTATGGATTGGCATGTGATATTCTCCCTAGTTGAGAGGAAGAGTGTTGGGTCCCTATAATACTAGTGATTACCCCATTACTATTGTAGTTATACCCCTTATTTATATTGTTGTGCCCCTATTACCCCCATATTGTTATTTCTGTGCCCCATAGAATCCCTCTATTGTTATTTTTGTGGCTTTATATTATTATTGTTAGGTCGGCTGGATTATATTGTGACTCCTTAGACTCCTATATAGGTTTTGTCATTTGAATCATCCAAGAATTGTTCATTTATGTAATGTAAAGGAGGTTTCCCCCTCGAAGAGGCTGAATTCTAAGGCGTTGATCTATCTTTTCTATCTTTTCTTGAGCTGGTTTCATAACATTTGGTATCAGAGCTTTGGATTCTAGGGTTTCGCTGCTCCAAACAGGTCATCGTGGCATTTTCGCTATAAATTTTTTCTGTGATGTTTCAGAAGTCGAAAAAAAAACCCATTTGAGAAGAAATCGCGCTGAACCTTGGGTCCGAATTTCAGAGCTTTTCGCACGATATTTTCGGAGATATGATCTGAGGAAGTTGGTCTTTTTGCAGACTCCTGAATTACATTCAAAACAGGTGACCTGGGGAAAATCATCATAACTTTCTCTCTGAGGATCGGATTGAAATTTCGTAAGAAGGTACAGAAAGAGGACGGACTTTAGTTTTTTGTATGCATTTTTCAGATCCATAGGTCGAACAATGACTCGTGGCACGTCGTACAAGTTTGCTCTACTGAACTAGTCTATAAGCAAGTCACTGTGGGAGATTTCACATAACTCTTCCTTGGAGAAACCAATTTGGGTCAGACTGGTGGCATTGGAAAGAGGACTCAGAAGGCTACTACAAGTCAAAATTTCAGAACTAAATGATCCGAAATTACAGAGATACATCAGATTCAATATCAGGCTTCTACAAAGTGAAAAAAGGTGTGTAGTTTTTTTTTTTTTTTTTTAAATTTTTGCATAAGCTTGGTTTGAAGGAATTCAAAGGGCATAGTAAAGCATTATCGGTAACTGATGCCCCGAGGAAAGAAAATGCAAACACCTAGTAAGGAACCTGAAAGCTCTAGCATGACTCATGAAGAAGAGGAAGAAATGCTACATGATATATCAAAATTACAAGAACAAGTGCAACAAATGTCACGCTCACAAAAGCTAACAGAAGCTAAGATAAATGGCGTGGAATCTAAGATAAAGGGCATGGAAGCTAAGATGGATGATTCAAACACAGATTTGAAGAGAGACATGGTAGATTTGAAGACGGATTTGAAGACAGACATGGACGAATTGAAGATAAATATGAATAAGTTGCTACAAGAAATGGACACTAAGGATGAAAGGGTACTAAAGGAAACTCATGATGAGAATAAAAGAAATGTTAATCATGATTCCATAGATGCTAATGTTGGATCGAAGACTCACCATATTCCAAAAATCGATATGAGGAAGTTTGATGGCAAGGATCCCGCCACATGGATATTACAGATGGAGCAATTCTTCGATCTCAATAATGTGCAAAACACACAAAAGGTACGTATGGCAACTGTATATTTGGAACCAAATCAGTTTGTATGGTATCAATGGCTTTGCTCTCGTAAACAATTTATCACTTGGGCAATTTTTACGGAAGAATTGATAGCACATTATGAGGATACAAAAAGCAACACTTTTTTTAGCCAATTGATAAGTCTCAAACAAAAGGGTTCAATAATGGAGCACATTGAGGAGTTCCAAAAATTGAACATAAGGGTAAAAGATATTCCAGAGGAGCATAGGATTGATGTGTTCATAGGGTCTTTAAAGGATAATATCCAACATGATGTTCGCCTTTGGGAACCTGATTCATTAGAGAAGGCATTCAGGTTAGCAAGAAAAATGGAAAGCAAAATTATGGCAACCAGGAAGCATACCACTCACAACTATAAAGATGGAAGTGTTGTTGCCCCTAGTCTTCCACAACCTATAAGGTTGACACCACAACAATTGGAAGAAAAAAGAGCAAAAGGGCTTTGTTACAGTTGTGATAGCAAATACACTAAAGGTCATAAGTGTGCTGAGAAGAAATTATTCTACATAGATTGTGAAGAGGAAGAAGAAAAGGAGCAAGAAAGGTCAAAAGAAGAGGATATACTCCAGGAACAAAGCCTAGATGAAGAACAAATAAATCCGACCATATCTTGTAATGCATTGGCGGGAATTACCACTCCTCAAACCATCAAGATAGAAGGACAAATCAAGAAGAAAAAGGTAATAGTGTTGATTGATTCAGGAAGCACCCACAATTTTATTCATTGTAGGGTAGCAAAAGAATTGAATTGCTTCCTATATCCAGCACCAGAGTGTCAAGTGATGATTGCAAATGGAGGAACAATAAATTGCTCTGGAAAGTGCCATAATATCAAGCTATCCATGGGAGAATATGTATTGACTAGCCCAATGCTTTCCATTCCAATGGGAGGTGCTGATGTTGTACTAGGAGTCCAATGGCTACAATCCTTGGGTACAATAGCTTTTAATTTTCAAGAACTTTTCATCAAATTTTCTACGGAAGGAAAGGAAGTTGAATTAAGGGGTATTGCAGGGAAACCAGGAAAGATAATCAGCTCTAATGGTATGACAAAGCTTCTAAAAAAGGAGCAAAGAGGTGTAATTGCACAATTATGTTCGCTAGATGTTTCCACATCGGAATCATCTATTTCTCCAGATCTCCAAAAAGTCCTGGACAATCATTCCAAGGTATTTGAGACTCCCAAAGGTCTCCCACCTATGCGTGATCATGATCATGCTATTCATCTGATTCCAGGAAGTGTTCCTCCAAACATCAGGCCGTACAGATATCCCTATGTCCAAAAAAGTGAAATTGAACGTATGGTTGCAGAAATGCTAGAGGCTGGTATAATTCAACCGAGTCAAAGTTCTTTCTCTGCTCCAGTAGTATTGGTGCACAAGAAGGATGGATCATGGCGCATGTGTCCGGATTATAGGGAGCTCAACAAGCTCACTATTAAAGATAAGTTCCCCATTCCTGTCATTGATGAATTACTGGATGAATTGCATGGATCAATTTACTTCACCAAGTTGGATCTTCGTTCGGGATATCATCAAATCAGAATGAAGATTGAAGACATTCCGAAAACAACATTTAGAACTCATGAGGGTCATTATGAATTTTTGGTCATGCCTTTTGGCCTTACCAATGCACCTTCAACATTTCAAGGTTTGATGAATTCAATTTTCAAACCATTCCTTAGAAAATTTGTGTTAGTATTTTTTGATGATATACTAATCTACAGCAAGTCTTGGAAGGATCATGTTGAACATGTTGACAGGGTGCTACAACTATTGGAGGAGAAACAATTATATGCAAAAAGATCCAAATGTTTCTTTGGAGTCCAGGAGGTGGAATATTTGGGTCATATTGTATCTCATGAAGGAGTTAAGGTAGACCCTAGCAAAATTAAAGCCATTAAGGAATGGAAAATCCCCACATCCATAAAGCATCTGCGAGGATTTCTTGGGTTGACAGGGTATTATCGCAAGTTTGTTAAGAATTATGGGAGAATAGCAGCACCTCTAACAACATTATTGAAGAAAGATGCATTTTCATGGACTCCGGAAGCAACAAAGGCCTTTGAACATCTTAAAGAGGCAATGTGCCAAGCACCGGTCTTAGCTACACCGGACTTCACAAAAACCTTTATTGTGGAATGTGATGCTTCAGGAAATGGAATTGGTGCTGTTCTAATGCAAGATGAAAGACCCATTGCTTTTGAAAGTCGTCCAATCAAGGGAAAGTTTTTAAGCAAAGCTATTTATGAGAAGGAAATGTTGGCAATACTCCATGCACTTAAGAAATGGCGACCCTACCTAATGGGAAGACACTTCAAGGTAAAAACGGATCATGATAGCCTTAAATACTTTTTAGAACAAAGATTATCCTCTGAAGAGCAACAAAAGTGGGTCACAAAGATGTTGGGTTATGACTTTGAAATCATCTACAAAAAAGGGAAGCAAAATGTGGTGGCAGATGCACTCTCAAGAAAGGATGAGGATGTGGAAGCATTGTTGTGCGCCATTTCTATTATCCAACCAGATTGGATAAATGAAGCAAGGGAGGAATGGAAGAATGACGAAGAAGTGTGGGCACTTATTCGAAAGCTACAACAAGATTCCAGTACGTCTGATACATTTAGCTGGCAAAATGATTCGTTATGGTACAAAGATCGCTTATACCTCTGTAAGAATTCCCAGCTAAAACAAAAGATTCTTATGGAATTGCACACTTCTCCCTTAGGAGGGCACTCAGGATTTTTAAAAACTTACCACAGGGTTAAGAAGGAATTTTTTTGGGATGGCCTTAAATCAGATATTCAAAAGTTTGTGGCGGAATGTTTGGTTTGCCAACAAAATAAAGTTGAAACAATTAAGACACCGGGTCTATTACAACCTTTATCCATTCCAAGCCAACGTTGGGAGGAGGTTTCAATGGATTTTATCACAGGTTTACCCAAGTCTGAGGGAAAGAGTGTCATCATGGTGGTAGTTGACAGACTTACCAAGTATGCACACTTTTGTGCATTATCACATCCATTTAAAGCCAGTACAGTTTCTACTGCATTTATGGAAACAATTCAAAAGCTACATGGAAACCCAAAGATTATTGTAAGTGACAGAGATCCCATTTTCACTGGAAATTTTTGGACAGAATTATTTTCTTGTCTTGGTACTCAGTTAGCTCATAGCTCATCTTATCATCCTCAATCTGATGGGCAAACTGAGATAGTAAACAAATGTTTGGAAGGATATCTTCGTTGCTTTGTATCTGATAAACAGACACAATGGGTCAAATGGTTGCCTCTGGCTGAATGGTGGTATAACACTTCCTTCCATACAGCAACAAAAATGACCCCATTTATGGCACTTTATGGGTATCAACCACCATCCATCACATCATATTTAAGAGAAAATTCTAAGGTTCAGGCAGTGGAACATCACATCGAACATCAACAACAAGTCCTCCAACTCTTAAAGGATAACCTCGTGTTGGCACAAAATAGAATGAAACAACAGGCAGATCAACATCGCAGTGAAAGAAGTTTTGATGTAGGTGATTGGGTATTCCTACGGCTACAACCATATAAGCAAATGTCCCTAAAGCAAGCTAAGAAGGATAATAAATTATCACCAAAGTATTATGGTCCGTACAAGGTGTTGCAAAAGATTGGTACTATGGCATACAAATTGGAGCTTCCTGCAGCTTCTCGATTGCACCCAGTTTTCCATGTTTCATGTTTAAAGAAGGTTATAGGCGACAAGCTCCCAGTTCAAACAATATTGCCAGAACTTGACGAGGAAGGAAAAATTATATTGGAACCGGAAGCAGTCACAGAAACAAGAACTCGACAGCTACGAAATCGATCAATTTCAGAGTATCTTATCAAGTGGAAGAACTTATCCGCTGAAGATTCCACATGGGAGGATGAGAATTTTATGCAGAAGTATCCAGAACTACTCAAGCGTTGAGGACAACACTTTTTTGAAGGAGAGGGGCATGTTGGGTCCCTATAATACTAGTGATTACCCCATTACTATTGTAGTTATACCCCTTATTTATATTGTTGTGCCCCTATTACCCCCATATTGTTATTTCTGTGCCCCATAGAATCCCTCTATTGTTATTTTTGTGGCTTTATATTATTATTGTTAGGTCGGCTGGATTATATTGTGACTCCTTAGACTCCTATATATAGAAAGGAGGTTTTGTCATTTGAATCATCCAAGAATTGTTCATTTATGTAATGTAAAGGAGGTTGCCCCCTCGAAGAGGCTGAATTCTAAGGCGTTGATCTATATTTTCTATCTTTTCTTGAGCTGGTTTCATAACAAAGTGTAAAAATTGGAAACTAGAGCCAAATTCAACTTTGGACAACTCATCTGATGGAGATGATTATTGCATTGAAGTCATCTTTTTGAGAGGACCAAAATCGAGCTAAAGATCATCAAATTTGGATAAGAAGAAATGTGTTTTTGAAATTATGCCCTCACATGTGCAAATTGTCAAGGTCGACCACATCATCTTGTAGGCTCATGAAGCCCAAGAGACATATCTCTTCACCCTCAACGATCTGTATAAATAAGAGAGACCTCCAACCTCATTTGGAACTTCACTCACTCACACAATCATCTCTCTCCTTCTCTGATTGGTTCGTACAACTTATTGGGCATATCTTTTCCTCACATGTGTGGCAACAAAAGGAAAAATTGCAGGATGAATTACAAGGTCGAAATTCCAGAGACTATTGCAGGTTTGACCAACATTGACCATGGGTGGTTTGACTTCCTTTGACTGCGTTGTGCCAAAATTTTGTTTTTGGTAGGCCGCATCTATTAACACAAGAACCGAGGTGTTTTGTGGAATTTGACTGCAGACCAATCGCAAGGTTGACTGCAAATTTTGACCACTGTTTTCATAATTGTTTTGGGATCTCTTTGACCACCTTTGAAGGCCGAATTTGACTGGGTATGACCAAGCTACATTGAGGACAATTTGCTACTACTTTAACCTATTTTTGACTTTCTGGTTACGATAGATTTTGATTGTTGTTGAATGCAGATTTGACATGGTTGTTTTGACTTTGATTTAGCAAGTCAATTTTGAATTTTTTACTCTCTCTCCCTTTGCTGAACATTTTGATATAATAATAAGAAGAATTGATCAAAGGGTTTTCTGCATCTTGGGTTTTTCCTTGGCATTTCCCAAATCTGGTGCCCTCTAGTCTTAGCTTGTCTTCTACATTTAACGTTTATGTTCTTTCTTTAGTTACTGTCAATATGATGATGATTTATGCGATTGCTAATTGTCAGGCGTGGAGTTAACTCCTCAAATGAATTGTTTTTTTCTATTAAGGTTGATCATAGATATATACATGGAGGGAGAGACTCTTGGGCTTCATCTCCCAGTGTCTCTTCATATTCTAATTCTCCTTATTTTCTATTTACACTATTTTACACGGATCACCTAATCCTAAAGATTAGGTGTCAACATTCCCCCCCTTAATCTAAAGGGATGTTGGTGAGTCCAAGCATCATTATGAATCTTTTGAACTTTTCTCTCCCAAGCGCTTTGGTGAAGATGTCTGCAATCTGCTCATTTGTGGAACAATGGTGTGGATGGATTGTCTTGGCCTCAACATGATGTCGAATCAAATGGTATTTTGTATTGATGTGCTTTGTTCGATCATGGAACTTTGGGTTCTTGGCCAACTTTATTGTAGAAGTGTTGTCAATCATGAGAGGAGTTGAATGCACTTGTTTCTCCTACAAATCTTCCAATTTTTTCTTGAGCCACACAATTTCCTTTGTTGCTTCAACTATTGCCACATATGTTTCCTCAATTGTGGAATATACTGGAACTAATTATTTTCGTGACCTCTAGGAGACAACTCCTCATCCAAGACTCATAGCATAACTTTAAGAAGATATCCTAGTTTCTTTATCTCCATTGAAGTATGAATGAAAATATCCAATCAAGATGAAGTCACCCACCTATTTATACTTAAGTCCAAAGTCTTGAGTTCCTTCAAGTACTTTAGAACTCTTTTTGCAGCAGACTAATGTCCCTTACAAGGTTTTTGCATAAACCTGGAGATGATTCCAACAACAAACGAAATGTTTGGTTTGGTAGTAGTCAGGTAGTTGAGACTTCCTACAATCTTTCTATAATTTGTTGCATCCTCAAATTCTTTTCCTTCAATGAATGTGAGCTTTAAGTTATGTTCCATTGGAGTAGTCAAAGGATTGCACTCAGCCATGCCAAACCTGTTCAACAAATTTCCAATGTACTTCTTCGGAGAGAGGAATATAAACTTGGGATGTTGAGTTACTTCAATACCAATATAGTAGTGAACATAGCCCAAGTCAGTCATTTCAAAACCTTTCCTCAATTCCTTCTTTATGAATGCAATGTAGCTTTCATTATTCCCTATCATCAAAAGATCATCTACATACACCAAAAGATATACAATTGTTTTGCCAACTTTATTGACAAACAAAGTTGCATCATCAAGATCACAATGTTTGAAGTTGAGTTTAAAAAGATGCTTAATTAACTTCTCATATCAGGCTCGTGGTGCTTGCTTGAGGCCATACAAGGATTTTACAAGCTTGCATACTTTGTGTTCTTGACCCTTCACAACAAATCCTTTTGGATGGGACATAAAAACATTCTCTTTCAGATCTCCATTCAAGAAATAAGTTTTTACATCCATTTGATGGAATTTCCAACCATTCTGAGTTGCTAAAGAAAAGAGTGTCCGGATGGTAGCCCATTTTGCTGTGGGGGCAAAAATCTCCTCATAGCCGACCCCTTCCTTCTACGAAAAACCTTTTTCCACAAGCCTGGCTTTGTGCTTTTCAAGTGAGCCATAAGATTTATACTTGTTCTTATAGACCCACTTGTAACCTATTGGTTTGGTTCCCAATGCAGGATCAACCAACTTCCAAGTGCCATTCTTTATCAAGGCATCATACTCTTTCTGTATCGCTTCTTTCCATTCATCATAAGAAGCGACTTCTTTCAAGGAAGTTGGTTCAAAATCTGAAGACAAATTCCATTCACAATCATAAGAAACATCCATATCAACAGGTGAATCAGAATTGTCTACGTCACCTCCATTTTTCCTAGTTGTACTTCTTGTTCCTGTATTTCCAACCTCATTAGGATGAACACTTTCAAGTGTCTTTGTCATCCATTTTTGAGGACCTTTTTGAGATGGCCCAGGCTGCTTAGTTGACTGAGGTGGGGCTAAGTCAAGATTTAGTCTCCCAATTTTGTCAATCACATCACTCAAAGTGTCATCTGGATCTGTGGTTGGAACTTCATGCAGGGGAAAAAGTGTTTCAGAAGAAGATTCCACATATTGATCTAGTATAGGAATCACCCCTTCAAGATGTGGAATCTCATTATCAAATTCTTGAAAGGACTTTGCATTATGAATCTATCCAAGCGATCAAGCTTCCACTCAACAACATTGTCAGCCTTGGAAGATTCAAGAAATATCACATCTATAAACACTACAAAATTCTTATAAACTTCATCATAGAGATGGTATGCTTTGGAGGTATTTGAATACTCCAAGAAGGTACACTTACAACTCCTTGCACCAAGTTTGTTTCTTTGTTCCTTAGGTATCAAGGCATAACAAGTGGAACCAAAGACCTTGAGATGCGTAACCGAAGGGATGTGGCCATACCACATTTCATAAGGAGTCTTGTTTCTAATAGCATTAGATGGACACATATTCTTTACATACACAACACATAGAACTGCATCAGCCCAAAACATGAATTTTACATTGTTGAAAAACATCATGGAACATACCATATTTAAGATTGTCATGTTCATTCTTTCAACTACTCCATTCTGTTGGGGATTATAAGGCACATTTGTTTGATGTTTGATCCCATGCTAGCGAAGATCGTTTTCAAATTCATTTGAAGTGTATTCTTTTCCATTATTAGTGCAAATAAAGCCAATATGAGATTGTGCATCATTTTCAATCCATGCATGGAAGTTTTTAAATGTTTGAAAAGCATTAGATTTGTTCTTCAATAAATAAACCAAACACATTCTCATGTAGTCATCAATAAATGTAATCATATATTTATTTCCATTTGGAGAAATACATAGTCTAAATGAATAAGTTCAAGTTTTCTATGTGCTCTCGAATGTGAATCATGAAAAGGCTGTTTGTTGTGCTTTCCTAAGATACAAGCATCACATTTGCTTAAGTTTCCTAGGAATTGTAGGAAAACTAGTACATCATTTTTCTTCAACATACGAAGGCTGTCATAATTCAAGTGTCCAAATCTAGAATGCCATAAAAGACTTGATGGAAATGTACCTTCATCATAATGAACACAATATGATTTTTTTTGTGCACGAGCAGAGGTAACTTGCAGCTTCAGAAGTCTTTCTTCTTCTATCCCATCAGGACAAGTGAGCGATTTGATTCTTTTCTGACCACAACCTTGCCATCAAACATATGAATGGAGTGCCCTTGCTAGAAGATGTGGACCAAAGACATCAATTTTCTCCTTAGCTTTGAGAGGTATAGAACATCATGTAGAAGAAAGTCTGGAAGATTAGGAAATTTGAGCCTGATGGTGGCAAGCCCAGATGGCTTGAGTTTTAACTTGTTTGCAAAATATACTGCTCCATCAACATTGTGAGTGAATTATTCAAGAAAATTTATTCTAAAAGTCATGTGGCAAGTTTCTCTTGAATCAAGAAACCAATCATTTTTCCAAGAAGCAAGTAAAGCATTAAACAAGTCTTTAGTTACTCCAATTTTAATGTGCCACAACATAGTGAGCTCATTCAGGGGTTTTACCTTTCCCTTTTTCATTGGTTTTACGTTTTCCTTCATTTCTTTCCTTCTCAATTATGTCACAAGGCAAATTACATGTGGATGCATCATGTCCATCTCTATTGCATCATATGCAATGAAGATCAAACTTTTCTCCTTGGAACTGTCTGCCCCCCTTGCATCTAAAATTCCTTCTTCCTCTTCCTCTTCTTGAGGTTTCCACTTGCTTGCAATGACTCAATATAATTTGAATAAATTGGATAAAATGCCTTGACATAAGCTATGAGAGGAATGTCTATTTCAACACCAGTGGTTTTTATATCATGCATAATGGATCTTACTTTTATGCTAAAGCAAGAGGGTCATCATTTTTCAATCCAAGACTGAACAATTTAATCATCAATTGGACAACTTCAAGCTCAGAGTGTGAGTCATACAGTTCCTTCAACTTTTGTAAGGCTTCAAAAGAATTTGAGAATGATGAAATATGGCAACTCACCTCTTCATTTATAGATGATGCAATTAAGGCATAGGCCCTGCTGTTCTTATTTTCCCAAATGGCAATCTCCTTATCTGAGGTGGGCTTTGCAGGTGCATTATCTCCTTCTCCTTCACAAACTCCTCTCCACAACTCATTGAAAATGAGAGTGTGTTTTATCTTCGTTGACCATTCATGATAGTTCTCTTTTCAAGAGAGAACTACTCCAACATTTGATATCAGTGAATGCATTTGAAAACCTGTGTACTGAAGAATGCACTTCTGGTGGTAATTTCTATAAAAAATTGCACTTCTAGTAACAATATTTTGTAAAAAATTACAGTTTTGGTGGAAATATATATAACAGAGGTATTATTTTGGAAGGGAGTATTTGGGGGAGTTTTTAACTAGGACAAAATATTACGATATAATTGGGGGAGGGCTTATATAGGGGAGTCAATGTATAATCGAATATGTATTATGAGATATGGTGGAATATAGCGTTATTAACCAGGAGTGGAAGGGATTTATAAAACTATGTAGTTATAAAACGTTATACGTAACCGGAGTATGGAGTATTGAACACGAAACCACGATGCCAGAACAATGACGGCGGAGAGAAGTTTGGAAGGCCATGAAAGGTGGTTTGAGGCCACCTATGAAGGAGTTGGGAGGAGGTATTGATGGGTGGTATTAATCGGGAGTCGATGTATGGTCCAGGAGATGGTAGGTAACCGGTGAGAGGTATGACTGTCAAGCAGTATGGTGCGGAGTCGGGAATATTAATTTCACAGAAGGACCGGTGGTATTATAGCATCTCACTGGGGTGTCTGTGTTATATAACCGGGCAGTATGGGGGTATTACCATTGGAAGACGAGAGTGGAGTCAACGTATTACCAGTTGGGATGTGATGTCACAAGGAGAGGTATCACGCTTCCGCTGGACGGAGAACCTTTGACCATGTGGTAGGTAGGTTCAGGGATATGAACCAGTGGGAGGAGTATGGTGTGATAGCACAATAGCCACGGAGCCTCGGAGCCACGGGGACAATACACATTTGCACTTCAAGGCATACATACAATGCATAACAATGGAACGCCTTCACATAGAATGCAACACCCTACACACCATATTGATCAATTAAAACTATACGCACAGTCAAAGAACTAGGATACTCACGAGTAGTGCAAAAATTCACAGTTCGGTCGCAGTCGCACCATGGTTTACCATAATAGAAATTACGCATGGATAAACTTCTCCTCCTGAGTAACATCCACAATAATTTTCAACACCACCATACGTTGCTCATTTTTACCATACACTAGTCTTCAATGCACAAATAATTCAACTAGCGACCAATCTTTTCAATGCTTCAAAAAAACAGTGCTCACAGTGGACGTTCAACACAACTCCAAGGGATTTGAATGCACAAAATCTTGCAAAGAACATGCCAGGGAATATAGGAACATAATATGGCAGAAAAATGATAGGAGTTACAACACATAAACTAATTTGGGAGTTGGCTCTGATACCATGTCAAACCAAGAGGTAACTCCTCAAATTAATTGTATTTTTCCATTAAGGTTGATCATAGATATATACATGGAGGGAGAGACTTTTGGGCTTCGTCTCCTAGTGTCTCTACATATTCCAATTCTCCTGATTTTCTATTTACACTATTTTACATGGATCACCTAATCCCAAAGATTAGGTGTCAACACTAATGAAATGAAATAATGGGCTATATGGAATGTTGAAGTTTCAAGTAACTGTCCTAAGCAAAAAACATGTTAACTCAAATATTAACAAGACACTAATCCCCATTGCTACTTTAAAGGCACCAACCTAGAGGAAACAAAAATTCCATTATGTTGCTTTGTAGGCACCAACCTAGAGGAGAGACCAATCCCCTTTGCTTATTTGTAGACACCTTTTGGACACCTAATCCGTTAGTGTTATGGTGAACAATTTCAAGTTGAATCCAACCCTTTCAATGTTGTATTTATATGTACATCATTCTTAATGAATATGGAATTCATTCCAACAGTAATATCAAAGTAGTGGTACATCCACCCGTTGAATAACTTCGACCACTACTGGTTTTGTGGCCTTCCTAGGCTCCCCTCCTTTCTTAGACTTTGGAAATCCTTTCAAGAAATTCATCCATGGCATCGAGAGTTGGTGACTTGACCATCTAGAAGGTGCATTTTATCTTTGAACGTGTAACCGTGTGAGTGCAGTCTTGATGTGTAACTGAGATGTGAAGAAATTGTCGTAAAGAGATCAGAGGTCAGATTGTGATGAATAAGATGACAATGTATAGCATGTAAAGACATTTAGGCATGCACGAGAGAGAGTTCTACAATGTTTATTTGACATGCTGGTAGAGATGCTACGCACCTCTACAAGCGCGACTCCACATAATTTAAATCCCTTTTACATAGGTTTACTATGGATTCGAAATACTTCTATACTCCTTTACCACAATTGATATTGATCATGAATATAATATCTATTGGAAGCATTAATTCCAACCACCAAATCCATTAAATGATCAACCATCTCGAGAGTTCAGGAGATGACCTTGAGACTTCTGGAGACTTCAGGTAGCGTCCTGAAGAAGCCACACTAGAATCCAGAAACTTCTCAGCTATGTATAAAAATCATTGCTTGGTAATGGAATGGGTAAGCTGTGTTTGTGTTCAATCCAGTGTGTGCGTTCTCTGATTTGGTATCAGAGCAAGGTGAGAGTGTGAGTCTAAGATTACTGAAGTTGTTTGAAAGTGTTGTGTGCAGCAGTGTGTGAGAAACTGTTGTGTGAGTGGTGCGGCTGTGAGACTTTGCTTCATGGTGAATAGCTGCTAGGTGGAGACTGCAACCAGAGAGACAACCGTGTGTGAGTTTGGGAAATCACATTATTGCATAAGGTGTTGTCTTGGTGGGGAGCATTATTGCAGAAGGAGTTGCTTAAGGCTTGTTGGAGTGAGCCGTTTTTTGTCAGGGAAATCTAGTGGAAGATTCCTAAGAAGGAGTTGCTTACGGAAGAGCTAGTCAAAGGAGCCTCTTGTTGAGACTATGGTTGTAGCTCCTGCCTCCTGCGGAGAGTGTCACTGTTGAATGGATTAGTGCTGATCATTTTTTTAGTGGTGCTCTCAAATATTTTTATGTGAAGTTAAAAATCTGTTAAATAATTTCGTATGGCATTTTCATTAAGTTTGAAGTTTATGGAAAAAGTCGCTCTCGCATCTTCTTTTTAAGATAGAAGTCTAATGGTAAAATCACGGTATTTTTTAAGTGTTCAAGTTGAAATCTGAAGAATAGTTAATGTCAAGTAATATATATATATATATCAAGCTTCAAGTTTGAAATAACTTAGTTTGTGGTGATTGTGTGTGAGTGGATTTATTTTTAATTGATATTCTGAATTTTCTTTATGATGTTTTCAAAGATGTATGAGTAATGTAATCATAAAAGTTTTGGAGTGGTGAAATTTGGGTTTGTTTTTTTATGTGTTTAAAGATAAATAAATTAAGAAAAAAAGGGGGTTTAAAAAAAAAAAAGGGAGGGCAGCCATATTATCCAATGATATTGGATAAAATTTTATGATTTATGCTTGGGGGTTTTATTTGTGAAAATTAATATTTTTTGGTGGTTAGTACTTGGTGAAAATAAGTAACATGGCTAATGTATTGGCACAATCTTATTTATCTAACTCTAACAAGTTAGATGGTGAAAATTATGCAAATTGGAAGTTTAATTTGCAGACTCTAATGGAAAGCTATAATATTTGGACGATTGTGTCTGGAGTTGAAGTCAAGCCAGTGTCCCCTCAAGCCACAGATGCTGCGATTCAATATTGGGAGCGATGGGAAAACAAAGCCAAGGTGCTTTTGTGGATGTCCGTTAAGGACAACAGTATTCCACACATTAGAGAGTGCAAAACATCCAAGGAGACATGGGACACTCAAAAATTTGTATGAGACAAAGACTACAAATTGAATATTGTATTTAAAGAGTAAGATTCTTTCAATTAAGATGGAAGAAAATGAAAGTGTTAGTAATTTTATTTCTAGAATTAAGGATCTAAAGGATAAACTAGGTGACATTGGTGAAACAATATCTAGTACAGATAATCTAAAATAGGTTTTGGATAGACTCCTAAGTCTAAGTGTTCCTCACCGAGGAAAATGAAAGTCCAAGGAAGTTCCTGGACATAACCCCATTGCAGAGATATTTTCATTTTGAATCTACTGCAACTTGAATGGGAAAAAATGGACTTAGGATGCAGAAGTTATCACTCAAAGAAGATGCCCTTGTTCCTTAGAAAAAGAGGCAAAATCCCATAAAAATGAGCAAAAACCCTTATAAAGAGAAATCGCATCGGACCAGGGCAAAAGCGCGGACTTAAGCGGAAAGGGGAAGCACCCCCGATCGCTGATCCCCGACATATTGGGTCAGAGGCGGGCATAGGCATATAAAATGAGCAAAAGACCCGGCCGATATGACACTGCAATCGTTGATCGGCAGATCGACATGGGCGAGGGCATGGAACATATGGAAAGGACCGGGCCGATGCGATATCACGATCGCCGATATTGGCAGATCGCAATCGGCGATGCCATATGGAAAGACTCCGGGCCCATGCGATACGCGATTGCAATCAATGGCATCGCACTATCGCGTCGGAGTCATACGACAGAGCAGGGCCACACGTATATATATGCGCCGATGCGATGCGACTAGACCCGAAATGGATTATAAATAAAAACATATATATTTTGAGTTCCGTAAAACAACATTTTCCTTTGTATTTGTGTTTTGCGATAAATAAACGAAATACGAAGGAAAAGCGTCGATGTGATGAAACCGAACCCGAAAGGGTTTATGAATGCATATGCATAATATTTCAAGTCCATCTAGAGCCATTTTATGGGGTTTTCAGTGTTTAATGTATTTTTTTAATACAAAGGAAACAAGCGGGATTTCAAGCGACCGTAGGCAATAAGTGGTTTTGGCCGGGCTCTGCCCGAGCCCATACACTGGCTGCCATGTGGCCAAGCCCTGGAGAGAGAAAACCACCCTTTTCGGGTAGTTAACCCCTGTATGAGTGAGCCGCCCGAAATGAAGCTTAGCCGTTGGATCTAGATCTCCCAGATCAATGGTGGGGATGCGATAAGCGACATAAAGGCGGACCCGATAGGAGTTATAAAGCAAATTCAAGGAATTTTCAAGTCTGATAAAAGGCGTTTATGTGGATTTTTCAGCGTTTCCGGTGTATTTCTATGTGTAAATAGAGAAATGATATCTTTGGTATTTCAACGTGCCAGTGGCCTTTTCCTTTGTAAAACAGGTGGCCACCATACCTTGGGACATTAGCAATGATTGTTAAATGCTCCAGAAGGAAGATGAAGGGACATCGACTGGGAGCCAAAGAGCCTGAGAGCTTAAACGAATAGACAAACACCGATAAGCTTAAAAGCCATTCCATGACAGAGACAGAATGGTTGCTGAGTCTAAGAGCACGATTGAGAGGAATAAGCAGGCAGTGCAGAGAGCTGAAGGGGCGAGAAAGCCTGAGAGAGCGATTGACAGGAAACAAACTTGCAGAAAGGTCACTGGAAGGTTGCCGAGGATCGCTTGGAGGTCAAGTGGATCACAGAGGCACACATGGGCTGAGAGAGAGAGCTCAAGATAGCCAGAGTCGAAGAGCCAGAGTTAGAGCGAGAGCCTAGAGACAGAAAGCCAAAAGCTTCAGAGCCAGGGGCTAAAATGGTGTCTAAACCCATTGTTTCTGTGTAAAACAGTGGAGTTGAGCCATGAGCTTGTAAAAAAAAGACTTTGCCATAATCCCAGAGAGCCTAGTCGAGTTGACTAGAGCTCAAGGAGATGTAGCCCAAGGGTTTTGGGTGAACTCCAAATTAATATTGTTGTTCTGTGTGTGTTTTATTGCTGCATTGTATCTATTGTTTTTAATTGCTGCTATTTGCTTTATATCAGTTTAAGCAAATTAATTTACAACACCTGAACAGTTTAAAACAAACATAAGCATACACTTATATTGTCAAGCACACATTTAATTCCGCATTGGTTAATCAATAAGACTTGGGAATATTTAAAGCTTTGGAAGTGGGAGAGGTTCTTGTAAGTTAGACAAGAAGCCTAAGTGCCCCATTTTCAGATCAGGTGGTATCAGAGCCTAAGTTTGATTAAACCCATCTTCAAAGAAGGTTATATCAGAATGCTTGATTGACAGTGCAAAGATTGCTTTTCTGGAAGGTGTTTGGGCAGTTGAGGGTTGATTTTCTGATTGATGGTATGCTTGTTGCAGACTAACTATTTCCTGAGTTTGCAGAGGAAAAGGGAAAGTTGTTGATAGCTCAGTCCAGGAAGGACAAGAAGGAAGAAGCGCTGAAGGCGTTCTTCTATTCCAAAGGAACTCAAAGCAATCCTTGAAGCACAAGAGGTTTTTTGCAAAAGGTTGCTTAATAAAGCACTTTATTAATATTGTTTGAAGTTCTTTTGTTCATTGGTATAATGACAACTTCTACAAGTGAATCCTCAAATTCCTCCTTCATCACAAGACTCTATGATGGAGACTTGAAATAAGACTTGTTCATCATGATGGACAAAGTGAGAGAAATGTATGAGGATGGAAGGAAGAGCAACATACTTAGAGAGTAGTTGAATTCCATGAAGGAAAAGAAGCAGTTGCTTTCTGACAGACTGCAGGAAATGGATAGATAACTTCATATTGCAAATATGAACCTGAAGAGGATGCATGAGTTGGAGTCACAACTCTTTGTTGCCAAAGAAGCCTTGGTCAAGTATCAGCTTGAAGAAGAGGTAAACCATTCCAGTTTGTCTTCAAATTCTTCTAAGAATGCTTATATTGGTTCTTTTGAAAAACATACTAGAGGCATAGGTTCCAAGCTAATGTCCAAGATGGGCTATGAATGGAAAGGCTTGGGTAAGCATGCACAAGGTATTGTTGAGCCAATAATAATTGAGGAAAGGCCTAAGTATTTGGGTCTTGGCTATGGACAAGCTTATGGAGAAAGTTCCAACGTTGCCATGAAGACCATTAAAATAGCTCCAAGAAGGAGTTGCATTGTAGGTCTTCAAGAGTGTGAAGGTTGTATTCAGGAGGAATGCAATAGCTTGAAACATCAGTTGCGGGATGCAGGTGTTCAAAAGCACACACTTGAACCAGAGAGTTGGGGAGACTCTAACAACCTTGAAGAGATTGATGGGGTTCCAAAGGGAGCCACTTCTTCAATTGCCTGACCTCCTCATGAAGCCAATAAAGGTGAAAGTGAAAGGAATAAATCTGGTTCTAATCATCTTCCTTTCGATTTTGCAAGGCATGATAAATTCCCACATAAGCATGGGAAAGGAATTGCGTGTTACTTTTGTGGTTTGGATAACCATCATGTTTCTAGATGTTGGAAGAGAATGACCACATACAGGAAACTTTTGAAGGAGAAGAAGCAAAAAGACAAAGGTCCCTTGGACAAGGCAAGTAATGCTGACAATAGGATGCACATGTGTTGCACTTACTGCCATAAGCAAGGGCATCTTGCTGAAAGGTGTTGGACTCTAAATCTAACAATGATTCCACACAAGCTGAGGAAAGTGGAAAGAGAAGATGGAAGAAATGGAAAGGAAGTTTCCATGAATGAAGTGTCTCAGGATGATTCACATGTTGATATTGATGTGCAGACAAAGTAAAGACCTTGGAACTGGATTGGTAAGAAATGGCTAGAGTTCTTTTCCAATTAAGGTTGCATGTCTATTGATGCATCTAGTTGCATTTCTTTGTTGATGAGATGCAAGTTGCGGGTTCTTACCAAGAAGGTGAATGGAAAAGTTGAGTAGGAGACTCACTTTATTGCTGCAACATTATATTTCATTTCAGCTTCGAAAGTACAATGTACTTGAGTAAAAGTTGAAGGATGAAATGCATGCATGAGCATGATGTGCATGGACAAAGGGATGTTGATGTTTTCCTTGTTTTGAACATGTATGTGTAATTAACTTGTAGGGTTGATTTCTTTGACATGCATGTGATGTAATGTTGACTTGGGAGAAGTTAACTTGGTCTCCAAGATGGAGGTAATAATGAAGTGTTTCATCTTTTGAAAAAGAGTCCAAATGGTCCTTTTATACATGCTTGACTTGAAGAGTCATTTGTTTAAAGGCATTTTTTGTGGGCTTGTTATCTCGTCCATCATTTGTATGCAGATGTAAGACATGGAGGTGTTCACAAGCTGAGAAAGTTGTTTCTTGTTGAAGCAGAATTTAGGCCATCTAGTTGTTGTTTGTGTTTTTAACAGTTGTTGTTGACAGCTTTTCAAACAGGTACAAATGAAAGTTTTGTGGAGCAGATAAACTTCACATTTGTTTGAGCCACCTTGGATCAATGATCAAGGCAAAGAAGTTAAAACCACCTTCTATGACCATTTCAGTAGGAGTTCTGCAGGAAGGTAAGGAGGAAGACTGTTCTTCCCAAGAAGACCAGCCCATCCAGGAGGGGAAGTGGTCAGAGACTTTGGTTCAGAGGCACTATGCAAGGCAAGTGTGTGGAGGCTGAAAGAAGAGGGTGAGTCACTCTCATTTACTATTCAGATCAATATATCAGTCTTTTGGAGACCAAAAGTTCTTTTAGTGGGAAGGTTTGATCCAAAATGGGTTTTGGATAGACTCCTAAGTCTAAGTGTTCCTCACCGAGGAAAACGAAAGTCCAAGAAAGTTCCCAAACATAGCCCCATTGCAGAGATCTTTTCATTTTGAATCTACTACAACTTGAATGGGCAAAAAGGGACTTAGGATGCAAAAGTTATCACTCAAAGAAGATGCCCTTGTTCCTTAGAAAAAGAGGCAAAATCCCATAAAAATGAGCAAAAACCCTTATAAAGGGAAATCACAATGGACCAAGGCAAAAGTGCGGACTTACGCAGAAAGGGGAAGCACCCCTGATCATTGATCCCCGACATATTGGGTCGGAGGCAGGCATAGGCATATAAAATGAGAAAAAGACCTGGGCCGATGCGACACTGCTATCGCCGATCAACGGATCGGCATCGGCGAGGGCATGGAACATATGGAAAGGACCAGGCCGATGCGATATCGCGATCGTTGATATCGGCGGATCCCAATCGGCGATGCCTTATGGAAAGACTCCGGGCCCATGTGATACGCGATTGCGATCAATCGCATCGCACTATCGCGTCAGAGTCATACGACGGAGCAGGGCCACACACATATATATGCGCCGATGCGATGCGATCGGACCAGAAAGGGATTATAAATAAAAACATATATATTTTGAGTTTCGTAAAACAACATTTTCCTTTGTATTTGCGTTTTGCGTTAAATAAACGAAATATGAAGGAAAAGCGTCGATGCGATGAAACCGGACCCGAAAGGGTTTATGAATGCATATGCATAATATTTCAAGTCCGTCTAAAGCCATTTTACGGGGTTTTCAGTGTTTAATGTATTTTTTTAATACAAAGGAAACAAGCGGTATTTCAGGCAGCCATAGGCGATAAGTGGTTTTGGCCGAGCTCTGCCTGAGCCCATACATTGGCTGCCATGTGGTCAGGCCATGGAGAGAGAAAATGACCCTTTTTGGGTGGTTAACCCCTGTATGAGTGAGACGCCCAAAATGAACCTCAGCCGTTGGATCCAGATCAACGGTGGGGATGCGATAAGCAACATAAAGGCAGACCCGATAGGAGTTATAAAGTGGATTCAAGGGATTTTCAAGTCCGATAAAAGGCGTTTACACAGATTTCTCAGCGTTTCCGGTGTATTTCTCTGTGTAAACAGAGAAATGATATCTTTGGGATTTCAATGCGCCAATGACATTTTCCATTGCAAAAAAGGTTGCCACCATACCTTGGGACGTTAGCAATGATTGTTAAACGCTCCAGAAGGAAGATGAAGGGACAGCGACCGGAGCTCGAGAGCTGAAACGAATAGATAAGCGCTGATAGGCTTAAAAGTCGTTCCATGACAGAGACAGAAGGGTTGTTGAGTCTGAGAGCACGATTGAGAGGCATAAGCAAGTAGCGCAGAGAGTTGAAGGGGCGAGAAAACCTGAGAGTGCGATTGACAAGCAGAAAAGCTGCAGAAAGGTCGCTGGAAGGTTGCTGAGGATCGCTTAGAGGTCAAGCGGATCACAGAGGCATGTAGGGGCCGAGAGAGAGAGCTCAAGATAGCCAGAGCCGAAGAGCTAGAGCGAGAGCGAGAGCCTAGAGCCAAAAAGCCAAGAGCTTCAGAGCCAGGGGCTAAAATGGTGTCTAAACCCATTTTTTCTGTGTAAAACAGTGGAGTTGAGCCATGAGCTTGTAAAAAAAAAGACTTTGCTATAATCCCAGAGAAACTAGTCGAGTTGACTAGAGCTCAAGGAGATGTAGCCCAAGGGTTTTGGGTGAACTCCAAATTAATATTGCTATTCTGTGTGCGTTTTATTGCTGCATTGTATCTACTGTTTTTAATTTTTTCTATTTGCTTTATATCATTTTAAGAAAATTAATTTACAACACCTGAACAGTTTAAAACAAACATAAGCATACACTTATATTTTCAGGCACACATTTAGTTTCGCATTGGTTAATCAATAAGACTTGGGAATATTTAAAGCTTTAGAGGTGGGAGAGGTTCTTGTAAGCTAGATAAGAAGCCTAAGTGCCCCATTTTCAGATCAACAGACTTGGTTACTATGACATTAAATGGAATGCTTGATGAATATAAAATGTTTATCACTGGTCTTTCAGCTAGAGAGAAGGCTCCTACTTTTGATGAGTTGGCAGGTATACTTATACAGGAAGAAGAACAGAGAAGAAGCCTTAAACATAAATCTCCGAATTCAGATTTAGCACTAATGGCTAAAGGGAAGCAATCCTTCAAAGGCAAACAGTGGGAGAAAAACAAAGGCATAAAGCCACAGGTAAAATCATTTCAAGGTACACCTTTACCAAGTACAAATGCCAAATCTAGTAGAGATAATGTGTGTTATTACTGTGGAAAACTTGGTCATTTTGCTAAGAATTGCATGAAAGGAAGGTCTGATCAATTTAAACAAAGAAGGCATTCAGGAAATTATGTTGATAGAGATGAAGCAATTATTCATGACTTTAGCAATCTTAAATTGTTTGTGTCCAATGCTGCTTTATCAGTAGAAACTGATGATGATAATGCTTGGTTTATAGATTCTGGTGCATCAATACACATGTCATTCAAAAGAAATTGGTTTGATACTTATCATGAGATTAATAATGGTGGACACATCTATTTAGGAGATAATAGATCACATGAAATTAAAGGATATGGTGATATAAGTGTTATGATGCCTAATGGACAAGAAAACAAATTCAAAATGTGGTGTATGTTCCAGGATTAAAGAAGAACTTAATTTCAGTCTCTACTATTACAGATCAATATTTAAAAGTTGAATTTGTGAAATCACATTGTTTGGTAAAGGATGTGCAAGACAACTACAAGGTTGTTGCAAAAGGAATGAGAGTTGGAGGCTTATACAAGTTGGATGTAATGAAGAATGGGCATCAAGCTTTGGCATCAAAGGTATGGACACTTAAATCATAATGACTTAATATTACTACAAAAGAAATTGATGGTAGAAGGTCTTCCAAATATTAAGGGTGAACACTTTGAATGTGAAGGTTGTGCACTAGGAAAACAACATAGGGAAGAATTTCCTGTGCATGAAAATAGAAGAAAACGTGAAATACTTGAACTAGTGCATACTGATGTATGTGGTCCAATACAAACTAAGTCACTTGGTGGAGCATATTACTTTCTTATATTTATTGATGATAGCACTAAATACACCTGGGTGTACTTTATAAGAAACAAAAGTGACGTGTTTGAATACTTTAAAGAATTCAAGAGTATGGTTGAAAAGAAAACAGGAAAGAGCATTAAAATTCTTCGATCAGATAAAGGTGGTGAGTACACTTCAAGAGCTTTTATCAAATATTGCAAACAAAACGGAATTATGCAACAATTTACTGTACCACATACACCTTAGCAAAATGGCGTAGCGGAGAGAAAGAATAGAACATTAATTGAATGTGCTCATAGTATGTTAAAAAGTAAAGGACTTTCTAATAGTTTTTGGGCTAAAGCCATTAATACAGTGATATATCTTAAAAATAGAAGCCCTACTAAGTATCTTGAGCACAAAACACCATTTGAAGCATTTTATGGTTTTAAACCTAAAGTTAGTCATTTAAGGATATTTGGATGCAAGGCCTTTGCTCATATTCCTAAAGAGGATAGGAGAAAGTTAGATGCCAAAGCCATCAAATGTATTTTTATTGGATATTGTACTGATAAAAAAGCATATAAAATGTATGATCCAAGTACTCACAAGGTCTTTGCAAGTAGAGATGTTATATTTCATGAGCATGCAGATAAACAAATAAAAGAAGATGAACGTAATGTATGGTAGCCTCCTTATGACAACTTTAAGGAAGAAGAAGAAGTTGTGGAATCAACTCAAGCTCAAGAACACATGGACATTCCAAAAGACATGTCAAGGAGTCAAAGTCCACAAAGAAGTGATGAAGGCACTCCACAAAGAAGAAGAAGAGAAGATACTCCACAGTATAATGAACCTCTAAGAAGGTCAACACAACAAATTCAAACCCCTATCAGGTATAAATATTATGCTTTAATGTCTCAAGTAATGACTATTTTTGAGCCCTTAAATTATGAACAAGCTAAAAATCATAAAGAATGGATGGAAGCTATGAAAGAAGAATATGACTTTATAATGAAAAATGAAACTTGGGAATTAACATAATTACCTGAAAATAAAGTCTCTATAGGATCAAAATGGTTGTACAAGACAAAATTTAATGCAGATGGTAGCATAGATAAGTATAAGACAAGATTGGTTGCAAAAGGTTATTCACAAAAAGAAGGTATAGACTATGAAGATACATTTGCCCCGGTTGCAAAAATGAATACAATCAGAATAATGATATCATTGGCAACTAAATATGATTGGAAGCTACATCAATTAGATGTGAAGTCAACTTTTCTAAATGGTGACTTAAAAGAAGAGATTTATTTTATTCAACCAAAAGGATTTGTAAAGAAGGGACAAGAACATTTAGTATGCAAGTTAAAAAAGGCCTTATATGGATTAAAATAGGCACCCAGATCTTGGTATGAGAAAATCGATAAATTCTTCTTTCAACAAGGATTTAACAAAAGCAAAAATGATCCTAATTTGTATGTCAAGACAGATAGAAATGGGGATATAGTATTACTCTCTATATATGTTGATGATCTAATAATAACAGGGAGTGTTGATAAATTGATTAAAAATATAAAAATGAAATTATCACAAGAATTTGAGATGAAGGATCTTGGTTAGATGCACTATTGTATAGGTATTGAAGTATGGAGAGATGATGGAACCTTAATCACACAAAGAAAATATACAAATGAAGTACTAAAGAGATTTCATATGAATGGATGTAAAGCAGTGAGTACTCCATTGGAACAAAATATCAAATTGACAAGTGAAGATGAAACAAAAGAGGTGAATGGAACATTGTATCGACAATTAGTGGGAAGTCTGAATTATCTCACTACCACTAGACTAAACATTTCTTATGCAATAAGCATACTTAGTCAATTCATGGCTAAGCCTCATGAAAGCCATTGGATAGTTGCAAAAAGGGTCCTTCGATATTTAAAGGGAACTATCAATTTTGGTATTGAATATACTAATGTTTGTAATATTGAATTGACAGGTCATTCTGATTCTGACTAGGTCGGAAATCCAGATGACAGGAAATCCACCACTGGATACGTCTTCAATATAGGATCAAGAGCTGTATCATGGAGCAGTGAGAAACAAGCAACAATTTCCTTGTCATCAACAGAAGCAGAGTATAAAGCATTATGTAATGCCACCTGTGAAGCTATATGGCTCAGAAGAATACTTGAAGATGTTGGTGAAGGTCAACAAGAATCTACAGTGATCAGATGTGATAATCAAAGCACCATCAAACTGGGGAACAATCCTGTATGTCATGCAAGGTCAAAGCATATAGACACACAATATCATTTTGTAAGAGAAAAGGTCCAATCAAAATTTTTTCCCCTAATATATTGTAATACAAATGAGAATGTCACTGACATATTCACTAAGCCTCTTGGGAAGGCAAAATATGAGTTTTGTAGAAGTAAGTCATGCATTGTAGAAAATTCAGATTATGTTTTAAGCCTAGCTGAGACTTAGGCTAGCAGGCATGTGAATTCAGAGTATGTATGTGCCTTATGCATTGTGCTATAGTGTATTTTGTGTGTTTTTCATATGGTTGGAATTAAGGGGAGTGTTGAAAGCATTAATTCCAACCACCAAACCCATTAAATACTCAACCATCTCGAGAGTTCAAGAGATGACCTCGAGACTTCTGGAGACTTCAGGGAGCGTCTTGAAGAAGCCACCGACAACTAGAATCCAGAAACTTCTTAGCTAATCATTGCTTGGTAATGGAATGGGCAAGCTGTGTTTGTGTTCAATCCAGTGTGTGCGTTCTCTGATCATATCCTATTAAGCCTAGATGTCTAGTTGTTTTGTAGTGCTTAGCGATTTGTTCTCAGGTCTCCAAATGTGCATTTGAATAGAGGGGTGAACTGTCTTAAGGTAGATCTTGAGCTGGCAAAACTGAAAAAAGGGTACACCAACAAATGGCCTGATCGATGTTGAACTTGGCTGGAGTTTGGGCGAAGATGATATAAAAAATGGGAGTGCATTTTTGCTGCTTATGAGGTTAAGCCGATTCAAACCCCAAACCTCTCGTCGACTTCTTTCTTTGTAGAACAATTGCAGAAAAAATTGAAGAATTCTTAGTGCAGTTATCGTAAATGGTAGGACGTGTTGGATGATCTGTTCGCGGCTTCGTTGTTACAGTTTCCTTGAGACCCTTTAATTTCCTTCAGATTTATCCGATCACAATTTCAAAGATTCAGCCCATCAGACTCAATTGTGGATGCTTCTCAATGAAGAAGAAGCTAGAGATGGAAAATTATTGCTCGTCCAGAGAAGTTGACTATTAAAAGAAACAAAAATAAAATAAAATTATGAGGTTTTGTTATTTCATTCAGTTTCTGGTTCGAATTAGTGGCAAGGAGAAGCTCTGTTTCCTGCAATGACGGTCTTGAATATGGTTGAAATAGTAGACTAGAGAGTTCTCTTTGCCTCACCATGACCGAGAATGAGAGGAAGCACATGTACAAAATTAATTAATAAAATGAAATTCATTTCAAAAGCCAAATGATATGTATTTAATAATGATATGTGAGTGTTTAATAATTTATTATGATTTTCGTGCTACTTCCAAGTTGAAGAGTGGAGAAGCCCATTCAAAAATGATAAATATATATATATATATTGGAGATTAAAAAAATATTTTAAAAGAAAGGAGATTTAAAAATGTTTTAAGTAATGATATAGATTTGGCATATAGGAATTGATATAGCAATGAGTTGATGAAAATGGAATCAGTGGAAAAGATTTATTAGAGAGTGAAAGTAGTAAAAAAGATTTATAGAGTTTTTTAATTTTGTATGAGGGTTGGTAAATTTAAAAGAAATTGAATAATAAAGATATTTTCAAGAACATGAGATCACTAGTATGGTGAATACATTTCCTTGACTTGATGTTTCTTCCAGCTTTATGTGTGGTAATAAGCAGAGAGAGAAACAAAGAGAAATGTGAAATCCAAGAGGAGGAAGAGCCTTATCACAAAATTTCCAGGAGGAAAAACATGCAAGAAGTTGTTGAGCATCAAGGAAATGGCATTTGCATCAAATTGTTGTTGAGAGTAAATAGATTAGTTAGGGCATCATTCAATGCCTTTGAAGATTCAAGCTTTGCAATATAGGGGATTAGATGATCTCTAATAGAATCCACAATAAGACTCATAACAATGATGTCATCTTCCTTGAATTTCTCTTTTCCTACATTATTTGTTGGTTCTACAACCTTGCCCTTCACAATATCCAAGATTTTGTTCTTTGCAAGAATAGGATCAATCCTAGTTTTCCAAGCTGTAAAGTTTCAGGCCCCTTCTTGTTGAAATATGTAACTAGGTTCGATCTCCATAATGACAGATGTAATCATGATTTTATGTATTTAATGAAAAGAGCAAAAATAAATTTATTATTGTGAGTCTTGAGACATGGGTTTCATGCTCAAGATAATTTATTTGTATAGGTCAAAGCACCCATTGAGTGCTTCTAGGTTTGTTATAAAGTCATTAAGTCATTTTCATGTATGAATGATCCATTTGGGCATGTTACATATTGTAAAAATAATATATTTGGATCGAATTAGAGTCAAAAGACCCTCCAAGACCATGTCAAATGTGCAAGCATCAAATCGGCCTAAGGACACTTCAAGTCGGCCTAAAAGAATGTGACAAGAAGCCTATATATAGAGCCATCGACCTCATTTGAAGAGAATTCACTCAAGCACATTAAGTTTAATCAAGGGACAAAGAGAAGCCTCTCATTAAGGGAATTTTGAGGTATAAAATGGGTCTCCTAAGAAAAATGTACAACCAAAATAAAATTTATAAGAACCAATAGGATTCAAGATGATAATGTCAACCATGGGGGATGATTCACCATTTTTGGAGTAAAAAAGTAAAAATAATAAAAAATAATAAAATAATAAACTATTTTTTCAACTCGTATTTTCAACTTACCTCCCTACGCTTTTACTCAAATTTCAAGCAGAGTACTCTTTGGATGCAAAATTTAAATCCTCATCCAAGGAGTACCCATGTTGCATACTTTCAATGGACCTTTCTACACGAAAAATGAGAAATACATGAAATACATGATTGCAGTCACATTTTTCATGTATTTCTATTTTTTCGTGTAGCAGGATCCATTGAAAGTATGTAACATGGGTAACCCTTGGATGAGGAATCAAATTTCGCATCCAATGAGTGTTTCCTCTTGAAATTTGAGTAAACCGATAAGCAGATAAGTTGAAAAAACGAGTTGAAAAAGTAGTTTTTTTATTTTTTTCCCTCTAAAATTTGATGATGTAATCTAATATTATTTTATTATTTCCACTATTATTTTATATTTTCCTTAGGAGACCCATTTTAGACCTCAAAATTCCCCTAATGTATTCTAACGAAGGAAAGAGAAGGAAGAATCAAATTTTTTGGGCTTGTTTTGGATCAAAAACTCCCACACATGCGAAGGGTTAAAGCATCTCGTTGCATATTTTATCAAGATATTACAATTACCATAGGAGGACAGAATCACGAAGGAAAGAGAAGGAAGAATCAAATTGCCTGGGCTTGTTTTGGATCAAAAACTCCCACACATACGAAGGGTTAAAGCATCTCCTTGTTGCAGATTTGATCATGATATTACAATTACCATCGGAGGACAGAATCAAGTAAGAGAATGTAAATATTGCAAGCCAAATTGGTGAGGAAGCAACCTATATCCAAGAGAAGAAGGAAGGAAGAGATCTTGTCTATCATTTTAATTGACCTAGTTTCTACCGTTCGAATTGCAGTCACATATTGCATATATGAAATTGTAGTCAAGGTTGAAGTTACAATTGCGGGATTGAAGTTGCACATATCAAGGCAAGGTTGATTTGGTCTTGGAGGGTCTTTGGTCAAGGGTCTAGGTATTGGAATTCGTCAATTGAAGTCTCTATAAGAAGAAGAATTCATTCGGGTTTTTCTCTCAAGATTGGAGAGGTTTTGGCCCTAGATGATCGTCTAAATCTTGTGTCCTATTGTATAATTGTTATTTTGGTTTTCGTAGTTGGTTAATGATAGAAGAAAACTAATAATAATAAGAAAAAATAAGAAGCTAATCAAGTAAAGTAAAAATACATCACAATAAGTTATCATTGAAAGAGAAATCACTTGCACTTGTTGCCCTTAGATTTCTTAACACTTCTAACGTGTTCTCTTATTTCATACAAGAAGCCATGGAAGTAGATAAACAAGAAGGACTCAACAATAGTGATCTCAATGTAGGGTTTCTTCAAGAGTGATCTTAGAGTTCCTTTCTTCACCAAATTTTTGATACCGTGTTGATTTTTCAAGTGAAATAGATATAAGCACAATATTTCTAAAAATTTATAATTACTTCTAATGATGTTGATCTTCTTTTAATTTTTCCAATATATCATTAAGAAATTATACTTCAAAAATTCAACCATATAAAAGCAGTAGAACAATAGATATCACAATGCACAAAGAGAGCACAAGATTTACCCTGGGAAAACCCACTAAGGGGAAAAACCCAACAACCTTTTCAATAGAGAAATTCTTTTGTTCAACAAGAGACACACCTAGACCTCTAATCAACAATTAGGTCAAAATGGCCTTCAACAATTATTGGTCATACCTGGTCAAACCCTCTAATTCAATCCTTCCAGTCTGATCCAACAAGTTGGCCCTCTAGCTATGCCCTAGGCCAAATTTCAGCCTCCCAGAAATTGACATAATCCCATAATTTTGGCCCACTACAATTGCCCAAAAATTTCAGCCCCTGTAACTGCAGCTGCCCAGAAAAATATGTGAACTAGAGAGAGAGAGAGTCCTTCCACACGTGAGAGTTAGATAGAGAGAGAAAGCGATGCATTTTGCCCTTCTTGTCCCTCTTTTCCTTCGCTTGGATGCCCAAAAGATTCTTGATGAAAGAGAACGATTTGGTTCCTTGTGGAGGAGGTCGAATGTCTATATATAGTGTTATGCTGGATTGAAGGGTGTGTCCTTTTCCTAGGCCAACTTGACTTGGAGGGAGGTTGACTTAGGCTAAATTTGGAGCCAAAATTCAAATTCCAAAATTCAAATTTTATTTTAATTTTTTTTTTCCAAATGGACATGTGTCAAAAATATATTTTTCTTTTGACTCTAGCATGAAGAACATGCTTTACAATAATCTTTATAAATACATCAAGGGCCAAAATATACATTATGCAGACTGACCATAGTTAAAAAATTCAACATGATATAGTCTTCTAATTAATTTATTAATTTGTTCTAATTAATTTAATAATATTCTGTAATGGCTACTTGGTCATCTTATCTATTTAATGGACTCTTCAACACTCGCTCATACATCTATCAACTTTCTAGTCCCTGATGATGGGTGGAGTGTCCACCCGAAATGTTGGATGGACTAATCCTCCACATAGTTCTATTTCAGAAAAATATTATCAAAGTAGTCTTCCCTTGCCTTTGACATCAATGGCAACAATATTTATAACATAGAGGAATTAGTATAGTGTGAGAAGGTGGCATCCTTAGGGGCCTTAAGTTTTGTAGGAATCAACTTGTCTAAGCTATCAAATCTTTGATTAAATTCTTGAAGGGTTTCATAGTCTTTGTTTTTTATTTCATGGAATTGGGAAATAAAAAACCTCCATCTTTTCTAGATTCTCATTATTTGATGAAAATATCATGGAATTGATTCCATGTTTTGATACCCTTTTTAAGTAAATATCTAAAACATGACTCTACATTTTCTTTCAAAGAAGAGAAAAAAGATTCATAACAACATATTTCTCTCCAATATGTAGACCACCCACAATAATGTAAAATAAATCTATGTTCTTTAGCTGTGATAACCTTGTTTCGACAAAATTTAGGTAGTTATTCATTAGACTTATCAAGCATCTTGTTAGGTTAAGCTTGAATGATAAACATAACTAAAGGCTTGGTGGCATTGGTAAGCAATGGTTTAGTAGACTTTAGAACTACTTTTAGAGGATTGTTGAATAGAGACTTAACTACTGGGGACTTATGTTGATCTCTTTTATATACCTTAGGAGATTTAGAAAATCTCTTACTAGGTATGGGGTTAGTAGTCCCCAAGTTCGAATGGGATGGTGGAGTTTTCAAATGAACACACTAAAAGAGGCTTTGAGATATAGCCATGAAAGAGAGGTTGAAGCATTGACTTCAAATCTTGAGAAGGACTCAACTTCTCCCCAACAATGATGCCACTTGACATGTTTTCAAGAGTCATTAAAGCATAAACGTGGGCCATATTTAATGTTAAAGCCATGTAAGTATATGACATTAAGTGTCTTCTTCAAACTTCACAGTAGCTTAAGACCTTATACAAATTTTCAAATTTAGGTATGGAAGGATCATCAATTACCCCTAGTAGGTGCTCCTAGATGATATTGAAAGAAAATACCTAGGGGAAGGAGAAATGCGTAGGCAGACCCTTCAATTAATAGGTGTGATAAGTGATATGGTTTGGGGTAGACTTAATGAGAGGTGTCGTAGTATATGGGTTAAGACCAACATTCATGAGCGCCTTTGTAGAGGGAGCAACTTATACATGAGTTACCCTTTCCTTGGCCTTCGTTTTTCCACCCATGATTCGAAATTAAATAGGAACGAAACAACTTACAGATATAATCATCAATACAGAGATGCAACGGAAAAACACTTCATTTCAATAATAGAAAATATTGAACTATGCTTACAAACATAATGGCGGCTACATGCCTCTGAACTGTGTTACAATGAGGCTCAACGGATTATTTATTATTGGAAAGCATGAGAAAACCCTAAACAACCAAAACCCTAACCCCAAGAGATGTAACACCAAGAGTTTGTGGGCCTCGTTTGGGTTAGTTGGGCAGCCAACTTCCTGGGGTCGTAACTTGGTCATATTATCTCTGTTTGGTGCATACAATACCTTGTTGGAAAGGTCTCTCCGAGTATTATAGGTTTCAACATAAGCCCATGCATACAATATGAGCTTGCAGCGAACCCCAAAAAAACGTCGTTTAGGGGGTCAAAACTGCTCCAGAAGTTCAGGACCTTAAAAACTGCTAGAAATAGTAAATGTTGAAATGAACAAGGAAAAAGATGAAAATGACTAGGGGGTCTAGGTGGAATAGGTAGGTGGCCACCAATATCCACCTAGATAATTACTCCCCCCTTAGGAAACAATGGTCCCCATTGCATGCAGAGCCTCCATGAGGTGAGGAAATTTCTGTTGAACCTAGTCCCTGGTGAACCACTTGGCCTAGTGAAGGAGTTGGCTTTCTTTGACAACTCGATATAGTTGTATACTCAGTTGGCGAGTGTTCTTGATCTGTGTGTCCATGATTTGATCAGTTTTGGCCTGTTTGAGGTAGTCCAGGTTGAGATTTGTTGGTGTGAGTTGTTCTACAATGTCAGATGTGTCCAACAATGGTGGAAAGTATGGTCGAAGGCAGTCTACATTGAACAATCGGTGCAGACCAAGGAACGATGGGATGCTAAGCTTGAAGGAATTTTCACTGACGACCTTAGTGATGGTGTATGGCCCATATCGGAGCAGGTGAAGCTTGCGGTGGGGTCCAACAAGGCACTCCTTCTGCAAATGTAGCCAAACTTTGTCGCCCACCTGGAACTTGTGAGGCACTCGATGTTGATCATGTCGCCACTTGTACTTAGCATTGGCTTTGTCCAATATATCATGGACTTGTTAGTGGATGTGTTGAATGCGCTCAATGAAGCTATTAACCCTTTCAACTTCGGACTGAACATGAGTCAAATCTACTTGAGTGGCTACAAATGGTATGGCCACATCAATGGGGCATAATGGATGAAATCCCAACCCTAACTAAAAGGGGTTATGGCCTGTTAAGCTCTGGAGACCTCTATTGTAGCTGTGTTGGACATAGGGGAGACTTTCATCCCACGTGCGTGGATGCTTCAAGTTGTACATGCGCAAAATGTGTACGATCATCATGTTGACAACCTTTGTTTGGCCATCAATTTGGGGATGGAAAGTCGCAGACTTATTAAGTTTTGTATCCAACATCGACAAGAGACTTGACCAAAATGCACTCAGGAATCTACTATATCGATCTAAGACAATGGACTGTGGGATCCCAAAGAGTACCCACAATTGCTCAAAGAATATCTCAGCAGTGGCCTCTGCCGTGATACTCTTCCTACAGGCTGCCATGATGACCATCTTAGAGAATCTATCGATGACCACGAAAACGCAAACGTTGTCGTGCATAGTAGAAGGAAGGCCTGAAATTTAATCCATGGAGACAAATTCCCAAGGTTGACTAGGAGTAGGTAGAGGAGTATACAAACCTTGCTTCTTGATGGTTGGTTTGGCAATGGCGCAGGTGGTGCAGGATCTAATGTACTTCCCAACATCTTAACAAAGTTTCGGCCAATAAAAATACTTCTGCAATACCACCATTGTTTTCTCTACTCCAAAATGTCTAATGACCCGACTGTACTGTGCATCCCAAATCATCTTGGCACAGTCACTTGAAGGAACACATATGTGTTCCAGGTGGCATAACAGTGCATCTTGAAGGTGAAAATTTTGAACTTGCTTCCCTTCTAGGAGTGTCTGCTAAATGCTGTCGAATTTTGGATCACTCTTGTAAAGATGCGGTCACCCCGATGTCTCATGCCCACGAGAGTCGAGCATAGCTATCAGCGCCATGACCGGTGGTTGACTGAGGCAATCATCGACATTATTGGTGCTTCCCTTCTTATACTTAATGTGCAAATGGAACTATTGCAGATAGGTGGACCATTTCTATTGGCGATCATTTTACAACTTCCCTTGTGTCTGTATGAATTGTAGAGGTCGGTGATCTGTATGAATGACCGTTTCCTTCCCCAGAATGTAATGCTTCCATTGAAGGTAGGCCTGCACAATGGAATACATTTCTTTGTCGTAAGTGGGGTACTTTCGGAATGTGTTTGAAAGTGTCTCACTATGGTAAGCCACTGGATGCCCATGCTGAGTAAGAACCACACCAATAGTCGGAGGCATCTGTCTTAATCTCAAATAGTTGTTGCAAATATGGTAATGTGGGCACTGGTGCAAAATAGAGGCGATTCTTCAACTCAGAGAATGCTTATTTTTTGGTTTTCGACCAAAAAAAATTTGCTTTCACCCCATCCTTAGTGACTTGACTTAAAGGCCAAGTGATATGAGAGAACCCCAACAAAAACCTACGGTAGAAATTTGCAAGACCCAAAAAGTTGCGGAGCTCTATTAGAGTTGTTGGGGCTGGCCAATCCCGAATGACTTGTATCTTGGAGGGGTCCACATGTACACCCTGCTCATTAATGATGTACCCTAGATCTTCAACCTGGATCAGGCCAAAGGTGCATTTCTCCAAGTTACCGCACAACTTGTATTGTCGTAGGGTTTGAAGGACTTGTCGAATATGGTGGAGGTGCTCTCCCAACTCTAGCTGAAGATCAAGATGTCATCTAAATACACCACCACGAATGCATTGGTGAAGGGTCGTAAGATGTCGTCCATCATTCTCATGAAAGTTGTAAGAGCATTCATCAATCCGAATGACATGACAAACCATTCGAAAAGGCCCTCCTTGGATTTGAAGGTAGTCTTCCACACATAGGAGGGTTTGATAGGAACCTGGTCATAACCTTACTTCAAGTCAATCTTGCTGAAATATTTGGCCCGCTTGAGCTAGTCTAGAAGGTCATCAAACCTCAGGATTGGGTACCTATTCCGGACAGTGATCTTGTTCAGTGCCCGATAGTCAATACAAATCCTCCAGGTCTTATCCTTCTTCTGTACCAATACAATCAGGCTCCCATAAGGTGATGAGCTTAGCCTGATGTGCCCTTTCTGCAATAGTTCAAGAATTTGCCTCTTGATCTCGTTGTTCTCTAGAACAGAGCGTCGATAGATCAGTCCATTGGGCAGCGGCGTGCCTGGGGTTTGATCGATGGAGTGCTTGACCTGACAGTGCAGAGGTACCTCTGTGGGTGAGGCGAAAATATCCATGTACCCCTCCATGACCTTGTCCATCTACTGCTTCTTTGCAGAGGAGCCCTGCCTGGAAGCCGTGGCCACAACCTTCTTCTTGCCTTGGGGGCGAATCATAAGGAAAACAAATTTATTGGTCTGGGAAATGATCTTACTGAATTTCTTTGTAGTGATCAAAGAGATGGTGGTAGGCGGGGCTACCTCCGGTATCCTGTACAACTTATTAGCCAAATTAATAATCACTGAGCGAGGTCTAGACTCATATACAACATGTGGCTTCCACAAGTATGGTTGTCCTAACAATACATCACAAACTTCAAGAGGAGAAAACATCACACAATGGCTCATTCGTGAAGGAATTGATGCTGTAGGGAAGGCGTCATTGCTGGTTGTCGTGAAGATCTTTTCCTTAGTGAAACCACCCAATGGTGTACGACTACGGATGTGTTGTAGTCTTTAGGCTTAGTCGCTTCACGACTTATGCTGAAATGAGGTTCTTTTGGCTCCCGCTGTCAACAATGAACTGCAGTGGAGAATCCTTCACCCACATCTGTGAGTAGAAGAGGTGTTCCCCCTCCTCTGGATCTTCAAACTCAATCTTCTGGATCTTAGTGGTGGCCATGGTGGCCCTAGGCTCCGCACCAATGCTCTGCTTCCCTTTGTTAGTTCCCTTATCAGGGTCTGATTCAGAGTCAAAACTTGCGTCTGATTCGGAAGCCTTCAACTCGGCCACTAGTGACTGCTTGGCCCGAAACTCACTTGTATTGTAAGTGGAGCTCTTATGGAACTCACACCATTTTCCTGTGTCCTTCTTTGTCTTCGTGGTGTTGTTCTTTGCTTGCAGCTTCGACGAGCTGTCCTGGATAACTCCGCCTTGGCTTGGTCCTTTGTTCTATGGTTTGGGGTGCCTTTTCCTTGCTTTGGATTCACATATCCAAAGTATTGCTTCTTATTTTTAAACTTTTGCTCAATCTTGACAGTGTACTGATACGCCATGTCAAGCGAGGAAATGTCCAGAAAATCCATCTCGTCCTAGATGTACTTATGTAGAAAACCATGGTACTTGAGCACCAAATGCCACTTAGTATCCTTAATACCTAGCTTCATGCAAAGGGTATGGAAAATATTTGTGAACTCTGGCACATCTTGGTCCCTTCCCTGTCGTAGCATGGTCCACTTTATGTATTTATCTTCATAGCTCCCAACAGGGTAATATTGTTCCTTAATGGCTTCTTGGAAAGAATCCCAAGTGGGTACGACTGAAAAAAATGAGGGTTCACTCTTGTCCTTTTGTTCACAGTAGGTTTCCCACCAATCCTTGACATGTGGGGCAGCTTTGAGAAGTACAAAAGTAATCTTTTCCCGGCTGGAAAAGTCATGAACTAAAAAATATCCTTCCAACATATTTAACTGTTTATCTATGACATCTACATCTATCAGGCCTTCGAATATGGGAATATAGAAGTTAACTTGTACCATAAAAGGAGTGGTGCCTCCAGAGTGGCTGTTGGACAAAGATGCATCACCTGTGGGTAGCCGTTGAAGGGTTTGAGAAAATTTATCGATCATCGTGTCCCTCAGTCACTCGAGGGCTTCCTCAAGCAACATTTTGAAAGGATCTCCTGTCCCCTCGTCTTTATTTTCTTCTGCCATGGGAGGTCATCAGGTTTTATGAGGCTGAATATGCAATGGTTCAACCAGATCGAGCCCTAACCCCTTATACCCTGACCTTGTTGGGGACATGCAAAGAAAAACAGAAAAAGAGCAGACCGCTCTGATACCACTAATCTGAACTTAAGCATGAATGCAACAACTTACATATATAATCATAAATACATAGATGCAGTAGAAAAACACTTCATTTCATTAATAGAATATATTGAACTATGCTTACAAACAAAATGGAAATAAGATAGCTCGACCGATGGTAGCTTATCTCTGAGAAGAGATGTGGTGGCTACATGCCTCTGAATTGTGTTAGAATGAGGCTCAAGGGCCTATTTATTATTGGAAAACATGAGAAAACCGTAAACAACCAAAACACTAACCCCAAGAGATGTAACACCGAGAGTTTGTAGGCCCCATTGGGGTTAGTTGGGCAGCCAACTTCCTGAGGTCGTAACTTGGTCATATTATCTCTGTTTGGCACGTATGATACCTTGTCGAAAAGGTCTCTCCGAGTACTATATGTTTCGCCGCAAAAAAAAAAAACATCATTTAGGGGGTCAAATTGCTCCGAAAGTTCAGGACCAAAAAAAATGCTAAAAGTAGTAAATGTTTAAATGAACAAGGAAACAAATGAAACTGACTAGGGGGTCTAGGTGGAATAGGCGGGTGTTACACAGTAATTTGTCACTGGCCTCATATCCCTGATCTCGGATAGAGTCAGTCTCTAAGTGACATCTCTGTTGTGTCATACATCAGATAAATATGTCCATATCTTCCCACTCATTCAAGAAGATTAAACTAGTGCTCTCTAATCCTGAAAATTGACCCTTTTACCTATGTTTCTGCATCGTCGCAAGTAAGCATCATTCTACCAACGATAATTCTCTGTGATTAACTATAAGGTCGCGACGTCGTCGCAGGGGTACATCTATTTCCTACGACGGTCAAATTTTAGGGCTCGATGCAAGTCCTCAAGATATTTATTGCGACGATGGCTCTGTGTACACTGCTTCCTTGCGACGTCATCGCTGAGCCCTAGTGTATGACTTGCGATGATCCAGATATGGCGAATTAGTTCAAATAGAATGCTTCTGGGTGATTCTAGAGCTAGTTGTTGGGTCAAGGGAGTTCGCCTTTCCCCCTCTGGGATGGTAGTTCCACCTTTTAAGAAACCTCCCTTGAGGATAAGCTCCCTCTCCCTCGTTTTATGAAGGCTCCTCCTCTTATAAAAACACTCCTATTGCTATGATCAACTAGTTCTTAGTTTTGGATTTGAGCAAATTAGCTAGCTTTGGTGTGAGTTTGCAGTGTGAATTGCTGATAGTTTAGCAATTGGTTGTGGATTGCCTTAGCTTTGTACTAGAGCTTGTGAGTGAGAGAGAGAGTTATCATCCATTTGGGAGATCCTTTTGAGAGTGAATGCTTGAAGAAACATACCAACTGGACCCTTCGAGAAAGCTTGCGACGTCAGGGATTGGTTGTAAGCTTTTCTTTTATTCATCTTAATACAATCAATGATGATTTCCTATGTCTTATGTAAAATATACTTGATAGCTTATGGTTCCTTGACTCTATAAGTAAATAGATCATTTTTGTTTTCCGTTACGTGTTTTGTTGTTCTCTTGTATTGTTTCAGGTAAATTACTCATTGAGGAGAAGGAAACGATAGCTGAAGCGGCACAACGAAAGCTCCATCGAACACTGGTTTGAGGTAGGCTCTTTCAACAATGACTGTTTAAGGAAATTAGTTGTTGTTTTGTCTTGCTGTGACTAGACCCACTCTAGGGCTAGAGGGGTTGCCTCTGTCCGAAGAGGGAACATTTCCTACATCACAAGTTGGCGACTCCACTAGGGATTCCTTTGTATGTTTTCTCTTGATTTGTTTTGATATAGTGTCTCTTGATTTTGGGGCTGAGCCATTAGTATTCTGGGACCTAGATCAATCTGGGAGTCCCTCTTACTGTCTAGAAGATTAGTCTGGTGTCCTTCAGGTGTTTTTACTTTGTTTTTTCTCTTAATTGAGATAGTCACTGTTTATAGTTTAACAGCTGCGACGACGTCGTACCTGTCCTCTTTAGTAAATGTGCACGTCGCAGATAACCCATCGTACAGTTGCAACGATTCCTGAAATTGGACCATCGCAGAAGACATGTGTACACCTGCGATGACGTTGCCCAGTTGCTTGCTTCCTGCTTGCGACGATTTAATTTTCATCTCAGGTTGCTAGTTATAGCCCTGCGACGATTCATGTACAAGTTGTTTTTACAACTTTACTTCCTGAATTAGCCAGTGCTATTTGTCCCCTGCTGTCTCTTATCTCTCATTAACTTGTTTTGACTGCTTTAGGTTAAAACACTGTCTCTTTGGTTTCATTGAGTGAATCTTGTGTTTTCAGACCGTGTGACCACACTCTTTTCAAGGTTTCATCAAGAAGTCACTTGCTTGGGTTACTCGTCCCTCCAAGATTCATCCACAACCGTTTGATTGATTTGCTTGAGGCTATTTTACTGCTTGTTTTCTTGCTGATTGGTCTTTAGTGTTTGGTTATTGAACCAGTTCTTCATATTGATTTGATTTCCATGCTATCAAAAATAGATCACATTTGTTTGGATCAGTCAGGTTTACACTTGCTTGTTTGTCATTAAAATTTCAAAAATAAAAAATATTGCGTTCATACAAAATACGAAAGTGAAAGTACGTTTGCATTACTGAATTGTGATGACTGAAAAATTAGGGAGAAAAGTTTAAATCTTTCATTAGTAGTTGTGAGATAAGTGTATTGATGCATTGTGTTTCTTAGTGTTTGCATTTGCTTGTCTTGGTTTGCATTCGCTTGGAAATGAACTCTTTACCCTCCTTTAGGTAGTTGTTCATCGAAACAAATGGCACTTTACTCATTCTAGCTGCATCCTAGGAATTGTTGAAATACATTCGATAGGGCCTGAAAACCAAAACTTAATCCAAGATTAACTCTTAAAATCAATTGAATGAACCTAACAACGCATTGGAACTTAACGCACATTATCTAGAGGTCTAGGCTAGAGACGTGCTCTGGCGTCATTAAACCTAGTCACTATTGTTTTCGCTTAAGGTTGGGTGATTCCTCCTTCTGTGATTCAATAGCTGCTAGTACGGACTTGTGCTCCCCGTACCATCGAGTATATATCGGGAGACCCCACTAGGTTATCATCCTACATCCATAGGAAGCTGAGTCTGCCGCCTTACAAACCGTAATGCACCGAACACAACATTCGGGAAGATTGACTGTCGTACGGAAAGTCCTTGGTCATTTCTCTTTCATTTGATCACCAAGGTGTATATGCAGTTTTACGGTTTGTCTGGTAAACCTCTTGTCTAGTACTCCAAAGTAGTCACTTTTATTCCTTTTCGACTCCTTAAAAGAAAAGGATCATCTGAGCACTTGTCCTTTCAGGCTCATTAAATATTTGAAGGCGACTAGAGTCATCTTTTGTCCTTTTTCTCGACTCTTTAAATATGAAAAGGTCAAGTTTTGTTCCTATGTCATAAAATTTATTCGACCACACTCACATTTTCCTTGTTAATCTTGATTGTGTTTTAGTTCACATCGATTTGTGACCCTGCTCGATTATCTCTTTTCCGGGATCTTGAGTTAAGTCATCCTAGTGGAATCACTGATCCTGTCCCCTGTACCAAGTGACCACGAATCTGCATCTCCTGTCGCTTCTGAGGTATCGGCTGTTAGTGATACCCTTCCTATCATCCCGAGTGTTCAACCTCTTGACTCTCACCCTCCAGGAGGAGAACCTTACACTATTAATTGGAATCCTCTTTGGGAACCTTTGGAAGAGGACTTTCCTTTTAACCCCCTGGTGCTTTGGTTGCAATGTCTTCTTCCGACATGGATGAGACAAGCCCCGTTCCTCTTTCCATGGAGCGTTTCCCCTTTCACATTACCTCTCTTGGCGTCACATTACCCTACGTTATTGCGCCTTGTCCGACATCATGATTTCTATGTCTCTTAGTTCGAGTTCTATGTGGTCTCGTACTATAGCCCCGACCTCGGAGCCTTTCATACCTCATATTCACAATGTCTCAGTCACCTCTGTTCCATCAATGCCTACTATCTATGTGGCCTCTACAGCTCCTGCGGTTAGTGCTGTCGCTTCATCTTCAGTGGTTACCACTGTTATTGGGCCTTCAGTTGATCCCACTAGTGGTGGTCCGTCAGCCTCGGCATCTGGAGTCGTAAATCCCACCGGTAGTATTCCACTCTCTTCCAGTTCCATTCCATAGGGTGGACATATGAGCAATACATGTTTTCTCTTCAGAATCTGGATCCGCATAATCCATTGCATTATTATGATCCTCAAGGGACTCATATTTATCATACTGGGTCCCTCCCTCCTCAGCCTACAGTTGAGGTTTCCGTTCCGTTATCCGTTGCCTGGGCTCGTACTACTTACCATGGTGGCCAAGGGTAGCCTTTCGCTTTCCAAGGACAGCTGTACCAAGGACAGCCATATCAAGGGCAGCCATATCAAGGGCAACCATATCAAGGGCAGCCGTATCAAGGTCAACTGTATCAAGGGCAACCTACAAGGACAACCCTTACAGGGACAACCTTCGACCTTTATAGGTTCCTCTTTTACCTACATAGGGAAACCTTTTGGTCAACCCGGTCAGCCTCAATTCCAGCCAGGCCAACCCGTTGCTCAGCAAGGTCAACCCTCTGGACATGTAGGCCAACCTCAGGTTCAGCAAGGTCAACCTACTGTTCAGCCAGCTCAACCCTCTGGTCAAACGGGCCAGCCTTAGCTTCAGCAAGGTCAACCTATTACCCAAAAAGCTCAACCTTCTAGTCAAATAGGTCAACCTCAGTATCAACAAGGCCATCCTTCTAGCCAGTTGGTCAACCTCAATTTCAACAAGGACATCCATCCGGTCAAATCAATCCATCTCCTAGTCAACCGGGCGCTCAAGCACCCGTTGTTTCTCAAGCCCCACCCGGTTTTCAAACTCAGGCTAGACTCCAGACCCAACCTAGTCTCCAAACTCAAGTTGGTTTTCAAGCCCAACCTATCTATCAAAGGCAGCCTGGGCCTTAGGCATAGTTTGGAGCTCAGCCGCAATATGGTCTCCAAGCACTGCAATAACCCCAAGGGCAACCTTAAGCTTCTCCATATCAGAATTATCAGCAACCGTAGGTCAATCCTTATCAAAATTTTCAGCAGCCCTATGCTGCTCCTGTCAGTCAAGCTGGTAACCAATGGGTTGTTGGTGGTCAAAACCTGGGTCAACCGTCCGATTATACTTATAATCCCTATGGACAGAACCCTTACGGGAAAAATCCTTCCGGTCAAACCCAATGGGGGCAGCAAGGGATTGGATGGAACCCCAATGCTAGCTCTTATCAGAAGCCTATGATGTCCTTTAATCCTTAATTACCTCTCCTATCAACCTTGGAACTGTCGGATGTGTCCAAGCTGACGAATGATCCAATCCTTCATAATCCGTATTGGCCGCCAGTTCCGACCAAAATTCCTGGTGATTGTCCTAAATTTGACGGTAAATCTGGAGAAGACCCTCAAGTGCATGTCATGACTTATCACCTTTGGTACTCATCTAAATCATGGCTTGACGATTCTATTCGCCTCCATCTCTTCCAATGGAATCTCACTGGTTCAGCTACAAAATGGTATATTGAGCTTGCTCGTGGAACTTTCCAGGATTTCAATTCGCTTACAATGGCGTTTCTTACTCACTTTCAGTTACCGATTTGTTATGAAACAGGGACACACCTCCTTACATCTTTAAAACAGGACACGGCGATGCACATCTCCAATCATATTCATGAATGGACAAGGCGGCGAAGTTTAATTAAGTTCTGGATCCCTGATTAGCTTCTGACTGACTGGTTCACAACCTCGTTTGTCGGTCCGATAGCCCGCGATATTGCCATGGGGGCATGTGTTACTAAAGAGCAAGCTATCATGCGTGCTCAGTATCTCGACTTGGTTTATTCCCAATGAGATACACTGTATGATTATTTTCCTGATGCTCTGTGACCCGAAAATTCTAAGGCTCTGTCAACACCATCTATCGACAGTGTCATTGGTTCCGTTACTTCATCCTCTCAAAAGTCTTCCGCGACCCCTGCGAAGCAAAAATATACTGCTCCAAATGAAAATGCTTCTCAGGCCCCGTCTAATCTTGGTAAAACTTCCAAAGTCAATGCTGTCTAGTCCACCGCGGTAGACAAAGCTTCGAAAGGTAAGAAAAAGGGTAAAGGCAAAAATAAAGCCGATCCACCAAAGCAGGACCCTCCTAAGCCTCCGGCTGATGAAGGTACCAAACGCAAACCCAAGTACCCTTGTCTCATCTGTGACGAGGATCACTATACTAAAGACTGTCCCAGATGGTCTGAGGTTAGTCATTTGCTTAAAGGCACCCCTAGAACTCCTGTTGTGCTTAAGGATCCTTTTCCCTCTCAACAAACCCAAATGGTGGTCAATCAACCTCAATCCTCTTCCACTTTCAGCTCTCAAGTTTTCATGGCTGGGACTATTCCCATTCATATCAGTATTCGATCAAAAGAATACCCTCCACTTGCCAAAAAGGAACCTAAAGTCACTTCAAGTGTTCCTTCGTCCAGTACTGGCCCTCTACATATTGAGCGACCTAGTACTGAGTCAGTCATTCGACCTCCTGCCAAGGGAGTTCTCTAGAAATCTTCTTACAACCCTAATGCTCGTGCCGCGCAGCACTATAGCATTGTTGAGGACTTAGCCCAAGCCCCTTCGGCTATGTCCACTTTGGAAGTCCTCCAGAGTTGTCCCTCCCAAAGGAAGTCTTTTCTATCAGCCATTAGTGGTATTGAACGGAGTGATTCGGATTTGATCACTTTCGATATTAACAATCATGTACCGCAATTGCCTCATCAGATTGCTTTCCTCATTCAAGTCATCATTAACTCGAAGAATATTCATCGCACTGTTATTGATGAGGGCGCCTCCACTTGCATCATGTCTGTTGCTTATTGGAAGGCCACTGGTTCCCTGACATTGAGTCAATCTCCTAATACCTTGGAAGCCTTCAATGGAAGAGATTCTCGTCCCATCGGTATCATCCCGCGTTTGCCCATCACTCTAGAAGGGAACCCTTATGGGTGTCTTTTTGCTCTTGCCTCCCCAACGTTGCCCCCATTAACATGATTTCTATCCGTTCTGATCCTTGGGTTGTCCCTCCCATTGATCAGATAGACTCCTGGGGTGACGTCATACCGTTGAGTCATGCCGAGCTCAACTATGAAGAAATTGTTTCTGCATCGACTTCAGCCTCCAATCCTGCTCCGTCGAGCAGGTCTCTCGATATGTATGTAGAATCCCCTTGGCTCAGAGATAGTGTTTCTTCGGATCCGTTAAAGGAAATATTTCCTTCTGGTGAAGCGATTTTAGAGACTATGTATTTCGAGTAACCTCCTTGGTTTCATCATCACCATCGCTCCTCGTTTCTCCCATGTCATGGGGCTATGACTGCCTATCTAGAGAAGTTTGCTTCTTGTGTCCCTTCACAGCCACTTCAAACGCCTATTCAAGTTCATGAAGTTTTCTCTGAAGGCAATATGGGAAACATTACGCAAACGATGCCCATCGACATCTCTGTTAAACCAGGGATTGTTGAGAATATCCACATTGGAGTTAGCTGTACTCCAGAGGAGATTTAGCTTTATACCGATCTTTTTAGAGAATTTCGTGACATTTTCGCTTGGTCATATGAAGAAATGTCCGGTATTGACCCTAGTAACGTGGTACACGAGATCCCTACATATCCTGATGCCAAGCCTGTTCGAAAACATTTACGCCCCGTGCACCAGAGAAAAGCCGCGACTATTAAGGAAGAAGTTGAAAAACTTCTCAAGGCAGGGTTTATTTACCCTATCTGGGTGACTCTCTAATATTGTCCATGTGACCAAAAATCAGGGCACTATTAGGGTTTGTGTTGATTACCGTGACATCAATTGTGCATGTCCAAAGGATAATTATCCTAAGCCCTTTATCGACCAGCTCATCGATGATTGTGCTAGGAGTGAATTCTACTCGTTTATGGACGGCTTTTCGAGTTATAACTAGACTAATATTTCGCCCGTTGATCAACACAAAACTGCCTTCATCTGCCCATCGGGTACCTTCGCTTACAAGAAGCTCCCTTTTGGCCTTAAAAATGCCGGTGCTACATTCCAGGGAGCAATGTCCTACGCATTTAATGATATTCGTCACATTGTTCAACGATATATGGATGACCTCTCGGCTCATTCAGCTAAACGATCTGACCATCCCAACCATCTCCGCAATATTTTTCTTCGCTGTCGACATTACCGTATTCGTCTTAATCCGCATAAGTGTGTCTTCTGCGTCGAATTTGGCATAATTCTAGGGTTTGTCGTCTCTAAAGAGGGGATTCGTTTAGATCCCCTGAAAGTTGAAGCTATACTAAATCTCCCTCCTCCTGCCTCTACACAGCAATTGCAGAGTTTGCAGGGAAAAGTTAATTTCTTACGTCGCTTTATTCCTAACTACGCCAAGATTGCTAAAGACTATACGTGGTTCCTCAAGCATGACACTCCCTTTGTTTCGGATGCTATTGCCCAAGAGTCCTTCGAGCAACTCAAGGCACTCCTTGTTTCTACTCCCTTATTGCGTCCACCTGATTATCATTGTGACTACACTCTTTATCTCGCTACTGCCGACAACACTATTGGCATGGTTCTGGTTAAAGACGACGACGATGGTTCCGAGCACGTTATTTATTATCTTAGCCACAACCTCCTTGACACTGAAATTCAATATGATTATGTTGATAAGCTCACCTTGGCAGCTGTTCACATTGTCCAAAGCTTCTGTCATTATATTTTATTGCGCACAATGACAGTGATTTCTGATTGCAACCCGATGACATACATCTTGTCACATCAATTGCTGGGGGGCAAATACTCGAAATGGATTGTTATCCTTTAGGAGTTCGATTTGGAGTTTACTACTGCCAAGTCCAAGAATTCCCTTGTCTTCGCTGAATTGATTTGCTCGTTACCATTCGCTATCGCTCCCTCTCGGTTAGAGGATTTCATTCTGGACGACACCCTTTTCTTGTTCAGTACCCTCAATCCCTGGTATGGTGACATTATCATATACCTCCAGACGTCTTCCTTCCATCCTGATTTGTCTAAGGATGCTCGACAACGTATTCGTCATCATTCTCAGCCTTATCGAATTGTTGGGGACACCTTGTACCGTCTCGGTGTTGATTCAGTTCTCAGCTGTTGTTTGACGTTTGAGGAAGCTGAACGAGTCTTAAATGACTGCCACTCTGGTGCCTGTGGTGGTCACATGTCTGGTTATGCTACTGCCCAAAATATCCTCTGCGCTGGTTATTTTTGGCCATCGATTTTCAAGGATTGCATTCTCGCTGTCCATTCCTGTCACGCGTGCCAAATTTACCAACGGAAGATGCATGCGCCCCCATCCCCATTGCATCCTGTCATTACCGTTGGCCATTTTGCTAAATGGGGCATTGATTTTATGACCTGTAACCCTCACTCAGCCAGGGGCATGGGTATATTATCGTTGTCGTCGATTATTTTACAAAATGGGCTAAAGCGATGCCTACATTGTCCAATGACGGTAAGATAGCTGCCCAGTTCTTATTCAATCATGTGATTACTCGATTCGGAGTCCCTCAGGCTATTGTCACTGATCATGGTTCTCATTTCCGTGGTCATATGATGACTGAGTTAACGACCCAGTTAGGCTTGTGTCACGATAGCTCGACGCCTTATTACCCTCAGGCCAATGGCCAAGTCGAAGCCATCAACAAGGTGTTGGTTACGATGCTTCAACGTACCATTGGAATGCACAAGTCTAATTGGCATTTGATGTTGTTTTCTGCCTTATGGGCCTACCGTACCTCAGTGAAGGATGCCACTGGATTCACACCATTTCAACTCGTTTATGGTCTGGAGGCTACCCTTCCGATTGAATGCGAGATACCTTCTCTCAAGATAGCTGTCGAATTGCTCCCGAATACTACTCCTGTAGAAGAACACCTTCTTTACCTAGAGTGGCTAGACGAGACCCGTCGACTCACCTCTTTAGTCATCGAAGCACAAAAGAAGAGAGTGAAAACTCACTTCAATCAAACTGTTACTCCTCGTTCTTTTGTTGAGGGAGATTTAGTCCTAATGTACGATCAAGCGAATGATACACTGGGGGCAGGCAAATTCGAATCGATGTGACATGGGCCTTATATTGTGAAATGCATTTTGCAGAAAGGGGCCTATGAGCTAATTGACTATGAAGGAAATCCTCTCGATAAGCCCCAAAATGGGCTTTATCTGAAAAAATATTATGCATGAATTTTCGTGCATCTGCTGTGTACATATGTGTTTTTTAGTGTGTGCATGTGTGGCTTGGTGTGTAGGCGTTATCGCTGCTTATTGTGTCTTTTTACTTCTTATGCAGATGTCTGGTGCACCTTATATCGGTTTTGCTGATGGTGCCTGTCATAGTACACGGAATCTGTCCTCTGCGGCATGGGTGATCTACGATCCTCACAGTGAGTTAGTAGACCTTCAAGGTGTTTGTCTGGGGTGTACCACGAACAATGTCACTGAATATAGCGTTGTCATTGAATTATTGACCGAGGCCATTAACCTCGATATTCGTGCATTGATTGTGAATCTGGACTCTCAACTTGTTGTTCTTCAACTTAATGGGCGTTATTCCGTCAAAAACCCTCAAATTTTAAGATTGTATTTGCGTGTTTGCTTATTGGAAAGAAATTTTGATTTTATCACATATCAACACATTCCTAGGAGGCTAAACACGTTAACTGATGCATTGGCAAATCATGTATTAGACAAACATTTACGCAATTTATAATCAAACAAACATTGTATGCAAGTACTTAGACGTAATAATAAAACATAGATAGTTATATATATCATGTGGCGCATCGAGGCGCTCAAAAAAAATAATGTGTATGTAAAAAAATAATATACATGTTTAGATACATCCAAGATATATGTCTCTGAAAACAGCAGAAAATGAAACCTGGGTGACTACTGTGGTGGGTTTTGCTCTCTGTAGTAGACCACTACCCGTACTACTCGTCTGAGTAGTCCATGGACCCTGGGCGACACACCCGCGGTGTGGTGCTGATACTGTTGCGGGATCTCCTCGAACCCTCTATAATCTGGGATCCCCTCAGTCAAGCCCTCTAGGTTCTGGGCTATCTCCTCCTCTGCATCACCGCCTGGGGCTGGCAAGGCAAGCTCTCTGTTTTCCTCCCTCCGCGCCGTAGGAGCGAGACCCATCGGTCTCTCAGGTCCAAAGTCTGCAAAAAAATGAACATAATTGTTGAGACATATACATTTAAAATCCAAAAACAACATAAAATAAAAATTGAAATATAAAAAATATAGTGGTTAACCAAGCATGTTACCTCTCTCATCCCACTGCTCTCTAGGCAGGAGAAGCATGTTTGGATCTCCTCTAAAGTCAGTACCTGCATAGGGCTAGTCCTTGATGAATACCTGCTGCCGATGCAACCACTCCATGTAAATAGGGTCCCATGATACTTGTTGGCTGCCTTCGCCTTGTGGCATCACCAGGGCCCACCTAGTGATCCTGATCTGTCGCAGTCCTGGCAATGGAACCTCCATGTCCTGTAGCTAAAGTAATGGTACCTGCTCTAGCATGAGCGATACCAGGATAGACCCGTATCCAAACTGTTTGGTCTCCCCTCACTGGCACTTAGTCAACCGTCTCTTTATGTTTAGAGACACTGCCTTGGCCCGGTCATACATAGTCGGGTTAAGGCAATCTAAAGCCAACTTCAGTTGGGTTTTAGTCACCTCGTGTCATGAATAATAGGACACGCAGTGACAAGTCCTCCACTATTGGGATCTGTAACTTCCCACTGGTGGGTGACTTGCGTGCCATGCTCGTGCAATCAGCATATCAAGAGACTCTCTGAGGACCCGCATGCCACCCATGCGGGGTCTCTCTCCTCGACGAGATAAGCCTGTAAGGAAATATATTTTGGTCGCATTGAACTCGACCTCCTGACCCCGAATGATAAACTTACCCTCTGTCGGGTTCCACGAGTGAATCAAGAACTCTAGCAAATCTAGTTGTGCTTGCAACAGGGGCGTGAGGAAGAATTTCAATAACCCGTAGTTTCGAAGAACTTGTATGCATTGCAGGTCCATTGCACCTCTTTCATCATCAACATCGTGAGTGCGTTCTTGCCACACAAACACCATTTTTTCACCCTTCATATGCAAATGCTAATTGATTAGAATTGATTTGAGCCATTTTTATGGTCTAAAATGATGTAAAAAATGAAAATTTTATGTTTACTGCATCGTCGCAGCTGTTTCTAAAACAACTGTGACAACCCGCTTTCACAGTTCATTATTTTCTAGATCGTCGCAGGGGTACACGTGTTTCCTGCGACGATGCCGATTTTGGTGTGTGTAAAATCCTCAATCGTCGTAGGGGTACACTTGTTTCCTATGATGATGCCGATTTTGGTGTGTGTAAAATCCCCGATCGTCGCAAACCCGCGGGGGACTTCTGCGATGACCGGGGCACGGTTTTGGAACGAAAAAATCCTCCCAAATCCACCCAAAATCCATGAAATTAGACTTAAAAACAATCAAAATGCAGAGGCAAGACCGATATACTTACTTGGTGAAAGTATGGCGCGAAATGGTTGACCACAGATGAAGAAATCGACCTCCAAAGTTGCACAGGTACGTAGTGTTAGAAAAATTACCAAGGTTGAAAATAAAAAACAATGTAAAAAATGTTTTTACCACAAGTCTTATATAAACTTTTTTTGAAATTTTTAGGGTTTTAACTATAGGTGGTAGGTTTTTGGTTTTTCCTTATGGTTTTAGGGTTTTTGACCTAGTTTTTTTAACATCACAATGTGTATCTTTGTCGAATGGATCTTACGTTTGGTTTCTGTGTAGGAACAGGTATGACAAGTATAAGTTCCGGTCAAAGCATGCTTGGTCCATACCATGAAAATTTTCCCATGAGTCTCCTTTAAGCTCTTTTTTGACGCATAAAATATGAAAAGATTATCGAGTTTTTCCCTTTTTGCCTCGTTAAACAAAATAAAAATGGCAGTTTGCTTTCAGCTCTTTTCCGACCGTTTAAAAACGAAAAGATGGCCGGGCTTTTGTCGTTTCGAGCTCATTTTTGGTTATGGAACGTCATGTCTCCAATCGCTTTTCTACTTTTTCGGATTGGGAACACTAGTTACGAAAAGTACTCCTTGATCGAAATGGTCAAGCGGTTCTCTCGAGTATTGTTTTCTACCTTTTCGGGCTTGAGGGACACAAACTTACGAAAAGGGCCCCCCTGGAGTTTTCTTTTCCGTGTCTTTTTCAAACTCTCTAAACATGAAAAAGACTCCAAGTTTTTCCTGTGTCGGACTCGTTAAACCCTGACGACATTGGACTCATCGCCATGATGAGACCCGAGCTTCTCCTCCCTAGGGCTCGTTAAAATTTTACTAGGTTGGATTTGTCTGAAGGATGAACTTATACCACAAGCATATGCTATCCCCTTCAAGCTTGTTTTTCAAAAATAATTGGGGTACTCACCAGCAATGGTGGGGGAAAAATTTGGAAATCTTCATTGGTTACTTACGACAGCTAGTCACTCTTGAACATCGACACTTTTGCTTCTCGCCAGGTTTGGGACATCCTCACATCATCGTTGGCCTTTCGGGGTTTGGGTTTGTCATTTTGCCTCATTCCATTTGATCCTTGTTGTCTCCGTTAGACCTCTGATCCCTTGGTACCAAAATGTTGTTGCCTTCCAAAATCGTGTCGTCAATATGTTCAAGAGTATAATCCTTTTGCAGTTCGTGCCCTTACCTCCTCCTCTGTTTCTCTGTTTCATCCATTTCCATCTTGTTCCTTGTCTCGTGTTGTTGATGAGGGAAACATTATGGCCCTCCTGCGATGGATCACTTCCTATCGACACCAACTCATTATCCAGGGAGTTGATCTAGAGATTCCTTTCGGTACCTTGGAGCTTGCATGCCTCAATGGCAAGTTCTTCGCACTCGATGACAGACTTGCACCATTGGTCTTCGATTGGGTGATTCCATGAGGGTTTGACTCCAGATCATTCTTCACACCTCGTGGATTTTACTGGCAGTACCTTGAGAACCATTGACATTACTGGTGGTCTCTCTCGCGCTTATTAACGGTTTACATCATTGGCTGGTAATCAAGCGATTTTCTAGTATGCTTGACTTCAGCACATCTATTCACATATTAGAAATTGTACTATGATCGGTTGGGATTCAAGACCTCGGGCTAAGATTACATAAGTTCGGGTTGCGTGGATTGGTTTGTGATTACATACATGACTCTTTGATTGGATGGTTGCGACCATACCTGAGTCTTTCTAATGGTTGCGACCATACCTCTATCTTATAAATGGTCTTATCGACTGGGTGGCTGCATCCATACCACAGACCAAGTTTCATATGTCTTTTGGATGGTTGCGCCCATGCCTAGACTACATGTATTTCACTGTCAGAGATATCAGTTGTACTTGCACCTGCAGGTTTTCAATGATGGTGTTCCGGTTCAGTTATGATTTCGTAAAGCATTTCACCCCTCCCACTCTCTCGGGCTTCATGCTTTAGGGGGAATCTGTTACATAGTAATTTGTCACTGGCCTCATATCCCCTAATCTCGGATAGAGTTAGTCTCTGAGCGACATCTCCGTTGTGTCATACATCAAATAAATATGTCCATATCTTCCCACTCATTCAAGAAGATTAAACAAGTGCTCTCTAATCCTGAAGATTGACCCTTTTACCTATGTTTCTGCATCGTCGCAAGTAAGCATCATTCTGCCTACGACGATTCTCTGTGATGAACTATAAGGTCACGACGTCATCGCAGGGGTACATCTATTTCCTGCGATGGTCGAATTTTAGGGCTCGGCGCAAGTCCTCAAGATCTTTATTGCAACGATGGCTCTGCATACACTGCTTCCTTGCGACATTGTCACTGAGCCCTAGTGTATGACTTGTGACGATCCAGATATGGCGAATTAGTTCAAATAGAATGCTTCTGGGTGATTCTAGAGTTGGTTGTTGGGTCAAGGGAGTTCTCCTTTCCCCCTCTGGGATGGTAGTTCCACCTTTTAAGAAACATCCCTTGAGGATAATCTCCCTCTCCCTCATTTTATGGAGGCTCCTCCTCTTATAAAAACACTCCCTATTGCTATGATCAGCTAGTTCTTAGTTTTTGGATTTGAGCAAATTAGCTAGCTTTGGTGTGAGTTTGCAGTGTGAATTGTTGATAGTTTAGCAATTGGTTGTGGATTTCCTTAGCTTTGTACTAGAGCTTGTGAGTGAGAGAGAGAGTTATCATCCATTTGGGAGATCCTTTTAAGAGTGAATGCTTGAAGAAACATATCGACTGGACCCTTCGAGAAGGCTTGCGACGTCAGGGCTTGGTTGTAAGCTTTGCTTTTATTCATCTTAATACAATCAATGATGATTTCCTATGTCTTGTGTAAAATATACTTGATAGCTTATGGTTCCTTGACTCTGTAAGTAAACGGATCATCGTTGTTTTCCGTTACGTGTTCTATTGTTCTCTTGTGTTGTTTTAGGTACATTGCTCATTGAGGAGAAGGAAACGATAGTTGAAACGGCACAACGAAAGCTCCATCGAACACCATTTTGAGGTAGGCTCTTTCAACAATGACTGTTTAAGGAAATTAGTTGTTGTTTTGTCTTGTTGTGACTAGACCCACTCTAGGGCTAGAGGGGTTGCCTTTGTCCACAGAGGGAACATTTCCTACATCACAGCGGGTGGTGACCAATATCCCCTTCGATCAACCCCTTAGCCTTTTGCTTTTGATTTGATTATCTCACTTGCTATTCTTTCATTAATTTCCTTTGAATCGCATTTTAGGATGGACATTTCGTTTCTCATAGGGGTTGGGATGTTACTTTGATAGGCGTGATATGCATGGATTGGGGTGATGGCTTTGTGTGAGGGGGTAGAGACCAAGCTATCTTGGATTTTGATTTTGTATCATCGCTTTCCTTTATTTTTCATTTTGAAATTTGACATTTTCTCTTTTATAATTTATTTCTTGCAATAACATCGACCTTCGGTAATTTTCAACCCCCTTTTTCTCAACTAACATGTGTCCTTGGGAGGGTTAGATGGCAAGTAAATTGGAATGCTAGTAGAGGTCAAATTTATTTTTTGAAGCTTTGGAACAGTAAAAAGTAGCAACAATAAGGCTATAACTTATGATGAGCAAAAGTAGAGTGACATATTTACAAAAATTGTTAGATAGTGGACAGTGCAATGCCAATGCACTTTGGCACTGAGGATATGGTCATTTGTGTTTTTTGCATCTTTCTCTTCCAAGTAGGTTTGTGATGGTTGATGGCCTACTTGATATGGAGAAGATGGAAGGGTGATGTAGATCATGCTTAAATGGAAAGCATCACAAATAAGCCACTAGTATGCGATCAATATCACATGAAAGGTATTTGTGCTATGTACATCTTTCCCTTCAAAGTAAGTTTGTGATGGTTGATGGCCTACTTGATATGGAGAAGATGGAAGGGTAATGCAGAACATGCTTGAATCGAAAGCATCACAAATAAGCCGCTAGTATGGGATCAATATCATGTGCAGGGTATTTTATGCTGCATCTTCATGTTTTTTCAGAAAAGTCATGGGTCTTCTTTCTTAATAAAGAGATAGGTGTATTAAATGATTTTAGAAAGTTTAAGGCTAATGTGTTAGGAAAATAAGTGTTCTCTAGTTCCGTAGTGGACATCAATTTGCTATGTTTGTTGATGATCCAGGTGGATCTCCAGACATCAGTGACATGGAAAAGGCTCAAAATTAAAAGTGGCAGAAAGACGATTAACTTGACATCAGATCGAAGTGCTCGTCGCCCTGATTCCAATGCTCTGAACGACACTCCAATCCAAGTCCAGATGAGGAAGATAGAGGTAGTCAAAATTGGGTTGAATTTTGCTAACTGGGTAGGATTAATGAAGACACAATTTGGACTTTTTTTGGCGGATGGAATCTGGCCAACTCCAGCCAGATTCCAAGCGAAATTGTCGCTTGGTTAAAATGACTCCTTCGGTCAAAATTGGGATTTTCAAAAATGCCCTGTTGTTTTTTTATATAACAAAAAAGTTATAAAAAAAAGCGTGGTGGGCCACCAACCCCACCACCCCAATCCTTCAACATTTATTTATGGAGGGGCGGGCCACGACCCCTGGCCCCTCCCCCCATGCCATGGGATTGTGCACATATGGTGGGCTGGCCCTTGGGTGCAGACCCAACCTCAACCCTCCGCATATTAATAAGTATACGATGCTTGGAGAGGGGACGGTGAGGTGAAAAGTCCACCCAAGGTGGGTCCAACCCGACCTCCCTTCCCATTAAAAAAAAATTATGTAAAAAAAAGGAGGAGGCGGGGTTTGACCACCCGACCTCCTCCGTAATAAACAGATCTTAAACCAACATCGCCCAACGGAACTCATTGGTTAATCTGCCACAGAATTGATATAAACCTCATTTGCACAGTGCGCCCCGGCAACATGGAGGAACCATGAGGGGGCATGAAAATCGAGACGGTTATTTTTAAATAATTTTTAATGCAGGGGGAACCATGAAGGAGAAAAATTTCCAGGAGTATTGAAATTTTTGCAGTCCAAATTGGACAAATTTTATGTCGATCTTACACCTCTCAGCGACACGAACCCGATGGCACAGTTAGTTTCCTAATCTGAGCAGCAGATTTGCAGAGGACCCGGAGGAGGGAATCTTTGAGGAATCTAGGGGGAATCTAAAAGATTCCTTGAGCCCCAGATTTCCACTTTCTTAGAATTCAGAAATTTGACAATCAATTTTTCACTATTTAATGCCACAAATCTGATGGTGTGTTTAGATTTTCCATTTTCTCATTTCATTTTTTTGGCCACTTTTCTAAGTGGAGCGCAGGTGTCAACATTCATGTGTGAGCAGCCATTTCCATGAGATTCGACGTCGCAAGATTGATGGGACGACCAACTTCAACAGTTTGACATCCTTTTCTTCAGATGGCCCCTGGATGTGAGGTATATGCAGTGTGTTCATGTACTTCTTTCTCCATGCATTGTGTTGCATAGATCCCTGTTTGATGTTTGATGTGGATCTTGTTTCTTACTTGTTTTCATGATTCCTGCTTGATGTGATGCAGAATCATTTGTGGGATGTACTTGTTGTCATGATTCGTCATATTTCGTTTGAGATCCCTTTGTCATCATTTCGATGGGATACTCATGTTATCGCCATGTATGTTTGTATTGAGATCCCTTTTATGCCATGTTGGCGGGATGATCATCATGCATGAGTTTTGTGTCATACTGATAGGAGTCCTTTTGACAGAGAGTTCCTGTAGTGGAACATCTCTTGGAGCCACTCCTGCATGAGGGCATTTTCCTTGTATGATAGCGACATCACCTCTTATGTACATCATCACTATTGAGAGCACTTAATGCAGTGGCCTACACCATCTTAACATTGGGTCCCGGAGACGTAGTCCCTCCTAGACGAACTCTGCTATCAATGGCTTATGTTTTCATGTGTTGATGATTGTCAGGCTCCTCTTCTTTACAGCATGCAGATGTATTCATTTATTTTCTTTTAAAAATGCAATTTAACACATCACGAAAGTAAAAGGTCTTGCAAGGATCCTTTGTCACACCCGAACCTAGATCAAGTGGTATCAGAGCGGTCTATGCGTGGATGTGAATTGCAAGGGTGAAAAATGGAACATGTAGCGATAGAGGATGAAAAAGCGATGTACGAGACCATGCTCAAAATTTCCAAAAGAGTGGAAATAATGTATGAAGCTCTACAAAAAGAGATAGAGGAAAAGGAGCGACTGCAACTTCAGTTGCGAGCCACGGAAGAGGCCTTGGAATAACTGAAGCACAACAACCAGAATCTTCAAACAGATAACGCTGAATTGAATATGCGTCTACATGAAGAGAAAGAGGAGAAACATAGTTTGCTACTACAGCTGCAAGCAAAGGAAAAGCTGCAGTGTGGCCCATGTGAGGTAAAAGTAGTTCTCCATCTTCATGTATGTTTCCTGATGATGATTTTGTTGTTTTTGAAAATCATACCACAGGAATTGGCTCCAAACTGTTAAAGAGAATGGGGTATGAAGGAAAAGGCTTGGGCGTTAATGGCCAAGGCATTGTCAACCCCATCAAAGTATAAGAATTACCCCATCAGGCAGGACTTGGGTATGTCAGAAAGGAAGTTGGGGAATGTGATGAGACAGCTAACGAACAACCAACAACAAATGATGAGAAGCCCTCATCAGTTCTTTCTAAATCGATAAAGAAGGTAAAAGATGTTGATTTCCTTTCGGTTTTGTCTTCACATAGTATGATTTCTGTAGGAGATTTGGAGATCCCAATTACAGGGACAAACATGAGGCTTCTTACCACGATGAGGCATGGGGAGGAAAAAGTACTTGGTGTTAATAACCAAGGCATAACTTAACCATTGGAGGTTGTGCATAAACATCGATTTTCAGGCTTGAGATACACTGAGGGAGAATGCTCGAAGGTGTCATATGCTTCTGAGACATCGTCAAAATCATCGAGGAAAGAGAATGGCGAGAACACATACCCATCATCCCATGGCAGTGGCCATCGCAGGGAAAGAGCTACGGCAAACTCTCATTGCCATATTTACACCAGAGACAGCAAGGAAAGGTATAACCAATATCAACATTCGAATGTTCATTTCGATTATAATCATGTTTTTAATAATGAGCGTAAAACATGGCATCGAAAAACATGTACCTTTTGTGGATTACATAACCATACATTTTCTAAGTGTTGGAAAAGAATAGCATCACCCAAAAGGAGGAGGCATGGAAGACACTCTCAACAACAGGTAAAGAAACATGTTAAGCAAATTTGGAGGAAGAAGATGCATTGTATTAATTGCGACAGAAGTGGCCATCAAAGAGCCACATGTTGGAGGTTCCATCCAGAGCAGTGCCTTAAAGACAAAGTGTCGGTGCATGAACCAGGTGAAACAATTGTTCAACAAGAAAAACCACCACAGGGGGATGACCCATTCACATTGATAAGTGAAAAATGGTTTCTAGATATGTTAGCATTTCATGGTTGTGCTTTTGTAAATCACTTATTTCATTTTAAAATGTAAAAGTGATGACGTTTCCATCACTTGTTAGGAAACAATGATGTCTAGTATTATTTTGAGTTGCATGATAAACTGTGAAAGTGATGTCATGTTTCCATCACTTGTAAAAAAAAAACAGTGTTTTGCCTTATTGTTGTAAATCATGTGTTGCAGTGATGATGTGTTCTCGATCACTTGTTGAAGCAACAATGATATGTTGGCCTTGTTTTCATAGCTGGGGTATTGTGACCATCTTGATGTAAACTTGACCACCGAGTATGGGTTAGAAACTCGTGGCAAGTGTGGGATGCTTGGGTCATTAGTTGGTCATGAAAATCAAGCATGTAATTTTCAAAAACAATGTACTACAGGTTGCAGGTGTTGGCTCATCGCTTAAGGCTCTGAAGAACAAAGGTGAAGGAGATGGAAGCAAGACCTTTCAGGACACTTGTGATGCAGACAAGGTACAAAGAAGTTGCAGATTATTTTTCATGCTTTTGGAGGAACAAAAGCTCCTTAGTGGGGAGGATTGATCCAAGTGGATCTCCAAACACTAGTGACATGGGAATGGCTCAAAATTCAAAGTGGCAGAAAGACGACTAACTTGACATAAGATCGAAGTTCTCGTCACCATGATTCCAACGGTGCGGATGACACTCCAATCCAAGTCTGAATGAGGAAGATAGAGGCAGTAAAAGTTGGGTTGACTTTTTCTGACTGGGCAGGGTTAATGAAGACACAATTTGGAATTTTCCCGGCGGATGGAATCTGGCCAACTCCAGCCAGATTCCGGGCAAAATTGTCGCCTGGTTAAAATGACTCCTTCGGTCAAAATCGGGATTTTAAAAAATGGCCTGTTGTTTTTTTATATAACAAAAAAGTTATAAAAAAAAGGGTGGCGGGCCACCAACCCTACCACCCCAATCCTTCAACATTTATTTATTGAGGGGCGGGCCACGACCCCCGACCCCTCCCCCCATACCACGGGATTGTACACATATGGTGGGTTGGCCCTTGGGGCGCGGACCCAACCTCAACCCTCTGCATATTAATAAGGATACGACGCTTGAAGAGGGGATAGGTGAGGTGGGTGGGTCGCCCAAGGCGGGCCCAACTCAACCTCCCTTCCCATTAATTTTTTTTTTATGTAAAAAAAGGGAGGTGGGGTTTAACCACCCGACCTCCTCCGTAACAAACAGATCTTAAACCAACTCCACCCAACCAAACTCATTGGTTAATCTAACACAGAATTGATATAAACCTCATTTTCATAGTGTGCCCAGGAAGCATGGAGGAACCATGAGCGGGCATGGAAATCGAGACGATTTTTTTTAATTAATTTTTAATGCAGGTGGAACCATGAAGGAGCAAAATTTCTAGGAGGATTGAAATTTTTGCAGTGTCCAAATTGGACAAATTTTATGTCGATCTTACACCTCTTGGAAACACGAACCTGATGGCACAGTGAGTTTCCTAATCTGAGCAGCGAATTTTTAGAGGACTCGAAGGAGGGAATCTTTGAGGAATCTAGGGGGAATCTAAAGGATTCCCTGAGCCCCAGATTTCCACTTTCTCAGAATTCAGAAATTTGATAGTCGATTTTACGCTATTCAACGCCACAAATCTAATGGTGTGTTCAGATTTTCCATTTGCTCATTTCATTTTTCGGCTACTTTTCTAAGTGGAGTGCAGGTGTCAACATTCATGTGCGAGAAGCCATTTCCATGAGATTCGACACCGCGAGATTGATGGGACGACCAACTTCAGCAGTTTGACACCCTTTTCTTTAGATGGCCCCTAGATGTGAGGTATATGCAGTGCATTCATGTACTTCTTTTGCCATGCATTGTGCTGCACAGACCCCTGTTTGAAGTTCGATGTGGGATCTTGTTTCTTACTTGTTTTCATGATTCCTGTTTGATGTGATGCGGAATCATTTCTAGGATGTACTTGTTGTCATGATTCTTCATGTTTCGTTTGAGATCCCTTTGTCGTCATGTTGATGGGATACTCATGTTGTCGCCATGTATGTTTGCATTGAGATTCCTATTATGCCATGTTAGCGAGATGATCATCATGCATGAGTTTTGTGTCATACTGATAGGAGTCCTTTTGACTGAGAGTTCCTGTAGCGGAACATCTCTTGGAGCCACTCCTGCGTGAGGGAATTTTCCTTGTATGATAGCGACATCACCTCTTATGTACATCATCACTATTGACAACACTTAATGAAGTGGCCTACACCATATTGACATCGGGGCCCAGAGACGTAGTCCCTCCTGAACGAACTCCATTATCAATGGCTTATGTTTTCATGTGTTGATGATTGTCGGGTTCCTTTTCTTTACAGCATGCAAATGTATTCGTTTATGTTCTTTTAAAAATTCAATTTAACACATCATGAAAGTAAAAGGTCTTGGAAGGGTCCTTTGTCACACTCGGACCTAGATCAATTGATTTTGGTATGAAAGAGGGGGTCTAGAGGCAATGATGAAAGACAATGTAATAAAGTTGTAGACATGACAAAGAAAGCACTGCAAGCTAAAATAGTTCTAAATGAACATTATGCTAAACTGATGAATACAAAGCTATGATAGAAGCCAAATCAAGGAATCTTGTAATGACAACACGTAAAGAATTGTTATTTGTTGGGTATGTTGATGAAAGTAAAGCATATATGTTTGTTGATCCTTGTAAAAAACAAGTTATTGTAGGTAGTGATATTAGAATCAATGAAAATTATGTGTTGAATCTATTTGATAACGATTGGTTTAAAGTAAGCAAATCATATAACTATCTAAGAAGTGATGTGTAAAAAGTTGAACATTGATCATAAAATGTTGTGCATGTAGCACAAATGGAAATTGAGCTTCCACAATCTATTTATGGAGTATTCTCATAGATTAGTGATGGAGGTGAAAACAAAAGTTTTGAAGATGTGAGGAAATGTAGAAAACTATATACTCTTTACATGTTAGGGTATACTTTAAATCTAGTTTGTGTTTTTTTTAACATTTTGTACTTAGATGTGCAAGAGAATATCATCTTGAAATTGAAATAAAATTTATCTCTATGGTAAATGGGCCACAATTTCCATCAAACATTGAATTTTATCTGGGTGAAGAGTCAATGATTTGAACAAAATGGTAGGTGAAGTGTTTTATACTGTATTTATCATGTTCATTACATGTCATGTAAACAACATTTTTTTTCATTTCGTGAGAACTTCAAAATTTGATTTATGGAGGCATTTGCGAGTCACATTGCAAACACCTTTAACACATTTGGTCTAAACAATTTTGTATTTGAAAACAAACATTTCTTCTCTTTTTGACCATTATGGATGGGCATTTTATCGTTATCATAAGAGTCATATAGGAAAGTTATAATGTACTCTGGGTTAGTAATTATATTGCTGAAGTCACATGCCATAAATAGAGTTGTGTTAGATTAGGTTGAGATAAACTAATAAAGTGGTTGTATGAGATTTTGGTACATGGAATTGTCTCCTTTATATGTATTGAGATCCACCATCACATTGAATATAATTTAAACATACATTCTCTATAACAGATTTGGAATCTAAAGGAATTAAATTTTTTCCATTGTTTTTTGTTACGAAAGATATTTCATGTTTCTTTCATTGAGAAATATTTGCAAGCCATAATTAATAAATCAATAAAAGGTTGCAACTCTCTTTACAAGATTTAACATCAAATAAAGGTCCAAATGTAACATCATTTGATATGGTATGTTACAAATGTTGAAATTTTTTAAAAATCAATGCTCAAAATTTTTCTCACAACTAAATTGTGCTTTTGGATAATAACCAGGGTTTTACAATTTATTTGCATTAAAAACAAGAATATCTACAAATCTTTCATTCAAAGAGTTTATTAGAGATCCAAGATAACTTTATGTGAATTGGCAATCCTCTTATGTGTCTTCAATATGGGTTTAAAAAAAAATTTTTCCTTACAATCTCCATAATTAGGACAAAAGTGTATTGTAACACATGTCTATATATTGCTACAATTTTAATTTTAATATATTTATATTAAAAATATCCTAAAATTTTTGAAACATAGATGGTACATGTTGAAAATGTTCATTTTATTAGAAACTTTATACAATGTATTTATGGTTATTTTAGGAGCCAACCTAATAGTGGCAGTGTTTACATTTTCTTTGTGAAAAGTGGTTGTTCAGTTTTTTCAATTCAACTAATACATCAAGCATGTGCAAACAAAAATAATGAAATAAATCATATTTTAGTAGACCAAGATGAAATTTCCTATCATTTTTCCACATTGTTAAAATGGTTGGCGTAAGCTTCACAAGCATCATAATAATTTCTTTCGTAAATAATCATCTCACTAAGTGTATTTGTAGAACATCAAGAATATCAATTTGTTTAACTTTAAGTAAAACATTGAGTTAATTTCATCTTTTTGGTGTGTTTTGGTCAAAAGAATACTTTCTAAAATTTTCAACGTATAATAATAACTCAAGTACTTCTTTAGAATCATTTTCCGACTTTGAAAGACAATGAATTGTAATAAGGTTTTGAGTGTCTTTTTTAAAAAATGACAAAAAATCATTTTCATGCTTGATCATTGCTAAAGCTTCATTTGTAGAATAATTATGAAATATTTATACTAAAGGTATCTTATCATTTGTTAATCAATTGGTTCTATAATGTTTTTTTTCATCCATCACGTCCTTGAACTTCATAAACTGTGAGATAGTTGGCCCAAGACCCTTTGAATTTAAATAAGTTGCATAAACAACAAGGTGTTTCTTTAAGCTTTGATCAATGCTTTCATCAACCATTAATGGGAATAAATTATTATTTTCAACATATTTTTTTAATTGAAATCTATTCAAAACGTTTTGATATTCAATATATAAACATTTGTGAATTTACAATTTGTATATGGTGTTTTTGCATCAAAGAGAAATTTGCAGAGTCTTTTGTGCTTTGAGGAAAATAAATATTTTTAATAGATAAAATATGATATTTTCATTGTAGTAATTACTCTTTCTTTATTAGCATCTTCCATTTATCTAATATGATTTGAGATTGGCTTCGTCTCTTTCTAATGTACCAAACAACATTGTCTTCACATTTTGATGTAATAGTGTAATTTCATGACCAACAAGAACATGTTGTAACGTGGTACAATCATAATTCCCTAAACACTATGGTCCAAATATCTTATATTTTTTTTACAGTAATAACATTTAATAACTATTTTATCGTTATGCCTCATATAATTCAACCAATCAATTTATTTAACCATTCCATACAAAATTTTATTTTTGTTTGTTTTTTTTTCAAATTTCTTTAATTGTTAACCTCTTCTTAAAATTCATTTGTTTCTTTATCTAGTTTATCATAATAAAATAAATAAATAAATAAAGAAATAAAAATTTTCATTCAACTGTAATTCCATTTCAGTAATATAGGTTTATTTGCGTATTTGTGAATTATTTTGAGTTGTAGAAGTTTGTTCTTTCGTCTGTCCATCCATACATTTATCCAATTGTAACTTGCATGTTTTTTTTTAGAAAATTTGTAAATTTGTAACCACCTGAATAAAAGAAATAAGAAAAACCTAAGTTAACTCAAGCATATTTCTAAAAAATACCATCTACAAAGAAATACTCATCCCTCTTTCCATTTCCTCTAATTACAAAATTTGTAAAAGTAACCACTAATGTAAGTTCTTTCCATTTCCTCTAATTACAAAATTTGTAAAAGTAACCACTAATGTAAGTAGTATAATTTGAGTGAAAATGGTTATTATAAGATTAAGATTTATAAATTATAGAGATTGAGGCTTTAAAAAAGAAAAAACCTAAAACATGCTTTTGGAAAAAGAAAAATAAAACATATATTAAGAAATATCTAATAAAATGTTTATGGTCAATTCACTATTTTGTTATATTTATTGAAGTTCTAGGTTTTCAAAGCTTTTAATTGATTAGATGATAGTAAGTAATTATAGTTAATAGAAATTCTAGCTTCAAGTATTTAGTAGTGAAAAATAAATTGATTTTTTTATGTGGTTCATAATTTTTGGAAATTGGCAATTCATCTATGAGATATTTGTATTAGGTAGATTTATTGGTATCATTTTTTGTCGGCTCAACCGCGAAGCTTAATCTTGAGAGTGTTAAGAAAATTGACCCAGCAATCTCTCAATGACAAAAGTGCTTTAACGATGGAGACTCAACCAACTAAACTATCCCTTCAGGCTAAAAAATAAATTAATTAATCTATATACCCATAATCTAAATTTAATCAGCTTCTTTATTTAATATTTATTAAATAACATGCTTAATGTGAACAAACATCACTTATTTGATGAATGTGAACAAACATCACTTATTTGACTGGTTGTGTCGGTGGCAATTCTTCAATGAATAAATCATTAGGCATGTTCACTTGAGTTATTCTATGTATAGCTTTGTCAATATTAATGCTCCTCTCCTATCAATCCAAGTGAAAATAATTAACTTTTTTTATATTATTCATATTAGAATCTCCATAAATGAATTATTAACTCTCAAGTATACTTTCAAAATGTAAATTTGAATAACAATTCTAAGTTCATTGATATATACTATGGATTCGTTCTAACTTTAGTGATGAATATTACTTGTTATTCCCTTGGTTTATATTCACATCTTTGTCATTACGGTAATTTTATGTTTAAATCTCAGCTAAACTAGTATGGTTAAAATTTGCATTATTGTGATTGATCTAAGGTCTAAATATAAGTTAAGTTGCTGTGATAGTTATGATGAATGGTTTAAAAAAATAACTTGTTAATACATATTAACATATACTTTTTTAATATAAAGTAACTAATTGAGAATTTTTTTATTAAAAAATTAATTGAAAAATGTTATATCAAAATATTTATTGATTATATATATATATATATATATAATTTATTTTTAATAAAATAATAAAATAAAGTAAAATAATGAATGATTGGAAAAAATGCACATGGTTTGTTTATTTTTTTTTAATGTTTTTGAAATTTAAGCATTTAAAAAATGTGTTATTATTTTTATTGTGAATTGATATGATGGTTAAATTTTTTATTTTGGATGTATATTAAATGTTTGGTAAGATTTATTTCCAGTTGAGTATGTTTTCTCCAAATAAGATAAAAGGAAAATTTTACATATCATTAGAGTGTATTTTTTTTTTCCTTGGAAAAGTCGTAATTTTCATTAAGCAGAGAAAATTACAATTTGTAGATGCAAAATTGTATGTTGTATGTGAGGCATAGAGCCTATCAAGTATGTAGTATCAAAAAATGGTGTTCTCCATGCAGGGACACACTGAACTATCACTGTAGATTCAAAAATTCTCTATGCAGAGTGTTTTAACTGTCATATGTATGTCTTATAACATTAAGCATAAATAAATATTATATAGACAAAAAATATAGATATGCTCCATCTGAGCTAGTTAATCTGTAAGGTCTATATAAGGTCTATGATAGTGCTGATGGAAGGCACCATCCCTCTGCTCCTGGATCATCCAAGTCCCGATAGGCCTGTGTGCTGCGACCTTGGATAGGAGGTCGACAGCTAAGTTTCATTCCCTGTTTATATGATGGCAAATAAAAGTGTCAAAAAGATTGATGAGTCGATGAATCTCGTCCATAATATGTCTCAGAGAATATGCATTGCAGTTTGCAATTTTGTTTATCTAATTGCAAACAATTTTTGAGTCCCCAAATAATTGTATGTTCCTGCATTGTTTTTCCAGAGCATATTGTATGGTATATTTCGCCGTGATAAGTTCGGCAAAATTGTTTGTACCCCTCCCCAGGCCCATTTTTATTTTGAAAAAATGATTTTCAGATAGATGTAGAATGGCGCCACCCCCACAGCCAATTTCATGAGCTGAGCCATCAAAGTAAGCCCATGGGTGTGTGTAATTTATGCTTTGAGGGGTAATATGTCTAGGAGTGGTGATTGTTTCTTCCTCGGGAATGATATGGTAATCTGATAGAATGCAGGTAGAGATTGAAGGGCAATGGGGGGCTGAGTTATAAAAGATATAACAGTTGCGAGCAATCCAAATATCTCAATAGGTGAGAACTGGAATATTTCTAGCCTTTGGCGATGAGGCTGCAGACCACCAAGAGACCCATGCTTCTAGCACTGTCGAACCCTACTAATGGATTAGAGAGGGCAGATGTCAGCGAATAGCAACCCATAGTTAATGAGTTAATACTTTTTATAACTAACTATCTACTTAATAATTTTTTAAAATTAATTTATTCTATATATATATATATTTAAACCCCTAGGATAATTATTTGTCCCTTTGACTTTTAGTTTAATAATAATATAACTAACTAGCTATGATATTAACTTGTTTTTATACCCCTGGTCCGTCTAACTGTCCCCCAGTCATATATAGCCGTTAGTCATTATAGCCGTTGCCTAGTCTATGATTATAGTTATTGGAGGTTCTGTTGGGACTATTTAACATGCAACGCTGGATCTCATTCTTCAACTTGTCCTGACGATGAACCACACTGGTTGGTTCGAAACGCGTCGACAAATGAAATATCATGTGATTTATGCCGAAAAATCTCTCATAAATTTGATGTGGATCACAGAAGCCTCAATTCAACAATCCTCGCTATTGATCTTTCATAGACAACATCAGAAAGGTCCATGAAAAGATATTTTGATTAAGTTGTCTCCTGTGGGTATCTTATTCTTCAGAATCGTCCACATGAGGAGCCTCGTCCTTGGTGGTGCTTTTAACTTCCATATACTACTCCACCAGGATTCACATATTAGTGGTTTTTTAGAGTCCATTAATACTGGATAACCTTCTTTTGGTGAATATCGCCCGTGCTTTGCAGGTGCCCATATTAGCTCATCCTCTCCTTCTAGTATTCTGATGTGAGATTCAGTAAGAGCATCTGTGTATTCCTTCCAATATTGCTGCCATGGTTGTGGAATTTGAAGTGCATGCCCAGATTTCTAGGCTTGTTGCGTGAATGTGGAGTGCTCTTTGTCCGCAATATGACTGATATGTGTGATGCCCATGGCTGTGAGGTGGATCTTTAGCTCATCAGGTAGCCTGTGTGCATTTCCACATCCGATCCAGGGGTCTACCCCTATTCTCACTGATGCTCCCAAATGGATTCTCCAAGTGAGTCTGTCTCGGATAAGAGACATTGATTGTAGAACTACCTTCCATATGATTGATATGTTTGTTGTGTTCCACTGTGGTTGTCGGAGCCAATCCATGAGACTTAGTGGTGCAATATATTTAAAGGTGGAAATCTTGGTCCACAAATTGTGAGAGGTGATTAGTTGCCATCCTAGTTTGGCTGCCAAGACAGTAGAGAAATTTTCCAGCCTTTTGATGCTCCATCCCCCCCATTTCTTTGGAAGAGCTAGAGATTCCCATTTTTCCCATGCAAAGATTTTCCTCGGCTACTTTCCTTTCCACAGGAACCTACAACAAAGATTTTGTATTCTGGATAGGATACCCCTTGGTATCCATGCCGACAACATCCAATACACTGGTGTGGCTTCCAACATCGCTTTGATGAGTATTAGGCTGCCTGCTCTCGACAAGTATTTGTGGTACCATATGTTGAGCCGCTTTTCCATCTTGGTAATAAGCCAAATCCAGTCTACGATTTTGTAACCATGAGGCTTAAGTCTATAACCCAGATATTTTAGTCCCTCCTCTAGTTGCAGAAGTGTATAAGGGAATCTGATCAGGGCATACTGTATCTCATGAGGAGAGCACCTAATGGTTGTTATGGTGGAATTTGCATCAATGATGATCATGCCTGTGGCCACTAGAAAAACAGAGAAAGTATTCTGCAGCAAGATCAAGTCACCAATACTCTCATTGAGGAAGAGCAGAACATCATCTACAAAGAGTAAGTGTGTCAGGGTGCACCTGTCGGTGATCTTGATACCTCTAAGCCTCCCCTTCTATGTTCCTCTTTTATGAGTCTGCTGAGCCGCTCCATGATGAGTAAAAAGAGTAACGAGGAAAGTGGGCACCCCTGCCTGAGACCTCTCTCAGAATGAAAGAAAGGCGATGCCACCGTGTTAACAAGGACACTAAATGTTACATTAGTAATGAAGTACATAATCCATCTTATAAACTCGCAGGGGAAACCTAGATGAGTTAGTAGAATTCTAATGTAGATCCAATTTACTCTGTCAAAAGATTTTGAGAGATATACTTTTAAAATCATACCTTTTAATTTCTTCAACTGGATGGAGTGCAGGATTTCTTGTGCAGTCCCAACAGCCTCATGGATTTGTCTGTCTTGTAGGAATGCGAATTGTTCAGCTGAGATGTGGGTCGACAAGATGAGCCGGAGGTGGTTGGCTATGATCTTGGAAATGATCTTGTATATGCAATTACACAGGGAGATGTGACAGAAGTCATTGAAGGTGGTAGGGTTGTCAGATTTGGGGATGAGAGCGATGAAGGTGGAGTTGAAGGCCTCATACATCGTTCCATTAGTTCGACAATCCTCTATGACTTTTAAGAGGTCCTCTCCAAGAGTATCAAAAAAATCCAGGTATAATTCCACATTCCATCCATCCGGGCCCAAGCTTTTGTCTCGTTTGAACCATTTTAAAGTGGCTTCGAGTTCCCCCAGTGTGACTTCCCTTGTTAGTTCAAAAGCATCATCCTGATCGACGAACCTGGGGAACAACTGAGTTGTGCGCATGACTTCTACTAGAGCAACAGTTTGTGGAGCCCTATAAATATGTTTGAATTTTGATGTAGCCAGGGCAGCCAACCTCGGAAAGGTATTCACTGTTTCTCCCTGCTTATTTGATAGCTGCCATATGGTATTGATGGCCTTGCGCCCATTCGCAACCTTGTGGTAGAATTTTGTATTATCGTCCCCTTCCAGAAGCCAAATAGCTCTGCTTCCTAGACGCCAACTTCTTCTCGATCCTTTAGTATCTGACTCCTCTTGGCAAGTAGGGATATAATCTTGTCCTTGTGTTCTAGGGAGGAGTAGATCCCTCCATGTTCATTCTTTAAGGCAGTTATCTCCTCTTCAGTTTCCTTGAGGATAAGGTCCTCCTGCGTTCGCTTCTTGTGCGCCCATATTTTGGATAGACTCTTCAATTGCTTCATGTTATGAGCAAATCCTTCGGTAATGTTCCCTTTGGCCTCTAGGGGATGGGCCTTCCAAAATTCAGTGAATAACCTAGTATAGTCAACATCTCTTAGCCAGGAAGAGTTAAATTTGAAGGGGGCTCTAGGCTTGTTCATGCCTCCACTTATTTCCAGGTAGGTCGGTCTATGATTAGATATGCCCCCAAAACCAACCCACTATCTAATTCTATGTCCCATGTTCAGAAGACGCTCCTTTATGAGGAACCGATCAAGCCTTCTGGAAAGGTTGTCCTCTCCGGTTCTATTGTTCTCTAGGTTGGTTGAATTTTGGCTGAAGGGATATCGATAAGGTTATGATCCTCCAGAATGTTCTCAAAGAAAGCTGAGAGAGTATCCCTTTTGGCATTGTGACCCCGTGATTCCGCAAAAACAATAGAAAAATTTAGGTCTCCACCCAGAATAAGATTGTCCTGTTGTAGAATGTTAGAGTTTAGCAATCGGTTCTAGTATTCTTCCCAGCTTTGGCAAGGTCCATAAATATTAATGATCCTGATCTCTGTTTCAAGTTTGGGACAGTAGATGTCCACCTCGATGTGCCCAGTGCTCCCCCAAATGTTACAGATTCTAATGGAACGGGAATTTATCCCTAGGGCCAATCCCCCAGATCGGCCATTTGCGTCAAGAGAGTGAAAAGTCCACCCAGGAAGCCAAGATTCGAGCAAGTGTGTGATAACACTAGCCTGACCCAGGGTTTCTTGAAGAAAGAGGACATCAATCAACTCAGAGTTAAGCAGTCTTCACAGGGCTAATTTTTTCCCAAGGCTAGCCAACCCTCGACAGTTGAAGGATAGCATCTTCATGGAGGGGGGTTCAAGGGTATTTGTTGCTCTAAGTACCCAATCAATGGAATGTTGTTTTCTAGATGCTATCTCTTCCCCGGCTTGAAGGATGGCTTTCTATAAGGAAGAAGGTCGGCCTCAAGGTTGCTTGGGGGGGGAAGAAATCAAACCAATGCCCAAGGAAGAAGGGGCCTGTGATCGTGCCCGGGATCGGAGAGGGTATCTAGAGGATGGATGGTCAAGATCAAAGATGGATGGAATAGCGAGGGGGGACCTCTGGGAAGGAAGGCGAAGTGCATGAGAAGGAGGGGGAAGGGGGTTGAAGGGGGTAGGCTAGGGTAATCAGGAGCTGAGAGTGAGGAACAGAAGCCTAAAATATTCTCGAAGCAATGCAAAAAGATAATGCAGTAGTATAAGTAGAGGAGGAATAAGATTCCAACATACCCGTGGAGAACGCAACCTCTGCAGCCGCCCTTGCTCTAGTCAGAGGAGGTGAGGGGGGCCCGTATGGTGCTTTCCCATGCTTCTTCCTGGCTTCTTTTGATGGTTCTTTCTTTGTAGCAGCCGGGACCGAGTGATTCACTGCCTCATCGGACGAGGGGGGATTTTCCTCAGCATGTGGGCTCTTGTGCGGAGTGGCCTTATCCTTGTCTCTCGCTCGTGCCTTTCCATTCAGAGAGCAATCCTTGAAAAGATGTCCCACTTTGTGGCACCATCTGCAGTGGAGAGGAACCCCCTCGTAATCCAGAATCTGATGCCGAGAGAATGTTCTCCACTGTAATGTAATATGTTCCTGAAGACCCCCCCTTATATCCAGATGTACCAATACCCTGGCATATGCCATCATTCCAGTGGATAAGTATGATTTGTCGTGCTCAAGGTAAGTGCCCGAGGTATTTCCTATGTGCCAAAATATGTCCTACGACCAAAATTAGAGGGGAAATCCAGGAAGCTGAACCCAGATTGGCCCGACTCCTATCTATTCTCTTTCCAGGTCAAACAGAGGGTTCCAGCGGCACAGAAGGACGGGAGCCTGTTCAAAATGTTAGAAGGAGGACAGGACCCAATTCGTGTGCTCGGCTCTAGCGAACCAAAGAGCAAACCAACCTCTACCAAACATTTGAACAAAAAGAAAATAGGCCAAGTGTTGCCCCATACCTTTGATGTCCAAAGCTTCAATCAAGCCACTGTATAGATCCTACCTCGGATCCTCCCAACTAGGACTCGATCTGTCGTGTCCATGGAGTCTCCCCACTCGATATATTCCCCAAGTCTGATTATTACATCTTCGGCTTTGGATTTGAAACACTTGAGTTTTTTTCTCAGCGTTGCTACTGTTTCAGAGGAGTCTGTCCAAACCCCGTGCGAAGAAGGGTTTGAATAAGGGTTTCCAGGGTTTAGGTGTGAGCCCAAGGGAAAAGCGTTCGAGAGAGGAGGGACTTTAGCGTAGCAGCCAGAAGGTGGAGCAATAGTAATAGCTACCATAGGAGGCCCTTGTATCGTATTCGAGGGGTTTCTGGGAGAGGATTAAGGGAACCGACAAACGGAGGGTGAGGAGGGTAACTCGAGGTAACTGTCGTAGGGTTAGGGCTTATATAGTCAGTCACGAAGTTAAGTGCGGAAGGAGATGGGGGACGGGAGGAGGGTACTGGCCAGATGGGAGGGGGCTCAGAGAAGGTCACCGTCGAACTGGAGGGCCCCAAGATCAAGGGCAGGCCTGCAATGGTGTCCATTAGATCACAACAGTAGGGGAGCATTCCTTCCGAGGTTGAATGCGGAGTCGGCTAGATGTTGACACCTTCCAATGGATCCTCCAAATAGTCGACAATATCAAATTCCATTACTATTCCGAAAAACCTTCGCTATTTGCCTCCGAAAAGAGTGTAACCATCGTAACGTACCAAGGTCGGGTAGTAGGCAAGTAAAACAATAAAAGAACTCACAGGGCTGAGGTAAATACTAGGTCGTAACGGGGAAGCAGATCGTGTTACGGTGACTGCCACGATGTCGGTAGCCAGGTCAAGGTGAGTCACTGCAGGTGTGGTATAGGCTTCTCTGTAGAAACCCTAACCTTTTTCGTGCAACCTCCATGACTCCATCGAATCCTTCAATTATGTACGTGCACCTAAATGCCTCAATCAATGTAAAATGAATTTAATCTCATTAGAGTGTATTATTGAAACTAAGGTTACAATTAAAATTATGTTGTTGGGCATAGGCATCAATTTTAAGGTATAGCACAAGTGATATAGAAGCATCCTTAGCCTCGGGTAATCCTCATCAACCAAAAACAAGTTTTTGTTGAGTTTGTAATGTGTTGTTACTCACATATATCTTAAAGTTGTTGATACACTTATTATGTTAGTTGCTAATACACCCATTTGGAAGTTGTTGTTACTCCTCTAGCTACATTTGATCAAAGCAATGATTGCTCTCAGTTGTTGATACTCCCAAGATTGTGTGTTGATACTTCTGTTGCGTGGAGTTGTTGATACTTTCACTGTTGCGTGGAGTTGTTGATACTTTCACTGCTACATGACAATCACTATTAGACGCACTATGAATAGGACGAAGGTTACACATTTTTGTTTGTCTACATACTGAAAGGAAGTGAATTGATTCAATTCTAGAAGGCAAACAGGTCGACGGAATGGGAAGTGATTTGTTTATGTTGGAATGCGAAATGGTTAGCAGTGTGAAGATAAATTGTGAGAATAAGGAAGGAAAGGGAATTTTTTTTCAGCATTCAAGATTTTTCTTTTGCCTCTCAGATCTAGCGTGTTTGGTTGTTGGAATGTTGGCGTTGGTTTGGCTACTGCACATTTTTAGAGAGCACGACTGTTGTACGAGTTAGGAAGGTGTCTAGTTATTGTGTGTGGTGTTATTGTGTAACATCGTGGGAATTTCAAGTGCTTTGAGGGTGTTGTTTTGTAATCCGAGTTCTTTTCTATAACAATATATTTGAATGAATGAAAAATATTTGAAATCCTTTCTGTTTTCTCGTAAGCATACTCAAATTACTCTCTCTGTTGTGTTATGCGATTTTCTCATTTGAAATAATTAATTTAGTAGCCAAAGTCCAATGGCTTAGGTTGTGCGCTTTGTAACAACAATATAGATTATGTAGGTGTTGTCAAAGATACAAAATTTTGGCTGCATTAACTGGCATCAAAGTGAGGTTTGTTTTGGGATTTGCACTGTGAATTGCTTCACGTGACAATGTACCAGGAAACCTTGTCGGTGGTTGCACAAAAAGAGTGCTAAAGGTAAAAATTGGGTCATATAACCTGAGTTGAGGTTTGTGGATGTTGGTGAACATTTACAACGTGTAAGGATGCCACCAAGGAGAAGAGGAGCAAGACAAGGAGGTGCAAAAAATTGAGAGCTAGAAGATTTAAGATATAATAGAAGAGTTGGATCATAGAAGAAATGGAGATGCAGAGGTAGATTCAAAGCCTAGAGAAGAAATAGATGAAGAATGGGAGGCTAAGAAGTGAGACCAATGTTGAAGTTGATTTCATATTTGAGCAATAAAGACAATGCAATATTGAAGTTTCTTGTTTTGATGGAAATCTGAGAGCCGATGTGTTCATTGATTGGATTTGAGAACTCGAAAAATACTTCGAGTGTGAAAATGTTTAGGATTAGAAAAAATCGAGTGAAATTTTCCATCATGAAGTTGAAGGGTCATGTTTCACTATGGTGGGATATGTTGCAGAAAGACAAAGTAAACAATCAACTAGAAAATATCAATACTTGGAAGAATATGGTCACAAAGATCAAGGAGAAATTTTTGCCTATTGATTACCAGCAAAATTTGTATAGATAAGTCCAGAACCTAAGACAAAAGAAGATCTTTGTTTGTGAGTACACTGAAGAGTTTTTCAAACTATCACTTCGATCAAGTATAAAGGAACCAAAATTTCAAAGAGTTGTAAGGTATGTGAATGGACTGAAATATTTGATTCAATATGAAATGAGTATGGATTATTTCAAGACCGTGGATGAAGCCTATCACTACCTTTAAGGTAGAGGAAAAATTAAATAGGAAAACACAACAAAAAGACATAAGAAGAGGTTTTAGAGGCAGAGGTAAGGCAGGGACTACTAGAGGCAGTGAAAATGAAGAATAATCTATTAATTTGGTAGTTTAGTGACAAATTCCAACTGTGGGACAAGATTCCTCTTTTCGAGAGGACCAATTTTGACTACTAAAGCTCTCAATTTGGACAAGGGAAAGTGTATTTTTGAATTAAATCCCAAATGTGCATATTTGATCAGGTCGACCCTAAAGAAAATTGGACACCCTTGGAAGTTTATAAATACAAGTGACAGCCTCATTTGGACATCATCATTATGATCATTCTTCGTCTTTCTTTGGCTTGGCTCACACAATTCTAAGATGGTTCATGGAAATTTCACTCGCACAAGTACGAGATTGTAGGGTCCAAAGATTGCACGTGTGCTAGGGTTTTGGTTTCCGACCACAGACACGACACAAACAATTTTTTGACACAACCACATGCATGCAGGCTTACGCATGTAGTTGAAGGGTTTTAGTCACACGCACGACACTCTCTCTGTGTGGTTGGGACTTAGAGTTTGGTTTTTCAATTGACCAAAGTTTTTGTCAGTTGACTGCAGTGTTCGAAAATTGATTGCAATGTTCGACAGTTGACCCTAGACAGTGACAGTTGACCACAAGCATCTAAAGCAAGGTTTTGGTTATTAGCTTTGTTGGGTTCATCTTATGGATGTTGATTAGTTGATTTTGTTGGATATGTTTATGATTGAAGATATGGATCATTATAATCTCTTTTCCTTAATCATTCAATGACAATCTAATAAGAATAAGAATTTGAAAGGGTTTTCCCCATAGTGAGTTTTCCTTGGTCTCCAACCAATCCTGGTGTCTTTGTGCGTGAATGCTTTTCTTCAATTGTTCCTCTGTGTTCGTTGCATTGATGATGATGTTGTTCTTTCTATATAATTAGATATGTTGCTGAATAATGTTGTAAATATGAATAATGAAATGATGCCATGGGGCGAATTTAATGTGCAAATGATGAAATGCAATTAATAAAGCAAAGAAAAATATAGCCCTAAGAAAATTAACATGGTATTAGGGTTGGGTTGAAGAAAAGTCATTGAAGATCACCCCAATGAAGACACCCTTGATAGAAGCGTGAGAAGATGGAGGAGACTTAAAATAATACTAGGGTTTGAAGGAAACCCTAGACATTTTGGTTTTGATGGATAATATGAGGTTAGGGTTGGGGAGAAACCATCGTTTATGGAAAAATATTTTAGATATGTAATCTAGAAACCCTAGCATGATCAATGTGAAGATGTTCTAGCACTTATGACAAATTTGATATAGTCCTTGATGGGATAGTCTCGATTAGGCCTGGTTTTTGATGAAGTTGGTTGAAATATATTTGAAGGCAACATTTTTATATGGTTGATGGACTGTCATGAGTCTTGAAGGCTAGTTCAAGAGGGAGTTGATCTCCTCTCATTAAAAAATAAGTACCTTTTAGATTTATGTTACCTCTTTGTGATTCTATTCCTGTTTGGGTTTATTGTTTTGATTATTACTTATACTTCATGCATGTCTATGTGAGTATTGGGATAGTTCTAACCTCCTGATGAGATGTGATAAGTGGATCTTTCTTGAGGATCATCTGAGACGCAGGAAAAGATGGGTAGTGTAGAAAGAGAAGAGCTACCGTTTCCCATGACAAGGAAGTTGATAAAGTGCTCCTGCTTCCAATGTCAAATAAGAAGGTGCACAAGTATTTGAATACTACAAGGTACATATGATGTGTTGTTTTAATGTTATGTTTCAGCTACAATATTGGATGGCAAGGTAAGCTCTAGGGTATGATGAGAATATCACCTTCACAAATGGCTCATGAATACATATGGAATTAAGTTTGATTCATGGTATTTATGATGAAATGATGCACTTGGTATTGAGCAAGTATCTTACTTTTAGACATGACAAATTTCTTGATTCTATGAAGCTACTTAGAAACATTGATTTTTGAGATATTGGTATATTTGATGTTTGTCAAAGCATCTCTCATTTTAGACATAATGGATTTCCTGATCTTATAAAGAAGGCTAGCACATTGATTCTTATATATGGTATTTTGATATTGTTGATAGTTTTTGTAACAAGCATGGTAACGGTGATGATAGAAGTGGAACAATAAGATTGATATTCAGGATCTTCTTATTGACTTTGTTTAGATTTTGATAAGCTTAGTGAATTGGAAATGTGATAGATTCGGATGCTCTATATTGATGATTGATTAATATAATAAAGAAGTGACGTAGTAATTATGATCTTTAAGTATGATGATAAACCTGTCAGCTGCCTTAACCATAAGATTCCAACTCTTGATGAAAATTTGATGTCAGGTTATATGTGATGATGAAGTAGTTGATGCTGACATGTTAACATATGTGATAGAACCTGATATAGTTGGATTTCATGATCTACATTTTTGCTGATGCTTGACAGTATTATGATAGACAGATTGATGAATTGAATGATGATGACTAAAGTGGCAACTCATTAAGAGGGAGAAAATCTTCATAAGATCCCTATACCTATTATTATTTACATTAAATGTATAGAATATTCTTTATTTTTGAAGAAAAAATTTTGGACATGAATAGACAAATATTTGATATTGTTTGTCTATAGCAAGTTCCAGTTTGAAAAGAGAAGGTTTCCCTTAGTTTAAGCCCCAATCACACGCAAGGAAGCTTATCAGTACAATTATAAGCCTCACAACTGCAAAAAACAAAGACTATGGGTTTGGTTATGCCTATAGGTCACAAAAACAGAAGCTTTATGCATAAAATTAGAAGTGCACCCGGAGTATGACAGTCCTACAAACATGGAGTACACAATAGAATGTCCTATGAGCAGGGAAGTTTGAATGTTTGACTTCCTATAGAGAATGTGAATGTGCTGACTAAACTTGTGTGTGCAAGTGACTAGAATATGCATATCAATATGTCATTTTTTGTTTAACCATTCAAGCTCGTGTATGACAATATTAGATAACAATTGCAAGGGTTTGACAATATTTGGCCGATTGATATAGATGAATAGTATTTGAAGTTTTGACATGATGCTTGATGGTTCATATATATGTTTTGGCTTATGGATTGATTGAATTTAGTGATAAAAAATTAGAGTTTTGACTTGATAACTGATGATTTGCCTTGATAACAATGCTATGTGGGCACAATGACTTTTAGTGACTAATATTGGTATTCAATAGTGATTTTGTATTGGGATCATTAGCTTTGACACATTAATTGAAGTATAAACAATTGTCATTCAATATGTAGTAATCTCACAATGAATGGATGGAACTTATATGAATTATATTTGGTGTATGCATTTGCATCTAGTAACAGAAATGCTTTATATTATGGATGGCTCGATGGAATTTGATATTTCTTAGTAACAAATTGTTGACATGACTTGATATTTGGATGTAAGATCTACTTGAAATTTGGTATGAAGTGTTTGTTACAGGGATATTGACATAAAATTTTATGATTTTGATATTAGTTTTGATATGGCATATAAACCTTGATAAGGCTGACTCGGTCAATTTGATTGCACATTATTGATTTGTGTAGGGCTGAACATATTGGTTGGGTCAAGTGTTATGTTTGTAGAGGTATTTGTATGAAGCAAGCTCCTCGAGCTTGGTATGTCCGTATTGACAGTTATCTGATGAAGTTAGGAAGATGTGCCTATCCAAACCTATACTTCAAAAGTGGTCCAAGGTATGACTTTGATTTTGGTTTTATATGATGATGGTCTATTCTTGATAAGTAATGAGCCTTTAATGATCAAATTAAGAGGGAGTTGGCCTTTGAAGTTTGAAATGAAGAATCATGGCATGATGAATTACTTTCTAAGTTTGGAAAAGAAAATCTATATCATGAAGCTATTGAAGAGTTGTTGGAAATTGGAAATGCAAATCCTTGGACATTCTAATTGAATTACGCATAGATATTGTTGGACTTACCTTAGAAACTAACTTTTGATTGAAGCATTGATATTTCGTGTGAACACTCGTTTGTATATATATGTTTGGCATAAAACAACATGAGTGAATTCATGATTTAATCGCTTCATACACATTGAGTTTCTGCCAAGCATTCTTCGAGAGGATGATCAATTTTTGGTCTAAGATATTCTTCCTATGATATGTGACTGCATGGATGTATTGATGTTGTTTGGGATTATTATTGATAAGATGAGCACATCTGAGTGTTGCCTTAGTATGATATCTTCGATGATATTTTTGGATGAGAAGTCCGTAGCTTTAAGCACGACCAAGATTGAGTACGATGTTGTTGTCATGACTAGCTGTGAGGCAGGTTGAAGAAGCTATTTGGAGAGTTGTTTGAGCAGGTTCTAGATATGAAAATGATACATTGCGATAATATTGAGTGGGACCCAATTGGAAGAGAATACTGTATATAGTCGGGACTGAGATATCTTCATATATTTGAGACATGTTGTTGTTCAAGACAAGATTAGGCTTGTGGTTGTTGCATCCATAAGAGGGAGGATGTATATATATATATATATATATATATATATATATCTATCTATATATATATAGATATATATATATATATATATAGTTTTAATGTTATATTTGATTTGATTCCCTACATGAACATGAGACTGCTGCTATTACGACATGATGATTAAGTTGATACTATATATGAGAATGATGATATGTTTGTGATCTATAGATAACGGGATTAATTGAGAACATTGAGCCAGCTCTTCCCCCCTATCTGAGCTCCCAGGGTGAGGAATTGAGATGGAAGGCTCCTATGGTTGAGGGATCTCTGGACATTAGGGTCATAGATGTTTCTCCCCTATTCTTCACCCATAGGGTGTGTGTGATCCTTGTCTGTTTTGACAAGTTGGGTATCTCACCTTATCTTGGTCTATGTAGAATATACCCCATGTGGCATCATACCCACAAGTTGGGGTTGTTGAGTATACCGCTCCTTGTCTAGCCAACAGGTTGAAAGAGTACTTGGAGGTGTACAACCCAAGATGATTATGATGCAAATGTTGTACCACATGACTATTGAGTGTCATTGTTGGGAAGAGGGAAGATCAGTGGGAAATCGGATGGGTTGAGATGTGCTCCCTTATATCACCTATTGCTCGATATGGGGTTGAATATTTTTTTCTCCCCCATGAGATTCCAGGTTGAGATGTGCTTGCTGATGTGGTACCAGGTCGAGATGTGCTCCCTGATGATAAGCTCTCTGATGTTTCCCAAGTGGTAACATTGGGCTCCCTGCCGACAATGATTATGGGTTGAGATGTGCTACTCGATGTAGTTTCATGTTGAGATGTGGTAACATGATAGAGGGTGGTAGATTAGGCTCCGCCCCCTCCGATGTCAAATTATTCTTATTTTATATTTGAGAATGTTCAACATATGAGCAAAGACAATCAAGAGATAGACAAAGATGAGCAAAGATGAGCAGTGATGACATACTTGATTGGATATGATTTGATGACATGATACTTGCAATGATTACGTGATGTAGTTGGAATTTATCCCTAGCTAAGAGGGATTTTTAATTTGGCAGCTTAGTGAACACCTACCTCTATAGGTCTGTTGACTTGGAAAGGGGGCTTCTATCATAAGAAACTTTGTTGAATGGGGTGGTGTGGATCGTGAAATGAGAAGGTTTTACTGATATTCAGTAGTAGTCCAAAGCAAACTTTTAAGGCCTGCGCTCAACCTGTCTGGTCCCACGCCTGCAGAGTCGGGCCAAAGGCCGTATATCCGGAAGGAAGAAATATCCATCAAAACGAGTAAGAACTATCAGGTAAGGTAGGTAGATCATTCGGGTGGAGGTACTACCAAGACATGCATATGTTACACAACTTCATATACTTTACGTTCCCATATTAGAGTATAGTGCTTCACTTCTTTCCATTAAAACAAATGCCCGTTGGTGTTCCAAAAGTGCCTTTCCGAGCCCCTGGAGATGAAGATGCAACTTGGGTTTACCATAAAGTAAAGGCCAACTTTTCATTTCACACAGTTAGATAAACTGAGATCATATCTGTTAGATAAGGAAGGGGGGGGGGAGGCCATGCCCCGCCACTTCATTCTGAATCAAAAGGGGGGTTGAGTAGGAAGTAAGAGGGACAAAGTCGAGTAAAGGGTAGGTTGATTGGTTCAACCTATAATGAAACACGTTCTGTAGCTCGACCCAAGCAATCTTTATTATATATGAGATACAAGTGGTGAAGACTATAATTGGGAGATCAAACGGGAACATGCTGGCTTGTCTCGTCGGGCTGATTCCCCATAACAACCCCGCTGAAGAGTCTCACCCTCACCAACTCCATAGATTGAGGATTGACTCGCTGATCAGAGAGATTGATAAAGAGTGTCTCTCTGGCTTTCTTATCTCCCAGAGCATACGATTCCAACCATGGGACGAGATTCTTCTTTTCAGGAGGACCAATTTTGACTATTTAAATACTCAATTTGGACAAGGGAAAGTGTATTTTTGAATTAAAGCCCACATGTGCATATTTGATCAAGTTGGCCCTAAAGCAAATTGGACACCCTTGGAAGTCTATAAATACAAGTGACCTCAACCTCATTTGAACATAATCATTATGATCATTCTTCATCTTTCTTTGGTTTGGATCACACAGGTCTTAGATGGTTCATGGAAAATTCACCCGCACAAGTCCGAAATTGTAGGGTCTGAAGCTCAGACATGTGCTAGGGTTTTCATTTCCAACCACAGGTATGACACAAACAGTTTTTGGTCACAACCGTAGGCATGCAAGCGTATGCATGCAGTTGAAGGGTTTCAATTGCATGCAGGACACTCTCTCTGTGCAGTTGGGACATAGGGTTTAGTTTTTCAATTGACTGAAGTTTTTGTCACTTAACCGCAGTGTTGGAAAATTGACTGCAAACAATGACAATTGACTGCAAACATCTGTGTTGGAAATACTGAGAGGGGGGGTGAATCAATATTTCTTTTTACCACTATTGTTTTACCAGTTAAAACATATATATTTAGAACACAATATGAACAGCAAGAATAAATTCTTTTATTAATATAACTATGCAGTAAAATAAATACAATATATAGATGGTCACAATCAGTTGCCAAGCTCCAACTTGGACTTTGGTGAGGCTCCAACCTCCAAAGCACCAACTCTATTTTCCCAAGACACCAATCTTGGACTTAAGAGCACCAACTCCCAAGGACTTCAATCCTTCCTGCTTTTGAGGCACTAACCCCAAGGACTCCAATCCAATCTCACTTCTGAGGCACCAGCCTCAAGGACTCCCATCCTTCTCACTTTTAAGGCTCCAACCCCAAGGACTCCAATCCTTCTGCTCTCAGAACTCTTCTCTGCTGAGTTCTGTCTATTTACAGCTTCACTGTAGTCTCCAAACTATAGTATCAATGACAACCATATCTTCTTATGGATGAGTCTTCACAACTCTGCACACTGCCCACGCATAGTCTCCAATAGCCTTTTCTGCTGCTGCTGCCTCTATAACCTCCGCTGCTTCTGCAGCCTCTACAGCCTCCACTGCTTTTACTACCTCACACTCTGGTTCTTCACCCCCACAACAGCTCCAACAGTGTTCAACAGTCGCAGCAGTGTTCACTAGCAAATTCAAACAATGCTCCACCACCTCTGCTACTTCTGCTACCTCATATTCTGGTTTGTTTTCAACAAAACATCACACACATGCAATCCTCTATTTACTATTTTATGCATACCTGTCTTTGTCCATTCGTTTCCTCTTTCTCGCTGGCTCTTCAGCTTCCTTCTTGCCTGCTTCAGCTTCCTCACTTGTTGGCTTGTTTGTCGCTGTAGCTTCCTCTATCCATTCGTTTTCACAGGACACGTTGAATCAATGAGCAAGGATCGAGTCATCCGTAGAGAACACAAGTTCAAAAACTTGTAACAGCGCTGCTTTGCCAATAATTTTGGGCATACACAGGGATGGCATTTTTTATCGGGCAGCCACGTCCTTATCATAATCATAATTGCCATGATTTGGCTTCTCAAGCTATCGGGACTGTTCCTTACAGTATTTTTTCCTCCATACTTAAGAATCGGAGCCACCCTTTTATCACCGCTTTTCTGTCTATCGAAAGCTTTCCTTAGGCTATGTGCCTTCTACAAACCTTGGATTTACTTAGAATCAGAGCCACCTTTTTATCGGTGCTTTTAATCACGCATCGGAAGCCACCGCCCAACCGCGTGTTAACTATCAAGCTAAGCTTTAAATCCCCACAGAAATGCACATATACAAATATATGGCCAACACTATAAAACCCCGCGGTCACATATATTTTAATACACGGGAACCCATGTAATTCTGCTCAATATGAACATTCGCAGATTTCGAATCTTATTCGCCCGCCTTTATAATTATCGGCGGGTCTGGATTTCGGCGATCCCAATTAATCCCTTAACTCCGACCTCCGACGCCCTTGCGGACCCGATATGCCGATTACATCCCTTCCTAAAATGACTTCGGGTCCGGGATGTCGGGGTTATCGCGGCCTCTTGCGATGCGATAGTTCTGCGGACCCGACGGCCCTCTAGACTCTGCTTCTTAATGATTTCGGGTTTGGCTTTTCGGCAGGTTCGCATCGGCAGTTTTGTAATACAAAGGGTCTGCGGACCCGACGCTCCTTTAGGTTCTGTTTTATAATATTTCGGCTCCAATTATCGGCGATGTCACATATCGCTTCCTCCGAAATGATACAAGTCCTCCGCGGACCCGATATGCTTTCTATTTTGCTTGATAAGAGTTTCGGCTCCGGGTCCTTCGGCGATTTCGCTGATCGCTACCTCCGAAATGATACAAGTCCTCCGCGGACCCGATATGCTTTCTATTTTGCTTGATAAGAGTTTCGGCTCCGGGTCCTTCGGCGATTTCGCTGATCGCTACCTCCGAAATGATACAAGTCCTCCGCGGACCCGATATGCTTTCTATTTTGCTTGATAAGAGTTTCGGCTCCGGATTTCGGAGCTTGCACCTTGAACAGTTCCGACGACTCCAAGGGACTTTCGCCGATGCGATAAGGATTCTCTGCTCCTCTGCGATTTCTTCTGGACCGTTGATCTGGCAGATCAAACGGCTCCTATGTATTCTCCCGCTTTGATGAAAGTTTGGCTTTAAACACAACTATATATATATGAAGTATTGTCTTCGATATGGCTCCTCTGCTCTGACACTCCTTCGATATGGCATATATATATGCTCTGTTCCATTTGCTCTGTTTTCTCCTGTAGCTCCGCTAACTCTGTCTGCTCCATTGCTCCTCTTCTTTGGCATATATGTATGGTCTATAAGTATGGCTCCGATAGCTCCTCCGATGGCTCCTCTTGCTCCTGTAGCTCCTCCGATGGCTCTGTGTGCACCTCCTCTTTGGCATATACCGATGGCTCTATATATATTGCTCCTCTTGGCTCCTCTTGCTCCATCTTCTCGTCTCGGTCCATTTGCTCCATTTGCTCCGATATGTCTGTTTTACAGGCAGCGTTCCTCTTGCTTTGACATGGCTCTCCGATGGCTTGGTGGCTTTGTCTGCTCCTCTCGTCTCCATCTACTCCTCTTGGCTTGGCAGTGTCTTTCAAAGACCACCTCCTTGCATATATGTATGTTTCCGCATATATATATGATATATATATATATATAGATATGGCTCTGCTATACTGCTGGCCTTTGCTCCTGTCTCTTCATGAATCTGCTCTGCATCCCCTTGGCTTCATGTCATCCTCTGGTATCCAGAATATTGCCATATTGACATCAATGACAACCTAGTTCAACAATCTGGAGGGTTTTGGTTATTAGATTTGTTGGATTCATCCTATGGATGTTGATTAGTTCATTTTATTGGATATGTTTATGATTGAAGATATGGATCATTATAGTCTCTTTTGTTGAATCATTCAATGACAATCTAATAAGAAAAAAAAATTGAAAGTGTTTTCCCCATAATGGGTTTTTCCATGGTCTCCGACCAATCCTGATGTCTCTATGTATGAATGTTTTTCTTCTATTGTTCCTTTATGTTCCATTGCATTGATGATGATGTTGTTCTTTCTATATAATTTCATATGTTGCTGAATAATGTTGTAAATTTGAATAATGAAATGATGCTATGGGGTGAAATTAATGTGTAAATGATGAAATGTAATTATTAAAGAAGAGAATAATATATCCCTAAAAAAATTAACAGAATCCACCAATGGTAAAGGTGGTAGAGGTGGAAATTGATCCAGGTGGATATTGGTGGCCACCCACCTATTCGACTCGAACCCGTAACACTACTTTCTTTATGTTTTCTAATTTTTGGCACATTTTACTAGTTTTGGTAGTTTTTCGGGTTTTGAACTTCCAGAGCCATTTTGAGGCCCTAAATGGCACTTTTTTGGAAAACGGACAAACTCATGGTTGATAATATGGATTTGTAGTTGGAATTTGTCCTTACATAGATCTTTCTAACGAGGCACCATATGCGTAAAACAAAGATTGTATGCCCAAATTACAACCCTAGGAAGTTGATGTTCCAACTAACCCAACAGTACCCACAAACTTTTGGTGCTTCATCTCCTATGGTTAAGTTTTTGTATGTTTAGGGTTTTATTTTCTTCTTGATGATAAAAAGGCTTTCGAGCCTCATTGCAATATGGTTTAGAAGGCATGTATACATCACATCTCTTCTCAAAGACAAGTTATCATTGTCCGAGCTAGTTTGTTTCTCTTATGTATGTAAACGATTTTCATCACTTGTTATTTATTAATTGAAGTTATGTTCCGTTATATCTCTATGTTCTTGTTTAAATCTATACTTTATTTCATTCCTTCATAAATTTTGTTCAGTGGTATCAAAGCGGCCTTTTTTTTCTTTGTTTTTTTGTCCATGTCCCCAATGAGGTCAGGGTATAAGGAGTGGGACTTGAACTAGTTGAACCCTTCCAAAGTTGGCATTGTCGAACCTGACAACCTCCCATGGCTGAAGAAAAAAAAAGACGAGGGAGCAGGAAATCCTATCAAAGTGTTGTTCGAAGAGACACTCGAGTGATAAAGGAATGAGATGATGGATAATTTATCCCAGATCCTTCGACGGGTATTAGCAAGCGAAGCATCGTCATCCAATAGTCACTTTGGAGGTGCCACCCCCTTTAAGGTACAAGTTACCTTCGACATTCCTATATTTGAAAGCCATATGAACACAGATGCCCTAGATAGATGGTTAAATCTATTGCAAAGATATTTTTTGATCCATAATTTTTCCTATAGGGAAAATATTACTTTTTCACTCCTCAAAGTCACCCCCCACATTAAGGATTGGTGGGAAAATTACTGTGAGCAGAAGGACGAGGATGAACCTTCACTATTTTCAGTCGCACGCTCTTGGAATTCTTTTTGAGATGTCATCAAGGAACAATATTACCTTGTCAGGAGCTATGAAGATAAGTACATAAAATCGACCACACTACGAAAGGAAAGGGACCAAGATATGCCATATTTCGCGAATATTTTTCATACCCTTATGAACGAAGTTAGGTATCAAGGATTCTGAGTGGCATTTGATACTTAAGTACCATGGTTGTTTGAACAAATACATTCAGGCAAAAATGGAGTTCTTATAGATCTCCTCGCTTGGTGCAACATACTAGTATGCTATCAAGATCGAGCAAAAATTTAAACAGAAGAAGCGAGACTTTGGATCTGTGAATCTGAAATAGGGAAAAGTCACCTCCATACTGCAGAACAAAGGACAGAGCCAAGGTGGGGAAACCCAAGACAATCCATAAAATCCACAAGCAAATAATAGCACCACGAAGACGAAGGACATTGGAAATGGTGTGAGTTCCACAAGAGCCCCACTCACAACACAAATGAGTGTCGCACAAAGTAGTCACTGGTGGCTGAACTAAACGCCTCATAGTTAGATGCATGTTCTGACTCTGAGGTAGAACCTGACAAGAAGAATGATAAGGGGAAGTAGATTATTGATGCAGAACCTAGCGTCATTGTTGCCACCAACAAGGTCCAGAAGATTGAGCCCGAATATTCAAAGGAGGGGGATGTCTCCTCCACTCATAGATGTGGGTGAAGGGTTCTTTGTTGTTGTTCATTATCGACAGTGAGAGCCAAAAGAACCTCATATCATCAAAGGTCTTTAAGTGGTTAGTCCTACTGACCACACCACACCCATAGCCATATACCATCGGGTGGCTCCACTAAGGACAGGATCTCCTCCTCAGCTAGCAGTGCCACCTTCCCTATAGCATCAAACCCTTCACGGACGAGGAACTATGTGATGTTTCTCCTCTTGAAGTTTGTGATGTTTGATTAGGCCAACCATACTTGTGGAAACATCATGTACTGTATGATTCCAGATCTCGTACTGTTATTATTAATTTGGGCAGAAAAATATACAAGATATCGAAGGTAGCCCCGCTTACCACCATTTTCTTAATCTCTGCTAAGTAATGCAGTAAGATCATCTCCCTGATCGGGACATTTGTTTTCTTTCTAATTCATTTTCAAAGTAACGGGAAGATTGTGGCCACATCCATGGCCCCTAAAAAGCGTCCCTCCGCGTGACATAAGCAAGTGGATAAGGTCATGGAAGAGTACACAGACATATTCTCCTCATCCACAAGGGTGCCCTTGCATTGTCAGGTCAAGAATTCGATGGATTTGACTCCCGGAGTGCCTCTACCTAATGGGACAATATACCGCCACTCTATTATGGAAAATGAGGAAATCAAGTGGCAGATCTAGATGATGCTACAAAAAGGGCACATCCAACCAATTTCGTCACCTTGTGGGAGCTCAATTGTACTTGTACAGAAGAAGGATGGGATCTGGAGACTCTGCATTGATTATTGGTCATTCAATAAAATCACCATCATAAACAAGTATCCAATCCCATGGATTGATGACCTTCTTGACCAACTCAGGGGGACCAAATACTTCAATAAGAATTATTTGAAGTTTGGTTATCAACAAGTTCTAATAGAACCCACAGATGTGTGGAAGACCACCTTCAAATATAAGGTGGACCTTTTCGAGTGGTTTGTCATTCCCTTCAGGTTGACAAATGCCCCTCCAAATTTTATGAGGTTGATGGATGACATATTGTGACTTTTCACCTACTCATTTGTAGTTGTGTATCTAGACGGCATCCTCATCTTCAACAAAAGTTGGGTAGAGAACTTGCAACATATTCAACAAGTCCTTCAAACCCTACAACAACACAAAATATGTACCAACTTGGAGAAATGCACTTTTGGCATGAACCAAGTTCAATATCTAGGCTACATCATCGATGAACAAGGCACACATGTGTATCCAGCTAAGATCGAAGTCATTTAGGATTGGCCAACCCAAACAACTCTAACAAAGCTTCGCATATTTTTGGGCCTTGCCAATTTCTATCGAAGGTTCGTGTTAGGATTCTCCCATATCACTTAGTCGTTGAGTCAAATTACCAAGGGCAGAGCGAAAGAAAAGTTTTTATGGTCCTATTCCTAATAGAAGGAATTCGTTGTGCTGAATCACCACCTTTGCTCTACACTAGTGTAGTTCTCACTTAGTAAGGGCATCCAGTGGCCTATCACAGTTAGACACTCTCTGATACAATTCAAAAATACCCCACCTATGATAAAGAGATGTATTCCATCGTGCAGGCTTGCCAACAGTGGAAACATTATTCTCTTGGGAAGGAGACAATCATCCACATAAATCATCGACATCTTCAGTTTATATAGACACAAGGGAAGTTGTAGAACGATTTCCCTCAGAATTTTTCCACATATCTGAAACAATTTCATTTGAACAATAAGTACAACAAGAGTATCACCAATAACGTTGCAGATTTCCTCAGTCAACCCCTAGTTATGGAACTAACCATTGTTCTCAACTCGTATAGGCATGAGACTTTTGGATGGTCACAACTATACAAAAATGATCCATAATTTTCTACCACATACCAGATGTTGATGCATGGTAGGCAAGTACCAGACTTCCACCTACAAGACACATTGTTATACTACTTGGGGCACCTTTCTGTTCCTTCAAGTGAGCAAGCCAAGTTGATTTGGGAGACACACTACAGTTGGGTTGTAGGGCATTTTGGCTTGGACAAAACAATGGCAGTACTGTAGAATTATTTTTATTAGCCGAAACTCTGAGAGGATGTTGGAAAACATATCAGATCTTTCACTTCTTGTGCCATCGCCAAGACAAGCATTAAGAGGCAAGGTATGTACACTCCTAGCCAACCTTGGGAATCCATCTCCATGGATTATATGTTTGGCCTTCATTCTACTAAGCATGGTAATGACTGTGTATTTGTGGTCATGGTTAGATTTTTAAGATGGATATATTGGCTACTTGCAAGAAGAATATCACAAAAAAACAGTGCTAAACTCTTCTTCGAACAAGCGTGGGTACATTTTTGGATCCCATAGACCATTATATTAGATTGGGATAGTAGGTTCTTGAGAACATTCTGGTCGAGCCTCTAGTCATTGTTGGACACCAAGCTCACCAAGTCAACTTCCTTCCATCCCTAGACTGATGACAAGACAAAGGTCATCAATAGGATGACAGTGCACATAATCTGCATGTAAAAATCCAGCATCCACGTACATGGGACGAGAGTCTTCCTTATGTGAAACACAACTATAATAGAGATCTCCATAACTCGATTAGCCACAACCCCTTTCAAGTGGTTTTGGGGTTTCAACCATTGTACCTGATTGATGTTTCCATGCCTCTTGTGACTACATATGCAACATCTGCACATGTACAGTCTAAGCCTGATAAAGACACCAAGTTTATTGAATGCATACAGCACATCCTCTAGTAGGTTCATGATATCCTGGACAAATCCAATGCCAAGTATAAACAATGTCATGATCAAGAATGGGTGCCAAATATGTTTCAAGTGGGCAACAAGGTGTGGTTGCATCTACACAAGGAATGCCTTGCCGGAGCCCATCAGAAGCTTTGACCACTATGATACGGGCCTTACACCATCACCAAGGTCATGGGTGACAATTATTTTGAGCTTAGTATCCCTACATTCCTTGGTCTGCACCCCGTATTCAATGTGGATCGCTTTCAACCATACTTTCCACCATTGTTGGACACATCAGACATTGTTGAGCAATTGACACCAACAGAACTCAATCAAGATTGCATCGAGCAGGCCACAAGTGATTGGATCATGGACACACATATTAAAAGCACTCACCAACAGAGGGTCCATCTGCATAAGATTGTTTAAGATGGCTAGCTCCTGCACCAAGGAAAGTGGTTCACTAGGGCCAAATTTAGTAGAATTTTCCCCATCACATCGAGGCACTCAACATAATGGGGACCATTTATTCCTAAGGGGGAGAATGAATCCAGGTGGATATTGGTGTCCACTCACCTATTCCACTTGGACCACCAACACTTTTTTCTTTCAGTTTCCTAATTTCTAGCATAATTTACTATTTTTTGCAGTTTTTTAGGTCTTAAACTTCTAGAGCTATTTTGAGGCCTTAAACAACATTTAAAAAAAAAAAATAGGCAACTCGATGGCCTACAATAGGTGCTTGTAGTCGAAAGTTGTTTTCCTTGGATATATATTTCTTACGAGGTATCATACGTGCCAAACAAAGATCATATACCAACGTAATGACTCTAGGAAGTTGATGCTCCAACTAACCCTAACAGGGCCCACAAACTTTTGGCGCTTCATCTCTTAGGGTTAGGTTTTTGGATGTCTATGGTTTTACATTGTTTCTTAATGATAAAAACCCCACGAGCCTCATTGTAACATAGTTCAGAAGACATGTAGTCGTCACGTCTATTCTCAAAGATAAACTACCCTCGTCTGAACTAGTTTGTTTCTCTAATGTATGTAAACTATTTTTAACACTTGTTATCTATTAATTGAAGTTATGTTCCGCTATATGTTTGTGTTCTTTTTCAAATCTATATTTGGTTTTGTTCCTTCATAAATATGGATCAGAAATAGTGTTGGAAGAGGACGAGAAGGTCTCGAAAGAGGAAAGCGCAAGTATGTAATTAATTGTTATCACTGTGGAGTTGAAGGACATAAGAAATCTAAGTGCCCGGAAGGACAAAATTTAGGGACAAAAGGTGAAACCAGAACACAAGTTACACAAATCGATGAAGCTTTTATTTCTGGAGAAAATGTGATTGTGCTTCAACAAGAACAAGGAGAAAATTTGATGTTTCATAGAGTACTTCTCAAGCTTGAGAAGAAGACAATGGAAGAACCAGAACAAAGAAGATTTTTTTTCAAAATTAAGTGTAAGGTCCAAGGAAAGTATTTTAATTTGGTCATAGATGGTGGAATTATAGAGAATTTAGTGTCCACTGAAGTCATGGACAATTTGAAACTCAAGATTCTAGTCCATCCAAACCCTTACAAATTCTCATGGTTACAAAATGGACAACATGTAGATGTGACTGAGCAATGCTTGTTGAATTTTCAAATCGACGGCCTTCAGGAGAAACTACTATGTGATGTGGTTGATATGGATGCATTCCATATCCTACTAGGAGGTCGTAGCTATTTTACAGGAAAGTTCACCATGGTGGTCGAGAAAATACATATGATTTCAGGAAGGATGGCCAACAATACAAGTTCACACCAATGTTGGAAAATACAATTGTAACAACAAGAAGTTGTGGAAGTAAAAACACATGTATTAACAAGATGATGTTGTGTTCAACCAAGGAGTTTTTACATGAGGAATGAAAGGAGGAATTTTTTTAGCAGTGATTCCAAAGGATGTACCAAAGGAAGTACCAAAGGAAGTGAAATTAGGAACTGTCCTGACAGAAATTAAATCCTTGTTAGATGAATATAGGGAGATTGTTGCTGATGAATTTCCAAAAGGAATACCTCATGTGAGAAGTATTTCTCATCAAATTGACTTTATTCTAGGATCGAGCTTACCAAATAAGACACCTTACAGGATGACTCTAGCAAAAAATGAGGAAGTAAATAGGTAGGTGCAAGATTTGCTTGATAGAGGATTGATAAGAGGAAGTCTGAGTCCATATGTTGTACCAGTAGTATTGACTCCAAAGATGACAAGTGAATGAAGAATGTGCACAAATTCTTGAGCCATTAATAGGATAACCATTAAGTACCAATTTCCCTTCCAAGGATGGGGGATATTATGGACTATTTGAGTGGGGCTACATATTTCACCAAGATCGAATTGAAGAGTGGGTATCATCAAATTCATATCAAGGAAGGTGATGAGTGGAAGACTACTTTCAATATGAAGGATGGATTGTTTGAATGGTTGGTTATGCCATTTGAGCTAACTAATTCCCCTAACACATTCATGAGGCTCATGAATGATGTCTTGAAAACATTCCCAGGGAAATTTGTTGTAGTGTACTTGGATGAAATTTTAATTTTTAAAAAAAACCAAAGAGGAGCACTTGGGGCATGTAAGGAAAGTGTTGCAATGGGTGAAGGGAGAGAAATTGTTGGTCAACTTGAAGAAATGTACATTCATGTAGAATGAGTTAGTGAACTTGGGTTTTGTGGTTTCCAAGGAACGTTTGAAGATGGATTTTGAAAAGGTGAGGGATATTTTGGATTGGAAAACACCTCAGTCTACTTTCGAGGTGAGGAGCTTTCATGAATTGGCAAGCTTCTACCATAAATTTATTACGAATTTCAACCGAATTTGTGCACCTCTTACTGAGTGCATGAAGAAGGGGAATTTTAAATGGAAAATAGAAGCAAGGAAAGCATTTGTAGATATGAAAGGGAAGTTGATAAAGAAACTTGTTTTAGCACTTCCAAACTTTGATAAGTTATTCCAAGTTTATCGTGATGCAAGTGGGACAACAATTCGAGCAGTTTTGAGTCAAGAAGGCATACCAATAACATCCTTTATCGAGAAGTTGAATGATTCCAAGAAGAAGTATTATGTATATGACTAGGCATTTTATGCCATTGTGCAGGCTTTGAAGAAGCGGAGACAATATTTTCTGCCCAAAGAATTTGTCTTGTTTATTGATCACAAGACATTATAATTTATCAACAGTCAATGTAGGTTGAATCACAGGCATTCTAAATGGGTTGAGTCTTTCAAAGTTTACATTTTTTTTTGAAATAGAGTTCTAGAAAGTCAAACAATGTTGTAGATGCTTTGAGTAGGAGAGTGTTGTTATTCAATACTTTTTTAGTAGAAGTGGTAGGCTTGGAAATAATGGAGTTGTATGCGCAAGATGTCAATTTTGGGGTAGCTTGGACAATTTTTAAAGCACCTTGGAGTGTGGACATAACCATGTCCTTGGACTACCATATCCAACAAGGGTTTTTATTTATAAATCAACAATTGTTCATTCCTCGAGGTTCAATGAGACTGCATCTTATCAAGGAGCTACATGATAGAGGCCTAGGTGGACATTTTGGCATGGATAAGACTACAACGTTGGTAAAGGAGAGGTATTTTTAGCCTAACATCAACAAGGATGTCAAAAATTTTGTTGATTTTTGTACATTTTAATAACTAGCCAAGGGTAGAAGTCAAAATACAGGGTTGTATACTCCATAGCCAGTACCAGAAAGGTCTTGGGAAGGTGTGAGAATAGATTTTTTCTTGGGGTTTTCAAGGATGCAGAGGAAGCATGATTCAGTGATGGTTGTTGTAGATAGGTTTTCGAAGATGGTGCATTTCATAACATGCAAGAGGACAAGTGATTCTACTTAAGTGGTTGTTTTATTCTTCAAAGTAATGTGACTTCATGGGTTGCTAAGAACCATTACTTCAAACTGAGATATAAGATTTATGGGTAGATTTTGGAGGAAACTATGGAAGAATATGGGATCTAAATTGTTATACAATTTAGTTTATCATCCACAGATAGGTGGACAAACTGAGATAGTAAACATGAATCTTGGGAATTTGCTAATAAGTTCGAGTGGTGAAAATCTCAACCTATGGGATATGGTCCTAGTGTAGGCAAAGTTTGCATACAATGACTCGATGAACAAATCCACTAGTAAAAGTCCATTTCATATTTTTTATGGGTGGTCACTAATGGGTGTTATGGACCTAATACAGTTGCTAAATTCGGAGGAAAGGAAGAGTGTTGATGCAAGTTATTTTGTAGACAACATGCAGTTGATACACAAACAGGTGGATAAAAGATTGCAACAAAGTAACGATAGGTATAAGGAGAAGGTACATTTGAAAAGAAGAGAAAATGTGTTTGCTAAAGGAGAGATGATAATGGAATATATGTGGAAAAAGAGGTTTCCTAGGGGTACCTACAACAAGTTAAAATATAAGAAAATAAGTTCATGCATAATTGAATCTTTGAAAAAATTCTGAAAATTCCTACAAGTTGGAGCTATCGAGAGACTTGGATATCTCTTTGATATTTAATGTAGCTGATCTATATGAGTTTCATGTGTTGGAATTATGGTGTGCATGGATCTAGCTAGTTGATGTTGGCATTGGTTCATGATGGAAGCTAGTTCATGTTAGCATTGATGTTAAACCTATGTAGTATAGTTGATGTGTTGATGCCATTGTAGCATGGTTGTAGCTAGCTGAGTTGACATTGAGATGGTTGTGTTGGCATTGATGTCAACTATATGATGTTACACTCATGATGATCAAATGATGGCAGTGTGGTGTCCATGGAGGTAGAGGTTGTTACTACAGGTGGATGATGTAGATCTTCATGTGATGGAGATGATGGCACACTTGATAAGTTTTCATACTAGGTCTTCATGCTTATGCTCATGGAGATGACTTGTTGTGGTGTGATGGCCTTATGTTGATGATGGATATGTGCTACAATGTATTGCAGATATGTCAGAGGTGTTACAGCTTGTCTAGATGTTTGTTGGAGAGTCGAGGACTTGTTGGCACTCTTGCCAACCTTGCTTGTTGGCCTTCTTGGTCAACCTGGCAGTGACACTTGGGAGACTTGTTTTATCTACTTGCAGAGGTGTTACTGAGCTTAACAAAGGTTTGGAGGTGAGTTCAGATGCTGAAGAAGAGGATCCAATAGGTGGTAGAGGTTTTGAGCTGAGGGCTTGTGGTTTTCCCTTATGCTCTTCCCCAGTTGCATGAAGATAGGCTTATGCATGCAATTGAAATGATTCAGTCTCTAGGAGATAGGTTTGTGCATGCGACTGAAGGTCTCCAGTTGATTTTAGCCAATGTTGTGCATGCGACTGAGTTATTTCAATAAAAAATCATGACATTCCTCGCGCAAACTAGATGAAAATTATCATGGAAATTACCAGAGGCTTATAGAATAAGTTGTAAAGGACGGGAATGGTTTGAAAACGTCCTCCATTGATGTGAACAACTTTATTGCACAAGTAGTGATGTTAGTGGATTGATTTAATCCAATTTGTTCACCTTTGATCCCATGCCTAAGGTCAATTTCGCCCTACACATTTTATATACATCATTTTGGAGTTGAGTATTGGTTGGTTGAGAATGAGGATGAGTTAGAGAAGGTTGTATAGTGGAGGAATGCTTCAAAATTGAGTGAGAACATAATTGCTTTAGTGTAGGAGTGCAAATGGCTGCATAGTGAGCAAATCTGAAGCATGTTTCATAATATATCATATTTGAAGTTGTTGTAGTAGACATTGTTTTGGAGAGTTTTGCATGTTGTTGGATAATGTTTTTGTTGGTGTTTTGATGCATGGATATGAGCCACTATTTTGATTGTATTGAGAGCGCATTGTTGGTGGTGTTTTTTATTTATGATTTAGAGTCTTACTGTTGAGAGCATGATTGGAGAGTTGAATTCTTGTTGAGCAGAGTGCCTTGGATCTAGTTTGAAAATAGATGAAATGAGGTCCACATAGTGTAGAGGATTAATGATTTCATGAGAGAGGAGCAGTTATTTCGAAGCTTTAGCAAAAGGAACAATTTCTCCATCCAATCGGATTTGGGCAAGGATCGCTGATCATGGTGGCCTTCAGTGGATGATAGTCCGTAGATCTATATGAGAACAGAGTCTTCTGAGCAGTTCAGTAGAATCAAGTCTCCTGGCTTATTGTGTTGGCCTGTTGTGTATGAGGTCAAGTCTCCAGGCTGATCGGAGCCATCTAACTATGTAAAAGAGAAATTGCTTAACATAATAGAAATTCATAGCAGAGTAGCAACGAAAAGGGTGGTTTTTCTCCCGAAATGGTTTCCACCAGAAATCTTGTGTCTCATGTGTGATAATGATTTTTGTTTTTTTGTTTTGATGGTTTTCTCTTAGTTCATGTTGCTTATATGTTTACATCTTTATCATTTACTTGTTGATGATCTATGTGAAGTTGCTAACAAGTGTGTGATTTAATAAAGTTAATCATTAGGGGAATTTTGAAGTCTAAAATGGGCCTCCCTGGAAAAACGTACAACGAAAATAAACTTTATAAGAACCAATAGGATTCAATATGATGATTTCAACCATGTGGGATGATTCGCCACTTTTGGAGTAAAAATGTAAAAAGATTAAAAAATAATAAAATAGTAAAACTATTTTTTCAACTCGTATTTTCAACTTATCTCCCTAATTTTTTACTCAAATTTCGAGTGGGAGTACTCATTGGATGAAAAATTTAATTCCTCATCCAAGGAATACCCATGTTGCATACTTTCGATGGACCCTGCTACACGAAAAATGAGAAATACATGAAAAAATGTGATTGCAATCACGATTTTCATGTATTTCTCATTTTTCATGTAGTAGGGTCCATTGAAAGTAAGAAACATGGGTACTCCCCAGATGAGGAATCAAATTTTGCATCCAACGAGTGTCCTTGCTTGAAATTTGAGTAAACCCATAGCGAGATAAGTTGAAAATACGAGTTGAAAAAATAGCTTTTCATTTTTTGCCTCTAAAATTTGAAGATGTAATCTAATCTTATTTTATTATTTCCACTATTATTTTATAATTTCCTTAGGAGGCCCATTTTAGACCTCAAAATTCCCCTAATGAAAAGGAAAAAATTATGAATAAGTCACACTACTGATTCACACCCCCCCTCCCCTGCCCCCATCTCAGTAGTGCTTAAACGTTTCCAACAATTGGTATCATAACGGGGCTCTCGGTTGTAGCTTGATCGCTGGAGAGTAGATCTGGGGTTTGGGCATAAATTTTTTATTTTTTATTTATTTATTATTATTTATTATTATTATTATTATTTTATTTATTACTATTATTATTATTATTATTATTATTCAGAATGGTTGTCCTCACTGCTGCAAATTACAAGGTATGACACAAAAATGTTAAATCTCAATTTTGTTTTATTTTATTGTGGATCTAACATTTGGAGATTAGTATGTGAAGGTTGTGGCAAGGATCTAATTGCAGATGAAGTTTTGCAGCAAGATGCGCAAGCTAGATGCATAATCTACAAGAATCTTCATGATGATGATTTGAAGAGGTTAGTAGGTTTGAAATATTCCAAAGAAATGTGGGACAAGCTAGAATACATATTTGGAGATGGTACCAACAACAATATGGTGAATGAGAAAAAGAGCAACAAAAAGAAGAACAAGAATAAGGGCCTTAAAAAACAAGAATCTCAACCACAAGAGTCTCATTCCTCTAATGCACATGATTCGGCTAATGATGAGAAGAGATCAGAAAATCTTGAACCTAAAGGCATAAATATTAATGATTTTCTATTAAGCTATCATTAGATGATTCAGATTTTGATAATGCTGATGCACATGGTGAAGATGAGAATGTTATTAAGGTTCTTAGAGCTGAGATTTCAAAACTAACAAATGCATGCAAGGATCAAGATAAAATATTGCAGATATATGATGATAAGGAGGCCAAGCTCAAGGAAGAGATTGTGAGTTTAAAATTTAAATTGGTAGAAGCAGAAAAGGTTTAGGAAGGTATGAGGAAGCAGTACCAAGAGAAGGAAAATGAGTGTGAGAAATTAGAAGTTGAAGTGGTGTACTTGAGAAAGCAGCGCAAGATGAGAAGATCAATGTAGCCTTGGATAGTTTTCTTGAGATCCAAAGATCACCATTGGAAAATTACGGTCTTGGATTTCAAAATGGTGAATCTAGTTTGCATGGAGGAAAAAAAAGAAAGAAGAACCCAAGAAACCTATAGCAAACAATACCAGCAACAAGAGTGAGAACCAAGGAAATGAGAAGCAGAACCAACAATAGATCAAATAGCAAAACCAACAACAATAAAGAAGAAAATCTAAAGGAGCTCCGACATTCAGAAAATAATTTGCTCCAAGAGAGGATCGTGACAACTCTATTAGATTTCAAACGAAACAAAGTCCTTTTGGTCCTTTGATGCATGAGGTACAATGTTGTAACTATCACAAGTATGGACATGTTGTGGCCATCTACAGGAGCAAATGGTATAAATCAAATCAACAGAGATTGCAACAATTTCAGCAACTAAGGAGATTGGCCAATGGGTATAATCATGGTTTTTATGGTTATTGTTACTCATGTCACCTGTTTGGCCATAAGGAAATTGATTACAGGTTTAACCAATGGAGGAGAAGCACATTTCTTGTAAGGTGTTGTAGCTCCCAGAGACAACCTTGGATTTCTTACAAGACCAGTGCCTCGATACATCTAGATTGGTGTGTCTCAAATGATTCTCAAGTAGGAGGAAACATCACCCATGTTCTATACACATATATAAGAGTCAAGAGTTGGTTCTTTCATCCAAAGATACAAGTTAGGTATTTCAATATTTCTACACATTCATAGTTCCTAAAAATATAACATAAAATAGTGGAGGCCGAGAACTTCAAAAGCTTACAGTTTAATTAGCTTTGTGGAGTAAATGAGAGAAGACAAAGAGAAGGGATAACTCAAAATGTAGAGCTCAAAGCACCAAGAATTCTATATTAAAAACATAGAGCCTGAAACCATGAGATTTGCTACAATTATATGAGTTACAGGTAGATATAATGGACAGAAAAGAAGTTGTATGCTATGATTCATGTAGTGCAGTTTAAAGATATAATTTCAACCCATCAAATAGGCATGTGCATTAACAACTCAATGCAAATGAATCTGTAGGCACGTATGAAATATTATGGCATCTATTGTTGCATGAATTCAGGGAAGAAAATAGACAAAATGGACGAAAACAGGAAATAACACACCGAAATACTTAAAAGGGGGAATCACCACTACTCCTGTGATATTTTGTAAGATCTATGTAACTAAGTGATACAGTCTCACAAAAATATCAACATTTATTTGCATATTTCATAACCTTTATTCAATGTTGCTACCCCCTATTTATAAGAAGAGGGGGTGCGTTATCAATCATGATATAGTACAAAATATCCCTGGGCCGAGTCTCAGCTGTCAGATCAGCTTGTTGTCTCGACTAGGGAAGGCTCTATGTCCAAAAAACATCACAAAAATAGTAATTGCCTCATAAACGAAAGCACATCACAAGATTACAAAACACATGAAACATTAATGCAATATCTTTGCACCCCTCCCTGTAATTACTTCGGCTTCAGGTTGCATATAGTTGATGTTATGGTCTCCTGTGCTGCTCAACTAACTCTTTTCATTTTTGCCTTTAGTGCCTCTGGCGCCAACTTTGTAAGCGGGTCATAAAGAGCCATTTCTGAGTCCGACCATACTTGGTTTTGAATGCTCCCTCTTCTTGATTTACTGCTACAACTACTTTTGGTGCCAACCCTGTCATTTCTGCCTTTAAAGTCATGTTGACCACAATCAACGCCTTGATCTGGCCTGGGGTCACGTATTACAATGTAATAGAGAAGACTCTCGGGCGCGGGCTTTTTACCTTTGAAATAGGTGAAACAGGAACTCTTTTTTATTTCTTCCTTAGCCCCCTTTATTATAGCCCCTTTTGTAATTTTCCTCATATGACCAGGGGTTGGAACCAGGGCTTAGCCATTTGGGTGCTAAGGCTTTCCACTGCTATGCAGGTGGGCCTTTTCCTTTGTTATTCGGAATCCCGTATCCCGGCGCTGAATGCATCTTACCTTTAGCTTTTCCCCAAGACACCTACAATCGTTGACCTACGGGGTGACGTCATCACCACCATGTGTCACCCTATGAGTGGTGACACGTTTGACCTGGAAATGGCCCCATAGGACCCCTAAAAATGTCAAAATTGAATGACACGTGTCCCCCATATGACCACATCACCCTTTCTACTGCCATGTCACTTACCGTACCGCCACGTGGAGGAGAGAGAAAGGGTTCGCCTGGCTCTGGTTTTTCAATGAAATTCCTTTGTAAATGGTTTTCGACCTCCCCTGGCGATGTAACATTATATTGCAAATCGACGATAACGCAAGGTTTTGGAATGTGTGGGACTGCAATATTGCGATATGTAGGACCTACATGATGCAAGACTACAAGACTGTGGGATTTACTGTATTCCACCATGTGAAGGAGAGAGAAGGGGGCGGCCGGGCCTTTGTTTTTCTAGATAATTCCTTTGTTGAACTTTTTCAACCCTCCCTGGCGGTTTCACATTATATCGGCGATTCTCCTCCCTACAATTCCTTAAGGATGGCCCATCAAGTAATGCAGGGGCAATGCGGGACTGTGGGTAGTCTGCAATGTGGCCCCTCGGAGGAGAGAGAAATGGGGTCCACATGCCCTTGGTTTTTCAGTGATTTTTAGTGTAAATCGACCTCTGCCCTCCCCGACGCCTTAACACTATCGGCGTGTTTCCCTCCCGCAATTCCTTAAGGATGACCCATAAGGAACTGCGGGGGTCATGCGGGACTGCGGGATTTTCCTGTCGCCGATCGCTGATAAGCTTATGAGCTCTCGAGGCCTGCCAATATGCCCGATAAGCCACTGTACGAAACTGCGATGATGCGGGATGCAGGATTGCGGGACTATTAGGTCCCTATAATACTAGTGATTCCCCCATTACTATTGTCATTATAGCCCTTATTGTTATTCTTGTGCCCCTATTGTCCCCATATTGTTATTCTTGTGCCCCTATTGTCCCCATATTGTTATTATTGTGCCCCATAGAAGCCCATTATTTTTATTGTTGTGCCCTTATATTATTATTGTTATGTCAACTTTGATTATATTGTGACCCCTTAGACTCCTACATATAGAAAGGAGGTTTTGTCATTTGTATCATTGAAGTTCATTTGTGTAATGTAAATTAGGTTGCCCCATCAAACAGGCTAATTTTGAAGGCGTTTATCTATCTTTTCTTCTATTTTGTGAGCTAGTTGCATAACATTTGGTATTAGAGGTTTGGATTCTAGGGTTTCGCTACTCCAAACAAGTCATCGTGGCATTTTCGCTATAAATTTTTTCTTGTGACGTTTCAGAAGCTAAAACAAAACCACATTTGAGCTGAAATCACTCTAAACATAGGGTCCGAATTTTAGATCTTGTCTCGCTCTATTTTCAGAGATATGATCCAAGGAAGGTAGGGTTTTTGTAGGATCTCGAATTATATCTCAAACAGGTGACCTAGGGAAAATCATCATAAATTTCTTTCTGAGCATCAGATTGAAATTTCATAAGAAGTTTTAGAAGTAGAACGACATTTAGTTTTCTGTGTATCGATTTCAGGTCCTAAGGTCGAAACAGTGACACGTGGCATTTCGTACAAGTTTTCTCTATTGAACTAGTCTATAATCAGGTCATTGTTGGAGATTTGGCATAACTCTTCATTGGAGAATCCAAGCTTGATAATAATTGCGGCATTGGAAAGAGGACTCAGAGGGATACCACAGGACAGAATTGCATACCTTGGAGATCCGAAATTACAAAGATACAATAGATTAAATATTGAGCTCCTACAAAGTGAAAAAAGGTATGTAGTTTTTTTTAAATTTTGCATAAGTTTGGTTTGAAAATTTATTTTGAAGGAATTAAAAGGGCATAGTGAAGCATTATTATCATTAATTGATGCCCAGAAGAAAGAAAATAGAAACACCTATTAAGAAACCTGAAATCTCTAGCATGACTCATGAAGAAGAGGAAGAAATGCAACATGATATATCAAAATTACGAGACCAAGTGCAACAAAATTCACTCTCACAAAAAGTAAAAAAATCTAAGATGGATAGTTTAAATAAAGGTGTGGAAGCTAAGATGGATGGCGTGGAAGTTAAGATGGATGGTTTAAATAAATGTGTGGAAGTTAACATGGATGGTTTAAAGAAAGGCGTGGAAGCTAAGATGTATGGTATAGAAGAAAAACTTAAAGGCAACATGGAATATTTGAAGACAAGCATGGAAGCTAAGATGGATGGTATAGAAGGAAAACTTAAAGGCAACATGGAAGATTTGAAGACAGATTTGACAAATTTACTACAAGAAATGCTTACTAATGGAGAAATGGTAGTAAAGGAAACTCACAAGGAGAACAAAAGAAATGTTAATCATGATTTCATAGACTCTAATGGTGAATTGAATACCCACCATGTTCCAAAGATCGATATGAGGAATTTTGATGGCAAGGATCCTGTAACATGGATACTACAAATGGAGCAATATTTCGATCTCCATAATGTGAAAAACACATAAAAGGCACGCATTGCAACTTTTTATTTGGAACCAAATCAATTTGTAAGGTATCGATGGATTTTCTCTCGTAAACAAATTGTCACTTGGGCAATTCTTATGGAAGAAATGATAGCACATTATGAGGATTAAAAAAGACACACTTTTTTAGCCAATTGATCAATCTCAAACAAAAGGGTTCAATGATGGAGAACATTCAGGACTTCCAAAAATTGAATATAAGGGTAAAAGATATTCCATAGGAGCATAGGATTGATTTGTTCATAAGGACTTTAAAGGATAACATCCAACATGAGGTTCGCCTTTGGGAACCTGATTCATTGGAGAAGGCATTTACGTTGGCAAGAAAAATGGAAAGAAAAATTATGGCCACAAGTAAGCCTACCACACACAAATATAAAGATGGAAGTGTTGTTGCCCCTAGCCTTCCACAACCTACAAGGTTGACACCACAACAATTGGAAGAAAAAAGAGCAAAAGGGCTTTGTTACAATTGTGATAGAAAATACACTAAAGGTCATAAGTGTGCTGAGAAGAAATTATTTTACATAGATTGTGAAGAGGAGGAAGAAAAGGAACAAGAAACATCAAAAGAAGAGGATATACACCAGGAACAAACCCTAGAGAAAGAATAAATGAATCCAACCATATCTTGTAATGCATTGGCTGGAATTACCACTCCTCAAACTATCAAGATAGAAGGGCATATCAAGAAGAAAAAGGTAATAGTGTTGATTGATTTGGGAATTACCCATAATTTTATTCATTGTAAGATAGCCAAGGAATTGAATTGCTTCCTATATCCAGCACCAGAGCATCAAGTGATGGTTACAAGTGGAGGAACCATAAATTTCTCTGGAAAGTGCCATAATATCAAGCTATCGATGGGAGAATATGTATTAAATAGCCCAATGCTTTCCATTCTAATGGGTGGTGCTAATGTTGTACTAGGAGTCCAATGGCTACAATCCTTGGGTACGATAGCTTTTAATTTTCAAGAACTTTTCGTGAAATTTCCTTCGGAAGGAAAGGAAGTTGAATTAAGGGGTATCACAGGGAAACTAGGAAAGATAATCAAATCTAACAAAATGATAAAGCTTCTAAAGAAAGAACAACTAGGCGTAATTGCACAATTATGTTCGCCAGAGGTTCCCACATCAAAATCATGTATTTCTCCAGATCTCCAAAAAGTCTTGGACAATCATTCCAAGGTATTTAAGACTCCCAAAGGCCTCCCACCCATTTGTGATCATGATCATGCTATTCATTTCATTCCAGGAAGTGTTCCTCCAAACATCAGGCCTTACAGATATCCCTATGCCCAAAAGAGTGAAATTGAACATATGGTTGCAGAAATGCTAGAGGTTGGTATAATTAAACCTAGTCAAAGTTCTTTCTCTGCTCCAGTAGTATTGGTGCACAAGAAGGATGGGTCATGGTGCATGTGTCTAGATTATATGGAGCTCAACAAGCTCACTAGTAAAGATAAATTTCTCATTCCTGTCATTGATGAATTATTGGATCAATTGCATGGATCAATTTACTTCACCAAGTTGGATCTTCGTTCAAGATACCATCAAACCAGAATGAAGACTGAAGACATTCCAAAAATAGCATTTAGAACTCATGAGGGTCATTATGAATTTTTGGTCATGCCTTTTGGCCTTACCAATGCACCTTCTACATTTCAAGTTTTGATGAATTCCATTTTCAAACCCTTCCTTAGAAAATTTGTGTTAGTATTTTTTGATGATATACTAATCTATAGCAAGTCTTGGAAGGATCATGTTCAACATGTTGACAGCGTGCTCAAACTATTGGAGGAGAAACAATTATATGCAAAAAGCTCCAAATGTTTCTTTGGAGTACAAGAGGTGGAATATCTAGGTCATATTGTATCTCATGAAGGTGTGAAGGTAGACCCTAGCAAAATTAAAGCCATTAAGGAATGGAAAATCCCCACATCCATAAAGCATCTGCGAGGATTTCTTGGGTTGACAAGGTATTATCACAAGTTTGTTAGAATTATGGGTGAATAGAAGCACCTCTAACAACATTATTGAAGAAAGATGCATTTTCATGAACTCTCGAAGCAACAAAGACCTTTGAACATCTTAAAGAGGCAATATACAAAGCACCAGTCTTAGCTACGCCAAACTTCGCAAAACCCTTTATTATGCAATGTGATGCCTCAGGAAATGGAATTGGTGTTGTTTTAATGCAAGAAGAAAGACCCATTACTTTTGAAAGTCATCCAATCAAATGAAATTAATTACACAAAGCTATTTATGAGAAGGAAATGTTGGCAATACTACATGCACTTAAGAAATGGCGACCCTACCTAATGGGAAGAAACTTCAAGGTAAAAACGGATCATGATAGTCCTAAATACTTTTTAGAAAAAGGAGTATCTTCGAAAGAGTAGCAAAAATAGGTCAAAAATATGTTGGGCTATGACTTTGAAAGAATCTACAAAAAAGGGAAGCAAAATGTTGCAGCATATGCACTCTCAAGAAAGGATGAGGATTTGGAAGCATTGCTTTGTGCCATTTCTATTATCCAAATAAATTGGATAAACGAAGCAAGGGATGAATGGAATAATGACGAAGAAGTGTGGGCACTCATTCAAAAGTTACAACAAGGTCCCAATACATCTTATACATTTAGCTAGAAAAATGATTTGTTATGGTACAAATATCACTTATACCTATGTAAGAATTCCCAACTCAAACAAAATATTATTATGGAATTGCACACCTCTCCCTTAGGAGGGCACTCAAGATTTTTAAAAACTTACCACAGGGTTAAGAAGGAATTTTTTTGGGATGGCCTATCGAATATTCAAAAGTTTGTGGTGGAATGTTTGGTTTGCAAACAAAATAAAGTTGAAACAATTAATACCCCAAGTCTATTACAACCTTTATCCATTCCAAGCCAACATTGGGAGGAGGTTTCAATGGATTTTATCACAGGCTTACCCAAGTCTGAAGTAAAGAGTGTCATCATGGTGGTAGTTGACAGAATTACCAAGTATGTACATTTTTGTGCACTATCGCATCCATTTAAAGCTGGTACAATTTCTATTGCATTTATGGAAACAATTCAGGAGCTACATGGAAACCCAAATATTATTGTAAGCAACAGAGATCCCATTTTCACGGGAAATTTTTGGACAATATTATTTTCTTGTATTGGTACTCAGTTAGCTCATAGCTCATCTAATCATCCTCAATCTGATGGGAAAATTGGGATAGTAAACAAATGTTTGGAAGGATAACTCCGTTGCTCTGTATCTGATAAACAGACACAATGGGTCAAATGGTTGCATTTGGTTGAATGGTGGTATAACACTTCCTTCATACTACAGCAAAAATGGCCCCATTTATGGCACTTTATGGATATCACCCACCGTCCATCACATCATATTTAAGATAAAATTCTAAGGTTCAAGCAATGGAAGATCACATCGAGCATCAACAACAAGTTCTCCAACTTTTAAAGGATAACCTCACTTTGGCGCAGAATAGAATGAAACAAAAGGAAGGTCAACATTGCAACGAAAGAAGTTTTGATGTAGGTGACTTGGTATTCCTACAGATACTGTAACCATATAAACAAATGTCCCTCAAGCAAGCTAAAAAGGATAATAAATTATCACCAAAGTATTATGGTCCATTCAAGGTATTGCAAAAGATTGGTACTATGGCATACAAATTGGAGATTCCTGCAGCTTCCCGAGTGCACCCAGTTTTCCATGTTTCATGCTTAAAGAAGGTTATAGGTGACAAACTCCCAATTCAAACAATACCGCCAGAACTTCACGAGGAAGGAAAAATCATATTGGAACCTGAAGTAGTCACAGAAATAAGAACTTGACAACTACGAAATCGATCAATTTTGGAGTATCTAATCAAGTGGAAGAACTTACCCGCTGAAGATTCCACATCGGAGGGTGAGAATTTTATACAGAAGCATCCAAAACTATTCAAGCATTGAGGAAAAAACTTTTTGAAGGAGAGGGGCATGTTAGGTCTCTATAATACTAGTGATTACCCCATTACTATTGTCATTGTAGCCCTTATTGTTATTGTTGTGCCCCTATTGTCCCCATATTGTTATTATTGTGCCCCATAGAAGCCCATTATTTTTATTGTTGTGCCCTTATATTATTAATGTTATATCGGCTTTGATTATATTGTAACCCCTTAGACTCCTATATATAGAAAGGAGGTTTTTCATTTGTATCATCCAAGAATTGTTCATTTGTGTAATGTAAAGGATGTTGCCCCCTCGAAGAGGCTGATTTTGAAGGCATTGATCTATATTTTCTTCTATTTTTTGAGCTGGTTGCATAACAAGGACTGTGGGATGCCCAATATGCTTGACTTCCTATGTCCAGGGTCCTATGATAAGCTCTTTTCCTTCACTTCAAGGCAACAAGACCCTTGACCTTCAACATGCCATATCTTCTTATGCATAAGTCCATTTTGGGACTTCTATATACGGCTGGAAAGCTTGTTCTAGACACTATGCAATGGAGAGGTTCTGATCTAGCTTTAAGTGTTCCTATGGCTTAGAAGATGGCTTCAACTTCACTACTCTTGGGTAACCTTGACCAACTGAAACCCACAATGCAGTGAGTGATGACATAAGGTTTAGATGTAGCATGAGCAATAGGAGATCTAATTCTCTTGCTACATATATTGGCCATGTGGAGTGTTATATATGCCATAACTTTGGCCATATGGCAAGAGATTGTTTGTTGCCACGTTACTCAAGCTAAAACTATCAAAAGCAACAAAAACAAAGAGAACCTACCAGAAAACCAATGAAGAAAGAAAATAAGAAGATGAAGGAAGAAAAGAAGCATCCAAAGACCATGTGGAGAGAGAAGGACCAGCAACTCTTCAAGTAGTGAAGAGCATCCTCTCCTGCAGTCCATGATTATTTCTTGCATATTTATAGAGGACTGCAGAGTTCATGAGAGGTGCACAACCTCAAGGGGGGTGTTTAGTAGGTTGATGAGTATGAGTTATTGAAACAACATATGATGAGTTCATTTGATCCTCATGCACTTTCGAGTCCACAGGATCAACATATCTTTTGGAGGTATATTGAGCTCAGAGGGAGTTATTCATGGTATGATATTTACATGTGATATTTGGCATATTCTTCATTTTGTTTTACTCATTTATTTTTAGCTTCTTTACATATGTTTTCTGATTTAAAGTAGTACATTTTTCATCCATATATATGTTTTTGGTTTCACTAGCAAGTTGGTTGAAAAGAAGAATTTCATTGGCACAAGTTGTATTGAAGTGAATTGAGACATGGAACAACCATGTATGAGTTGTTTTATGATGATTATTACAACCATGTAATTGTTATTGTATCATCATTTTATGTTAGTTGAGAGTCCTGTCAATAGCTAGTTGAGTCATCATGGTGATAAGCTTGTTTTGGAGGAGTCTTATGGATTCATTTTGTAGCCACATGTATGGGCTAATGATGATGTAATAGTTCTGCTAGATCATGTATTTGAGTCATTGGTCCATAGGAGATGATCATAGAAGCCATGTATTTATTGATATATCCATGTAAAATGCTCATGAATCCATGTACTTTTATTGTATGTATATTTGGGTCATTTAGTCATGAGTCATGAGGTCATGTTATGGTCATATATTGGTCATGTATGAGGTCTTTGTATTGTTTCTACAACCATGTATATATAATGTTATATGCCATTCAATCATGGTCATGTGGAGTCTTTGTCCATATGGTGCTTCTATTTGTCAAAAGGAAGCATTATTTGCAACAGAAGTGGTTCACTACAACATGGATTGATGTTGGAGATGGAAATTGTTCAGGGGGAGCATCTATGTTATCTTTCTTTGTTTTTTATTTCAGCCATCCATTGTTGGCATCGTGGTCCACTTGTAGGTTTTCATGGTGTGCCTCATGTTATGCTATGAAATTTGGGGTGTTTGGCCTCATATGATGTTCAAAGATGTATGGTAGTTGCTGCTATGGAGTTGTTATGGAGAGTTTTGGTTGATGCTCATGTGCAAATTGTTGCATGTTGTTCATTACGATGTTTCTCATTGATGATTATATGTTTGCCTTATGTTGGCATATTGTTTCTTGTTGCTAAAGGTTGATGGTTGGTATGCTTCTCTCAATGATGATTGATATATTTGTTGCTTTTTGCTATTGATATGGAGAACATGGTCATTGGTTGGTATGCATTATGTTTCAATCATGTAGAGATCGGATGCTCCATTGTTTGTGCTTCAGTTCTTGTTTCTTATTCAAATGGAGTTGTCCCTTTGCCATTGATGTTAAAGGGGGAGTGATAGGGGAGATTAGTCTGGAGTTTGTGTGAGGCTTCCATCAATGCCAAATGGGGATATTTTTTCCATTATTGTATGCATGGATCCGGCTAGTTGATGTTGGCATTGGTTCATGATGGCAACTAGCTCATGTTGGCATTGATGTCAACCCTATGTAGTCTAGCTGATGTGTTGATGTCACTCATTGTAGCATCATTATAGTTATTTGAGTTGACATTGATATGGTTGTGTTGGCATTGATGTCAAATATATGATGTCACACTCATGATGATCATATGATGGCAGTATGGTGTTCATAGAGGTAGAGGTTGTTGCTACAGGTGGATGATGCAGATATCCATGTGATGGAGATGATGGCACACTTGATGAGTTGGTATACTAGGTCTTCATGCTTATGCTCATGGAGATGACTTGTTTTGGTATAATGATCTTATGTTGATGATAGAGATGTTCTAAAATGTATTGCAGGTCTGTAAGAGGTGTTGCAGCTTGTGCAGAGGTTTCTTGGACAGTGGAGGACATATTGGCACTCTTTCCAACCTTGTTTGTTGGCCTTCTTGGTCAACCTAGCAGTGACACTTGGCATATTTGTTTTATCTACTTGAAAAGGTGTTAATGATCTTAGTAGAGGTTTGGAGGTGAGTTTAAACGCTCAAGAAGAGGATCCAACAGGTGGTAAATGTTCTAAGCTGAGGGCTTGTGGTTTTTCCTTACGCTCTGCCCCAATGATATGGAGATAGGCTTATGCATGAGACTGAAAGGCTCCATTCACTAGGTGATAGGCCTGTGCATGTCACTGAAGGTCTCTAGTTGAGTTTAGCCAGTGTTGTGCATGCGACTAAGCTATTTCACGGAAAATTATCTGAATTCCTCGTGCAAACCGAATGAAAAGTGGCATGGAAATTCCCATAGGATTATATAATAAGTTTCAAAGGTCGGAATGGTTTGAAAAGGTCTTCCAATGATGTGAACACCTTTAGTGCACAAGTAGTGATGTTAGTGGATTGATTTAATCGAATTTGTGCACCTTTGATCACATGCCTAAGGTCAATTTCACCCTACACATTTTGAAGCTGAGTATTGGTTGGTTGAGAATGAGGGTGAGTTAGAGAGGTTGTATAGTGTAGGAATGCTTCAAAATTGAGTGAGAGCATAGATGCTTCAGTGTATGAGTGCAAATGGCTACATAGTGAGAAGATCTAAAGCATGTTGCAAAATAGATCATATTTGAAGCGTAGTAGAGATTGTTTTGGAGAGTTTTGCATGTTGTTGGATACTACTTTTGTTGGTGTTTTGATGCAAGGATATGAGCCACTATTTTTCTTGTATTGAGAGCGCATTGTTGGTGGTGTTTTTTATTATGATTTAGAGTCTTGTTGCTAAGAGCATGATTGCAGAGTTGAATTCTTGTTGAGCAGAGCGTCTTGGATCCAGTTTGAAAATAGAAGAAATGAGGTCCACATAGTGTAGAGGAGCAGTGACTTCATGAGAGAGGATAAATGAGTTCGAAGCTTCAACAAAAGGAACACTTTCTCCATCCAATCAGAGTTGGATAGTCCAATCAAAGTTGGGCGAGGATTGTTGATCATGGTGGCCTTCAGTGGAACAAATGAATATGCAATTTATAATTATAGAAATGTATGGATGGTCTAATACACAAACTTTTAAGATTCAAAATGATTTAGATTCACATGAAGTAACCCATAATACTAAAATGGAACATAAATTGCATGAAATATTTGGAATTTGTTTTCCTATGACAATTTAAATGAAGAAATAAATGATGTTGAAGAACATGCTAATAAACAAATGAAAATGAAAATGAAAACAAAAGGACATTTTTTATATGGGGTGGTTAGATAAATTTGGTTGCTTAAATTGTGTGTCAAGCATGATGATAATGTAGTTATTGTGAGAATGGTGTAACACATTACATTATGGTACTTTTGTTGCTCGTAAAAAATCACTAAAAGATACAAATTTTAAGGTGAGATGGTTTAACACATTAGATAAAAAGATATAACTAATTATGATCATATTATGTAGAGGGAATATGCCAATAATAAAATAATGATTGCTACAGGGGAAATATCATATTTTCTCTGCTATGAAGATTTATATTTATCAAAATATGTAAACTTTGTATATTTATATTAAATTCAAAAACACCATATATGTTAAAGTATTGAAAGTAATTTTCATATACATCTTGTAAGTTTGCAAATAATTTTATATAGTGCATATCAACACATCTTGTCAAGAAAATTCAAATTAAAAATATGTTAAAAAAATTCATATAAAAGCATTGCTTGTATATTAGAGCAACATCTTGTTATTTATGTAGCATGTTTAGGTTTATAGGATCTTGGGTCATTTATCTTAAAATTATGAAGATCAAGAATGTAATGGATAAAAATGAAAGGAAAATTTTATCATGGTGTGATAAGACATGAATCTATTTGATTTAGTTATGTTTGCATATGTTTGTTGATGTGCTGGATGAATTTAATAAGTTGAACACAACATTTAAAGAAGAAAATGTAGACATTACTACTATCAGGTTGGCTATTGAAGTAACTATGAGTATATTGTCTAGAAGGTTTTGGAGAAAGTTCCAACCCATTTTTCAAAAAATAAGTGAATCTCAATATGGATGTGTCAGAATTAAAGATCACTGCATAGTCATGGTTATACATGAGTTAACTATAGTGATGTAAGGAAACAAACTATGAAACCTTGTGTTGAATGCATACAAGAGTGTTTCCAGTGGTTCACAAAAGGCTATATTAAGTCTCTCATAGACTCCTTGAATGAAATATTTTGCATATTTTCATCATTTTAATGCATCACAATTGTTCAATCCTTGCTATTATCCATAAGAGTGTTGTAGTTGTGAAAAAAGTTCATAGGATTAGCTTTTTAAAGTTTTCAACCATTGCAACATACCATATCAAATGATGTTTGTTTTGTACCTTTATTTGATGTTAGAGTTTGTAAAAGAGAGTTGCACCTTTTGTTGATTCATTAAATCTAACTTGTGAGGGGTGTATCAATGAAAGAAACATGGAAGGTCTTTCATAACACAAAACTTATCCTTATATGATGAAATTATGGCAAGCAATATTCATTATTCCTGCAAGTATAATGGAATGTGAAAGACCGTTTTCTAAACAAAACATATTAATGACAATAAAAAAAATCAAGGCTAGAATTGGATGCATTATATACACTAATGAAAATATCTTTGAATACACATGATTATCTAATGTCGATTGGAATGTATTGTATGGACCATGGAGAGATACAATGTCAAGAAGAATTATTAAGCTTTGATAGTTGGGAAGTTATTTTTCTTAATCCCTTGAAATGAGTTATGTCTCTTACAAAGCATTATTAACATGTATGGAGTCTTCTAGGTTATGCTAGGCAGAGGATTCAAACAAAGGTGTTTTTGAATATGTTGAATTTTTTAATTCAAGAAGAAGTTTAAGTTTCTATTTTCAAACCAAATTATAGGTTTGTGTTTGGACCTATGCATCAAGATATTCCTATTAATGAGATTTTTGTAAATATTTAATGTACTTGATAAGGATTGATATCCAATGAAGTATAAATTCAATTGGTAATTGAGAAATTTTGATAGTAAAAAACCTAAAGAAAAAGAGGAAATTTTAAACACAATGGTTCATATTTAGTTGAATGGCATTTAACTGGTTAATATGTTCACTATCATTTCCCCACTGTGATATTTAGTGTTGGAATGTACAAAGTTATAGTAACAATAAATCAAATATGAATTATGTGTATGTTGTCATACAAGATTTGGTATAAATAAATATTTAATAAATTGTAGTAAAGAATGTACTAGTCTTTTATAGTTCATTTCTAATTTTAAATATTTCCTTAAAGGAATGTAAGATTTTGAGCTTTATGTGGAATCCCTTGTCATTGGTCATGGAAGTTGCAAAAATATTGGCTATTTCCTTGTAAAATGGGCAAGTGCTTGTTCTATTCTTCAAATAATAGGCATTCCAATTATTTGAGTACGCAATTATAATGGTCATTCCATTGAGAAAAGTGTGATTGTTGCTTTTATGATTAAGGGTTCTATTCACATTTAATTTATTTTCACTAACTTTTTATACATATATACTATGAGAAAAAGATGATTGTGTATAACCTGTTTTATTTTTCCTTCCATTAGTTTTATAGATAATAAATATATTTTTTGTTACAGTTTCTCATTTTAGCATGTTATAGGAATGGTTTTCTGTTGATCTCTTTTTATTTCATGTTGTTCAAGCTTATTAGCACCTGGGGGTGTCATTGTGGAAGTATCTTCAATTTTGAATTTGTGTGAGGGATGTAGGCACTACATTTAATATGTCTGTGTAAAATATTACCCCATCTATAAATCCTTAAAAGGCATTGTCCAAATCCGGTTTAGGAATGATTTGAGTAATATATATGTTGGGAGATAATTTGGTAAAAAATCCATATTTCAATACATATTATGTAAAATTTCATTCCAATTACAAGATATGTGATTTTACAATACTTGATTTGATGACACTAGTTACAACTATATTGGCTAGCACTTTTATTATTATGGGTTTTTTTGGTATATTTTTTTAGTTACTTTTTTTTACACTAAAAATTGTGTGGCTCAAACCCAGAGAAAATGAAAAAACTATAATAGTAAAATTTATAGATAACATGCAAATAAATTAATACTCTTTAATTTGCATAAACAATCAAATGAAAGGCATAAAAAACACAATTGTTATCAAATTTTCAATTCACAAGCAAATAGAAAGTGTGAAATTCTATATCTACTCAAGGCATGTCATACAAATAAAAACCAAAAGAGTAAATGTAATTTGGTGTTACGCTTAGAGATCATCATGTGAGAAGAGCATGGTCAAATTGGAATGAGTTTAGTAGCATTACCATTCAATTTCACATTATTAATGAATACCAGTTATTGATATTGTATAGAATTCATTTATGATAAAACTGTTAGTGATGGGTAAACAACTAAACATCAAATCAATGTTTTGAAAATTCTTATGCATGTAAATGCTTAGTTCTCAATTTTATGTCTACTTATGAAACACATTTTTGAAATTGTTGATATCTTAATGTTATGTCCATTTATTCATACATTTTTAGATGGGAAAAACATTCTATGGATATGAAAATTTTAGGCTTGGTGCCAACCCACCCACTACTAAAAATTATTGTGGTTAAGGGTGGACAAAGTCAATGTTTTTAGTAAGTTTATTTTTTTTAAATATGCAAAATTCTAATTTTTTTAATTATTGAAAATCTAATTTATATTTTTCAAAATAAACTAATTTTTATAATCATAAATTTTGATACCCAATATTCCTCTTAATCAAATAAAAAACAACATCTTGCAAAAGTATTATTAAATTTATAAATAAATTATAAATTATAAACTTTTTAACTTGCTAATAATAAAAAATATCAGAGTTTTTGAATTCACAATTCAATGACTATTAATGTTACATGGTTCAATGGATCATATAAAACATTGGTCTGAAATAAATTAAAATATTTACATGTGACTTGTCTGAGTTACGAGTCTTTGAAGCAAGGATTCATGTGGTTGTGCGGATGCTAACTACTCTGTGTTGATTAAATTCATATTCTTCCACTTTTCTTATTTAATTTACATGTCCATAGGCTTCTCCGAGAATCGAAACTCCTTGCCTCTAAGAGGACTATTTAATATGTTTTTCTCACACTGTTCCCACGCTAGTTATTTTTCTGAGGCTTCTTCAAGTGGGTGCAAGCATGGCTTTGTCACTATTCATAATTATGTAGAAGTGTCAAAATTTTGTGGTTGCATACTTTATCTTCATTTACAGTAATAACAAGAATACCAAACAATTGAAAATAATGGAGAAAGTTTGTTTCACGGTTGTGTGTGTCCTAGATTAGAGTTAGTTCCTATTTTCTAGGAGATAGTTTTGATCTCCCTAAATTGAATGTAAACTTATATATTTCTAGTTTAATGATTAATGAATGAGAGCAATACTGCTTGGGCAGTCTCCAGGGGTAGCTTTCTTACCCATGAATTACTAGTTTTCAGTGTGTAAGTTTCATTCTAATTTGCCTTTCCATTTTTTAACATGGTATCAGAGTTGGTAAGCCTTGGTGGCTAGATTGAGAGCCTTGGTGGCTGAGTTGGGTCTGAGTTGAACCTTGGTGGCTGAGTTGGGTCTAAGTTGAGCCTTGGTGGCTGAGAGTCTTTATGACTGATATTGGAGAGTGTGTAAGCCTTGGTGGTTGAGAGCCTTGGTGGCTGATTCAATTGTTTTTTGACAAAGCGTTGATTTATTATGAATAGCCTGATCAACGTGACCCCAACAAAGAGAAGTCATGTTGATAAGCGTTGGCAGTGCACTAAGAAAGAGTGTTGATCAACGCTAGTGAACAGTGATGCTACCCGCGCTGTTGCAAAAAACTTATGTGAATTTTCGTCAGCGCAACTTGCAATAAGGTGAAAGAGCGTTATTATTTTTTGCCTGTTAGAGGTGGCCCAAGACCTAAAGTACCTATGTTGGTGGTCTTATCCAGCGTTTTTTTGAATTCCATTCGTCTGGAGTTAGATCCATAGCACCCAGATCTGGAGCTGTTGGAAGATTTGGAGTTCGATCCATAGATCAATTGTTGCAGGATCTAGAGTTAGATACGCAAATCGATTGTTGGAGGATCTGGAGTTAGATCTGCAAATAGATTGCTGGAGGATATAGTGGTGGATTCGTAGATCGAATGGTTTTGTCACAATGACTAACCACATTGCATAGACGTATCTTAATGAGAGAAATAAGCTTGATGGGTCAAATTATGCCAATTGGAAGTTCCAGTTGCAGATGTTGCTCGAGGGTTCGAGTGCATGGAAAATTGCAAATGGAGATGAAGTAAAGCCGACTACAGCCAGAGGTTCCACATCCACATCATTTCAAGATTGGGAAAAGAGGGAAAATAAAGAAAAGATGTTGTTAAAGATGTCGTTAAAAAATAGTATAATCCCTCACATCTGAGAATGCAAAACCGCTAATGACATTTGGGTGACACTCAAGGATTTGTATGAAACAAAAAATAAAAATCATCTGTTGTTTCTGAAGAGTAAGATTCACTCCATTAGAATGGAGGAGAATGAATATATTGTTGCATTCATCTCATAGTTCCAACGAACTAAGAGACAAGTTGGGTGACATAGGGGAGAAAGTGTCCAACACTGATCTCGTCACGATTACCTTAAATGGCATGATAGAGGATTATTAGATGTTCATTGCAAAGGCTTGTGAGGAGGGATTAATATCCCACCTTTGAAGAGTTGACAGAGATTTGGATTCAGGAAGAGAGAGGCATATGAATCTGAACCCTTAGAATGCAGATCTGGCATTGGTGGTGAAGAAAAAGTTCTTCAAAGGGAAAATAGGAGGAGGAAAGAAAAGCAGTGGTCCATCTCAAAAAATCCATTTCAAGATATGTCATCCACTAGAAATGATTAAGGAATTAAGTCTTTTTACTGTGGCAGAACTGGTCATATTGCTAGAGATTGTTATAAAAAGAAGACTGATGAAACTAGACATAGACACAAGAGGCATACAAGGCATTTTGTTGGTGAAGATCTGAATCATGATCTTAAATTATTTGTGTCTGATGCTTCTCTTTCTACTAAGACCGATGAGGCTGAAACTTGGTTTGTGGATTCTGGAGCATCCACTCATATGACAGGTAATAAACACTGGTATGAAAATTTTAAGGAGACCAACAACGGTGCTAACATCTACCTTGGAGATGACAAAGCATATCAAATTAAAGGGTATGGAGATATTCTTGTGATATTTCCTAATGGTAATATCAGGTGCATCCAAAATGTCATGTATGTACCTGGTATTAAAAAGAATTTGATCTCTGTCTCCATGATTGCAGATCAAAATTTAAAGGTAGAATTTTTCAAAACTTACTGTGTTATAAAGGATTTGTTGGATCATCAAAAATCAGTCGCATCAGGAGTACAAGTTGGAGGCCTATATAAGTTGAATGTTACAAGCGTGCCACATCAAGCTTTAACTTCAACGACTATGAAAACAGAGAATATTTGGCATCAAAGGTTTGGTCACATCGACCTTCATGACTTATTTCTACTACAGAAAAAGGTATGGTTGATGGACTTCTTGTTTTAAATAATGAACATATTGATTTTGAAGGTTGTGCACTTGGAAAAATGCACAAGGATGAATTTCCCTCTAGCTTAAATAGGAGAAAGAAAGATATAATCAAACTTGTGCATACTGATATTTGTGGACCCATGCAGATAAGGTCCTTAGGTGGAGCTTATTATTTATTTATTGATGAGTTCACAAGGTATACCTGTGTATACTTTCTTAGAGGGAAAATTGATGTTTTCGAGTATAATTTAAAAGAATTTAGAAATATGGTTGAAAAGCAGACATGGAAAGTCATCAAAATTATCTGCTCAGATCAAAGGGATAGCACAACAATTTATAGTACCCCACACTCCATAGCAAAATGGGGTTGCAAAAAGAAATAACAAAACTTTGGTGGAGTGTGCACGCAACATGATAAAAGGTAAGAACCTTTCCAATGACTTATGGGCAGAAGCAATAAGTACTGCAGTTTACTTAAAGAACAAAAGTTCAACTAGGTGTCTTGATCTCAAGACTCCATTTGAGGCTTTATATGGTTTTAAACCTGCATTCCATCACTTAAGAGTATTTGATTCTAAAGATTTTGCGCATATTCCTAAGGAGGATAGGAAGAAATTGGATGCTAAAGTTATAAAGTGCATATTTGTAGAGAATTGTTATGATTTCAAAGAATATAAGATGTTTAATCCATCTACTCACAAGGTATTTGTGAGTAGAGATGTTATCTTCCATGAACATGTTGATGAAGGGAATAATGAAATAAGTTGTGAGGAGTGGCACATGCCTTTACTAATCGATGACAACAATGATGAAGCCAAAGAAAATCATTTACAATAGGAACAACAAAAAGAGGAACCTAGTGATGTGGATACATTCAGCAGTCAAACTCCACTTAGAGGAGAGAAAGAAATTACATAGGACAGAATTGCGGCAAGTCCACTACCAAGGAGATCAGGTAGGTAGACTCACTTACCTCTGAGGTACAAATATTATGCTCTTATGACTAGTATTTTAAATGTTGTTGAGCCCATGAATTATAATGAAGCAAATCAGTATGATGAATGGAGGTTAGCGATGGAAGAAGAGTATGAGTCCATAATTAAAAATAAAACCTGGGAACTAGTTGAACTGCCAAAATGAAAAGAGTTCATAGGTTGTAATTGACTATATAAACCTAAGTTCAAAGCAGATGGTAGTGTAGACAAGTATAAAGCTAGGTTGGTGGCCAAAGGGTACTCACAGAAAGAAGGAATTGATTATGAGGAGACTTTTTCTCCTGTAGCTAAGTTAAATACTATTAGGATGTTAATAGCTCTAGCTACAAATTACCATTGGAGTTTACACCAACTAGATGTAAAATCTTCTTTTCTAAATGGAGATTTGAAGGAAGAGGTATATTTAACACAGCCTGAAGGGTTCATTAAAAAGGGGTAGGAACACTTAGTCTATAAAATAAAGAAGGCATTGGATGGATTGAAAAAGGCTCCCAGATCTTGGTATGAGAAAATGGAATCTTTCTTCTTACAACATGGTTATAAGAGAAGTAAAAATGATCCAAATTTGTATACTGCATTTGATTAAAAGGGCACATTGTGTTGATTTACTTATATGTTGATGATTTAATTGTTATTGGAAATTCTGATGAAATGGTTGAAGAAATTAAAATGCAGATGTCACGAGTATTTGAAATGAAAGACCTTGGAGAATTGCATTATTGTTTGGGTCTTGAAGTCTGGAGGGATTCTATCCAGACTTTTGTTACTCAAGGAAAGTATGTCAGGGAATTATTGAATAAATTCAAAATGGATCAGTGTAAAGATGCTTCAGTACCTATAGAACATAATGTTAAATTTCAAAGTGATGATGGTTCTAAAGAGGTGGATGCTACATTATACAAACAACTAGTTGGAAGTTTGATTTATTTGACTACAACCAGACCTAGCTTAGCATATTCATTTATTGTGTTGAGTCAGTTCATGACAAATCCTCTTGAAAATCATTGGATGGTAGTAAAAGGTGTCCTAAGGTATCTTCAAGGAATTATAAATTTTGGCATTAAATAAACTGATTCTTTTGATGTTAAACTGACAGGTTATTCAGATTCAGATTGGGTTGGAGATCTAGACGATAGAAAATCTATAAGTGGGCATGCTTTTAAAATTGGTTCTGGGGTCATTTCTTGGAGTAGTAAAAGGTAGAGTGTTGTATCTTTATCATCAGCAAAAGCAGAGTGTCAAGATGTATGTGCAGCCACTTGTGAAGCAATTTGGTTGAGAAGACTTCTTCATGATGCAGGAGAAGAACGAAAGGATGCAACAGTGATTAAATGTGACAAACAAAGTTCAATCAAGTTGGAAAATAATCATGTTTTTCATAAAAACACAAAACATATTGATACTAAATTTCATTTTGTTAGAGAAAAGGTTCAGTCCAAAGAGATTTTTCTTGAATATTGTAACACCTATCAAAATGTAGATGACATCTTCACCAAGCCTCTTGGGAAGATTAAATTTGAATTGTTTAGGGAGATGTTAGGTGTGCAAATGAATCCTTTCTCCATTAAGGGGGGGAGTTGAAAATAACAGAGAAAGTTTGTTTCACGATTGTGTGTGTGCCCTAGATTAGAGTTAGTTCCTATTTTTTAGGAGATAGTTTTGATCTCCCTAAATTGAATGTAAACTTATATATTTCTGATTTAATGATTAATGAATGAGAGTGGTATTGCTTGGGTAGTCTCCAGGTGTAGTTTTCTCACCTGTGAACTTCTAGTTTTTAGTGTGTAACTTTCATTCTAATTTTTCTTTCCATTTTTTAACACAAACCTGCCAATAAATCATCAAGGGATCCTACAAAAAAGTATAGGATTGCTTGTGTCACAAAAATATTGAAACCTTAACTTGAACTTAGTGCAATACCACTATATTCACTAATTAACATGGTATGCCACATACTGAAGGCATTGCATCAAGGTAGGCTTACCATCTACTATGATTTTAGAACGATTATGTATAACACAAAGTTTAAAGATAATTTAGATACATTTAACAATGATAATCTATCACACCCAATACATATTTTCTCAATGATTATCTTTGTTACTTTTCACTTTTAAATGGTGATATTGTCCACCAAGGGACAATTTTACATAGATGGCCAAAAAATTGCCTTTTTTTCAAAAAAATTGACAGTGAGAGTGTTTGAATTGTCTTTTTGATGGTGGAAATGGATTCGGAACCATCAAAAACCCCTGAGACACCCAAAATCCAGAAGCTTGACCACTGTAACCTAGATTTCGAAAAACCAACAACATATCTTATCAAAATTGTTAAAGCAAAAATGACTTAGTACAAACTTTTAAATACTAAACACAAAAAGAGAGATAAAAACTCCAAAAATTTAAACATTCTGACCAAAACCAAAAGGATGCAACCACCTTGTGACTCTTGTTTGATTAATTTTCCCACAAACCAACCACATATGCTAGAGGATTATGGTTTCCATTGTAATTAGTAAATGTTTAAGACTTGTTTTTCTTTCTTCATGTGATAAGCATCCCTTCTTCATTCAAATGGTGGCACAACTTCTCCAATACTCCCGCACCTCCCAAATGTAGTTTGGGACATCGAGAGGCATCTAATTTCATCAACAACCTCAAATGTTCAACACCTTCCAACTCTTCTATTTCATCACACCAGCTAACATTTAACATTCAGAGCTTTGAAAATTGCACCAATCCTCGTATGCTTTTCAGCTTCACACATTCAGATGCCCTAAACTCCTCCAGTGAGACCAATGTTTGAACACTTGGAAGCTCCTCAACTTCTCTGCATTGGTTGATTTACAATATTTGAATTTTTGCAAGATGACAAAGCCCTTCTATTTTCCTCAAACTAGAACAACCCAACAATTACAGTTTTAGGAGTGTGTTTGGCAATGTTCCAACCTCCACCAAATCACCGCAAAACCTGATGAAGAGATGTTGAAGGTTGGGACAATGACCATGAAGAAATGGTTCTTCCTCCTCGTCCTCCGACCATATTTCTGTGTATAGTACTCCGAAGTCTTCACTGCAAGAGAAAAAATATTAGAGTCTTCATCAATGGAATAATCCAACTCTCTCACCCCTCTAAACTATGTTAATGTTTCTCTTTCTCCTTCACCCCTTTTAAAGGGATGTTCTCATAACAAACATCCAAATATTGTCAACTTAGTCGACTAAGACAACAGTGCAACGAAATCCAACAGAGATTTCAATTCGTTGCAATTTAAGAGATTTAATTCCTTAAAGTTCTTCAAATCACTAACAGAATGTGATAACATTACCAAAAAATGGCTTCCTAATACTAGAAGCTCCAAATCCCTTAGGTTTCCAATGGTGCTTGACAGTTCTTTTAAAGTTGTAGCCCGCAAATACAATTTTTTGAGGTAGCATTGTTTTGTGGCTTGGGACAACAATACTTCAATTTTTTCACAGTGGGAGAGATCTAGGTGTTTAAGGTTGTTGATATCTCCAAGAGTTTCGATGGAGATGGTTAAATCACAACAATACTGCAAATCAATGTATTTAAGCCGAATTAAATTTGCAAAGGAGTTTGGGAGCATCTGCAAATTCGATGAGTAAGACATATCGATGTGTTCAAGGTTTGTTAAATTCCCAAAGAAATCTGGTAGTAACTTCACTTTTGAACACCCTACTAATTCCAAGGTCTTCATTGTCTGCAGATGAAAAATTTCGTCTGACAATTTTTCTAGATCGACAAACCTCTGTCATCGTAAATTTCTGACCGAAATCACTTCCAAGTGCTTCAGCTGCCCTATGGACTCTGGAAACTTTGAAACTAGATCAATAATCTCCAACTCTCGCAACTGCAAAGGTGCCTGCAAAAATGTTCACATGTTTCAACTACAATAAACATGTGAATGATTTTAATGGCTAAAACCCTTCATGTTCATTTGAAACCCTATTAATAGCGAATAAACACAAAGTTTAATCAACAAATTTTAAGTTACCTATGATTCGTGTACCCACAATGTTTCCATTTCTCTCCCTGCCACTTTCAAAACCCTTAAATTCTACATGGGAATCCAATAAGGAAGGGAAGAGTAGGGATACTTGTAGTAGCAAAGCCATATGAGATTAGGACAATGCACCCTCCCCAAAATGTGTTCCAAGTGACCATCTTTAGTATCAAGGATTTGTAGCTTTCTCATACCAATACGTCCATAATGTGTATTGTATGATCTGAGTGAGGCAAAGTTTTCATAATCATCAACATCATGATCAACAACAGGAGGAGTCGTTGTAATTCCCCACAATTTGGAATTGTTTTGTTTATTTCATAACAACTACCAAAAGTTAACATAGAAACTAATTAGCACTGACACAATGCACACATACTTATACTAATTAATATTTAAGGTTTGAAAGTTTGAGTAGTGGAGCACTCACGAATGCTTCCTCCAACATATCCATCCCTGTGGGATACCAAAAACATGTGGCACAATGATCTTTCATCCCATATCTCTAAGGGAATAATCCATTTGTATCTTATTTTCATTGTCCACATCCACAAGTCACTTGATTTCTAGCTTTTGAAGCCCCACCAAACGTTTTCAAGCCGATCCATCCCATTTTATTATTGTAGTATCCTGGTCTTCTTTTATAAAAAAAATAGGCAATATCTAAGAATATATGTTGTTCCTTTCCTCTAAGAGCATCGTAAGGAATTTTGAATCTTTCCATTGGGTCAAGTGTTTGTTGAAGTTTTTCCACTTGGTCTTCCCCGTAAATCTTGCAGTTGTTTCCATAAAGAAGTGCTCCAAAGATTTTTAGATATAAAGGCAATACATTACAAGAACTTACATATTTATGTACCAGATGTTTCAAGTGTTGGAAAGGCGGAGGAGGAAAGGCACAAAAATACCATAAAATTCACACACAATAACACGAGTTGCTACTCTTCTACTGATCACTCAAAACTTGATAATTACAATGAACCTGGTGAAAGGTATTTAAACTTTTTAGATTATAGACTCGCCGAAAGTAACTTAACATGCATACACACACTAAATTTGGACTTCTCCAAATATAGACTGAACTCAACCTAATTCACACTTAACTCACACTCTAAATATGAACTGCACTTAACTAAACTTATCTCTTCATGCATCACTCAACTTCGATCTTGCTAGATCTTCATGTGGGAGTAATTTCTATTTCCAAGACCCCCCCTTAATTATGACCGTAAGACTCAACATAATTCAAACATGACTCAACTATGTTTACTAGGCTTACAATATAAATTGACTCAATCATCACTCAAGCATGTATGTTGGTCTAATTCTCAGCTAAGCTTACAATGAATCATAACTTTAACAATTTTCTTTTTTTGTTTCTTCCAAATTATATATCCTCGAAATTGATTATGTTACACATTCTTGCTATAGGCTTTGTTCACTTGCTAATGCTGTAGTTTTTTTATGCAACCAGCTCACAAAATAGAAGAAAGATATAGATCAATGACTTAAAACGTAGCCTTTTCGAGGGGGAAACCTCATTTACATTACACAAATGAACAATTCTTGGATGATACAAATGACAAGACCTCCTTTCTATATATAGGAGTCTAAGGGGTCACAATATAATCAGAGCCGACATAACAATAATCATGTAAGGGAATAACAATAACAATAGTGGGCTTCTATGGGGCACAATAATAACAATATGGGGACAACATGGGCACAACAATAACAATAAGGGGTACAATGACAATAATAATAAGGGAATACACTAGGATTATAGGGACCTAAAATGCCCCTCTCCTTCAAAAAAGTGTTGTCCTCAACACTTGAGTAGTTCTAGATGCTTCTGTATAAATTCTCATCCTCCCATGTAGAATCTTCAGTGGGTAAGTTTTTCCACTTGATGAGAGTATTGATCGATTTTGCAGCTATCGAGTTCTTGTTTCTGTGACTACTTCAGGTTCCAATATTATTTTTCCTTCCTCATCAAGCTCTGGCAATATTGTTTAAACTAGGAGCTTGTCACCTATAACCTTATTTAAGCATAAAACATGGAAAACTGGGTGCACTCGGGAATATGCAGGAAGTTGCAATTTGTATGCCATAGTACCAATCTTTTGCAACACTTTATACGAACCATAATACTTTGGTGATAATTTATTATCCTTCTTATCTTGCTTGAGGGACATTTGTTTGTATGGTTGTAGCCGTAGAAATACCCAGTCACCTACATCAAAACTTCTTTCGTTGTGATGTTCATCTGCCTGTTGTTTCATTCTATTATGCGCCAAAGTGAGGTTATCCTTTAAGAGTTGGAGAAATATTTGTTGATGCTCGATATGATCTTCCACTGCTTGAACCTTAGAATTTTCTCTTAAATATGATATGATGGATGGTGGATGATATCCATAAAGCACCATAAATGGGGTCATTTTTGCTGCAGTATAGAAGGAAGTGTTATACCACCATTCAGTGAGAGGTAACCATTTGACCCATTATGTCTGTTTATCAAATACAAAGAAAAAGAGATATCCTTCCAAACATTTGTTCACTATCTCAGTTTGCCCATCAGATTGAGGATGATAAGATGAGCTATGAGCTAACTGAGTACCCAGACAAGAAAATAATTATGTCCAAAAATTTCCAGTGAAAATGGGATCTCTGTCACTTACAATAATCTTTGGGTTTCCATGTAGCTTTTGAATTTTTTCCATAAATGCAGTAGCAACTGTACTGGGTTTAAATGAATGAGATAATGCACAAAAGTGTGCATACTTGGTAAGTCTATCAACGACCACCATGATGACACTCTTTCCTTCAGAATTGGGTAAACTTGTGATAAAATCCATTGAAACCTCCTCCCAACATTGAATTGGAATGGATAAAGGTTTAATAGACCTGGGATCTTAATTGTCTCAACTTTATTTTGTTTCCAGCTAAATGTATCAGATGTACTTGGATCTTGCTGCAAATTTTGAATGAGTGCCCACACTTCTTTGTCATTCTTCCATTCATCGTTTGCTTCGTTTATCCAATATGGTTGGATAATAGAAATGGCACAAATAAATGCTTCCACATCCTCATCATTTCTTGAGAGTGCATCTGTAACAACATTTTGCTTCCCTTTTTTGTAGATGATTTCAAAGTCATAACCCAACATCTTTGTGACCCATTTTTGTTGCTCTTCTGAAGATAATTTTTGTTCTAAAAATTATTTAAGACTATCATGATATTTTTTTACCTTGAAGTGTCTTCCCATTAGGTAAGGTCGCCATTTCTTAAGTGCACGTAGTATTGCAAACATTTCCTTCTCATAAATAGCTTTGTGTAAATATTTTCCTTTGATTAGATGACTTTTGAAAGTAATGGGTCTTTCTTCTTGCATTAAAACAACACCAATTCCATTTCATGAGGCATCACATTCCACAATAAAGGTTTTTGTGAAGTATGGCATAGCTAAGATAGGTGTTTGGCACATTATGGAGATCAAAATATTGCTCCATTTGTAGTATCCATGTTACGGGTTATTAGACTCGTACTCAATTAACTCTTTAGCTTGAAGAAAAGTTAGTATTTTGATAACCCAAAAATTAAAATATTTGCCAGTAAACATAGGAGGTGGTAGTAGATCAAAGCTACACCAATCACCCTCGATCTCTCTTCCGTCTTCCACTAGACTTCTCAGTTCCTCGACTGTGACCTGAACCTATCTAATATGGAAACGGTATATGCCTATTCATTATGATTCCTTTTCTTAATCTACTTCAGTCTTGCTTTGCAACCCATGATTGTTGTATTTATTTTGTCTTATGGCTACTTTCCTAATTTCATGAGGCTTCCTTCCATATTGCCCATGAAAAAAATATGAATTTCAATATGTGCCCCTGTAAGGCACAATCTTCACCCAAAACATGATTATGCTTGACAAAACACCAAAACATTTACAGACTAATTCACCTTTGCAAGGCCCTAAACTTTCTTCTTCAATAAAATCATTTTCTTCTAATTCTTTTCTACTTACAAAAATTTATTTTATAAAATCCCTTTTTTTATTTATATATAAAAAAAAAAAAAAACAAAAAAAACAAAAAACAAAAACAAAAACCTTTTTTGCAAATCCCTTTTATAAAAGTCCTTTTAAAGCTTTTAATCCAACTTAAAAAAAAAAAAAAAAAAACCTTTTCAAAGGCCTTTTCACTTTTTATACATTTTTCATATAAAAAAAATTCTTATAAACAATTCCACTCAAAGGTATAACCAAGTTTTCTTTAATGTGACCTTTTAAAAAAATAAAATCTCGTGGACCGAAATCCCTTTCGAATATAATATAAAGTAATTTTAATACTTTCCCACTCTACTAACGAGCTTTGAATGGTAATGGGACCGCGTGCTAATGCCTAGTTGCTCATCCTTCCTACGTTATATGTATATAATTTGTAGGATGTATTATGTTTTCAATCAAGACAAAAAAATATATTTCTCTTCTCCCTCATGGGCAACTTTTGATCTGTTTTCCCTAGCTCTTTGTAACCTCGCTCTGATACCAATTTGTTGGAAAGACAGAGGAGGAAAGACACAAAATTCACACACAATAACACGAGTTGCTTCTCTTCTATTGATCACTCAAAACATGATAATTACAATGAACCCGGTGAAGGGTAATTAAACTTTTTTCACTGATGACTTGCCCAAAATAACTTCACATGCACACACACACTAAATTCGGACTTCTCCAAATATATACTGAACTCAACCTGACTTACACTTAATTCAATTAACTCACACTCTAAATCTGAATTGCACTTAACTCAAGTTATCTCTTCATGCATCACTCAACTTCGATCTTGCCAGATATTCATGTGAGAGTAATTACTATTTCCAACATAAATCTTGGAAATGGATTGGGCTAGCGAAAGGCATGCCAACAAAAGAGATCTCTGTAATGTTGTATATTAATCCAAATCAAATGATAAATGGATGCCTCTTGTAATATTCCATTTTCTGGATATGGTCAAAATGGACGAAATCTACCCATGGTAAATATCATGGGTAGATTGCATCTATTTTCACCATATTTTTTCATACGAGGCCATGGTTATAGGGATTAAGGGACGATGTGCCACGACAGCAACATGAGCTTGACATGAGGTTTGCGTGAAGTTGAATGAAGTTGAATGTTTGTGGGTTAATTGCAACAAATGGATCGACAATTGAGATCTCCTGAGGCAGAGTCTTCATTTAAGGTCGCGAGCTTTACATTATCTGCCAATGTTATATGATCGTAAGGGTGAAGGAACCATCCGAGGTGGGCACTTTCATTTATCGTTTCATTTGTTTGCAGGGGATAGAGGTAGCATTCGTTGAATCACTCAGTCGTGAGGTCAGTAATCGTGTTGATTTTACCTTCTTCCATCAGCCAAGTCTAATCCCTCCTCAATGTGCAGACGAGCCATTCACACGTCTCATTATGGTTGAATGATTTCTAGTTGGTGTAGTGAGCTAAATGATGTACCCTTAATATCTTGGCACGACAATTGCTTGCCCATACCATCATTTGCATCCTTACGCAGGGTTGTAAGGTTGATATCTTGCCTCTATATGGTTTATATCTCACCATCGAGGCGCCGAGGAGTGGGCATAATTTGCAGGAAAACCACACAGCTACCAGGGGACATAGATGCATCAATCAGTAGGATCATGAAAGGCCGCCAATGTGGATCAATTTGAAGAGTTTCTAAGACTGTGGGCCTTTTTTTGGCCACATAGATGTTGATTTGTGTAGCTTGGGAGGTACTCCAAGCCCTAGGATTCAGGGTTTGGATGGCAAAGCACCACAAGGGTCACTTGTGGAATTAGAACCCACGTATGGGGTTTTGCACCCATTCATGTTTGGGGAAATTCTGGATGAAAATTTATACATGTAATGGCATGAGATGATAGAGGGCAGAAAGATGAATCTAATGCTTCGAGAATCGTCGATTCAGAGTTGTAGAAATGGAGAAATGAATTTTTGAAGTTGACAAATTAATTATTGGTTTTCAAGTCATGTAGGCTTGATGCAAATTACTCCAATAGAAGGGTCTCTTCACTAATTCGTTGGAGCCCTTCTTTAGGCTATAAAAAGAGGGTGAAGACATGTCATTTGAAGAATCCAAGTGTGCAACATCTCGTAGATATCTCTCTAAAATTTGGTCGAGCTCAAGAGAAGGAGGATGTAGTTAAGGGCTTGTTTGGGCAAGAATATATCTATGATAAGGCCGAGATGCTATAGGAGGTAAGCCACATGCCTAAAGGCAAATCTGGGCATAATTTAAGGTGTTATTCTTCACTATTTTGGGTTCAAATTTGAGCAGGGAACAAGGCCAAAGATTAGCGTAAATTTTGGGTTGTTCTAGTGCAGTTTATGGTGGATAACCTCATGATTTTGTAGGCTGCAAATTTCTGTGGTAAATTACACTGGAAGACTGCTTGGGATAGTTGTGGAGGACCATAAGGCCATACCCCTACAACAGATCCTTGTTACTAGAAGTGTAGGACAACAACATTACAAGGGAGGAAAGTCAAACTCGTATTGAGGACTATTGCAACATTTAGAGGTGGTTCTTAGGGTATATGTTGATTCCCTAACCAGAAGTACAGGACTGTAATAGTGCACAAGTACTCAAGTTTAAGTATGAGGATGTTGGGTCAAAGGTGTTGACCAATTTGGATCATTCTAGCACCCTGTGGGAGCCAAGTGTTGGAGTTGTATTGGATGTGAAGAAACTCCAAGTAGGAGCAGATCATGCAGTGATGTGATTGGGTACCATTGATGTGATTGGAGGGCAGTGTGTTGGCTACCCAAAGTATCCCTAAAGAAGCACACAAGAAGGATGTTTTTGGTGCATGATTGGGTGAAGTATTGCAGCCTGCATGATTGGGTGAAGGACGAAAGAGGCTACTAGAAGGCATATTGGAGCTTGGTAAATAGGCCTACTTAGAGAGTAGTTTGATGAGCCTGTGTTCATTGTAGTAGAAGCAACTTGCAGCAGTGATAGGTGGCAGCCCTCCAAGAGTCTCAATGTGTTGTCCTTTGAAAGGACTAAGGGGTAGCTAGTGAAAAGTATGGGAGCGAAGGACCGACAATACAAGATATGACATCAAACTTGTAGCGAAGTTTGTCATTGTATCTTGTATACCATAGACTATTGTATTATTTAGGTTTGGTTTAATATAATGAAGATTGGTGATTGTACATTATTGTACAATTTTGTTAAAAACCATGTACATTTGTGCATATGTGATTTACTTCTTTATATTTCCACTGTGAAAAGTAGTTTATGGTTGAGATTCTTGGTTTGGCAGCGTCAGTGATTTTAAGACTCTAACCTATATCCAAGGTCATGGAAATTAAACATGGTATCAGAGCCAGGTTCGAGCTACTTTGGAATTTAGTGAATCAGAGTTGCGTGCAACGAAGTACGGCTTAAGAGGGATTTGGTCACATTGTAGGTGACAATATCAAAGTTGCAGGCTGGTATCTAGTATGAGGACAGGTTGGAGGGGTTGTCCAACTTATAGTCCATGGAAGGAAAGGATCAAGTTGGTCTTCTAGGTCAACATGATCTGGGAGTTCACCAAGAAAGGCATCAAGAAGCCAACAGACCCAAAGGAGTTGGAAGTGTACGAGGATTTGGATAAGAGGGTGAGATTGATCATCCTAGATGGTGTGAAGGATTCCCTAATACCTCATTTGTCTGGGAAGAACACCGCACATGAGATGTGGATGGCTCTTTAGAATTTATTCCAAAATAAGAACGAGAACAGGGTATTGGTATTGGAGGATAAGATGAAGTCCACCAAGATGATAAAGAGTGAAGGCGTGACTTCATATCTAACGAGATTGTCTCAAGTCAAAGATTATCTTGTTGTCGTCAGTGTGTCTATTTCAGATGGAGATATGGTGAGGATTGCCTTGAAAGGGTTCACCAAGGAATGGAAGCCCTTCATCAAAGGAATCATTGCCAAACTGGAATAGGCTATGGGATGATTTAATTCACGAAGCATTGCGAGACAAGGATCTCCATCCAAAGAAGAATACTTTTGATGATGACGTGGTACTTGCAGCACGAATAAAGGGTAAGAAGAAGAAGGATTTGAGTAAAGTCAAGTGTTTCAATTGTGGAAGATGGCTCATTTTTGTCAAGATGTCTGATGAAGAAGAAGGGAGATGATGAGAAAAGGAAAGGAAAGCAAGTTGTCGGTGTTGCCACTTCGGCTCAGATAGATGATCTCTCCAAGAGATTGGAAGAGGAATTTGCTATGATTTGTCATTTCTCATAGGGTACTATCAATGAGGATGGATGGTACGTCAATAGTGGTGTGACGAAGCATATGACAGGGTCACGGGAGGTTTTTGGGACTCTAACTGAATGGGACTCGAAGTTGCACATGGTGTTGGAAAAAAAGAGTCAGTTGGATATCTGAGGATCGAGAGTTGTGCCATTCAGGATGAATACATGACGTGTGAGGCGGTTCCGGATGTATTGTTTGTACCAAGACTTAGACATAGCATGATTTATGTCTCGATGATCAAGAGGAAGGGGTTTGAGGTCTTGTTCCAAGATGGGAAGGCAAGACTCACACCCATAGGCTCTAATTCTGATGGGATTGTACTTGGAGTTAGAGAGCATGGTCTCTACAGGTTGATGGGCAAGCCTATGGATCATGGAAAGATGCAGGTGGAGCAGGTGCAGGTTCTAGAGAAGCAGGAGCAGGTGCAGGTGTAGGCGTAGGCTTCAAAGGAGTAGGTACGGGTTCCCAAAAAGAAGGTACACCTTCCCGAGAAGAAGGTCCATATTCCAGAGACTCGGAGGGATTCAAGTTCAAGAGGGAGCTTGCAGATTCGGAGGGAGACTCTGCATTCTAAGAAGAGTGCGTGGTCAGTGGGGAGAAAGCGTGCTCATACAACTACCAAGAAGGAATCATAGAGAGAGTGGAAGAAATTACAAGATAAGAAGAAGAAGTAGGGTGCTTCGAACAATGACAACAACACTTCCGAGAAGGGCGTAGTTCACCGTATAGGGATTGCTATGATTATGAGCACCAAGAGTTGGGAAAGTGTTGCGAGCAGTGATGATGATGACTAGAGACTTCCTTGTCTTGGAAGTACCTCCCTCACTAAAAGGGAATGTTGATTTGTGTAGCTTGGGAGGTACTCCAAGCCCTAGGGTTCAAGGTTTGGAGCAAAAAGCGCCACAAGGGTCACTTGTGGGCTTGGAACCCAAGTATGGGGTTTTGCACCCAATCATGTTTGGGGAAATTCTAGAGGCACATTTCTACATGTGATGGCATGAGACAATAGAGGGCAGAAAGAAAAATCTAACACTTTAAGAATTGTCAAATTCCGAGTTGTAGAAGTGGAGAAATGAATTTTTGAAGTTGACAAATTAATTATTGGTTTTCAAGTCATGTAGGCTTGATGTAAATTACTCCAATAGAAGGGTCTCTTCACTAATTCGTTGGAGCCCCTATTTAGGATATAAAAAGAGGGTGAATACATGTCATTTCAAGCATCCAAGTGTGCAACATATGATAGATATCTCTCTGAAATTTGACCGAGCTCAAGAGAAGGAGGATGAAGGAGTTAAGGGCTTGTTTGGGCGAGAATACATCTATGATAAGGTCGGGTTGCTACAGGAGGTAGGCCATAGTACTAAAGGAAAATCTGGGCATGATTTAAGGTGTTATTATTCATTATTTTTGGTCTTAATTTGAGTAAGGAACAAGGCCAAAGATCAGCGTAAATTATGGGTTGTTCTGGTGTAGTTTAGGATGGATTACCTCATGATATTGTAGGTCGCAAATTTTTGTGGTAAATTACAGTGGTACACAGGACTGTTTGGGATAGTTGTGGAGGGTTGTAAGGCCATACCCCTACAACAAATCCTTGTTACTGGAAGCATAGGATAACAACATTACAAGCGAGGAAAGCCACACTCTTATTGACGAATATTGCAACATTTAGAGGTGGTTGTTAGGGTATATGTTGATTGCCTAACCAGAAGTGCAAGATTGCAACAGTGCACAAGTACTCAAGTTTAAATATGAGGATGTTGGGTCAAATGTGTTGACCAGTTTGGATCATTCTAGTAGCCCGTGGGAGCCAAGTGTTGGAGTTTCCTTGGATGTCAAGAAACTCCAACTAGGATCAGATCCTACAGTGACGTGATTGGGTTCCATTGATATGATTGGAGGGCAGTGTGTTGGCTACCCAAAGTAGCCCTAGAGAAGCAAACAAGAAGGATGTTGTTGGTGCATGATTGGGTGAAGTATTGCAACCTAAATAGTAGCTCTTTGAAGGACGAAAGAGGCTACTAGAAGGCAGATTGGAGCTCAGGAATTAGGCCTACCTAGAGAGCAATTTGAAGATCTCGTGTTCATTGTAGCAGAAGCGACTTGCAACAATGATAGGTGGCAGCCATCTGAGAGTCTCAATGTGTTGTCCTTTGAAGGACTAAGGGACAGCGAGTGAGCAGCACGAGAGCAAAGGACCGGTAGGACAAGATACAACATCGAAGTTGCAACGAAGTTTGTTATTGTATCTTGTATACCATAGACTATTATATTATTTATGTTTGGTTTAATATAACGAAGATTGGTGATTGTACATTATTCTAAATTTTGTTAAAAACTATGTATATTTGTGCATATGTGATTTATTGCTTTAGATTTCTGTTGTGCAAAGTAATTTATGGTTGAGATTCTTGGTTTGGTAGCGTTAGTGAATTTATGACTCTAACCTAGACCCAAGGTTGTGGAAATTCAACAATAGACTTCGAAAAGAGCGAGAGGAACCCCACAATGACTCCCAATTGAGTTGGAGTCAAGAAGCCTCTTCGGGGACCCAACGCTTAAAGAAGTCAAAAAGAACATTTAAATAATTTCTTAGAGTTGTGAAAGATCGCCCAAATACTATGGGTAGATCCCATGGGAAAATACCATGGTAAATATCATGGGTATATTCCCTCCATTTTGACCCTATCCAGAAAAGGGAATATTACACCTCTGGTACTCCTAACCTGAGGAGGACATCCTTATGCTTGGATGTAATCAAAACTAAGGTATCAAAGTGAAGTGCATCTATAGTGGGAAAAATTTCATGTAGTTGATCCCCATGATCTATGTCATCTAAAATCAAGAGGGCGTGAATAGATGAGAGATATCAGTTGAGTATCTCCCTCCCTTCATCAACACTTTCTATATCTTGGTCTACAAGAGTCAAACCAACAAAAATATTTATATCCAAAGATGGTAAGGAGTTTCTAGCACCATAGTCCCGCACCTCATAAAGAAAGCAGGACTTGTGGTACTCTGGACTCTTCCTATTGAAGCATTCTTTAGCTAAGGTCATCGTTCCTACTCCACCAACCCCCACAATTCCCCACGGTGCTGCTCCTGTTGCAATAGAACTTTGTTTTCAAAATATTTCACCATTTCATCCAAACCAGTTGGATATTTGGCTACTTTAAGACTGTTATTTTCACCTACTTTGACACATGTTGAACGACCTTATCTAGGAACTCCCCTTGGTCGCTAGTAATTTACAAGAAAATAAAGTAGAATAAATGAGAAATAAATATATAAAAGATAAAATAAATACCATTAGAGAGGGTTGAGTGCTCACCCATTACATTATTCTAGCTTGAAACCAATTATGTCTGTGACACGAGAAAGAGATGTTCTCCATGATTCAATAGTGGCAAAGTTGAATCACGACTTCTCTCCATCAATTCAAGAGTCGTATAATTTCTTCTTTTCTAATTTGTGAAGGGCTTAAGCATATATTCCATTTTCTCCCCGATTCCTTTGAAGCTAAGCATGCTTCACATCATAGAAGATCGGAATAATGGTTGCACTTAACTCCAACTTTTGGACAAGCTCCTGCAAACACCATTTCAAATCTACATATCTAATCATGTGGATCAAAATAATGCTCAAAAATTGAAAGTGTGTGATAGAGATCGAAACCTATACAATTGAACAGATCTCGACGATCTGAATCCAATGCAACTCATTTCACTCAAATCTGACATCCACTGCTCCCAGAATCACATTCTGATCGATTTGGGAAACACTTAAAAATTTTGGAAAAAAAGTTGCAGGTACACCTAGTCAGTAGTTTGTATGCTAACTGAGCCATGAATTGGCATGTTGACTGGTCCTCCATCGGCCAATGAATGTTCGACACTTGGCACATCATGATTGGTTGTGGCATGGTGAAATTTTATTGGTTTATGGTTTTGTTGTGGTGACCCAATGAAGGAGTGCCACGTGGGCCAACCAATGGCTACCATGTGGCCTCCTCATGGATAACCAAAAAAAATTTGGAAGCCGAACAAAACCCACAGGGTTCGAAACCAATACCTCATGCATATCAACCAAGTCCAACACCGCAGTGCCACTGTATTACTTGTTTAAACATTGTTAAATGGATGTATTTAAAGTTTATACAACGCACATTTTGGGGAGGGTTTGGGCTAAGCCCTAGACCCTAGCCACCCCTACGCCACAGGTCCACGGGCGGGGGGCTAAGGGCTAGGACCTAGCCCAACCCTCATGGGCTGCAACACATCCATATGCCCAAGTCCAAAGACCAAGCACAAAAGGACCAGGAGCGCAAATGAAACAGGGGCCAGCCCTAGGTCATATGACGCTCATGTGATGAACAATGAAACATAGGCAGAGTTTGAAAGGGCCAGCCCCAAGGGGAGTTGAAACATGGTCGTATGTGCACCATAGAACCAAGGGTGCGCCAGAGTGGGGTGCTAGACAATAGCCCTGGAATATCGACCCCCTATGTGGTTGCATGGCGCCACGTGACCAGGAATTTCAGGACTGGGGGCTTAATAACACCCTTAACAGTCCTACAAATTCGATCACCGAGCAGAAATTGTACTAAGTTTAGTGCATCGGTTCTGCGTTTGGGGAATCAAGACAGGTTGAGGCCAAATTGTTGGATGGTTAGCTGCAGAATCTGGGAAAATGAAGAAACAAGCATAATTTTCTCAGTTTTTGGCCAAATGAGGTGTAGAAAGAACCAAAATATGGGTTTTTGACAGTGTTGGATCCATTGGATACATCCGTTCTTCTATTTGAGCTATGTAAATCATGTAAGCATACTTTTGAGCATTTTCTAATGAAAGAGGCGCTGCATTGAAGCTAGACCAGGAGATGTAGCCCAAGAGAGGAGTGAACTCTTTTATCATGCTTGTGTTATGTGTTTCAGATATGCTTGTTTTGTCTCTATTTTGGCTGTAAATTGTGGTTAAAATTTAATTGTTTATGTGTTTAGTAAACTGATCCTCTACCCAAAACATAGATAAAGTTAACTTGCAAATTGTTAAAAATATTCAAGTTTACACATTCAGAGCAATATCTTGCTGAGAATATAGCAACATGGACCGAGGCGGTTTAGATTGCATCTTCTATTTAAGAAGTTAAACAATCTCTATTTTACAACTCGTGTTGGTCCAAAAGGACTTTGAATCCATGTAAACAAAGGTGAAATTAGAGCAAACTAGAAAATGCTTTCTTTACATTGAGTCCTCGATGATTTATGAAAACATTGTAACAATAATTTCTTTTAGGAAAAGAAACAAGGGGTGAAGAGGAAAGCTCAATCGCAAAGGCAAGTTTATCGTAATTCATAGGAAGACGACTTTCACTTACAACTCTAGGGTAGTTCCGGGGGAATGGGATTGCATGGGTTGGGTATGCCATTGCTAATTGCACTGAGAGATATAGATGGGAGTATCAGAAGCAGATAAATTCTTGGCAAGATTGAATTAGAGAAATACAATGTCATCCACATGGATTCACTACCTACACATCCATAGTGAGTAGCATATGCACAAAAATCGGATGGACAGGATTATGCATTCATCTGAGAGATGTTATTCAACAATTACTTTTGTTTACAGTTGCAATGAAATGTTAAATTTGAGGTAGCATCGAATTTTCTCTAACCATGAAAATTGGTGGAGAGGCTAAAGCACATGAGATCTCCAATACCCAGAAATGGTTTTGGAAGATTCTAAACAGTTTGGGAGATATTAAAATAATTTATATTTTTAATGGAGTCCCTAAGTCTAAACTTAGGGAAAATAAAATATTAATGTGAATTAATATAAAAATGTGTTAGAAGGGTCCAAAAGTCATGGATCAAGCCAGAGTTAATCTTAGCCATTGATTAGGGACTTAATCTCGACTGTTGATTTGTCAATGAGAAAAGTATAAGAGGAGGCTTGAGGGTCACTTGGAGAACACACCAAGTTGATCAAGATTTCGATTTTCTGGGGCATGGTTTGCTAAGGAAGTCAAAAGAATGAACGGAGTTGTAGCTGAGGGGCAGTGAATACAGAAGTAGAGAGGCAAAGATAGTACCAGGAGGATCAGTGCAGAAGTCGGGAGAGAGGGACGCAGAGCAAGCCAGAGGTTCACGCAGAGCCAGCCAGGGCTCACGTAGAGGCAGCCAGGAGTTGTGCAGTGCCTCAAAGAGCCAATGTGGGTGACGCAAAGGCTCTAAGGGATGACACAGTGCCTCCAGAGGCTGATGCAGAGCGAGATAGGGTGACACTGGGCAAATGATGGGCCAGAAAGGGCTGACATAGCCCCTAGAGGCTGATGGTGGGGTTTTCATGAGGCAGATTGGAGTTGGGAGTTGTCAGAGTGTTTATCGGGGTTTTAGCTGAAACATCTGCCTTCCACTGAGAGGTACTACTTCCGAGATTATTCTCTGTTGGGTGAGCTGGTTTTGTCGCCCATATTGTATTCTAAAAATGCTTAATAATTAAAACCCTCAGACAGTTGCACCTGTTTTCCCACATCGGGTTTTTCCGGGGACATTGGTCTAGAAACAACGATGTCACTTGTGTGCTTATTTTTTTTTCTTCAGTTAATGATCCGTAATGTGCTGAGCATGTACTTGTATTTATTTCTAGTATTTACATTGTAAATAACTTGTTAATTAACAGAATGAGTAGGCAGGAATAAATCAGTAAAGTACATGAAGGGTTTCTAACAGTTAGACTTAGAAATTCCAACATGGTATCAGAGCATGGTTGCAGATCACAGGAGAATTGAGGACATTAGCCAAGCAGAGCAGCAGCAACAGAAAATAGTTGTCCCAAGTGACAGAAGTTGTTCCCAACAGAGAAGCAGCAAGGAAGGGGTGACGCAGTGCCTGCATCATCAAGTTTGAGCTAGGAAGAGGATCAGTACAGTTGTAGAGGGCGCAAACACGACCTATGCAGTGCCCGGTCATATTTCTTAGTCAGGAAGGATTGACATCCGTGGCGAGGAGGTGCGTATTTTGCTGGTGTCAGGATTGCACAGAGCCTAGACGCTCTAAACCTTCAGTTTACTAGGGCTTAGGAAGCTGTGGGTAAGTTGCAGAGTGAAGCTGGTGGGGTACTGTAGTTAGAACAATACCTAATAGGGCAAGACCAAGGGGGAGAGAGTTGATGTCGAGGATTTCTAGCTAAGAAATCTGGACCAGTGGTGCAACTGCACTAAGGATTAGAGTGGGGGGTTCTCGACATTGGCAGAGGGGTTTCCAGGAGGGAAATCGAGGCTCAGAGGGAGTCACACTGAGAACTTCCAGAAGGGAAGTAGAGGAAAAGCAAGATTATAGTAAAAAGGGTAAGAGACCAAGAGAGACTCGACAGATCCTCAAACTTCATAGTTTGGAAGGCCAGAATCTTGTCCATTCTAGACAGAAATCATGTCAAGCACTTCGCCTTGAGGCCGATAGTGATCCCAGTTGACCCAGCTGAGAACAACAAGTACGAGGAGACTTCATGGCGAGGGCCAAGAGCATCATCCTTGACGGTTCAAGGACCATGTAGTACCACATATTGCCGAAAAGGACACGACAAATGAGATGTGGGAGGCCCTAAATAAATTGTACCAGCACACTTATGTGCAGAGAAGGATGCTACTTGAAAATCAGTTGCGTTCATACCAGATGCAGAAAGGGGAACAGATCAACACCTTCCTCGGTTGATTGAAGGAGATCCGGGATCAGCTGACTTCCATAAGGACCACATCAGATCAAGAATTGATGGTGAGAACAACCCTAAAAGTAGTCTTTGAAGACTGGGAGGTGTTTTTCCAGAGCATACTGGGCAGGGTGACCCTTCCAGATTGGGAGGAAATGTGGACAGCTCTTCACCAAGAAGAGATCAGAAGGCTGAGCAAGGTGGGAAGCAGCGACAAGGGGATCAGAATCAAGAAGGAGGAAGAGGAGGATGTTGCCCTAGCATTTGAGGGAAAGCAGGAGAAACAGAAGAAGAAGGACCTCTCCAAGGTTCAATGCTTCAACTGTGGGGAACTGGGTCACTATGTGAGCTAGTGTCCAAGGAAGAAGAGCAAGGGAGAGGCTTCTGAGACCAAGGCTGCACTAGCAAGGGCGGAGAAGGAAGTGGAGACAGATGATGACTGTGCCATGAGTGCTCACACACCACTTGAGCAGAAGTGGGGAGACATCAAGCTGTAGTCAGACAAATTACTGGCGATGAGGGGCAAGATCCTTGAGGTACCCAACCTCTTGGATTATACCTTGCTATAGGATCCCTGAAGAGGAGTAGCAGGACTGGTGGATGTCGGTAGAGACAGATGTGGATGGCGCGACAGAGGGAGCTACAGTGCAGGAGTCCTAGGACAACATGAGGCAGCAGTGCAAGATGCAGAGAGTTGTTGCAATAGCACAGAGGTCAGAGAGGAAGCACTTGTCAGTGACAGAGGGAACTTCAGCATCAGGAGTGTTTCTAGCCTGACAGAGATGTTAGAGTTGAGAGGTCAGTTACTTACTTCTCAATAACTGAGTTGCAATGCAACAATTAGCATTGGCAGTGCTATGGGCAGCACGATGCAGCATGATGAGAGGGGGTTACAATGCAGATGCAGTAGTGGTAGTGGCAGGGCCATGGGTAGCAGCACGAATGTAGAGGGGACTGTTGCACAGATGCAACATTGGTAGTGGTAGGGCCATGGGTAGCATTACATGATGCAGCAGTACAGAGGATGTTAGGTAGCAGGCCTAGCATCAACACAAGGACTGATGCCGTATGATCAGGGTGATGCTCAATGAGGAGTATTACTAGAGCACGGTCCTTGCTAAGAGGAAGTGTTGATTTGGGGTAGCATCGAATGTGTTCTACCCATGAAAATTGGTGGAGAGGCTAATGAACATTGCATCTCCAATACCCATAAATGGTTTGGGCAGATTCTAAATAGTTTGGGAGATATTAAAATAATTAATATTTTTAATGGAGTCCATAAGTCTTAACTTAGGGAAAATAAAATATTAATGTGAATTAATATAAAATTGTGTTAGAAGGGTCCAAAAGTCATGGATCAAGCTAGAGTTAATCTTATCCATTGATTAGGGACTTAATCTCTGTTGTTGATTTGTCAACGAGAAAAGTATATGCGGAGGCTTGAGGGTCACTTGGATAACACACCGAGTTGATCAAGATTTTGATTTTCTGGGGTAGGGTCTGCTGACGAAGTCGAAAGAGTGATCAGAGTTGCAGCTAAGGGGTAGTGAATACAAAAGCAAAGAGGCAAATCTAGTACTAGGAAGATCACCGCAGAAGTCGAGAGAGAGGGATGCAGAGCTAGCCATAGGTTCACACAGAGCCAGCTAAGGCTCACACAGAGGCAGCCAGGAGCTGCGCAGTGCCTCAGAGAGCCAGCGTGGGTGACACAAAGGCTCTAAGGGTTGACGCAGTGCCTCCAGAGGATGACGCAGGGCGAGCTAGGGTTACATTGGGCAGACGCTGGGCCAGAAAGGGCTGATGCAGTCCCTAGAGGTTGACGCTAGGTTTTTGTTGGGCAAATTGGAGCTGGGAGCTGTCAGAGTGTTTATCTGGGGTTTCAGCCGGAACATCTGCCTCCGACTGAGAGGTACTACTACCGAGAATATTCTCTGTTGGGTGAGTCGGTTTTGGCACCTAGATTGTATTCTAAAACTGCTTAATAATTAAAACCCTCAAATAGCTGCATCGGTTTTCCAGCATTGGGTTTTTCCAGGGACATTGGTCCAAAAACAACGGTGTCACTTGTGTGCTTTTTTTTTTCTTTGGTTGATGATTTGTAATGCGTTGAGCATTTACTTGTATTTATTTCCAGTATTTACCTGGTAAATAACTTGTTAATTAACATAACAAGTAGGCAGGAATAAATCAGTAAAGTACATGAAGGGTTTCTAACAGTTAGACTTAGAAATTCCAACATGGTATCTGAGCGTGGTTGCAAATCATAGGATAACTGAGGACATTAGCCGAGCAGAGAAGCAGCGGCAGAAAACAGTTGTCCGAAGTGACAAAAGTTGTTCCTAACAGAGAAGCAGTGAGGAAGGGGTGACGCAGTGCCTGCATCATCAAGTTTGAGTCGGGAAGAGGATCAGCGCAGTGGCAGAGGGGAGCAGACTCGACCTACACAGTGCTCAGTCATCATTCTCATTCAGAAGGATTGACGCCCGTGGCCAGGAAGTGCGATTTTTCTGGTGCCGGGATTGCGCAGAGCCTAGAAGCTCTAAATCTTTAGTTTGTTGGGGCTGAGGAAGCTGTGGGTAAGTTGCAGAGTGAAGCTAGTGAGGTAGAGTAGTCAGAACAATACCTAACAAGGCAAGGCTAAGGAGGAGGGAGTTACTGCTGAGGATTTCTAGCCAAGAAATCTGGATCAGTGGTGTAGTTGCACTAAGGATCAGAGTGGGGGCATCTAGACATTGGCAAAGGGGTTTCCAGGAGGGAAATCGAGGCTCAGAGGGAGTCACATCAAGAAATTCCATAAGGGAAGTATAGGAGCAGCGAGATGGCAGTAAACAGTGTAAGAAACTAGGATAGAGTGGACGAAACCTCAAACTTCGTAGTCTGGAAGGCCATAATCTTGTTCGTTCTAGACAGGAATCGTGTCAAGCACTTCGCCTTGAGGACGATAGCAATCCTAGTTGACCGAGCTGAGAGCAACAAGTATGAGGAGGCAATGGCGAGGGCCAAGAGCATCATCCTTGAAGGGGTCAAGGACCATGTAGTACCACATATTGCCGAAAAGGACACAACAAATGAGATGTGGGAGGCCCTAAAGAAATTGCACCATCACACTTCTGTGCAGAGAAGGATGCTACTTGAAAATCAGTTGCGATCATACCAGATGCAGAAAGGGGAACAGATCGACACCTTCCTCGGTCGATTGAAGGAGATCCGAGATCAACTGACTTCCATAAGGGACACGTCGGATCAAGAATTGATGGTGAGAACAGCCCTGAACACAGTATCTGAACACTGTGAGGTGTTTTTCTAGAGCATACTAGGAAGGGCGCCCCTTCCAGATTGGGAGGAAATGTGGGCGGATCTTCGCCAATAAGAGATCAGAAGGCTGAGAAAGGCAGGAAGCGGCAGGAAGTAGTGGCAAGGGGATCATAATCAAGAAGGAGGAAGAGGAGGATCCTACCCTAGAATATGAGCGAAATCAGGAGAAACGAAAGAAGAAGGAACTCTCCATGGTCAAATGCTTCAACTGTGGGGAACTGGGTCACTATGCAAGCCAGTGTCCAAGGAAGAAGAGCAAGGGAGAGGCTTCTGAGACTAAGGCTGCACCAGCAAGGGTGGAGAAGGAAGTGAAGACAGATGATGACTATGCCATGAGTGCTCACATGCCACTTGAGTGGAATTGGGGAGATATCGAGTTGTAGTCAGATAGACTACAGGTGATGAGGGGCAGGATCCTTGAGGTACCTAACCTCTTGGATTATACCTTGCTACGGGAGCCCCAAAGAGGAGTAGAAGGACTAGCAGATGTCGGTAGAGACGAATGAGGATGGCGTGACAGAGGGAGCTACAGTGCAGGAGTCCCAGGACAATGTGAGGCAACAGTGCAAGATGCAGAGAGTTGTTGTAGCAGCGTAGAGGTCAGAGAGGGAGCACTTGTTAGTGAGAGGGAGATTCAGCATCGAAAGTGTTTCTAGCCTGACGGAGATGTCAGAGTTGGGAGATCAGTTACTTACTTCTCAGTAACTGAGTTTCAGTGCAGTAGTTAGCAATGGCAGTGCTATTGGTAGCACGATGCAACATGATGAGAGGGGTTACAGTGCAGATGCAGCAGTGGCAGTGGCAGGGCCATGGGTAGTAGTACATGATGCAGCAATGTGGAGGATGTTGGGCAACGGGCCTAGCGTCAACACAGGGACCGATGTCGGATGATCACGATGATGCTCAGTGAGGAGTATTACTAGAGCACAGTGCTCGCTAAGAGGAAGTGTTGATTTGGGGTAGCATCGAATGTGCTCTAGCCATGAAAATTGGTGGAGAGGCTAAAGCACATGAGATATCCAATACCCATAAATGGTTTGGGCAGATTCTAAATAGTTTGGGAGATATTAAAATAATTAATATTTTTAATGGAGTCCCTAAGTCTAAATCTAGGGAAAATAAAATATTAATGTGAATTAATATAAAACTGTGTTAGAAGGGTCCAAAATTCATGGATCAAGCCAGAATTAGTCTTAGCCATTGATTACGAACTTAATCTCGGTCGTTGATTTGTCAACGAGAAAAGTATAAGAGGAGGCTTGAGGGTCACTTGGAGAACACACCGAGTTGATCAAGATTTCGATTTTCTGGTGCAAGAGCTTGTTGAGGAAGTCGAAAGAGTGATCAGAGTTGCAGCTGAGGGGCAGTGAATACAGAAGCAGAGAGGCAAAGATAGTATCAGGAGGATCAGCACAGAAGCTAGGAGAGAGGGATGCAGAGTCAACCAGAGGTTCACGCAGAGCCAGCCAGAGCTCACACAGAGGCAACCAAGAGTTGCGCAGTGCCTCAGAGAGCCAGCGTGGGTGACACAGAGGCTCTAAGGGTTGATGCAATGCCTCCAGAGGCTGACGTAGGGCGAGCTGGGGTTACACTGGGAAGACGCTGGGCCAAAAGGGTTAATGCAGTCCCTAGCGCTGACGTTGGGGTTTTCGTGGGGTAGATTGGAGTTGGGAGCTGTTGGAGTGTTTATCCGGGGTTTCAACTTGAACATCTGCCTCCGACTAAGAGGTACTACTGCTGAGATTATTCTCTGTTTGGTGAGCCGGTTTTGGCACCCAGATTGTATTATGAAAATGCTTAATAATTAAAACCCTCAGATAGTTGCACTGGTTTTCCCGCATTGGGTTTTTCCACGGACATTGGTCCAAAAACAACGGTGTCACTTGTGTGCTTGTTTTTTTTTTCTTCAGTTGATGATCTGTAATGTGTTGAGCATGTACTTGTATTTATTTCCAGTATTTACATGGTAAATAACTTGTTAATTAACAGAACAAGTAGGCAGGAATAAATCAGTAAAGTACATTAAGGTTTTCTAATAGTTAGACTTAGAAATTCCAACAATTCACAGGAAGACGACTTTCACTTACAGCTCCAGGGTAGTTCTGGGGGAATGGGATTGCAGGTGTTGGGTATGCCATTGCTAGTTGCACTAAGAGATAGAGATGGGAGTATCAGAAGCAGATAAATTCTTGGAAAGATTGATTCAATGTCATCCACATGGATTTGATGCCTACACATCCATAGTGAGTAGCATATCCACCAAAATCAGATGGACATGATTATGCATTCATCTCAGAGATGCTATTCAAAAATTACTTTTGTTTACAGTTGCAATGAAATGTTAAATTTGAGGTAAATAACAAGACTCTAAGAAGACTGGATTCAACAAGCATCATTCAGGGTTTTATTTGCAGTAATATATTACAATATGATAATTCAAATTTACAGTGATCACTCGTGTCACAAAGCCATGGATGATCGATAAAGTGATTTAACACTTGTCACTTACAATTCAAGGATGAAAATATGCCCAACACCTAAGAAATGCCTAATGTTTCAGACAAGCCTCAGTCATTCCATTACCCTTCCGACTTTTCCAGTTGGGATTTATTAATTTAGCATAGTCGAAATTAAGCCACGCATCTACAACCCTATCATCTGCAATCAATTCACAATCAATATTGTGGCAACGCCTCAGTCATTGCACTATCCAAAAATAGTGTGTTTCATTAAAAGAGAAAACATATTGATACAAAATATCATTTAATTAGAGAACTTGTGAGCAATGGAGAAGTCTACTTGAAGCCTTGTAAATTGACTAATCAATTGGTTAATATATTCACTAAGTGATTAACAAAATATATATTTGAGTTTCATAGAGGAAAATTGGGTGTTGTAAGCCTAGGTGAGAATTAGACTATAAAACATGTTTGAGTTGTCATGAGTCATATCTCTGTTTAACAGTGGCAATTAAGAGGGAGTGTTAAAGATAGTTAATTACTTTTGTATGGAGAGTTGTCTAAAATTAGAGAGCCAATTAATTGAGTCAAGTCGAGTTAAGTCATGTCAAAGTTATTTTAAGTGAGTCTAGTTAAGAAAGGTTAAATACCCCTCACCGAATTCATTGTAAGCATCAAGTTTGTGTGATCAATAAAAGAGTAGCAGCTCATATTATTGTACGTGTAAATTTTATGGTATTTTGTGTCTTTCCTTCGAGTCTATCTTTCCAACAAGTATTATTGTATGTGTGAATTTTATGGTATTTTGTATCTTTCCTCCCATGTATTTGCAAGAGAGCTCTTGAAAACACCATTTTGAATCTACATATTGGGCAGAGAAAATGTTAACGTGGAACCAAGCAGTTCGGATGGGTAACCCTTATCCCAATTGCAGATTCACATAAAATACATACGTGGTTGTTTGGCCCACCTTTCTATCTTCGTTTAGAAAGACAGATGTTGATATTCATTATTAGATCTGTTTATGATCGGAAAACTTTTGCAGTCGGAAACCTGTTTTACGTTTGACATCCTCTGTTATTGTCTACGCATCAGCGGGAAGCTCGAGGCAGGGAATTCAATTTAAAATACACGGCTACAACTTCCCGGGGATGCCAACCTGTGCAAAGGAATAAATGAACAACGAAAGTCAATTAATTTATTTTTAATTATTAGATTTTTTATTGAAAGTTTAAATAACCATTAATATTTATTTATGGAAAGTCGATTCTACGCATTAGCAGGAAGGGAATTCAGTACAAAATACACGGCTACAACTTCCAGGGGATGCCAGCCTGTGCAAAGAAATAAATGCACAATGAATGTCAATTAATTTATTTTTAATTATTAGATTTTTTATTGAAAGTTTAAATAATCATTAATATTGATTTATGGAAGCCCATGGGGCTTTGGATTGACGGTGAATGGGTGCGTTGTTAAGGCACTCCTTGCGATAGGTCATTGGTTAAATCCCCCGTGGGAACTTAGGTTAGTTTTAACTAGAAGAAAAGAAGAAAAAAAAATTATTGATTTATGGAAAGTCGATTTAAAAAATTAATTGTTATTAATATTGTATTTCTTATTGATAATTATTTTAGATATTTTATTTAAATAATTTTATATTTTTAAAATTTATCTAGTAATATTATTTTGAATATTATTTTTCATACAATTTTGTAGTTTTTTTTCTCAATTTCTTATAACTTAGTGTTATTTCTTATATTCTTATAAGTTAGTGCTGCCTTGGATTCTACATTCACATAAATGTGCAATGTTTTTTCATTTTAAAATAAAAATAAAATATTTTTTAGTTAAAAAACAGTGTCAACCATAATTAAAAACAAAAATGAACATATTTATTTGGTTAGTGGTTAGTTTTAATTAAAAACATTATAAATAGGCATTGATAGACGCAACAAAATAGCCCTCATGATAGTTTTTTTTGTCGGAACCAAGTAAATAAAAAATAAAAAAATCAGGTAGTTGGATTGTTTGAATCTTTAATTTTATGGTGGAAATGGATTCAGTACCATCAAAAACCCCGGGCACCCAAAATCCTGAAGTTTGATAGCTCTAACCAAGATTTTCAAAAATTTCCGCGGGAATTTCTGAGCTATTTTGTGGGTTTTTTAGACTACACGTTATAGGAATATCAATAATCTCACTTTCATTGTGTTTGTTGGGTTTGTTGTTGATTTTACAACTTAGAAGATGTGGTAAGAATATTTCACTCTCACTCTCAACCATAAATAAAATATTTGGATGTTCATATGAAATAACATAATTTTATATCAATTAAAAAAAAAAAGATAAAAGTAATTAAAAGTAAAAAATTATACTTCCACTTTTGAGTATGGAAGATGTATAATTTTTATACTGGTTAAAAATATTTCAATACGAGATTTAGATAAAGTATTTAAATATCCCCACACACACACACATATATGAAAATAAGTATATTTATTGAAAGTAAAAAAAAAAAAAAAAAAATATTTCCTAATAAAAATAATAAAAGGAAAGTGTGTAATTCGTTTAATTCTTAATATAAAATTATTATGTGGCATTTAAAAAATATTAATAAAAAAATTGGATTATAAATAAAATATTTCAATTATTTTGGCTCATTTTGGATATATTTTTTGTAAGTTTACATAGTCTACACAGTCTAAACAATTCAAGTGCTCAAAGATATTTTCAAGGGGTTGAATCCACTTATACATTAAAAAATGAATTTTTTTATATTGCACTATAAAAGAAATTTTCACTTCAAGAGATTTGATAAATCCATGATATTGAAACTATTTTATCATCATTATTTTAAATATGTAAACATGGAACACTTAATTTTATTACTCCATGGTATTGAAATTATTTTATCATGGAGAATATATCAACTGTCTTTTATATTTCCAAACAAATCCATGAAAAACATTGATATTTAAATGTATATACGAAGCTTCAATTCAACAATGTATATACTTATTATTCATTATTTTAAATATGTAACTACCGAACACTTAAACCCATTTAAGTTTAAGAGTAATAAATAGACACCAAAATTGTTGTATCACACACTTGTTTATGGGAAAACCCTTTTTAGAGTTGAACCTTTGAATTCTTAAAAAACACATGTCCTTAACTATTAGCTACTTTTTAATTATTTTAAAAAATGTAATATACTTAAGATATGTTATTAAATTTATGATCATAATGTAATAAATAAGTATTATGTAGCAATAGTCATATGACAACTATTATGTAATATTGATTAGTTATAGAACCATTATTACATGATATTTATTTACTACATTATGATAATATTTCTAATATTATACCTTAGGTATACTACAAAATCCTTCCTCAGATTTAAGAAGATTACTTAAATTTGATGAGATTTTTTGAAATCGCTAGGAAAAATGAGTCTTTTTGTAGCTTTTTTCAATTAAAACGTATTTATTATCAGGGACATGCCTCCTATTAAGATTATATCCTTAAATTAGAACGGGTTCCTAGATTTTCAAAAATTTATCCACATAAAATTGAGGAACCTTAAATTTGATTTGAGGAGGTTGTTCAAAATTAATTCTATACAACCTCCATTAGTTTGAGAAGGTTATTTAAAATAGATTTTGTGCCACCTCATACTCTTGAATTTGGAGAGGGTTCCTAGATTTCCAAGAGTTTATGTAGGTTTTAACCCCGTACAGAAATTACCTGCATACGAATTCTAAAACACAGAAAACAAATAATGCGAATAATGCGAGAGCAAAATACATAAAACACATATACACACAGATTTTCCCCTGGACCCCAAAACTGGGACTACCAACTTGATTTTTCATTATGTTCCTTTCAATGTTACAATATATATTTATACATGTCGAAGCATCCAATACAATGGACCGAAAACCATCGCGTCCAATACCATGGACCAAAAACCATCACGTCCAATACCATGGACCGAAAACCATCGCGTCCAAAAAACATGTGCGAAAATCATGCACAAAACCATAGGTGGGTCCGCCCAACCTAACATAGGGTCCAAAACCAAAATTTTCCGAAGCGCTGCGCCGGACCCCATAAAGTGGGGTTACGGGTGCCCTTCAAACCCCATATTAACTATGTGGAAAGAATATAACACAACCCAACATTCTCCCACTTGTTGTTTTCTTTCTACAGGGGGCCACAAGAGAGCTTAGTCATTTTTCCAGCCCTGAAATGCCCATTGTCTCTCTACACCAAGAGAACTTCTCAGAGCTCACAAATTTTATCAATGCATCTGTAGTATTCTTCAAAGTGTCCACCTTTACAAGCAACACCTTTTTGTCTTCTATCATATCCCTCACAAAGTGATATTGAACATCAATGTGCTTTGTCTTTGAATGATATGCAGGGTTCTTTGCCAAGAAAATTGCACTTTGGTTGTCACAGTCTATCGTTATAGCTTCCTGTACTAACCCCATACTTGAACACAATCTCTGCAACCAAACTGCTTCCTTGCTGGCATCAATGGCTGCCACGTATTCTGCCTCTGTAGTTGATAGTGCCACTACAGATTGTTTCTTACTCATCCAACTAACTACACCTCCAAATAGGTTAAACACATACCCACTTGTATATCTTCTATGATCCAGATCTCCAGCCTAGTCTGCATCAACAAAGCCATGAATATCCAACACTCTATCCAATCCTGGTCTTCCTTGGTAGCACAGACCATAATCACTAGTGCCACGCAAATACCTGAAAACCCGCTTCATTGTTGTCCAATGCTCCTTTCCTGGTTTTGACATAAACTTGCTCAATACTCCTGTTGCATGTGCAATGTCTGGTCTAGTACAGACCATTGCATACATCAGGCTACCGACTACACTTGCATATGGAACACGGTACATGTCCTCTTCCTCTTCTTGTGTCTTGGGACATTGTTCAGCATATAACCTCACACCTATAGGAATAGGAACCTTCACCGGTTTACTATCCTGCATATTAAACCTCTGCAGTATTGTCTCGACATACCTCCTCTAGTTTAACCAGAGCTTCCTCTTTGCCCGATCTCTTTTAATTTCCATACCCAAAATATAGTTTGCAGCACCAAGATCTTTCATGTCGAATTTGGAGGACAATTGGGTCTTCAAATCCTGGATAATTTCTTTGTCATTTCCAACCAGCAACATATCATCCACATACAAGACCAGATAAATAACACGGTCACCAATTAATTTAAGATACACACAGTGATCAGCTTTTCTTCTGGTGAAGCCAAGTCCCCGTATAAATGTATCAAATTTCTGATACCACATCCTTGGTGACTGTTTTAACCCATACAAAGACTTCTTTAACTTGCATACTAGTTCTTTCCTACCCTTCGCTGCAAAGCCTTCAAGTTGCTTCATGTAGATTTCCTCTTCCAGATCCCCATGAAGAAATGTTGTCTTCACATCCATCTGTTATACCTCAAAATCAAAAGCAGCAGCAATAGATAAAACTAATCTAATAGAAGTTACCTTGGAAACAGGAGAAAAAATATCACCAAAATCAATTCCCAGCACCTGGGAATAACCTTTTGCTACCAACCGAGCTTTGTATTTATCCAATTTTCCTTCTGCATTTGTCTTCTTTTTGAACACCCATTTGTTGCCAGTGGGTTTCCTTCCAGCCGGCAACTCCACCAGATCCCAAGCCTCATTTTTGTGCAAAGATGTCATTTCATCAACCATCGCCTCTTTCCAGAGTTTTCCATCCTCTGAATCTACTGCTTCCTTCACAGTTCTGGAATCATCGTCAGTAATAGATAAAGCAAAATTTAAATAGAAAGCAAATGGACTATACCTTTCAGGCTACCTTCTTTCTCGAACTGATCTTCTCAAATCCAGAGTTTGTGGCTCTTCATCTTCTGATTCCTCCTCTGTTGTAGAGTGTGATTCTTCCTCCTTTAGCTCAAACTCTATCTTCTCGGTTCCTTTGGTTGGATTTCATGTTTAATAACATATTTCACCTCTCCGAACACCACATCTTGGCTGTACACAATCTTTCATGTGACTAGGTTTCAAAGCTTATAACCCTTTAAACAATCCTTATACCCAATAAAGATGCACTTTTCAGATTTACTATCCAACTTGGTACGTTTCTCCTTTGGAACATGTACATATGCATCACATCCAAATACCCTCAGATGTGAAAGAGAGGGTTTCTTACTAGTCCATACCTCTTGTGGAGTCTTATCCCCCAACGTTGATGAAGGTGACCTGTTGACCAGGTAACATGCAGTATCCACCGCCTCTGCCTAGAATTCCTGTCCTAACCCGGCACCATTGAGCATGCTTCTTGCCCTTTCCATCAATGTCTTATTCATTCTTTCTGCAACTCCATTTTGCTTAGGTGTATATGGAGTAGTCTTATGTCGTGCTATACCACACTTCTTACAAAATTTTTCAAATTCCTTACTACAAAACTCTCCACCGTTATTTGTCCTCAACACCTTTAGCTTCTTCTCTGTCTGGTTTTCCACCAAAGCCTTAAATTCTTTAAACTTGTTAAAGACTTCAAATTTCTTCTTAAGGAAATATATCCATGTATTCCTTGAGAAGTCATCTATAAATGATACATAGTACACAGACTTACCCAGTGATGGAACGTTCATAGGTCCAAACACATCACTGTGCACAAGTTCTAATATCTGTTTCGCCCTCTTACTACCAGAGAGGAAACTCACCCGATTTTGCTTCCCATATACATAATTTTCACAGAAATCAAAATCCAGAGAGCTATTACTCATACCTTTACCATGAAATATCCGAAGGCCCTTTCTCCAATATGTCCAAGCCTTTGATGCCACAACATGGTCTTCTCTCTAGAGACCACTAGATTTTATGCTCCACTTTCAGGAACCACAGAACTATTGCACCCATCAATAACAGTGCTACCTTGCAGCTTGTACAGAGTTCCAATCCGAACTCCATGCATCAATACCAGTTCTCCCCGAACCATCTTGCAGGTATCCTTCTCAAACACTGTTTTTACACCTGCATCATCTAGCTTGCTAACAGAAATCAGATTTCTGGCTAATGCAGGAATATGTAGAACACCTGGAAGCGTTCTAATCCTTCCACCTTGCAACTTCAACTTTACTTTTCCGCGACCAACGATTCTAGCCTTCCTGTCATCCCCCAATAAGACATCACCACCATCATATTTCTCATACTCGCAGAACCACTCTCTATGGGGAGTGAAGTGAAAGGATGCACCTGAGTCAATCAACCATGCCTCATGATCTACATGTGTACTTGAAGAAGCCAAGTACACATCCCCACCTTCATCTAAGGTGGTTTTCGCCTCTGCAGAAGAAGCCTCATCAAATCCCTTTCCTTTTTCAGAAGCTTTAGATTTACAGTCCCTTTTGTAGTGCCCTTCCTCTCCACATTTCCAGCACACCACCTTTACAGGTTTTCCTGGAGATTTAGATCTCCCACTCGATGACTTATTTTTGTTTCTATTCTGGGTCCACCCTCGTACAGACAAGGCATCACCATTTTGGCTCTCCATATTTTTCCGTCTCATCTCCTCCGTCAGCAAGGATGAGACTATTTCATCAAATTGCAAGGCAGTTGCATTGCTACCTATTGCAATAACCAGACTATCCCATGAATCTGGTAGAGAACACAACAAACTGATGCACTTATCTTCATCTAAAATTTTAATATCAACATATGCTAACTGACTTACCACAGTATTAAATGCATTCATATGCTCTGTCACTGAGTCTCCATCTTTCATCCTCAGGTTATACAGCTTTTTCTGTAGGAACAGTTTATTCACCAGAGACTTAGATTGGTACAAAGTCCTTAACTTGTCCCATAAAGCCTTCGTCGTAGCTTCCCCTGATACATTCAGCAATACTGAATTTGAGACACACGATCGTATTGTGCTCTTTGCCTTCCAATCCAACTTCTTCCATTCTTCATCGGACACTCCTGTTGGTTTAGTACCCAGATCTACCGCGATCCACTGGTCTTTATCCACTAACAGATCCTCCATCTTGAGTTTCCACAACTCAAAACTCTGACCATTAAATTTCTTGATCTCTATCTTTCCACTGCTCGCCATCTTCTTTCACCACCAGAATCGCAGATCTCCCTCTGAATAGGGTCTACCACAGGCCCGAGCGAAACCCCTCAGCAACAAAGGTATCCCCTTGAAGCCAAAACAACTCTGATTCCAAATGTAGGTTTTAACCCCGTACAGAAATTACCTGCATACGAATTCCAAAACACAGAAAATAAATAATGCGAATAATGCGAGAGCAAAACACATATACACAGAGATTTTCCCCTAGATCCCAAAACCAGGACTACCAACTTGATTTTTCATTATGTTCCTTTCAATGTTACAATACATATTTATACATGTCGAAGCATCCAATACCATGGACCGAAAACCATCACATCCAATAGCATGGACCGAAAACCATCACGTCCAATACCATGGACCAAAAACCATCGCGTCCAAAAAACATGTGCAAAAATCATGCACAAAACCATAGGTGGGTCCGCCCAACCTAACATAGGGTCCAAAACCAAAATTTTTCAGGGCGCTGCCCCAGACCCCATAAATTGGGGTTACGGGTGCCCTTCAAACCCCCTGTTAACTACGTGGAAAGAATATAACACAACCCAACAATTTATCCACATCAAATTTGAGGAACCTTAAATTATAGTAAACCTCTTTTGATTTGACGAGGTTGCTCAAAATTGATTGAATACAACCTCCTTTAGTTTGAGATGGTGGTTTTCAGGCAATTTAATTGTTTAAATTTTGTTACATTCAATTGTCAATATGTGTTCACAAACTTATAAACACCAACATTGTATGTGTCAAACTAATGCATAAATGATTCTCAAGCTATGAAATAACTTTTACAACCTAATGCTCTAAGGCATGCATTGGCAATAAAATTCTATCAAAATGGAAATTAAAGGGCTACAAAAGTTTTTTGGATCACTGAGCTTATGTTTTCAAGTGCACATTTTGAACTCCAATCATAGTCCTTTGTTTGGCATCAAAGGCATTAAATGGTTCTATGATTCCTTAAGAATCACTTTCATTCTTCAACCTTCAGTGCCTAACTTATTTACACTTAAAAGATAAAATTCAATTAGGAAGAAAGTAAAATACTACAAGTTTGTTGGATCACTAGGATTATGTTTACAAGAGCATTTTATGAGATTTGATCACAATACTTTGTTTTACATTAAAGAAATCAAATAGTTTTTCAATTCCTTAAAAATCACTTTCGTTCTTCAACCTTCAGTGCCTAGCCTCTATAGGAAATCCACACTTTTGCAATGGACATACGAAAGTTCAAGAACTAAAATGATAGTGATTTAAAATATTGATCTATAGAATAAAAATAGAAATAAAAATATATCTAATTACCTAATCTAACTAAGAAATAAATGAATTTGAAACACAAACCAAGTAGGGGGCCTACCTATTGACTTGTGCTACAAAGGAAAACTATAGTATAAGTACTTTGCTATGAAATAAAACTCATAATAACATCATTTATATTAAAACAAGAATACAAGTTCACATTACAATTATAAGGCGGACTAGATAGACTCAACATGAATCCACATATACTTTGTCATTAAACTACAATATACACCAACATATGGCCTTCAAATTGGACCATTTGAACAACTTTTTAATACACAAAATGATTGCTTTCTTGGTCAATCCTTTAATATTACAAGCATCGAACTTCAACCTTCACTTTTTATAGATGTTATATAATATAGGGGGTGGTGTATTGAACCATGAATAACTCCCAAGGACATTAACTGATCCAAGTTGGATCCATAGAAGATTGTCAAAGAACCATGACTGTATTAGGTTGAACAAATCTCTAAAGAATTCCAAAACTACGATCAAAGTCACCTTGAACCAGTGGCAATGGAAGCCGATGTGAAACGACGAGGACCTCGGTCAAAGCGTGCAAACCGAGGCCCATGGAGACCGCGCAGGAGGCCAAAGTAGCCCCTGGGAGCCCCGAAATGGAAAAAGGAGGCCGCGAAGGAAAAGCCCGATCACTCGGTCGCGTGGGGGAACCGGAGGACCGCGGGCGGAAAAAGGGAAAAAGCGCTAAACCCAAACAATGGGATCCATGCTCTGGAAACCGGCGGTTTTGATCGGGGTGCCCTTAAACAGTAAGAGTTTTTGGATGAGAGCGGAGCGATTCCATACACCGATCAACGCGTGGTAGGCGGAGGTGAGAGAAAACCACTGTTGATCGCACGCTATCGGTCGAGAAAGTCAACTGCGTGAAATGTGCGTATGGCGTCAGATATGGAGGGCCCAGATTGGACGACTGAGATTGCGCCCAATCAAGGATAATTTTAGGGGCGAATGTTCGCCCTTTGGCGAAATTAAGGGGTTTTAAATTTTTAGTGGGCGAATATTTTGTATCATAGTACATTTTTACAAATCACCTCAAATAGCCCACCTTATTTTAAGGGAGAGGGTAAAAAAGGTAAATTTAGCCCTTGAAATTAGGACTTACAACCTTCCATTCGCCCATTTTCAAGAATAGGTTTTATTTAAGTGAATCCATTCGCCCATTTTCAAGAATAGGTTTTATTTAAGTGAATCCTATCGGCCAAATACCATATTTATAAAAAAGGTATGGTAAATTAATAAAAATATAAATAAATGAGAAGTATGATAAATAAATAAAACATTTTTTGTATTTACTCCATAAGTCACCTTATATACATGTAAGGGTGTAAAAAAATAAAAATATAAGTAAAGTGGAGGTATGGTAAATAAATAAAACGTCTTTTTATACTTACTCAAAAGATATGGTAAATAAATAAAAATATAAATAAACTAGACGTATCGTAAATAAATAAAACCTCTTTTTATATTTAGTCCATAACCCTGTTTTATTTAAGTGAATCCCATGGGCCAAATACCATATTTGTAAAAGAGGTATGGTAAATTAATAAAAATATAAATAAACGAGAGGTATGGTAAACAAATAAAACATTTTTTATATTTACTCCATTATTCACCTTATATTTACGAACACTCAAAAAATGGGTTATATTTAGGTGAAACCTATGGCCAAAATACTATGGGACAAATACCATGGACTAGATTGTTATTAATACCATGCAAAAAACCATTATTAACCCTAATATTAGAATTAATAAAAATAAAAATGGCACATGGTATTGACCCATGGTATTCACCAAAATGGCACATGGTATTGACCCATGGTATTCACCTGGAATGTAGCCTATTTAAATGGGGGAATTAAACCAGCATGTAGCCTATGCTAAGATTCACTAGGACTTTACAAAGTTTTATTATTTAGTGAAAGACTCGCCAAGATCTTACAAGATTTTATAATTGAGTAAAATATTCGCCATGGTGAGAGATTCGCCAAAAAATTATATATACATATTATATTATTGATAAAATCGCCTTCCATTTTTCCTATATACCATGGAGATTCGCCCATTTATTATATTTATAAATTTAGGGGGGGTTCTTAAAATTTTCCCTGCGCCCAATGGAGGAAGCAGAACCGACAGGGAATTAAGCCGCATTTTAAAGGGATTTGGAATCTGTTTGACCACCGCGATGGAGGAAGAATGCATCCACGACGTAACAGAAGAAACGAACGGACGAAGCATGCTGGCGTTGTTTAGAGGAGGACAAGTGGCCACTCCCTGAGTGTTCATGATGACGCCGAATGCAGGGAAATCCAAGTGCAGCTGTAGAAGGTGAATCGGCACAGGTGGTAGAGGAACTGAATAGGCATAGGGGTCGAATGGCTAAAGCATGAATAGAGACAATCGAATGAGTCAGTGTAGAGTTGAGAGACAGAAGTCGAGAGACGAAGAAGTGGAACAGTGAAGCCTGAGAGGAGGACTGAACATAGAGAACAATAAAGCAAAGCAGAAGGAGACAAAGGGCTGAGATGACCAAAGGTGGCATCGAGCACTAGAGAGCTTGAAGAGTCAAGCCATCCCATAGAAGATTCTGTCCGGACTGAGCATCACATTCGGCTCTTTCCACTATAGACCAGAAGGTCACAGAGTTGGTAGGAAGAGAAGAGTCTGTGTACTCCAGTGGCTTGGGGAATCTAAGAACCACCCTGCCCAGCAAAACCTGCTTCAGGAGAACTCACATTGAGTCCCTGTATTGTAATTTCTCTGCTTAAAGACACAATAAAACAAGGCCACCACTGAAAGTTGGACCGGAGACGTAGCCCTGGAGAATAGGGTGAACTCCTTATTAAAATTGCTTCTGTCTTTATGTTTGCTTACAGTATTTCTCTGCTGTCTTTCCATTTTATTTTCTGTGTATTGGCAATTTGATCGATTCGTCGTTTCAATAACACAGAACACACACACTATCACATGAGTCCGTAATACCTTAGTTTAATAAATCTTTAACTGATGTCACTCATAGGGTGAATATCAGATCAAGTGGTATCAGAGCTTTAGGCAATAAGGTTACACAAGTTTGTGTTGGTTTAGCTGTGAATGCTCACAAGATCAAAGCTCAAATTAGGATAAGGAGAGTTGGTGGAAACTAATCCTAAAATTGGGAGAGTCTATCCTCGGAAGACGATGTCAAAGGAAGGTTCTGTAGGGCCAGACCCTCAATTCATAGAGAGTTTCCTAGCTATAAAGTCTATGGTTGAAGAAATGTATAGAGACTTTAGAAAGCAAAAGGTGGAAGATGCATTAGGCTCTAAGTAAGAGAAAGAATAAGTTGAGTCTCACTTCCATGACAACTCCAAAGGAAAGGGGAAAGAGGAAAGCTTTCTCACACTTCCTAATAGCCTTGTGCATAATAAGAAAGCATCTTTGATTAAGCTAGATGCTAAATTTGATTTTCCTATATATGATGGAGAGTTAAATGGTAAAAAATTGGACAACTGGATTAGACAAATTGATGTGTATTGCAGGGTAAAGAACATAAACTCAGACAACAGTAAGATTCAGCTAGCAAGCCTACGCCTAGGAGGCATTGAATTGGTTTGGTGGGAAGGCAGAACCCAAGCTGATATGAAAAGACATGGTATGACCACCTCTGTCTGGAGTGACTTTGTTTCTACAATCAAAAAGCAGTTCTATCCATTGGCCTACATGCAACAGGCCATGTTGAGTTGGCAAACTTTTCGGCAGTTGAAAGGGCAAAGTGTGCAAGGGTATACGCAAGAATTCAAAAAGAGAGCATTGATGTTGGGTATCTCATTAGACTCACTAGAGACTCTTTTGAAGTACATTGGTGGTCTACACAACTACATGAGGCATACCATCCTCATGTTTAATCCCACTAGTATAGATGAGGTATCTGTACAAGCTACTCATCTAGAAGCTAGAGGAAAGAATGGAAATCCAGAAGTCGGGGGACCATCCCAATCCAACAAAAGCAAGGAGAAAAGAAAACAGAAGTGGAAAGCAAGGAAGGCTAACACTACACAGAAAGCCAAAGCCTCATGCACTCACTATAAAAAGGAGGGGCATGATGATGAGCATTGTTGGATTCTGCATCCAAAGCTGAGACCTAAGAAGTCCGACGGCAAGAAGAAGAAGACAGTTGCAGCTATTTAGAGAGATTTGGGGTCAAACTCGGGAGATGAAACAACTATAGCAACCACAGGTATAAAAGTTAAGGTCGGAAGCATCTACTAGTAATTCTACTCAATCTGTTATTGATGAAGAAACTGAGAGAAAAAGACATGAGCTTTTCCATATTCAATTTATTTCCAAAAATCAAAAGATTGATACTTTGTTTGATAGTGGCTCACAAGTAAACTTGATTTCTGAAGAAATTGTAAAGAAATTGGGATTAGTAACTACACCTCACGAGAAACCATACCCATTAGGATGGTTGAATGATAAAGCACAACTACAAATGACTAGACAGTGCAAACTCAAGTTTTCTTTTAGGTCAGCATTTGTAGATGAGGTTGAGTTAGACATAATTCCTTTGGATATATGTGGAATTGTTTTAGGAAGTCCTTACTTGTATGATAGAAAGGCTATTTTCTATAGAGCTGCAAACAAGTATCTACTTGTTAAAGATGGAATCGAATACTTTGTAAGAGCTCATAAGCTCAAGAATAATTATACTCTCATAAATTCAGGACAGATGAAGAGAATGATAAATTCATGTAAACAATTCTTACTAATGGTTGTAAAGGAAAAGAAACCTGATGAAACCAATGTATTTGAGGGTTGTAATGCTAAACAGCAAGCTGATATAGAAAAGGTTGTTTCAGAGTATGATGTCTTGTTTCAAGAACCTAAAGGTCTGCCACCCAAAAAGGGAATAGTACATGATATTATTTTGCAACATGATGTTCCATTGCCTAACATTGGGATGTACATGTTGTCTGCTTTAGAGAATTCTGAAATCAAGAAGCAGGTGCAGGAGTTGCTCGAGAAGGGCTTCATCAGGCCGAGCACATCACCATGTGGGTCACCAATCGTTTTGGTGAGAAAGAAAGATGGCTCGTGGAGAATGTGCATTGATTATCGAGCACTGAATAAGATAACAATCAAGAATCGTTATCCCCTTCCTCGCATAGATGACCTTTTAGATCAATTGAAAGAATTTTTTATTTCACCAAGCTAGATTGGCACAGTGGATACCATCAGGTCAAAGTTGCAGAGCAAGATGCATGGAAGACTGCTTTCAAAACAAAGAAAGGATTGTATGAATGGTTGGTTATGCCTTTTGGCTTAACTAATGCTCCTACTACTTTCATGAGATTAATGAATGATGTACTCAGACCTTTTCTTGATGATTTTTTTATTGTGTATCTAGATGACATTCTGAACTTTAGTAAAACGTGGGAAGAACATTTAAATCATGTTAAGCAGACATCAGATGTTTTGAGAAGAGAAAAACTTTATGTTAAACTCTAAAAATGTGAATTTGGAAAAACATCTCTAAACTACTTGGGTCATATAGTAGGGGGAGGTGAATTGAAAATAGATCCCTCTAAAGTGGCAGTCATTTTGAATTGGCCTAAACCCAGGTCTTCTATAGAAGTGAGAAACTTCCTACGAGTAGCACAATATTGGAGGAAGTTCATTTCTAACTTCTCCTCGATTGCAGCTCCCTTACATGCTTTAACAGGATTGAATAAGGTGTTTCAGTGGGGAGGCAAACATCAGAAAACGTTCGATACCTTGAAAGAGAAAATAAGTACAGCACCTGTACTAGCACTGCCAGATTTACAAAGACCATTTGAGATCCAAACTGATGCCAGTGACTATGCCATGGGAGCGGTGTTGACACAGCACGGCAAACCCATATGTTATCATTCCGAGACTTTTAATCCTGCAGTAGTTAACTATCCTACATATGATAAAGAATTGTATGCATTAGTTCAGAAAGTGAAAAAGTGGAAACATTACTTAATGGGAAAAGAGACAATAATACATACTAATCATCAGCCACTTCAATATCTACACTCCCAAACTAAGTTGCAACAATCAAGACATTACAGATGGATGGGGTTTCTACAACAGTTTCACTTAGTCATCAGATATAAAAAGGGCATACATAACAAGGTTGCAGGCATGTTATCTAGACCCATTATAAATGCATCTACCATACTTAAGCATAATTCTGTGCTACATGAAAGCCACATAGAATAGTATGCTCACGATATGGACTTTAAAGATGTATATGCAACTTTGAGTCAAGGCAAAAGAGTAGAAGAATTGAACTACCATATAAAGGACCGACTCTTATATCATTGTGGGAAACTCTGCATTCCACAAACTGAGAGGATAAAGATAATTAGGGAAGCACACACTTCTCTGATATCAAGTCACTTTGGGGTAAGTAAAACAGTTGCACAGCTGCAAAGATTCTGCTATTGGCCGAAAATGAATGAGACAATTTCTAGATATGTAAGAGGGTGTGCATTGTGTGCTAAAAGCAAGCCCAGCAATAGAAAACTAGGCTTGTACACACCATTGCCAGTTCCTTCTCACCCTTGGGAAAGTGTTTCCGTGGATTTTGTTGGAGGACTATCTAAATCTAGGAAAGGTCGTGACTATCTATATGTTGTTGTGGATAGGTTCAGCAAAATGTGTATTTTGATACCTTGTAGTAAATAGATCACAGCTGAACAGTCTGTGAAATTGTTCTTTGAACATGTATGGGTTCATTTTGGATTACCCTCTTCCATTGTATCTTATCAAGACACCCGATTTGTGGGGAAGTTTTGGTCTAGTCTGTGGGAACTGATGGACACCAAGTTGAAGAAAAGCACAAATTTTCATCCACAAACAGATGGCCAGACAGAAGTAGTAAATAGGACAGTAATCCAGTTACTGAGAGGATATTGCAGTAAACATCCTAAACTTTGGGATGAACACTTGTGTTATGTGCAGCATGCTTACAACAGAGCCAAACAGACTTCTACATAGAGATCTCCTTTTGAGACCTGTTTTAGTTTCACACCAAGGTCTCCTTTAGATTTTGTATTTGGTAAAGATACCATGGTTGATGGACACAATTATGTAGGCAAGGCAACTAAGTTCATTGAAGAGATCCAGGAGATCCACCAGGTAGTACAGGAACAGTTGGAAAAGAGCCAAGCCAAGTATAAGGCTAGGCATGATAAGCATCAGATGGAGCATAGTTTCCAAGTTGGAGACCAAGTCTGGTTGTATATCTTGAAGGACAGGATGCAAGGTGAAGGTAAAAATCTAAAGCCTATCAGGTATGGACCTTTTAGGATACTTGAGAAGATTGGTGAAAATGCTTTTCGCCTTGATTTACGAGCTTACATGCACATCTACTCAGTCGTAAATGGAGATTTCTTGAGATTGTTTGAACCTTCAATGATTGAGGACCCTGAAGAGAAAAGTCAATTGCCTTCTATTGATGACCTACTACCTGAATACCTCAATGAGTTGCAGGAAGACACAGTACTGGACAAGAAGGTGAGGACAACGCGCAGGGGAGATGTTGAGTACCTCAGGATAGGTCTCAAAGGTTCAAAGTCGAGCAGCGCAAAGTGGATTGAGATTGGACAAGTGAAGAAACAGTATCCTCACTTAGTCGATTCTTGAAAACCAAGTTTTGGTGGTCCAAAAGCTTCTTCAGTGGGAAGGTCGTGATTCGAATTAGATCCATAGAAGACTGTCAAAGAACCATGACTGTATCAGGTCGAACAAATCTCTAAAGAATTCCAAAACTGCGATGAAAGACACCATGAACTAGTGGCAATGGTAGCTGACGTGAAACGACGAGGACCTTCGTCAAAGCGCGTTAACCGAGGCCCATGGAGACCACGCAGGAGGCCAAAGTAGCCCCTGGGAGCCCCGGAATGTGAAAAGGAGGTGATTTTTGATGCGCGATTCGTGCATCGCTAGGCGAACAGGGCCGAGAAGGAAAAGCCCAAGCACTCGGTCGCGTGGGGGAACTGGAGGACAGCGGGCGGAAAAAGGGAAAAAGCGCTAAACCCAAACGGCGGGACCCGCGCTCTAGAAACTGGCGGTTTTGATCGAGGTGCCCTTGAATGGTAAGAGGTTTTGGACGAGAGTGGAGTGCTTCCATACACCGATCGACGCATGGCAGGTGGAGGTGAGAGAAAACCATCGTTGATCGCACGCTATCGGTCGAGCAAGTCAACCGCGCGAAACGTGCGTATGGCGTTGGATCTGGAGGGCCCAGATCAGACGGCTGAGATCGCGCCCGAAGGAGGAAGTGGAACCGATAGGGAATTAAGCCACGTTTTAAAGGGATTTGGAATCCGTTTGACCGCCATGGTGGAGGAAGAATGCATCCATGACGTAACTGAAGAAATGAACCGACGAAGCATGCTGGCACCGTTTAGAGGAGGACAAGTGTCCACTCCCTGAGCGTTCATGATGACGCCGAACACAGGGAACTCCAAGCGCAATTGCAGAAGGTGAATCGACATAGGCGGAAGAGGAAACGAATAGGCATAGGGGTCGAATGGCTAAAGCCATGAATAGAGACAGTTGAATGAGTCAGTGTAGAGTTGAGAGACAGAAGTCGAGAGACGAAGAAGTGGAACAGTGAACCCTGAGAGGAGGACTGAACACAGAGAACAGTAAAGCAGAGCAGAAGGAGACAGAGGGTCGAGCTAACCAAAGGCAGCATCGAGCACTAGAGAGCTTGAAGAGTCAAGCCATCCCATAGAGGATTCTGTCTGGACTGAGCATCACATTCGGCTCTTTCCACTGTAGACCAAAAGGTCATAGAGTTGGTAGGAAGAGAAGAGTCTGTGTACTCCAGTGGCTTGGGGAATCCAAGAACCACCCTGCCCAGCAAAACCTGCTTCAGGAGAACTCACATTGAGTCCCTGTATTGTAATTTCTCTGCTTAAAGACACAATAAAACAAGGCCACCACTGACCGGAGACGTAGCCCTGGAGAATAGGGTGAACTCCTTATTAAAATTGCTTATGTCTTTATGTTTGCTTACTGTATTTCTCTGTTTTCTTTCCATTTTATTGTCTGTATATTGGCAATCTAATCGATCCGTTGTTTCAATAACACAAAACACACACACCAGCACATGAGTTCGTAATACCTTAGTTTAATAAATCTTTAACTGATGTCACTCATAGGGTGAATATCAAATCAAGTGGTATCAGAGCTCTAGGCTGTAAGGTTAGACAAGTTTGTGTTGGTTTAGCTGTGAATGCTCACAAGATCAAAGCTCAAATTAGGAGAATGAGAGTTGGTGGAAACTAATCCTAAAATTGGGAGAGTCTATCCTCGGAAGACGATGTCAAAGGAAGGTTTTGTAGGGCCAGACCCTCAATTCATAGAGAGTTTCCTAGCTATAAAGTCTATGGTTGAAGAAATGTACAGAGACTTTAGAAAGCAAAAGGTGGAAGATGCATCAAGCTCTAAGTAAGAGAAAGAAGAAGATGAGTCTCACTTCCATGACAACTCCAAAGGAAAGGGGAAAGAGGAAAGCTTTCTCACACCTCCTAATAGGCCTTTGCATAATAAGAAAGCATCTTTGATTAAGCTAGATGTTAAATTTGATTTGCCTATATATGATGGAGAGCTAAATGCTGAAAAATTGGACAATTGGATTAGACAAATTGATGTGTATTACAGGGTACAAAACATAAACTCAGACAAGAGTAAGATTCAGCTAGCAAGCCTACGCCTAGGAGACATTTCCTTGGTTTGGTGGGAAAGCAGAACCCAAGCTGATATGAAAAGACATGGTACGACCATCTCTGTCTGGAGTGACTTTGTTTCTGTAATTAAAAAGCAGTTCTATCCATTGGCCTACATGCAACAAGCCATGATGAGTTGGCAAACTCTTCGGTAGTTGAAAGGGAAAAGTGTGCAAGGGTATATGCAAGTATTTAGAAAGAGAGCATTGACGTTGGGTATCTCATTAGACTCACCAGAGACTCTTTTGAAGTACATTGGTGGTATACACAGCTACATGAGGCATACCATCCTCATGTTTAATCCCACTAGTATAGATGAGGTATCTGTACAAGCTACTCATCTAGAAGCTAGAGGAAAGAATGGAAATCCAGAAGTTGGGGGACCATCCCAATCCAACAAAAGCAAGGAGAAAATAAAACAGAAGTGGAAAGCAAGGAAGGCTAACACTGCATAGAAAGCCAAAGCCTCATGCACTCACTGTAAAAAGGAGGGGCATGGTGATGAGCATTGTTGGATTCTGCATCCAAAGCTGAGACCTAAGAAGTCCGAGGGAAAGAAGAAGAAGACAGCTGCAACTATTTAGAGAGATCTGGGGTCAGACTCGGGAGATGAAACAACTATAGCAGCCACAGGTATAAAAGGTAAGAATTCGGAAGCATCTACTAGTAATTCTGCTCAATCTGTTATTAATGAAGAAACTGAGAGAAAAAGACATGAGCTTCTCCATATTCTAGTTATTTCCAAAAATCAAAAGATTGATACTTTGTTTGATAGTGGCTCACAAGTAAACTTGATTTCTGAAGCAATTGTAAAGAAATTGGGATTAGCAACTACACCTCACAAGAAACCATACCCATTAGGATGGTTGAATGGTAAAGCACAACTACAAGTGACTAGACATTGCAAACTCAAGTTTTCTTTTGGGTCAGCATTTGTAGATGAGGTTGAGTTAGACATAATTCCTTTGGATATATGTGGAATTGTTTTAGGAAGTCCTTACTTGTATGATAGAAAGGCTATTTTCTATAGAGCTGAGAACAAGTATCTACTTATTAAAGATGGAATTGAATACTTTGTAAGAGTTCATAAGCTCAAGAATAATTATACTCTCATAAATTCTGGACAGATGTAAATTCATGTAAACAATTCTTACTGATGGTTGTAAAGGAAAAGAAACCTGACAAAACCAATGTATTTGAGGGTTGTAATGCTGAACAGAAAGCTGATATAGAAAAGGTTGTTTCAGAGTATGATGTCTTGTTTCTAGAACCTAAAGGTCTGCCACCCAAAAAGGGAATAGTACATGATATTATTTTGCAGCATGATGTTCCATTGCCTAAGATTGGGATGTACAAGTTGTCTTCTTTAGAGAATGCTGAAATCAAGAAGCAGGTGAAAGAGTTGCTCGAGAAGGGCATCATCAGGCCTAGCACATCACCATGTGGGTCACCAATCGTTTTGGTGAGAAAGAAAGATGGCTCGTGGAGAATGTGCATTGACTACCAAGCACTGAATAAGATAACAATCAAGAATCGTTATCGCCTTCCTTGCATATATGATATTTTAGATCAATTGAAAGAAGTTGTTTATTTCACCAAGATGGATTTGCACAGTGGATACCATTAGGTCAGAGTTGCAGAGAAAGATGCATGGAAGACTGCTTTCAAAACAAAGCAGGGATTGTATGAATGGTTGGTTATGCCTTTTGGCTTAACTAATGCTCCTGCTACTTTCATGATATTAATGAATGATGTACTCAGACCTTTTCTTGATGATTTTTTTATTGTGTATCTGGATAACATTCTGATTTTTAGTAAAACGTGGGAAGAACATTTAAAGCATGTTAAGCAGACATTAGATGTTTTGAGAAGAGAAAAACTTTATGTTAAACTCTGAAAATGTGAATTTGGCAAAACATCTCTAAACTACTTGGGTCATATAGTAGAGAGAGGTGAATTGAAAATAGATCTCTCTAAAGTGGCATTCATTTTGAACTGGCCTAAACCCAGGTCTGCTACAGAAGTGAGAAGCTTCCTAGGAGCAGCACAATATTGGAGGAAGTTCATTTCTAACTTCTCCTCGATTGCAGCTCCCTTACATGCTTTAACAGGATTGAATAAGGTGTTTCAGTGGGGAGGCAAACATCAGAAAGCCTTCGACACCTTGAAAGAGAAAATAAGTATAGCACATGTACTAGCACTGCCAGATTTACAAAGACCATTTGAGATCCAAATTGATGCCAGTGACTATGCCATGGGAGCAGTGTTGACACAGCATGGCAAACCCATATGTTATCATTCCGAGACTTTTAATCCTACAGTAGTTAACTGTTAGAAAATTATATATTACGGAGCAATGGAACATATAAATATTGCAGAAATATAAACACAGAAAACACATAAAACAAGAGAGACACATATATACGTGGTTCACCCAGTTTGGGCTACGTCCACCCCGAACAGCCAGTCCTTCCTTTGTATTATCCAGCAAAATGAAGAGACACAACCAACAGCAGATCCGCTGTAGTATCCTCTGTTTTATTTCACAGTCTCACCTCTCTACTTCTCGCTCGGAGAATACACATATATTACATAGACTCAATACAATGCCCTCATACAAAGAGAGGGGTTGCCTTCTAGGGCAAAAAACCCTAAACTAAACATAACTTCTACCGTCAGATCATTCGCCTAATGAATGGCCCAGCTTGACTAGGAATTACTATACTTTTACAAGGCAATTTTACATCTGTTTTTAGCTTCGAGGGCGCTGCCCCCGAAACCCCCTGCTAGGGGGAGGGCTCCCCAAAAGTCGCAGCCGCCCCCCCCCCCCCCCCTGGACCCCCCCTGTAGCAAATATTTTACGGGCGGCAACGAACTGGGGTCCAATGTGGCGATATCTTTGAATACAGAAGATAATCAGGCTCCACACCCAAAATTAACTATCCTACATATGATAAAGAATTGTATGCATTAGTTCAGGGTGTGAAAAAGTGGAAACATTACTTAATGGGTAAAGAGATAGTAATACATATTGATCATCAGCCACTTCAATATCTACACTCCCAAACTAAGTTGCAACAATCAAGACATTATAGATGGATGGGGTTTCTACAACAGTTTCACTTAGTCATCAGATATAAAAAGGACATACATAACAAGGTTACAGACATGTTATCTAGACCCATTATAAATTCATCTACCATACTTAAGCATAATTCTATGCTACATGAAAGCTACATAGAACAGTATGCTCAAGATATGGACTTTAAAGATGTATATGCAACTTTGAGTCAAGGCAAAAGAGTAGAAGAATTGGACTACCATATAAAGGACCGACTCTTATATCATTATGGGAAACTTTGCATTCCACAAACTGAGAGGATAAAGATAATTAGGGAAGCACACACTTCTCTGATATCAGGTCACTTTGGGGTAAGTAAAACAGTTGCACAGCTACAAAGATTCTGCTATTGGCCGAAAATGAATGAGACAGTTTCTAGATATGTAAGAGGGTGTGCAATGTGTGCTAAAAGCAAGCCCAGCAATAGAAAACTAGGCTTGTACACTCCATTGCCAGTTCCTTCTCACCCTTGGGAAAGTGTTTCCGTGGATTTTGTTGGAGGACTATCTAAATCTAAGAAAGGTCATGACTATATATATGTTGTTGTGGATAGGTTCAGCAAAATGTGTATTTTGATACCTTGTAGTAAACAAATCACAGCTAAACAGACTATGAAATTGTTCTTTGAACATGTATGGGTTCATTTTGGATTACCCACTTACATTGTATATGATCGAGACACCCGATTTGTGGGGAAGTTTTGGTCTAGTCTGTGGGAACTGATGGACACCAAGTTGAAGAAAAGCACAGCTTTTCATCCACAAACAGATGGCCAGAAAGAAGTAGTAAACAGGATAGTGATCCAGTTACTGAGAGGATATTGCAGTAAACATCCTAAACTTTGGGATGAACACTTGTGTTATGTACAACATGCTTACAATAGAGCCAAACACTCTTCTACACAGAGATCTCCTTTTGAGACCTATTTTGGTTTCACACCAAGGTCTCCTTTGGATTTTGTCTTTGGTAAAGATACCATGGTTGATGACACAATGATGTGGGCAACGCAACTAGGTTCATTGAACAGATCCAGGAGATCGACCAGGCAGTACAGGAACAGCTGGAAAAGAACCAAGCCAAGTATAAGGCTAGGCATGATAAGCATCGAATGGAGCATAGTTTCCAAGTTGGAGACCAAGTCTGGCTGTATATCAGCAAGGACAGGATGCAAGGTGAAGGTAAAAAGCTAAATCCTATCATGTATGTACCTTTTAGGATACTTGAGAAGATTTGTGAAAATGATTTTCGCCTTGATTTACCAGCTTACATGTACATCTACTCAGTCGTAAATGAAGATTGCTTGAGATTGGTTGAACCTTCAATGATTGAGGACCCTGAAGAGCAAATTCAGTTGCCTTCTATTGATGACCTGCTACCTAAATACCTCAATGAGTTGTAGGAAGACACAGTACTGGACAGGAAGGTGAGGAAAACGCGCAGGGAGATGTTGGGTACCTCAGGATGGGGTTCAAAGGTTCAGGGCCGAGCAGTGCAAAGTGGATTGAGATTGGACAAGTGAAGAAATAGTATCCTCACTTAGTCGATGCTTGAAAACCAACTTTTGGTGGTCCAAAAGATTCTTCAGTGGGAAGGTCGTGATCTGAATTGGATCCATAGAAGACTGTCAAAGAACCATGACTGTATCAGGTCGAACAAATCTCTAAAGAATTCCAAAACTGCGATCAAAGACACCCTGAACCAGTGGCAATGGCAGCCGACATGAAACGATGAGGACCTCGGTCAAAGCGCACTGACCGAGGCCCATGGAGACCGCGCAGGAGGCCAAAGTAGCCCCTGGGAGCCCCAGAATGGGAAAAGGAGGTGATTTTTGATGCGCGATTCGCACATCGCTAGGTGAACAGGGCCGCGAAAGAAAAGCCCAAGCACTTGGTCACATGGGGGAACCGGAGGACCGTGGGCGGAAGAAGGGAAAAAGCGCTAAACCAAAATGGCGGGACCCGCGCTCTGGAAATCGACGGTTTTGATCGAGGCACCCTTAAACGGTAAGAGGTTTTGGACGAGAGCGGAGCGATTCCATACACCGATCGGCACGTGGCAAGTGGAGGTGAGAGAAAACTGCCATTGATCGTGCGCTATCGGTCGAGCAAGTCAACCACGCAAAACATGCGTATGTCATCGGATCTGGAGGGCCCAGATTGGACGGCTAAGATCGCGCCCGATGGAGGAAGCGGAACCGATAGGGAATTAAGCCGCGTTTTAAATGGATTTGGAATCCATTTGACCGCCACGGTGGAGGAAGAATACATCCACAACATAACTGAAGAAACGAACCGATGAAGCATGCTGGCGCCGTTTAGAGGAGGACAAGTGGCCACTCCCTGAGCATTCATGATGACGCCAAACGCAGGGAACTGCAAGTGCAGCTACAGAAGCTGAATCGGCATAGGTGGAAGAGGAACCGCACAGGCATAGGGGTCAAATGGCAAAAGCCATGAATAGAAACAATCGAATGAGTCAATGTAGAGTTGAGAGACATAAGTTGAGAGACGAAGAAGTGGAACAGTGAACCCTGAGAGGAGGACTGAACACAGAGAACAGTAAAGCAGAGCAGAAGGAGACAGAGGGCCGAGCTGACCAAAGGCAGCATCGAGCACTAGAGAGCTTGAAGATTCAAGCCATCCCATAGAGGATTCTGTCCGGACTGAGCAACACATTCGGATCTTTCCACTGTAGACCAGAAGGTCACAGAGCTGGTAGGAAGAGAAGAGTCTGTGTACTCCAGTGGCTTGGGGAATCCAAGAACCACCCTGCCCAGCAAAACCTGCTTCAGGAGAACTCACATTGAGTCCCTGTATTGTAATTTCTTTGCTTAAAGACACAATAAAACAAGGCCACCACTGAAAGTTGGACCGGAGACATAGCCCTGGAGAATAGGGTGAAATCGTTATTAAAATTGCTTATGTCTTTATGTTTGCTTACTGTATTTCTCTGTTGTCTTTCCATTTTATTGTCTGTGTATTGGCAATCTGATTGATTTGTTGTTTCAATAACACAGAACACACACACCAGCACATGAGTCCGTAATACCTTAGTTTAATAAATCTTTAACTGATGTCACTCATAGGGTGAATATCAGATCAAGTGGTATCAGAGCTCTAGGCTGTAAGGTTAGACAAGTTTTTGTTGGTTTAGCTGTGAATGCTCACAAGATCAAAGCTCAAATTAGGACAAGGAGAGTTGGTGGAACCTAATCCTGAAATTGGGAGAGTCTATCCTCGGAAGACGATGTCAGAGGAAGGTTCTGTAGGGCCAGACCCTCAATTCATAGAGAGTTTCCTAGCTATAAAGTCTATGGTTGAAGAAACGTACATAGACTTTAGAAAGCAAAAGGTCAGGCTCTAAGTAAGAGAAAGAAGAAGATGAGTCTCACTTCCATGACAACTCCAAAGGAAAGGGGAAAGAGGAAAGCTTTCTCACACCTCCTAATAGCCTTGTGCATAATAAGAAAGCATCTTTGATTAAGCTAGATGTTAAATTTGATTTGCCTATATATGATGGAAAGCTAAATGCTAAAAAATTGGACAATTGGATTAGACAAATTGATGTGTATCGCAAGGTACAGAACATAAACTCAGACAAGAGTAAGATTCAGCTGGCAAGCCTACACCTAGGAGGCATTGCCTTGGTTTGGTGGGAAGGCAGAACCCAAGCTGATATGAAAAGACATGGTACGACCATCTCTGTCTGGAGTGACTTTGTTTCTACAATCAAAAAGTAGTTATTGGCCTACATGCAATAGGCCATGATGAGTTGGCAAACTCTTCGGCAGTTGAAAGGGCAAAGTGTGCAAGGGTATACGCAAGAATTCATAAAGAGAGCATTGACGTTGGGTATCTCATTAGACTCACCAGAGACTCTTTTGAAGTACATTGGTGGTCTACACAGCTACATGAGACATACCATCCTCATGTTTAATCCCACTAGTATAGATGAGGTATCTGTACAAGCTACTCATCTAGAAGCTAGAGGAAAGAATGGAAATCCAGAAGTTGGGGGACCATCCCAACCCATTGTAAGCAAAAGCAAGGAGAAAAGAAAACAGAAGTGGAAAGCAGGGAAGGCTAACACTGCACAGAAAGCCAAAGCCTCATGCACTCACTATAAAAAGGATGGGCATGATGATGAGCATTGTTGGATTCTGCATCCAGAGCTGAGACCTAAGAAGTCCGAGAGCAAGAAGAAGAAGACAGCTGCAGCTATTTAGAGAGATTTGGGGTCAGACTCGGGAGATCAAACAATTATAGCAGCCACAGGTATAAAAGGTAAGAATTCGGAAGCATCTACTAGTAATTATGCTCAATCTGTTATTGATGAAGAAACTTAGAGAAAAAGACATGAGCTTTTCCATATTCAAGTTATTTCCATAAATCAAAAGATTGATACTTTTTTTGATAGTGGCTCACAAGTAAACTTGATTTCTGAAGCAATTGTAAAGAAATTGGGATTAGCAACTACGTCTCACAAGAAACCATACCCATTAGGATGGTTGAATGATAAAGCACAACTACAAGTGACTAGACAGTGCAATCTCAAGTTTTCTTTTGGGTTAGCATTTGTAGATGAGGTTGAGTTAGACATAATTTCTTTGGATATATGTGGAATTGTTTTAGGAAGTCCTTACATGTATGATAGAAAGGCTATTTTCTATAGAGCTGAGAACAAGTATCTACTTGTTAAAGATGGAATCGAATACTTTGTAAGAGCTCATAAGCTCAAGAATAATTATACTCTCATAAATTCAGGACATATAAAAAGAATGATAAATTCATGTAAACAATTCTTACTGATGGTTGTAAAGGAAAAGAAACCTAATAAAACCAATGTATTTGAGGGTTGTAATGTTGAACAACAAGCTGATATAGAAAAGGTTGTTTCAGAGTATGATGTCTTGTTTCTAGAACCTAAAGGTCTGCCACCCAAAAAGGGAATAGTACATGATATTATTTTGCAGCATGATGTTCCATTGCCTAACATTGGGATGTATAGGTTGTCTACTTTAGAGAATGCTGAAATCAAGAAGCAAGTGTAGGAGTTGCTCGAGAAGGGCTTCATCAGGCCTAGCACATCACCATGTGGGTCACCAATCGTTTTGGTGAGAAAGAAAGATGGCTCATGGAGAATGTACATTGATTACCGAGCACTCAATAAGATAACGATCAAGAATCGTTATCCCCTTCCTCGCATAGATGATCTTTTAGATCAATTGAAAGAAGTTGTTTATTTCACCAACCTGGATTTGCACAGTGGATACCATCAGGTTAGAGTTGCAGAGCAAGATGCATGGAAGACTGCTTTCAAAATAAAGCAGGGATTGTATGAATGGCTAGTTATGCCTTTTGGCTTAACTAATGCTCCTGCTACTTTCATGAGATTAATGAATGATGTACTCAAACCTTTTCTTGATGATTTTGTTATTGTGTATCTAGATGACATTCTGATTTTTAGTAAAACGTGGGAAGAACATTTAAAGCATGTTAAGCAGACATTAGATGTTTTTAGAAGAGAAAAACTTTATGTTAAACTCTGAAAATGTGAATTTGGAAAAACATCTCTAAACTACTTGGGTCATATAGTAGGGGGAGGTGAATTGAAAATAGATCCCTCTAAAGTGGCAGTCATTTTGAACTGGCCTAAACCCAGGTCTGCTACAAAAGTGAGAAGCTTCCTAGGAGCAGCGCAATATTGGTGGAAGTTCAATTCTAACTTCTCCTCGATTGCAGCTCCCTTACATGCTTTAATAGGATTGAATAAGGTGTTTCAGTGGGGAGGCAAACATCAGAAAGCCTTCGATACCTTGAAAGAGAAAATAAGTACAACACCTGTACTAGCACTGCCAGATTTACAAAGACCATTTGAGATCCAAACTGATGCCAGTGAGTATGCCATGGGAGCAGTGTTGACACAGCACGACAAACTATTAAATTGGCAACTAGGGCCAAACTCCATGTGGGTTGGCTTATTTATGGCAGCTGATATTTTTATTGGATCCCTCTCGTCGAGAGGTGTAGGATTGATCCAAAGATCATCCGATTCTGATAAGTATTTATGGAGATATGAATTTATTTTGTTTATGTAATTATTATCAAGCCGACCAGCTCTTATGTAGGCTCTAGAAGCCCAACCGACGTGTCTATTCATCATCCTCATTTTAGTCTAAATATAAGAGGATTTGATGTCATTTAGACACAACTCTTGAGTGATCTCCTCCTCTCCACGTCTAGGTTTTTGGAAAAGGAAGAGACACCATGAGGGATACACTGGTGATGTCCTAGCTGTTGTACGTTACCCTAACTGCTGAGATCTGGCCGCAATAAAGAAGACCTCATACGTAGCCAAAGGAAAGGCCCTACTATACGACGCAGAGCACATATACGCAGAACACATATAAACTATATACGCAGAGCACACACGGGAAACTCTATACACTACGTTGTTCATGGATACGCTGGTCAGGAATTCGCTGGACAGTCATGATACGTTGGAAAGTCATGGTGATATACCTCGCAGGTCATATGATATGAAACGCTAGATAGTCATGATATGTTGGACAGTCATGATATGCTGGGAAGTCTTGGTGATATAGCACGCAGGTCAAGGGTATACGCTGTGAGGCAACGCAGTCAAGGCAGCAAGGTAAGGAACACAATGGAATGCAGTCATATACTGTAAATGCAGTCATATGCATAGGAACGCAGTTCTGTTCGTGTACGCTATCCACAGTCATAGCCGCAGTCAAGTGGAAAAGATATAGCCGCAGTCAAGTGGAAAAGATAAAGCCGCAGGCATAGGAACGCATTCATGTATGTTGTCCACACAGTCATGGAAACCTATACATGATGAGGATTCTACGCACAGCTACATGAAGATATGCAGACCATATACAAAGTCATAAAGACCTTTCTGTGCAGATAAAGGAACTCCACACGGATTCATGGAAACTCATGCATACAAACGCTATCATGAGAACTACGTTGTCATGATGGAAAGATTTATGTAGCTAGAACGCATATTACGTTCTGGGCCAAAGCAGCTGGATAGTCATGATATGTTGGACAGTCATGATATGCTGGGAAGTCTTGGTGATATAGCAGGCAGGTCAAGGGTATACGCTGTGAGGCAACGCAGTCAAGGCAGCAAGGTAAGGAACACAATGGAATGCAGTCATATACTGTAAATGCAGTCATATGCATAGGAACACAGTTCTGTTCGTGTACGCTATCCACAGTCATAGCCGCAGTCAAGTGGAAAAGATATAGCCGCAGTCAAGTGGAAAAGATATAGCCGCAGTCAAGTGGAAAAGATAAAGCCGCAGGCTTAGGAACGCATTCATGTATGTTGTCCACACAGTCATGGAAACCTATACATGATGAGGATTCTACGCACAGCTACATGAAGATATGCAGACCATATACAAAGTCATAAAGACCTTTCTGTGCAGATAAAGGAACTCCACACGGATTCATGGAAACTCATGCATACAAACGCTATCATGAGAACTACGTTGTCATGATGGAAAGATTTATGTAGCTAGAACGCATATTACGTTCTGGGCCAAAGCAATGAAATTGTCAATGTATTAATGGAAGCCTGTTGACAGTGTGATATGGACTTATATGTATGAGCAGCATGATGCATATGGGTAGTATGAGCAGCATGATGTATGAGATCATGAACAGCATAATGGGCAGCATTATGAACAACATGATGGGCATCATAATGGGCAGCATTATGAGCAGCATGATGGGTAGCATAAGCATGGTCAGAAACATGATATATTGTAGATGGGCTGTAAAATGAATACATGGAGAATAGGGAGCAGCATGATGGGAAGCACTATGAAATCATGTGCATGAGCAGCACAATGATACATTAGCATGGGCAGCACTATGAGATCATGTGCATGGGTAGCACAATGATACATTAGCAGGGGCAGCAGCATGATGATGATGCACATTAGTTTGAGCAAGATCATGGACATGGACAGCCGCATGATGTAGTATGCAGTGGTGCAACTAGAGAACCAGATGCAGCATGATGATGGGAGATGATCTATGCTTAGATCTAGATAAAGTCAAAGTGTTGACTTCTGTTGTAAATGTACTCTCTCTCTTTCTCTGCTGAACTTTGAAGATAAAAGAAGATTTGATCAAAGGGTTTCCCCACACATTGTGGGGTTTGTCCCTGGCTCATGCCACATCTTGTGTCCTCTTATCTTGGCTTGTCTTCTTTGTTTTATATTTATGTTCTATCTGCAGTTTATCGTAATGCTGATGTGATTGCTAACTATGAAAATTTAAATAAATTTCTCTAGCATAGAACATACCTAAACTTAACACAAACCCATATGTTATCATTCCGAGACTTTTAATCCTGAAGTAGTTAACTATCCTACATATGATAAAGAATTGTATGCATTAGTTCAGAAAGTGAAAAAGTGGAAACATTACTTAATGGGCAAAGAGACAGTAATACATACTGATCATCAGCCACTTCAATATCTACACTCCCAAACTAAGTTGCAACAATCAAGACATTACAGATGGATGGGGTTTCTACAACAGTTTCACTTAGTCATCGAATATAAAAAGGGCATACATAACAAGGTTGCAGACATGTTATCTAGACCCATTATAAATGCATCTACCGTACTTAAGCATAATTCTGTGCTACATGAAAGCTACATAGAATAGTATGCTCACGATATCGATTTTAAAGATGTATATGCAACTTTGAGTCAAGGAAAAAGTGTAGAAGAATTGGACTACCATATAAAGGACCGACTCTTATATCATTGTGGGAAACTCTGCATTCCAAAAACCGAGAGGATAAAGATAATTAGGGAAGCACACACTTCTATGATATCAGGTCACTTTGGGGTATGTAAAACAGTTGCACAGCTGCAAAGATTCTGCTATTGGCCGAAAATGAATGAGACAGTTTCTAGATATGTAAGAGGGTGTGCCATGTGTGCTAAAAGCAAGCCCGGCAATAGAAAACTAAGCTTGAAACACTCCATTGCCAGTTCCTTCTCAACCCTGGGAAAGTGTTTCCGTGGATTTCGTTGGAGGACTATCTAAATCTAGGAAAGGTCATGACTATCTATATGTTGTTGTGGATGGGTTCAGCAAAATGTGTATTTTGATACCTTGTAGTAAACAGATCACAGCTGAATAGACTGCGAAATTGTTCTTTGAACATGTATGGGTTCATTTTGGATTACCCACTTCCATTGTATCTAATCGAGACACCCGATTTGTGGGGAAGTTTTGGTCTAGTCTGTGGGAACTGATGGACGCCAAGTTGAAGAAAAACACAACTTTTCATCCACAAATGGATGGCGAGACAGAAGTAGTAAACAAGATAGTGATCTAGTTACTGAGAGGATATTACAGTAAACATCCTAAACTTTGGGATGAACACTTGTGTTATGTGCAGCATGCTTACAACAGAGCCAAACACACTTCTACATAGAGATCTCCTTTTGAGACCTGTTTTGGTTTCACACCAAGGTCTCCTTTGGATTTTGTCTTTGGTGAAGATACCATGGTTGATGGACACAGTGATGTGGGCAAGGAAACTAGGTTCATTGAACAGATCCAGGAGATCGACCAGGCAGTACAGGAACAGCTGGAAAAGAGCCAAGCCAAGTATAAGGCTAGGCATGATAAGCATCGGATGGAGCATAGTTTCCAAGTTGGAGACCAGGTCTGGTTGTATATCAGCAAGGATAGGATGCAAGGTGAAGGTAAAATCCTAAAGCCTATCAGGTATGGACCTTTTAGGGTACTTGAGAAGATTGGCGAAAATGCTTTTCGCTTTGATTTACCAGCTTACATGCACATCTACTCAGTCATAAATGCAGATTGCTTGAGATTGTTTGAACTTTCAGTGATTGAGGACCCTGAAGAGCAAAGTCAATTGCCTTCTATTGATGACCTGCTACCTAAATACCTCAATGAGTTGCAGGAAGACACAGTGTTGGACAAGAAGGTGAGGACAACGTGCAAGGGAGATGTTGAGTACCTTAGGATGGGGCTTAAAGGTTCAAAGCCGAGCAGCGCAAAGTGGATTGAGATTGGACAAGTGAAGAAACAATATCCTCACTTAGTCGATGCTTGAAAACCAACTTTTGGTGGTCCAAAAGTTTCTTCAGTGGGAAGGCCGTGATCTGAATTGGATCCATAGAAGACTGTCAAAGAACCATGACTGTATCAGGTTGAACAAATCTTTAAAGAATTCCAAAACTGCGATCAAAGACACCCTGAACCACTTGCAATGGCAGCCAACGTGAAACGACGAGGACCTTGGTCAAAGCGCGCTGACCGAGGCCCATGGAGACCGCGTAGGAGGCCAAAGTAGCCCCTGGGAGCCCCAGAATGGGAAAAGGAGGTGATTTTTGATGCGCGATTTGCGCATCGCTAGGCGAACAAGGCCGTGAAGGAAAAGCCCAAGCACTCGGTCGCGTGGGGGAACTGGAGGACCGCGGGCAGAAAAAGGGAAAAAGCGCTAAACCCAAATGTCGGGACCTGCACTCTGGAAACCGGTGGTTTTGATCGGGGCACCCTTAAATGGTAAGAGGTTTTGGACGAGAGCGGAGCGATTCCATACACCGATCGACGCGTGGTAGGTGGAGGTGAGAGAAAACCGCTGTTGATCGCGTGCTATCGGTCGAGCAATTCAACTGCACGAAACGTGCGTATGGCGTCAGATCTGGAGGGCCCAGATCGGACGGCTGAGATCGCGCCCGATGGAGGAAGTAGAACCGACAGGGAATTAAACCGCGTTTTAAAGGGATTTGGAATCTGTTTGACCGCCACGGTGGAGGAAGAACGCATCCACGACGTAACTGAAGAAGCGAACCAACGAAGCATGCTGGCGCTATTTAGAGGAGGACAAGTGGCCACTCCTTGAGCATTCATGATGACGCCGAACGCAGGGAACTCCAAGTGCAGCTGCAGAAGGTGAATTGGCATAGGCGAAAGAGGAACCGAACAGGCATAGGGGTCGAATGGCTAAAGCCATGAACAGAGACAGTCGAATGAGTCAGTGTAGAGTTGAGAGACAGAAGTCAAGAGACGAAGAAGTGGAACAGTGAACCCTGAGAGGAGGACTAAACATAGAGAACAGTAAAGTAGAGCAGAAGGAGACAGAGGGCTAAGCTGATCAAAGGCAACATCGAGCACCAGAGAGCTTGAAGAGTCAAGCCATCCCATAGAGGATTATGTCCGGACTGAGCATCACATTCGGCTCTTCCACTGTAGACTAGAAGGTCACAGACCTGGTAGGAAGAGAAGAGTCTGTGTACTCCAGTGGCTTGGGGAATCCAAGAACCACTCTGCCCAGCAAAACCTACTTCAGGAGAACTCACATTGAGTCCCTATATTGTAATTTCTTTTCTTAAAGACACAATAAAAGAAGGCCACCATTGAAAGCTGGACCGGAGATGTAGCCCTAGAGAATAGGGTGAACTCCTTATTAAAATTGCTTGTGTCTTTATGTTTGCTTACTATATTTCTCTACTGTCTTTCCATTTTATTGTCTGTGTATTGGCAATCCGGTCGATTCGTTGTTTCAATAACATAGAACACACACACAAGCACATGAGTCCATAATACCTTAGTTTAATAAATCTTTAACTGATGTCACCCATAGGGTGAATATCAGATCATAGACACTTGTATGTTGGAATAGGATATTTACATGACATGGCATGCATGAAAATATCCATGCCACTTTCCAAAACCTTGAAATTGATTAACTATTCAATTGTTGTTGTGTTGTATGCATTGCCACCCTACGTTTGACTTGAGCATTAAATGTGAGTTGGTGCCTTCCTTGTCTAATTGGGAGTAATCCAACCAACACTAATCCATCTCAATCCACCTAGAAATGAAAACCATGTGGAATATTTCACCTTGGGGGTGCATAGATATGACAACTAATGATTTGGGTTACTAGATTTTGACTAGTGTTACAGGATCTGATACTCACATTAGAAAAGGAAAGCTTTAGCTCAAATATCATTAAAAATAAGGGAAAATCATTGAATTTAACAACATCACAACTTATCAGCATGTGATGACCATAATGCAAATGATTGTGACAAAAGGGAATGATAATAGGCTATATGAGGGAGTAGAAAGGGAAAAACTCACACTTCTAATAGTAGTAAAGGCCTCAAAATGAAGGCCCAATTTCTCCCCCACACCTGAGATTTTGCAAGTCCTTATGAAATCTTGGGTGAATAGCCAAAGCTAGATCCAAAAAGGTCCCTCAAAACAGATGAAAACTATGTTCCCAACACCTCCCCTAATTATCATAATACAAGGGTATATTTCACATATCTCATCTTACTTGTCTCTTTAATCTAGTTTATTACATTTATAATATTTTTAAACCTTTAATTTAAATTTTAGATCTATGGGTTATAAAAACTACACATAATAAGTAAAAAAACTAACCAATTCATAATAAAACAAAACCATTGTATAGTGGGAACCCAAGGATGATAAGGCCCTTATCTGCTTAATGCCCCAATACCCATGTCCCTATTGTGCAAAAACTCCTTATCATGTCCATATCAATCTTGTATGACAATGATACATTTTAAAGAATCCATGTTGTGTTCATGGCCCTGATCATGGTCCTTTAGCTCAAGAAACTCAAGTTAGTGTCCCTCAATTTCTTCCTTGACCATGGTCTCAAACTCAACCCTAGTTCACAAAGCTTCAGATTATCCCTAGTGCACAAAACCCCATATCAATTCCCATATCCCACATTAAGAATGATGATATCCTATACAAGATACGTTTTGTGGTTTGAGGCTTTATTCATGTCCCTTGGTCCCTAGAGACTTCATCTAGAGCCTAAGGGCTTTATTTTCCCTCCTTTCCCATTCGCAAGGCCTTGAGACCCATTTTTACAATCCAAGGCATTTTAGGAGCAACCATATTCCACTTAAAGGCCAGATATCCTCATTTTCCAAACTTTCCCAATGAGGACCACCACTAGTATACATAGATAATATGTATTCAATATATGTGTGTTGGTATATATACTAGGTATAAGTATCAATATATATGCTAGAATATATAAGAATAATATGTCAGTATATACACTTATATGTGTGTGTGTGTTGGTATATGTACTAGTTATATGTGTCGGTACATATATCAATATATATATTGATATATTGCTAGGTGTATGTTTATATATATATATATATATATATATATATATATATATATATATATAATGTCGATATATATACCAATAAATATACTCACATAGTATGTTGATATTTATACTAGTATGTGTAACAATATACATGTAGTAATAATATATATATTGAATACATAATGTGTTGGTATACTAGTGGTTGTCAACATTGGGTTAGCACAATACATAGACAAATTAAGAGATTAACACTTTAGTTTAGGGTTGTAAAAGCATCTTAACTTGGTATATTTTAATTCTTTAATCATTATGTTAATTCATCTATTAAGAAAATGTTATGTGGTTGTCCCTAATATGCTAGAGGTTGTCCTTACACCATGGTTAGGGCCCTAATACAAATCCCTAACTTGCCAAACCTCTAATAGTGTCCCTATTATACTTGTAGGATAAATATTTCATTGCTTGTGTGATGGTCCTCATTTTGCTACTGACATAATATGTATATATATATATATGTGTGTGTGTGTGTGTGGAAAAATCTACCAACATAATATTAATATATCTATAGGTATATACATGGACATATTTACCTAGTATATATCTACATAATATGTTTCTCTCATCTCCTTATGAAAGCATCACTTAGACCATTTTCTAAAATACAAGATATGTTCATATTGATTTCCATTCTTATTTCTTTGCACAATAAGTCTACGATAGTTTTTAAGTAACTTGTTTTCCCTCAAATTCCTTCTACCAAAAAGTAAAATGCCATCTATAAATGACAAGTGGGTTACCTCAATGGATTCCTTAACTTGTATATCTCTTAATAATCCATTTCCCTTTGTTTCGATAATGAATCTACTAAGCATTTCTTCTACCAAGGGGAACAAAAATGGTGACAAGGGGCATCCTCGCTTGTGACCCCTAAATTTCATGAAGAACCGTAAAGCACTGTCATTTATTGACACTTCAAATTTTGTAGATTCCACACACCCCATAATCGAATTAATAGATTGAAGTGATAAACCTATTTAAGGAAAACCTAATATGAGAAGGAGCCTTTTCACTTTGTGATGTGCCTTTGAACAAGGATTGGAAGTGTTGTTTACTTACATGGGAAATATCCTTAAAGGATGAGACCTGTGAACCATATAGACCTATCAACTCCATAATATAGTTAAATTTCCTTCTATAGAAAACATATTTTTGAAAAAACTTCATATTATTATCTCCTCAAAAAACAAATTTAGATGGATTTTAAATGTCCACTTAGTTTCTTCCAGCTTTGGAAGGACTTTCTTTTACCTTAAAGGTATTTTAACCATTCATCCTCATTGTCAATGAAAATACCATTGTTATTTTGGTCAAAAAGTTCCTATGTCATTGCATCCACAACCTTCAAGTCTTCTTGGTATTCTTTTGCTTCTACCTTTTCCCAAACTGCAACCACCTTCTTAACTCTAATCAAGTTGTTAGAGAATTGAAGCATTGCAGATTCACTAGCAAAAAATTTATACTTTATCCAATTGCTTAGAATTAAATGTCTAAAGCTTTCCTTCAAGAGCCAAGAGTGATTAAAATTAAATGGAAATGAGGCACTTTGATTCTCCACCTCAAATTAAAATAGGGTAGGTAGATGGTTATGATTCCCATCAAAACCTACCAAATGATTTTCATCGACAAATCTCTTGAAGGGTCTTCTTAGAAATACAAAAAAGGTTCAATTTCTCCAAAACACCAACCTTGCTACTTTTGGAATTTCACCAAGTTTAAACAACCTTAATTGGTTCAACATCCATCAATATTATGATCTGAAATTAAACAGGAACGCAACAACTTACATATATAATCATAACCACATAGATGCAGCAGAAAAACACTTCATTCCATTAATAGAAAAATACTAAACTATGCTTACAAACAAAATGGAAATAAGATAGCTCGGGCTATGGTAGCTTATCTATGAGAAGAAACGTTGTGGCTACATGCCTCTGAACTATGTTACAATGAGGCTCAAGGGTCTATTTATTATTGGAAACATGAGAAAACCCTAAACAACCAAAACCCTAACCCGAGGAGATGTAACACCAAGAGTTTGTGGGCCCCGTTGGGGTTAGTTGGGAAGCCAACTTCCTAGGGTCGTAACTTGGTCACATTATCTTCGTTTGTAACGTATGATACCTTGTTGGAAAGGTTTGTCTAAGTACTACAGGTTTCACCATAAGACAATGCCTACGGTAATGGGCCTACCGCACACCCCAAAAAAACGTTGTTTTGGGGGTCAAAATTGCTTCGGAAGTTCAGGACCCGAAAAACTGCTCAAAATAGTAAACACTGAAATGAACAAGGAAACAAATGAAACTCACTGAGGGGTCTAGGTGGAATAGGCAGGTGGCCACCAGTATCCACCTAGATCATTCCTCCCCCCTTAGAAAGCAATGGTCCCCATTACTTTTAAAGCCTCCATGAGGTGAGGAAATTTTTGTTCAACCTGGTCCCTGGTGAACCACTTGCCCTGGTGAAGGAGTTGGCATGCTTTGACAACTCGATATAGTTTTATCCTTTGTTGGAAAGTGTTCTTGATTTGTGTGTCCATGATCTGATCAGTTGTGTCATGTTCCATGCAACTCGAGTTAAGATCTGTTGGTGCGAGTTGTTTCGCAATGTCATATCTGTCCAACAATGGTGGAAAGTATGGTCGAAGGCGATCTACATTGAACATTGGGTGTAGACCAAGGAAAAATGGGATGTTGAGCTCGAATGAATTGTCACCGATGGCCTTGGTGATGGTGTATGGCCCATATCGGAGTGGGCAAAGCTTGCAGTGGGGTCCAGCAAGGCGCTCCTTCTTTAAATGTAGCCAAAATTTGTCATCCACCTAGAACTTGTGTGGCACTCGATGCTGATCATGGCACTGCTTGTACTTAGCATTGGCTCTATCTAATATATCATGGACCTACTGGAGGTTGTGTTGAATGTGCTCAATGAAGTTGTTAGCCCTTTCAGCTTCGGACTGAACATGAGTCGAATCTAATTGAGTCGATGAAAATGGTATGGCCACATCAATGGGGCATAAAGGTTGAAATCCCGGCCCTACCTGAAAGGAGTTGTGGCTTGTTGAGCTGTGGAGAGCTCTATTATAGCTGTGTTGGAAATAGGGGAGACTTTCATCCCACATGTGTGGATGCTTCGAGTTGTACATGCACAGAACGTGTACAATAATCCTATTGACAAACTCTGTTTGGCCATCAGTTTAGGGATGGAAAGGTGTGGACTTAGTAAGTTTTGTATCCATCATCGACTAGAGACTTTACCAAATGCACTTAGGAATCTATTGTCCCGATCTGAGACAATGGACTATGGGATCCCAAAGTATGCCCATACTCGCTCAAAGAAGAGCTTAGCAGTGGCATCTGCTATGATACTCTTCTTGCAAGCTGCCATGATGGTCATCTTAGAAAATCTATTGACGACCATGAAAATGCAACCGTTGTCGTGCTTAGTAGAAGGAAGGGCCGACATGTAATCCATGGAGACAGATTCCCAAGGCTGGCTAGGAGTAGATAGAGGAGTATACAGGCCTTGCTTCTTGATGGTTGGTTTGGCAATGGTGCAGGATCTAATGTAATTCCCAACATTTTGACGAAGTTTCAGTCAATAAAAATACTTCTGCAATACGGTCATTGTTTTCTGTACTCTGAAATGTCCAGCGGCCTGATTGTAGTGTGCCTCCCAAATCATCTTGGCATGCTCACTTGAAGGAACACAGATGTGTCCCAGGTGGCATAACAGTGCATCCTGAAGGTGAAAATTTGGAACTTTCTTCCCTTTCAAGAGTGTCTGGTATATGCTGCCAAATTCTAGATCGCTCTTGTAAATATGCATCCACCACAATGTCTTGTGCCCACATGAGTCGAGCACAGTGATCAGTGCCATGACCGGTGGTTGGCTGAGGCAATCAACAACATTATTGGTGATGACCTTCTTATCCTTAATGTTCAAATGGAATTGTTTTAAATAACTGGACCATTTCTGATGGCGATCATTCTGCAACTTCCCTTATGTCTATATGAACTGTAGAGGTTGGTGCCCTGTGTGGATGACCATTTCCTTCCCCAGAATGTAATGCTACCATTAACAGTAGGCCTGCACAATGGAATACATTTCTTTGTCGTAATTGGGGTAATTTCGAACTGTGTCTGAAAGTGTCTCATTATGGTAAGCCGCTGGATGCCCACGTTGAGTAATAACCACACTAATAGCGTAGTCGGTGGCATTTGTCTCAATCTCAAATGGTTGTTGCAGGTCTGGTAATTTGAGCACTGGTGTAGAACAAAGGTGATTCTTCAACTCAAAGAACACTTGTTGTTGGGTTTCCGAGCAAAAAAACTTTGCATTCGCTCCACCCTTGGTGACTTAACTTAAAGGCCAAGTGATATGAGAGAACCCCACCACAAACCTATGGTAGAAATTGGCAAGACCCAAAAGGCTTCGAAGCTCTATTAGGGTGGTTGGGGTTGGTCAACCCCGAGTGACTTGTATCTTGGATGGGTCCACATGTACACCCTTCTCATCAATGATGTACCCCAGATATTGAACCTGGGTCAAGCCAAAGGTACATTTCTCCAAGTTAGCACATAAATTTGTTGGCTTAGGGTTTGAAGGACCAGTTGAATATGGTGGAGGTGCTCTTCCCCAATATTGCTAAAGATCAAGATGTCATCCAAATACACCACCATGAATGCATATTGGATTAACTTTGTCTCTAAAATGCATGCTTCATGATTTGACCTTAGCTCCTGATGCAGGAGCATCAAGACCTTTTTCTCCATTTGTAAATATGGGGTGTGATGATTTTTAATATTTTATTAATTAATTTGAATTAAATAGGAGAAGGTGAGGATTGATGTAAATATCCTTTTATTAATAAAAGGATATGAGGAAATTTAATGAATTGAAGGATTTTAGGGATAAACACCTATCTTTTAGGGATGTTGAGAGATTTAGGGGTTGTTGAGGATTTTAAGGGATTGAGCATTTAATTTAATGATTTATAAATAGGAGGGATTTTTGTGAGAAAAGGACATGAGAGATTGAGAGTAGGGTTGGGCAGCAAGACTGTAAGCCTTCAGAAATTGTAAAGGGCCTTGGCATGGAAACATCTGGCCAGTAAAAAGGTGTAAGTCCTTGTTTTATTTCAGTCTATATACATTGGTGATTTAGAAATTGTATATTTTTCGTAACATTGTTAAATTAATGATCGATGGCTTGAAATCACCTTTATTTATGTGAAAACTGTTCTGCAAATCATCAAGGGTAAATGGTATTAAAATCCCTGTTTGCAAAGGGCGCGATTCTCAGAAAAGATTTCTATTAGAAATCGATTGATTAATATGAGGAACTGAACATAGAGGTGCGCAGAGTTATGTTGAATTTCCGTCGGAATTCAACTGCATTTGGCAAAGCAAATGGAACACATAACTCTTTTCTTTGCGGTAACTTGTTTCCAGTATCAGCAAGGTGGATGTTTTCTTAAGAGTTTGTCATCCATCTTCCATGTCTTCGTTCTAGCTATGGCGGCCCGGCTTGTATGTTTTTTTGGTACAGGATAGATGGAAGACACTATTTCGCATGGTAAAGAATGCTCCCCACGAGCATACAGGAGAAGCCGACACCGGAGCTGTTGGATAAGGTAATATCTGCCCATAATTACTGGATAGATCAGCAAGTTACGCAGTATGCAAATGTTGTCTGTAAAATAAGCAAGCACTTTCACAATTGTTGTCACGACTTTGGAGTTCGTATATCTCAAGGAAAGAGAAATATTTTCTTCACAAGTTGGAATCTGCACAGAGAACATGAGCAGTTTTGTTGGGAGTAAAATCAATCTGTTTGTTTAACGTGTTTTCAAACTGTGGTTTATAGCTACAGGACGAGTTCGGATATCAATTAAGAGGAGATTGATCCACGGCTCTGGCAATCTCACTTTCTGAAATGGTGAAATCATTTATTAAAATCTAAAAAACTGTTGCATTACTGATATTAATAATGTGTTAACAGAATGGAACGATTGCAGCCCTTAGCAGAGACAGAGGAGGTACTAAACAACAGAAAATAAAGGAATACATTCATATTCAGTCGATCTGTGAGTGAATTGGATTGCGGAAGTATGCGTTTGTCACAGTGTTCTTAACGCTGTATAGCCCAGTTGTTGTTGACATTCATGTTCTGAATTGTATAGCCCAGTTGTTATTGACATTCGATATGTAACAGAACCTGAGTATTGTAATTTACCATAACTGTTATGTATGTATAGTCTGCGTAACATATGTTTAGAATTCCTTTGAAGACTCGTTGGTTACATACTTACTGTATGGTTGCTTGAGGTGGAAGCTTTAATGGCATAACAATGTTTTATAAAACTGTTGGTGCGACTTATTAACCATGACTGTCACATATATAGAGCCACGGTTGCGCAGGGAGGAGTAACGCTGTATGATTAGCATATACATATTTATAGCATGGGAAAATATATATTAAAGGGCGATCTATGGTAAACCTATGGTATGCGCATGACAAGGTTCTTTTAAGAGTTCATTAGAGGACAAGTATGGGTATTATGAATCACAAGATTACAGCGCTTTGAATGACATGTTTTACATCCATATTGATCTGAGAGGATCTTGGTAGAAGTGGCCTGGGAGCGGCCTGGGTTTCATCATTTTGGTATCAGAGCCTGGCTCTGTTGAAATGATTGGTTTGTTTAATTTTGAATTGGGATTGATGGTTGAATAGCGTTTGATTGAATAACCATTTCTGTTGAGTCATGATAAAACGCAGGTCTAAATTACTATTCTGAAGATGAATGTATGATTGCATTCCAATGGAGCGCCCAAGAAAAGTGATTGAAAGGTATGCATTCACGTTAAGTCGGTTTGCAAATAATTTGAGTTTGCCAGAGGATTAGAAATGTGTGAATGTTTGATCTGTAGCATCAAGATTCAAAAGGGAATGCAGAGTGTTGAAACTGCGTGTGGGAATGTTGAAAGAAATCCATCACATTAGAGACGGCGTAATTCCAAAGGTCGAGTCCAAGTGGGTGCAATAAAACTATGGAGTAGTTAAATCGAATGGAGTATTGAATTGCAGGGTTGAACGCATTAACTGGCATTGTTTAATTTGAACGCTGTTTGACAGAAATTGAAGGCGCAAGGCATGAAGGAAGCGTTAAACACTGATTCGGTATATGGACAACGTTGAAGGCGTTAAGCACTGGAGATTCGTTGTTCTATCCAAGAACGTGTTAATGTTGAATGAGATTGCTGGATTGATTCTCATTTCTGTTGTGAAATGACGGAGCACTATCCTTATGGTATTTTGTCTGCAAAGTAAGTATTTATTTGTGAATGAATTGCAGGGATTACGTGGCCCAGGACTGCGTTTGGATAGTGCTGGAAGTGATCAGTGGATCGAAATCTGAAATGATCAAGCGAAGTTGGGTCTTATTGCTTGGTCAGTCGATTTGAATATCGATTTGTTTTGCATAAATTTCTGATACAAATCTTGAGTGTTGCTGTGGTGATCGATTGTAATTACCATAAATTTCTAAATTCCAGATCTATTTAGATGTGTGTTAAACGTTTGACATTGACTTTGTATGAAAGTGCTGAGGATTTGATAGCAGTATGTCAAAACGTAGTACAGCAAATGAAAGTAAAGGCAGAACGATGGCATGGCAATTGAATTAACGCAGGTAAACAGAGTTTTGTATTAAAATTGAAGTGAGACCGCTAGTACACGGAAATGGAAGAGGCGCGCGTATACAAATTTGCAGAAGTGATGAGGTGCAGGTGAATGGAAGGACAAGATCAGACGAGATCTTGGAGGTAAGATGATATGTTTTTTTGAAGAAAAGAATATTGTAGTCTTTGCATTGAAATATTATTGCAACTAACAGATAAAGGAAGCTGGTGAAAGTTTCTAGGTGAAACATAGAGGTGGCAGAACCTTGAGGAAATCCAATAGAGGTTGGATAAGGAAGACAGTTGTAAACAGGGAGATGAGTTGAAGCCAGGAAGAGCAAAGAGAAATGCTCAAAGGAGGTTCCGGAGATAGAACCAATTGCTTGCCAAAAGACCGAGTGAGGAGGGCTTGGTGAGGTAAGTGGCAGCAGGACAGGACTTGCTGCGAAAGAGGCTTTAGTGCAACTCATAGTAAAGTGAGTAAGGAACTCATAGAGATGGAAATGATGATGACTAGTGACAGTCATAACAAAGGTTCTGAAATAAATCACAGCAGAGGACAAAAGGAGAAGGATGCCAAGGTAGTTGGCATACAGAGACAGTTAAGCAAAGAGGAATATGAAAGGGAGAAGGCTGAGATAGCAGTTCAACTTGAGGTGTTAATGGACATGTTGCAAAGAAATGAGGAAAACCAGAAGCATGGTTATGTCATAAGAAAGAAGTTGAGGTGGCAGAGACTACAAGAGAAGTGGAATCATCAGGTAAATTTGCAGTTGATAAAGGAAATAAGGGAACTTGAACAGGTTAAAGATGCCAGACAGAAGGGAGAGAAGCTCGAAACAGTTGAGCTACAACAAAATGAAGATGCTGAAGAAGAGGTTGAAGTTTCGCTATGTTACCCAGAGAGTGGACCATTACTTTTTGAAAGTGATGAAGAGCTAGAGGAGTTGAATCATATGAATGATTCAAGGCAGCCCAAAGCTTTGACGGCTGAAGCATCAAACAAGACCGTAAGGTCTTGTGATTTTAAAACTAATAATTTGTGTGTGATTGCAGGTTTGGAGGAAGAAGAACATCTACTGAAGGATGTTAAGGAAGATTTAGCAGAAGAAAGACCATGTGAGGAAATGGAAGATCGTGTAAAATTTCCAAAGTCCACTCCAAGTAAAATCATTGAGTTATATAAAGAAATGGATTTTCAAAGGAGGAAATTGGAAGAACAGAGGATGAATGTCCAGGATAGATTGCTGATGAAGGATGACAAAGCAGTTGTCATAAATGATAATCAAGATGAAATTGCAGGTGACGAGCAAAGGAATGTTGCAGAGGGAAAGGAAGATTGGGAGGCCGCAACATTCATAGTGACAGTACAAACTGAGCAAGCCGTCTTAGCTCAGCAGACCGCTGGAAATCAGCAGCCGGGAGATTATTTGGACCAAGAGATTGAAAGTATCAGAAGGCTGATGACTAAAGAATCCCGGAAGAGACCAGCAGCAGGAAGAAAGAAAAGGAACGACAACAAGAGAATAACAGTGAAAGATTGCAAGAGCAGAGCAAGTGGAGCACTACAACACAAAATATGGAAACCTGGAAGACAACAGCAGATGACAACAGCCGTGAAGCAATCGACAAGCACGGAAGGATTACAAAATAAAATTTTGGATCCAGGAGGAGATATCCAGACTTATGACCAGGTGGTCATGAATTTTCTTACATGGGGAGTCTGATGCAGGAGCATCAAGACCTTTTTCTCCATTTGTAAATATGGGGTGTGATAATATTAATTTGTAAATATGGGGTGTGATGATTTTTAATATTTTATTAATTAATTTGAATTAAATAGGAGAAGGTGAGGATTTATGTAAATATCCTTTTATTAATAAAAGGATATGAGGAAATTTAATGAATTGAAGGATTTTAGGGATAAACACCTATCTTTTAGGGATGTTGAGAGATTTAGGGGTTGTTGAAGATTTTAAGGGATTGAGCATTTAATTTAATGATTTATAAATAGGAGGGATTTTTGTGAGAAAAGGACATGAGAGATTGAGAGTAGGGTTGGGCAGCAAGACTGTAAGCCTTCAGAAATTGTAAAGGGCCTTGGCATGGAAACATCTGGCCAGTAAAAAGGTGTAAGTCCTTGTTTTATTTCAGTCTATATACATTGGTGATTTAGAAATTGTATATTTTTCGTAACATTGTTAAATTAATGATCGATGGCTTGAAATCACCTTTATTTATGTGAAAACTGTTCTGCAAATCATCAAGGGTAAATGGTATTAAAATCCCTGTTTGCAAAGGGCGCGATTCTCAGAAAAGATTTCTATTAGAAATCGATTGATTAATATGAGGAACTGAACATAGAGGTACGCAGAGTTATGTTGAATTTCCGTCGGAATTCAACTGCATTTGGCAAAGCAAATGGAACACATAACTCTTTTCTTTGCGGTAACTTGTTTCCAGTATCAGCAAGGTGGATGTTTTCTTAAGAGTTTGTCATCCATCTTCCATGTCTTCGTTCTAGCTATGGCGGCCCGGCTTGTATGTTTTTTTGGTACAGGATAGATAGAAGACACTATTTCGCATGGTAAAGAATGCTCCCCACGAGCATACAGGAGAAGCCGACACCGGAGCTGTTGGATAAGGTAATATCTACCCATAATTACTGGATAGATCAGCAAGTTACGCAGTATGCAAATGTTGTCTGTAAAAAAGCAAGCACTTTCACAATTGTTGTCACGACTTTGGAGTTCGTATATCTCAAGGAAAAAGAAATATTTTCTTCACAAGTTGGAATCTGCACAGAGAACATGAGCAGTTTTGTTGGGAGTAAAATCAATCTGTTTGTTTAACGTGTTTTCAAACTGTGGTTTATAGCTACAGGACGAGTTCGGATATCAATTAAGAGGAGATTGATCCACGGCTCTGGCAATCTCACTTTCTGAAATGGTGAAATCATTTATTAAAATCTAAACAACTGTTGCATTACTGATATTAATAATGTGTTAATAGAATGGAACGATTGCAGCCCTTAGCAGAGACAGAGGAGGTACTAAACAACAGAAAATAAAGGAATACATTCATATTCAGTCGATCTGTGAGTGAATTGGATTGCGGAAGTATGCGTTTGTCACAGTGTTCTTAACGCTGTATAGCCCAGTTGTTGTTGACATTCGCGTTCTGAATTGTATAGCCCAGTTGTTATTGACATTCGATATGTAACAGAACCTGAGTATTGTAATTTACCATAACTGTTATGTATGTATAGTCTGCGTAACATATGTTTAAGATTCCTTTGAAGACTCGTTGGTCACATACTTACTGTATGGTTGCTTGAGGTGGAAGCTTTAATGGCATAACATTGTTTTATAAAACTGTTGGTGCGACTTATTAACCATGACTGTCACATATATAGAGCCACGGTTGCGCAGGGAGGAGTAACGCTGTATGATTAGCATATACGTATTTATAGCATGGGAAAATATATATATTAAAGGGCGATCTATGGTAAACCTATGGTATGCGCATGACAAGGTTCTTTTAAGAGTTCATTAGAGGACAAGTATGGGTATTATGAATCACAAGATTACAGCGCTTTGAATGACATGTTTTACATCCATATTGATCTGAGAGGATCCTGGTAGAAGTGGCCTGGGAGCGGCCTGGGTTTCATCAGCTCCATCCCTAATAACACCTCTCTCACTCTTTCCACAACCTTACTTGATCCAAGAGGATCCAAGAGCATTTATCCATGTGGATCTCTAAAAAGTACCAGTGGCATGGTAAAAAGACTCAAACTTCAAAGTGGAAAAATCTTGATAAACTTAGCTTCAGATCGAAGTTCTTCTCATTTTGATTCCAACGATGCAAACGACACTCAAATCTGAGCTCATATGAAGAAGTTAGGGAAAGTCAAAGTTCAAGTTTGACTTTGACCAATGGCAAAAAGAAAAATGACATGGCAGAAATTCAACGAATGGGGAAGCGCCAAGTGGCAGGCTGCCATTATCCCCACATTTCGCAGATCGCAAAAGGAAGAGGTCCACGGTTAAAGAAATCGCCCCCCAACACTATCGGATTATGATTGTGATATGGCAATCGCAGATCGGAGGCAACAAGTCGTTAAAGAAATTGGCCCCTAGCGTAGTGAGTTGCGATGAGATAATTGCAATCACAGATCGCAAGGAACAATAGTTACAGAATCATCCCCCGATAATCAGGGTTGCAATTGCGATATCACAATTGCATAATGCACAACGCAGAGTCTCGTTATATTTTAACCCTTGTCTCCACCGATTGCGAATTACGATGGATCTCGGATACAATATGGTTATGGGTTGTTGTTAATAGTTTGGTCAAGTATGTTGGTCTGCACATCGCCCATCGCATAGTGCAGTGGCCGTTATGGAGAATCACCCCTGGTTCTCCGATTGTGATTTGCAGCGCTGATAGACTATGGCCACCGATGATAAAGCCGCCGGGTTCGGGGAAATACGTCAATTCTCTGTATTATTCCGTCGGTTAAGGAGTAAAGCGCTAATTCTTTATATTATTCTGTCGGTTTAATGGATTCAATGCGAAATGGTCTATGAACTATTTTTGATGGAGGTTTTTCCTTGTTCGACAGGCTTGTTACCTGCATATTATTCCAGGCCCGAGACCCTCTGTTTGAAACAACTGCGAGCTATCTTTAGACTAATATGCCGATTGTTGAAACGAACTACTTGCTAAACTTGTCCTTTGTTGAAACTTCCCGGTTTATGAAGGAATCTTCCCTCCAGAATATAAAGTGGGCTATCCGCATAGCGATAAAGAGAGGGTAGCTGAGAGCAGTATATTTACATAGCAAAGTAGCGAAACTTTCTCCTAGCAGGTGGCCGGAACCTTATCTCAGAGATCAAAACGTTCTGAGAGGATGCAAAAGCTTCATTTCTCCAAATTGGGTGTTCGGATAGGTGATTCTACACGATTTTTCGCCAAGAAGTCAATGGTTCTATCTGTTTCTAGAGTTGGGCTCTTTATTTGTCATATATCTTCCAGATTGGAGGTATAAGGGTGTTTATGTAAAATCTGCTTTTACTTCTTCTCTTTTCATGCCATTTAATGAATGAAAGCCTCGAGTCCCTACTATTGAGCAGGACCCGAAGATGTAGTCCAAATTGGATGAACTCTGTAATCAAATCTCTGTGTCTTGATCTCATGAGTGATTATGATTTTTTATCTTCTTTTTTCTATGCGTATGTTTCTATGGTTTTTAAGTGCTCTGTTACATTTAATTCTGATGCATCTATAAGAAAAAAAGTCTTGGATCATTACTAGATTTAAGGACTTTAAACTTCACAATATAATCTATACTCAAAATTAAAGATATCAAAGGCTCAAGCACTTGTAGTACATCAATCCATGTTTCATTGCCTTTATGCTTGGAGTGATATGACCTTATCTCATGATCTCCATCATTGATCAATAGAATGTCTAGATTGATCATTGGCTTACCATTTGTATAGGAATTCAAGGCATCACCTAATAGACCAGGCCCTCCTTAAAATATTGTGCGTTTCTCTAGATTTTAACCAACTAATTATGCATCTAAAAGATGAATAATAAATTCCATTAGTCATCCTTCCCATTAACTATTGTATCTAAATTGTGAGTCATGACTTTGATGATAAAGTAGGCCAAAACTCTAGAGTTTAAATACCTAGAAAATAAATGATGCAAAAACCCTAGGATGACCCATTACCTTTATTAGAAGTCTCCAAACATATCCCTCAGGTCTTTCATTCTTAAAATTGTCACCATCATCTAATATAATATACCCATAAAAGATAACACAATAAATGATATAATAATATATTTACTAACATATTAAAGGATATAACATAATATTTACTATTAATGCAACATATAGTATATCATTTAATACATTAATAATTCTTTAATTATATCTTTACTAAAGTCTCATAACTTTAGTTTTAATGATAATTTTAACATTGTCATTTTATTATTAATGAGACAACTCTTTTTAGTATTTTTGGTTTACTTAGTAAATGTAAGTATCTCCTATTCCAATGATACGTTTTCCTTATTTATTTATCAAATCCATTATCTTATTCTTTAACTCTCTTAATGATGAAGCTTGATATGGATTTGAAATGTCAAGACTATGGCTACCAATGTGGATAATTTAGAAGCCTTACATTCTAAAATAACTCACCTTTAAAATAAGAAAATACATCATTAAACAATAAATATTTTTGAAACTTTGAAATTTTGGAAAAACAACATTTGAAAAAAAAATTGTCAATACATTATCACTAGAAGATTCTAAATGTCAAAAAAATACCTTGAAAAATTGATGATTTTAGAGTACCACTTGTTAAACAAAGACAAAGGTAAAAAAACCAATAAATATGGTATTTCATCTAAAAAATCAAGAATTCTAAAAACTTCTCATCAAATAGCTATCTATGTTATTCTCAACTTTTATATCTAAATAACATATGTTTTTGCTAATAATTTTTCATATATATATATATATATATATATATATATATATATATATATTAATTTTCATTTTTCAATTTTAATTTTATTTAGTGAATTTAATTATTCGTTTCTAATTTAGTAAGAAATATTTTGACAAGATCCTTGTATTTTCATAAAAAAAAGTTATGATGACATAAAAGTTCACTTTAATCTTGTTTGTGTTTATGTAATTTTATTCTTCGTTTCTAATTTAACAATAAATATTTTGACAAGATTCTTGTATTTTAAAAAAAATAATTATGATGACATAAAAGTTCACTTTAATCTTGTTTGTGTTTATGTATGTTGACAATGCCTGTTATTGGCACAAGGAATTTGTTTGAGGAAGGCTCACCAACACAAAGGCTTGATGCCATTTTATATAATAAGGGTTTATGGTAATGTTATATGGATTAGTGTAGTGTACATGCACACTACACATCAGCATATATATAATAAAATGTGACAATTTTTTTTATATTATTTTTTATTCAAAATCATTCTAAAAAGTTAAATACATAATCTATATAAACAAATAAACTATAATTAGATAAAAAAAACTAAACTATAATTTTTTTTTAAGTACAACTTTATAGCCCCAAGGGTTAGCTCAGTTGGTCAAAATCAATGCCTCACCATCGGGAAGTCACAGGGTCTAATCCCCTCGAAGCCCTTGGGGTCAGGCCTTCCTAGTGGACATTGTCCGTGAAATTGTAAATATTTTTCCTATAATATTAAAATTGTAATTAACTAAAAAAGAATTGATAAGTTATTTGAATTTATAATACACATACTTTATACTTTATAAGCATTAATTATATCTATAAACGTGTATTTTGGAATAAGGCTTTCTGAATTTTAATTTAATTATCAATAATCATTAGGTGTGAATGGTAGAGATTTAATCTCCATAGAATATTCATGAATATTTATAGTAGTATACACGAATTAATTTTTGAAATTTATCTCCAAAGTAGTTATGTTCTTTTCACTCTTCTAATTAAATTGATTAATTAAAACAAAATGTCATATGAACAAGTGTCATGTGGAGTGAGTTATAGTTTTTTAGGCATGTGGTATTGATAAGCCATGATATTGTAACAAAGTTTATTTACAAATTAAAAATCTCCATTGTAAAACTAAAAAATATTTGAATTTATAATACACATATTTTATACTTTATAAGCATTAATTATATCTATAAACGTGTATTTTGGAATAAGGCTTTCTGAATTTTAATTTAATTATCAATAATCATTAGGTGTGAATGGTAGAGATTTAATCTCCATAGAATATTCATGAATATTTATAGTAGTATACACCAATTAATGTTTGAAATTTATCTTCAAAGTAGTTATGTTCCTTTCACTCTTCTAATTAAATTGATTAATTAAAACAAAATGTCATATGAACAAGTGTCATGTGAAGTGAGTTATAGTTTTTAGGCATGTGGTATTGATAAGCCATGATATTGTACAAAGTTTATTTACAAATTAAAAATCTCCATCGTAAAACTAAAAAATATTTGAATTTATAATACACATATTTTATACTTTATAAGCATTAATTATATCTATAAACGTGTATTTTGGAATAAGGCTGAATTTTAATTTAATTATCAATAATCATTAGGTGTGAATGGTAGAGATTTAATCTCCATAGAATATTCATGAATATTTATAGTAGTATACACGAATTAATATTTGAAATCGATCTCCAAAGTAGTTATGTTATTTTCACTCTTCTAATTAAATTGATTAATTAGAACAAAATGTCATATGAGAAGTGTCATGTGGAGTGAGTTGTCGCTTTTTAGGCATGTGGTATTGATAAGCTATGATATTGTAACAAAGTTTATTTACAAATTAAAAATCTCCATCGTAAAACTAAAAAATATTTGAATTTATAATACACATATTTTATACTTTATAAGCATTAATTACACCTATAGACGTGTTTATTTTGGAATAAGGCTTTCTGAATTTTAATTAAATTATCAATAATCATTAGGTGTGAATGGTAGAGATTTAATCTCCATAGAATATTCATGAGTATTTATAGTAGTATACACGAATTAATATTTGAAATCGATCTCCAAAGTAGTTATGTTATTTTCACTCTTCTAATTAAATTGATTAATTAGAACAAAATGTCATATGAGAAGTGTCATGTGGAGTGAGTTGTCGCTTTTTAGGCATGTGGTATTGATAAGCTATGATATTGTAACAAAGTTTATTTACAAATTAAAAATATCCATGGTAAAGTGGAGGTAAATATCTATGATAAAGAATTTTGTTCTATATTTTTTAAAATCTATATGTTTAACTTACATATTAATTCATTTTATAATTAATAATAATAATAATAATATAGTTATAATTTAGTTAGGTTTAATGATTTTTTATTTATTTTAACAACGTGAGATGTATCATGAAGTAAGTGTTTTGATGGTTATTATAGATTGATGTCTATCTGCATGATTTAATTTATATGGTTGAGATAGTAATATATCCAAATTCGTATGTCAACTTCTATCCTATTAATTTTGAACTTAATATATATAAGTTATACCTAATAGTATTCGTGTCACTAGCAAAGTCAATTTTTTAGTAAAATCAATATTCTGGAAATCTGCAATCGACTTAAAAATGGCCGTGCAAAATACAAGACACCCATTAAATGAAATTCGATATTCACTATGTAACAACGAGACCCAACACACAAAATACAGAAGTCCACGTCACTCTTTTAAAAAAATTGTTCCATCCTTTTTCAACCGGGAAAAAAGAAACAGAACTTTTTCTTTAAAAGGTTCCCATAAATCAAATACATATTTCTTTTCTCAATAACTTTTTTCCGTCCTTATCTCGATATCTTAATAGAACATTATTAAAAAATCGTAATGACTTTGTTCTACACTTATCTCAATATCTTTATAGAACATTATTAAAAAATCGTAATAATGTTGTATAAAGGTGTCAAATATATATGGGTCGGAGTGTCTTAATTATTATATTCTTTATAGTAGAATTTAAATTTAAAAAATAATTAATTATGTATGCAAGTTAAAATTAGTGTATTTATAATTAAAAGAGTTTCTAATCAATTTCTTTTAAAGGATTTTTTATTGGTATTTTTGAGCTTAATTAGTTAGGTATCTTCAAATAATTCTATAAAACTTTTTTAAGTAATTTAATGAATTCAAGTTAGAAAGCTATAATTCTATAGTAGGTTATTGTGTAATAATATTGTAAGTGTTTAATTGTTTTTTTGTTTTTTTTTTAATTGGTATAAAAATTAGAAAAATCAAGTGATAAAGTCAAATTAGCTAATAAGGTTGGATTCAATTTTTTACTTAACAAGAAATCAAGATATAGATGAAAATATAGGGTTTGTAGACCCATCATCATTTAGAAAGTCTTCAGTGTTCTATTTGCACAGTCGTTGTTCATCCCAAACTAAAGAACCATTGTTGAAGGAGCCATTCACAACCTCTGCGACCATCGAGAGTAGCTGCCATAAAGAGGGCCACCAACCACGGTCAATGTTGGCAGTATTAGTTGTGAGCAAGGATGGAATTTGACTAGCAAATTTCCCATCACGGGATGATTTTCCAGTCAAATACAATTAAAAAAATTGCAAAATTGTCAAAGATACTTCATTGAAATTGTGAAGACAAGTTGGGGGGTGTGAAAATTGTCAAATTTGATGGGTGGGTTTGTTTTGAAATTCAAATCCAAGTTTGATGGGTAGGTTCAAATCCAAATGATATGATGGAGAGAAGAATCAAGTTCTGAACTTTTGCTAATAAAATTATAGTCAAAATCTTCTCTAAGAAACTCACAACTAAGGTGAAGAAAGTGGCTAAGGAAATCCTCTAAAGATTATCCTAACTTCATTCTACGCTAATCAATTCTATCACATACATCTTGATAATCATACTTGTCAAAGGCTTCACGAAGCTCCTTAACAAGTTGCTCAAATGAATGGATAGAAGCAATTGGTAATGTATGACACCATTTCTTGACTCGACCTTCAAATGTGAGGGTGAACAGTTTAGCCATGACATCCTTACAATGTATTCCATTAGAAAGAAAAAAATGAATAAATTGAAACATATGTTCAAGGACAGTTAGTCCACCCTCGCCATCAAACTTGAATTGAGACAAGTTATGAAAAATTTTCGCAGGGATGGTAAGATCAAGATCCTTGGAAAAACATCCTGGGATTATGATTTGGGAATGAGCCATTTAAGATAAGAGGTTCAAAACAGACTCAACGGGAACAACTTGTCATTTATCCCTCTTTTTAGTGCTAAATTTGTGACGGTGTTGGATTCTGCCAACAACAAGGAGTTTCCCTAATGTGAAGTCTCAATTAGACCTCACATCATTTAGAGTAGGAGCCTATCTGAAGTATCGACCTGACCACCATAAATCTAAGGTTTACTTTGGCTACAATGGATAACATAAGAGATTACACATAACCTTTGAAATTAGAAAGAAAGTTGACACTATGAAACACCAATGCAACATGTAAAAGGAGACTTTCATGGGGGGGGGGGGAGAGTAAAGAGTGAGTCTCTGCAAGGAAAGTAATAGTACTAACCTAAGAGAGGCACACGAGAGCAAGGAAATATTTTTTAGTTATCTAGAAAAATAGTTCACATAGACACAACAATCATTAAAGAAACTACAACACACGTTCTACGAGTATCAAAGCTAGTGAAATAATTCAATTTCTTTAGTACATAAGAACATAACACATATCGCAAACATCTAAAGAATAGTCTCGCAACATTCATGATACATGCATGAAAATATGTTGGCTCAATGAGCATTTGATTATCAAGTGAAAGATCCAAGTACATAGTTACAATTATGAGACACTATTTCCAATAGTGGAACATTAAGTCACTTCTTACTTCTCTCTTATGCCAAGCTAGAGAAGCCAAAGCTAGCTCTCCAAATCCTAAGCCTCCAAAAGCCCTTTTCTTGAGTTATTAGGTTTCTTTTATAACAAGAGGAATGACCTTTCATCTCCCCTTATGACTCTTGAGCTACCCTCATGACTCTTGGACATCTAAATGGCCTTTGAAATTCTATTGACTCTTTGGTCTACATGTGACTTTTCATATTCCACATGTGACTCTTGGACTTCCACACCTTACATTTTGTGATTTTCCTTTTGATAATGCATAATAGTACATTCCACCTCATACGGAAAGACACATGGACACATATGACATTGTGATGACACTTGTACAAGTCATGACTTGTCAATGATGACATGGAACTTCGTGATGATGTGGCAATGCCAAGATGTTATCCTTGTTGTTATATCTTTGACTTCTCCATGATAGATATGATCAATACTTCATCTTCACCCTCCAAAGGGTCTTGGACCAGCATTGGGACCTTCTGAGCCATTATGAAATGTCTTCATTCTATCATGGTCTCGAATCTCTTCATGTCTTCATGATGGTTCTTCTTTGTTCTTCTTCTCTGCATGTGGCTCTTTACTTATTCTCCTTAGCATCACCTCGTCATGTTGAAATGGTACACCCTAAAAATGAAGTTCACTCATGACAAGGCAATATCAATCTTGAAATCATATATCCTACTCCTACTTTTCTCGTGAAAGAAGATGCTTGTGATGGGCCTGTGTAAGGACTGAGGAGGAAGGGCTTCTTAAGAATTTCATAGTTGAGCTCAACATTGGATGAGGGAAGGCATCGTTGCTCATTAGGACTGCACAATGTGTTATAAGGAGGGGCTCTTCAGGGTCTAGCATAGTGGGCAAGTGCAAGAGACAGTCTGATGAGCATACTGACTAAAATTGTGCAATGTAAATGGCTCAAGGGAGAGGAAGACAGTGATCGGGCAGTTGAGCTTCATAGTGACTAAGGAAAGGCCTCACTATCCACTAGAAATGTGACATGCACTAGGGAGGTAGGGTAGGACTCAGTGACTATGCAATGAAGGAGTTGGACAAGGTTTGATGGCATGCTCACTAAAACTACGACATACATTATAACTAGGAGGCAGGCTTAAGGAAGAGCACAATTTTCTTTAGCAGTGATCTAAGAAAGGCTCCATTGTCCAATAGAACTACAACATGCGCTAGGGAGATAGATAGAACAAGGTATGGCACAATTAGGGGTTCTAGTTAGCATAGGAGGCAGAACTAGGCACTGGAACTGCGATATGTGCAGTGCTTGAGTGCATACTTATTTTCTAGCACAATTGAGGGTTGTAGTGACTCAAGGGTGGAGTCAATGTCCATTAGAAGTGTGGCATGCACTCAAGAAGGCTCACTAGAAGAGTAGATTTCACAGTTGGTTGAGGCGAGCAGCAGAAGTCAAGTCACTTTTCCCAGGGAGTGTTCATTGCATTGTGAAGGGGGGAAACATTTGCGTGATGTAATTTTCTTTTTCAAGGGGGTGGAGGAGGTCCTTTATGTCAACTAGAATTTCTCCATGCAGTATGCAAGGATTATTTGATCAAGTCTTAGTGTAGTGGGTCAGTACAAGCAACACGAGTTAGGTGACTATGCTTTGAAGGTTCTCAATGTGAAATCATAGGAGTTGACCTTGAGGAAGACTCAATGCAGAAGTTTGGGAGGAAGATATCATCAATAAGGATCATGAATAAGCATTTCTCATCACCTAGTGAAGGATTGATGCTTTGTAACTTGCACAAGGAAAAAGGACCAATAAGAGCCCTAGAATGGTTATGTGTGGGACCAGTGAAGTAAGAGAGGAAAAGACATTCGGACAAGTTCAAAAAATGGATCACACACATGAATTCCATCAACAAAAGCCATGGGAATGCACCATACTCATGATCTGCAATCATACCTTGAAATGACAATAATGAAATGTTGAAAATGGCAACAAGAAATGCTAAAAATAGAAATGCTATAAATAACATTTCAGGTACTAGTGTTGGATATAGCAACAAGGAATGACAAAATAGAAATGCTAAAAATAGCATTGCTATAAATCGCATTTCGAGATAGATTCCAATTTTAATTAGTCCCTAAATTAAAATTGAAACTAAAATTTGAATTTGATCTTAGCAGCTATTTGAAAAATAATTAACTCATTCATCTTGAGTTAATTAATTGGAGAAAATCAAACATGAAGTCTATGTGAAGACATGCAACAGTTTTCCCTTTGATTGAGGAAGTTATCTCTTAATTAAAGTGATCAGGATGAGTTGTACTTTGAGTTGTAATTAGTTAGCTAAGTTAACTGAGTTAAGTCCAGTTAGATTAGTTCCAACAGTTTGTGGAACTGATTGCGAGTTTAGTTAGTTAATGCATGCATGCATGTAACTAGTGTACGTCAGATAACTGAATATTCTCTCATAAATAACTCATGCATGTCAGTTCAGTCAGAGACCCAGTTGAGATAAGAGGAAAGGATAGTGTACTATCAGTTGGAGGAATTTTCCTATATAGGAAACTCATCCATGCAGAAGGAATTATCTCCTTCAGGATTGCGCAGTTATTTCAGAGGTCAGTGTTGTGTGTCAGGTGAGAATCACACAGGTTGCAGCTGGAGGACCCAGGAAAAGCTGCGCAAGGAAATATGAGGCTTAGAGGATTGAAGGAAGGCATATGTGTTGTCTATTCTGTCTATGAGCAGCAGTGAGGGATTGTACTGAGAGCTAGATAGCTTGAGAGCTAAAGATTTGTGTAATCCTGAAATATTTCCACTTGTATGATAATACAGATAGCGAGGTTTTCAGCTGAGGCTTTCTCCAGAGTATTCTTCTGTGTTTCATGTGTATGATTTATTCTTCTCTGTTATATTTGTTCCGATTGATCTTGCTCAAATTGATTAAGCTTTTGCAAAGTTTGATAGTAGAAGTAGATCAAGTATTTTGCTTTAGTTACATTGCATTATCAGGTGATCTACAGTGAGAATTTCTACATGGTATCAGAGGTAGATGATCCATAGAGAAATTTCTACATGGTATCAGAGCAAAGGTGATCAAAGTGAAGAACAATATACAAAGAAGGTAGAAGTTCGAAGTTTGAAGTTCCTGATTATAGAAATCAAATTCTTATCACATCTCAAATTTCACCAATGTGTTCAATGGTTTGAGACTCGAGTATGCCCTGGATGGCAGCTTGAATTATATAGCCTGGAAGGATCGCATGGAAGTGGTATTAGAGGTCAATGGTTTGAAGGACTTCATTGATCAAGAAGTCCCCAAGCCAGTAGCTACTAATGCCCAAGACTTGGCGGAATGGACGAAATCTGTGGCTAGAGCGAGGAGGATTCTTCTGGAGGGAGTTCGAGACCACATAGTCTTGAGTCTCCATGGGAAGGAGACATCGTTTTCAATGTGGAAAGCATTGAAGGATCTATATTAGAACAACAACGATTAGAGGAAGCTGGCGCTAAAAGACAAGATTTGGAAAATCAAGTGTGAAAAGGGCGACACGATCTCTACATATCTGAACAAGCTCACCACTTGCAGGGATGAGCTTGGAAATGTAGGAATCACAACACCCGATGATGACATGGTGAGTCTTGCTCTCCTCGGTCTTCTTAAGAGCTGGAATAGCTACCAAGACTCGGTAAATGGAAGAGAGAAACTGCTAGATTGGGAATGACTGTGGTCGGATCTGATGCAGGAGGAGATCAGGGGAAGCACCAGAGATGGTTCTTCATCCATGGAGGATGAAGAAAATTGAGCCTTAGCGAGTAAGGAAAAGAAAGGGAAGGAGAAGGATTCTCATCCCAAATTGAGTTCTTCCCATGGTGGAAAGAATATTGACAAATCGAAAGTGTGATGCTTTCATTGTCATGAGGTGGGCCATTATGCAAAAACTTGTCCATTGAAGAAATCCAAGATGGGATCCAAGGAAGGATCTGAAGCTGAGGCATTGGCCTCACAATTCGAATTGGATTTTACCCTCATCACAACGCATGGTTTCATCGATGATGGGTTGTGGTTGGTTTCTTGATGGTGGAGCCTCATTCCACATGACCAGCAATAAGAGTTTGTTAAGTACCTTGGAGGAGAAAGACCTTCAGATACTCATAGCGATGGGTAATAATGAAAAGTATAGTGTTTCAGGTGTGGGCACGGTTTCTTTTCAGAGGGAGCATGGAGCTCACATTACCTTGACAGATGTGAAGTATGTGCCAAGACTGAAGAAGAACTTGGTATCGATCGCGATGCTGGAAGACAAAGGCTATGATGTAGTCTTCAGTAAGGGAAAGGTTTTCCTCAGACACATCACCACGAGACAGGTGAAGCAAATCGGTTCACGAGTCAAGAACCTGTATGCTCTTGAGATTCAAGATGCATGCAAAGCCTTGAGGAGCAAGGCAACTGTTGAAGACTTGGTGGTTGAGAGGGAGAGTACATTACCTCTCAACATGCAGTGCTAGAAGAAGTCTTGGACAATTTTGGAGGAGCCACAATTGGTGAAGCAGCTTGAGGAGGTTGTGGATCACCGACTACTGGAGAAGCCGAGAGGAGATCGAGTGGAGGCATGCACTCATGCAGAGACCTCCAGTAGGGGGGAATTTCGAGTCAAGTGGGAAAAGGGATCACATGCATCCATACCTCCATGTAGGAGGTGGGGCGATGTCGAGTGACAATCCCAAGAAGGCTAATATAGGGGTAGGATCTTTGAGGTACCCAACCTCTTTGATTAGACCTTGCTACGGGAGCCTCGACAAGGAGTACCAGGACTGGTTGAGTGGGTAGAGGCAGATGCGGATGGAGCGGCAAAGGCAGCTTCGGCATCAGAGGGTGTTTTTTAGCCCAACAGGGAGGTCAGTTGTGAGATCAGTTACTTAATTCTCAGTAACTGAGTTGCAGTGCAACATTGGGCAGCACGATGCAACATGATGAGAGGAGGTGCAGTGCGGATGCATGCTGGGAGATAGGACCAGCAGCAGCACGGATGCAGCAGGAGGAATCAGTGGGATTGATGCAGTCAGAGATCAAAGTGACAGAGGCTAGAGCAGTCAGATACTGAAGAGCACAGTGGTGCAGAGTTTTTCAGTCAACAGAGGCAATAACAGTCAGAGACTTTGATGACAGAGGCATCATTTAGATTCAGGTTGGATATTTTTTTGTTTCTAGAGTTGTTGGAGCAACAACACTAGGGAAAAGTGTTGCATGGAGAACATTCCGAAGGTTTAGGATCGGGTTCGAGTTGAATGCCTTTCTTGTTGAGAGGGAGTGTTGAAAATGGCAACAAGAAATGCTATAAATAGCATTTCAAGTACCAGTGTTAGAGATAGCAACAAGGAATGATAAAATAGAAATGTTTAAAATAGCATTGCTATAAATAGCATTTCAGGATACATTCCAATTTTAATTAGTCCTTGAATTAAAATTGAGAATTAAAATTCGAATTTGATCTTAGCAGTTGTTTCAAAAATAATAATTAATTCATCTTGAGTTAATTAGTTGGAGAAAATCAAACATGAAGTCTATGTGAAGACATGCAATAGTTTTCCCTTTGATTGAGGAAGTTATCCCTTAATTAAAGTGATCAGGATGAGTTGTAATTAGTTAGCTCAGTTAACTGAGTTAAGTCCAGTTAGATTAGTTCCAACAGTTTGTGGAACTGATTATGAGTTCAGTTAGTTAATGCATGCATGCATGTAACTAGTATACTTCAGATAACTAAATATTCTCTCATAAATAACTCAAGCATGTCAGTTCAGTTAGAGACCCAGTTGAGATCAAAGGAAGGGACAATGTACTATCAGTTGGAGGAATTTTCCTATATAGGAAAGTCATCCATGCAGAAGGAATTATCTCCTTCAGGATTGCGCAGTTATTTCAGAGGTCAGTGTTGTGTGTTAGGTGAGAATCACACAGGTTGCAGCTGGAGGACCCAGGAGAAACTGCGCAAGGAAATAGGAGGATTGGAGGACTGAAGGAAGGAATATGTGTTGTCTATTCTGTCTATGAGCAACAATGAGGGATTCTACTGAGAGTTGGATAGCTTGAAGGCTACAGATTTGTGTAATCCTGAGATATTTCCACTTGTATGATGATACAGATAGCAGGGTTTTTAGCTGAGGCTTTCCCAAGAGTATTCTTCTGTGTTTCATGTGTATGATTTCTTCTTCTCTATTATATGTGTTCTGATTGATCTTGCTCAAATTGATTAAGCTTCCACAAAGTTTGATAGTAGAAGTATATCAAGTATTTTTCTTTAGTTACATTGCATTATCAGGTGATCTACAGTGAGAATTTCTACATGGTATCAAAGGTAGCTGATCCATAGAGAAATTTCTACATGCAACACTTATTTCTAATTTCGATAGTTAAAACGTACAATTGCGACACTTGGAACACAAGTTATGACATGTGTTGACTGTGACCAGAAAGAGCACTTAGTTATGGGAATGTTTCTAGTGCATGTCCTTATATACCCTATAATGTAGAAGAGTGTGCTAGACCTAACTCTAGTGATTTTCATAGGTGTGACATATACAAGAGTTGAAACAATTAAGGCAAACACTGGCGATAGCAAGAAAAAGTGAAAATGACACTTGTAAAATCTAAAGAAAGTGAAAGCGACACATGTTGGAGAGAATATAAAGTGAAAATGAAAATTGTTAAAGCAAAAGCGATAACCGTGAAAGTGAAGGTGACACTTGTGAAAGTAAAGGTGCACAAAAGCGACAGTTGAGAAAACTCATTGGGATGATGACACAACTACAACCAAAAGTGAGAGAGATTGTCAAAATATGTTGTTCACTGACTGTCAACATAGGTTACATAGTGCACTTTTCTTATGGGTTGCACATTAACTTGTAACTGAGCATTGTGCAAGCTCTAATTCTAGAAACTGTGTAAGGCTTACTCTCAAGAACTTTGTAATATGTGTTTAAGATTGCATAGAAAGAATAACATTTATGAGTTCATCAAAGGTTGAGCATGTGTGAGCAAGTGAATTTGACACTTAGAATTTGAGAAGAAGACTTAAGTGCTTAGCAAACATCAACTAATCATGAAGGGACCAAGTTACGATAAATAGTAAATTCCTAAGTAGGCTCCAAAATTCAAGTATAAGACAAATTTTGGAGGGTGTTTGCAACGTCAACAGTAGTATATACCCAAATTATGAATTTTTGGAATGAGATAGATAGGTAAGATGTGGGAACTGTTAAAACCCATAATTGGGTCCAACCAAATCTCCACATTAGACCCAATACGAATATACCACTGGATATTTCTAATGAGCTAATTTCTAATCATTCATCATTCCTTGCCAAATGTATGAGGCCAATGACGATGATCTGGCCCCACCTTTGATCCAAACCTTTAGGGTTAAACATTTTAGGTTTTTTCCCCTAATGATATCTTGCTAGGTGATTGATCCAGCCAAGGCCCTCCACAAAGTTTTAACCCCTAATCCCTAGCCAAATTTTTCAATATCCAACATGCCCCAACCCTAGGATAAAAAACATATCCAAAGTTGTGAAATACATAAAGATGGTATATTAGCAATTCATGATTGTATATGAGAAAGAGGCTAACAATTTTCATTTTGATGAAAGAAGAGGTTGTTATAGTGTGGAGTAGCAAATATACACAATGTTAGTCTCTATTTTTCATGCGTATGGAATCTAGATTCCTTTAGTGATTCTTATCTTCCACAATCCCTTATTTTTGTTAGTAAATATTATGAATTTTGAGCTATTAATATGAGAACGAAATTACTTTCACAAGAGCTATGGGATATTGTAGGGAATGGGTTTGAAGAACTCACAAATGAAGTAGCCTATGAGGCCATGACACAAGATCAAAGGGATCAACTTATATTTAACAAGAATGATAATGCAACAATGTTCTTCCTCATTCAAAATTGTATGAATATAGCAATATTCCCAAGATTACATTAACAACTAGGGCCAAAGAATCTTAGGATGATATTATGAAGATATCATATAGTGAAAACGGGAGCAACATTGATCAACATCGAGTTGAGCCATAGAGCATTGTAATTGTTAATGAAGCACCCATTGTAACAGGAGAAGTGGAATATTTTCATATTGTAGAAGTAATATGAGACATTATGGAAGGCTTTGTCGAAATAGAAAAAGATACACAAGACATGGAGAGTACAAGTGTCCTAAACACTACCAATTTTTTTGAAGAAATTATAAAATAAAATAAAATAAAAAATAATTCTATACAAGATGCAAAGTATCAACATGATGTAGAAAGTGAAGTCCACTGGAAAATACTCATGCAGATGATGAAGTTGAAACTGCCTTTGAGAAACAATAATAGTTGAGAAGAATTTGGCAGTGAAATTTGAATTTGATTATGAAGTTGAATTAGTTTTTCTTGAAGAGTGGCTTGCAAAGCCAATGGATGATAAAGATGAAAGTGGTTATGAAAATGTTATCATATATATAACATAAAAAGGAATATAAGAAATGAAAGGAAAATGTAAAAATTGTTGAATTTATTGTAGCAGTGGAAAAGGAGATGAAAGAAAATAAAGATATTGTTTTTTATCTTACAGAGGTTGATAAAAAAACATAATCAACAATATACAAGGTACAACTAGATGCAAAATAAGAAATAGATAAAGACAACATTGAAGATGAATAAATATTGAATTATAAGGCGAGAGACTAGAGTAAAGTTGAAGAACATGAAAAAACACGTAGAATATAAAGTTTGGAGCAAAAAGAAGAAAAATTTGATGTTACATCGAGTTGAGAACAACCTATACCAACATGCAGAGGTAAAAAAAGGTTTTGAATTGATCTAAGTATTGTAAGGCAAGATAAGATTTAGATTAGCAAGAAGCGGTGTTTGTGATTAAGGGGGAGTGTTGGAGTATGTTCGATTTAGATTTAGATTAGAAAGAAGGGATGTTAGAGAGCCATAGCTCTATTATATTCTATTGTATGTTATTGTGTGGTAATATTGAGTGTTTAATTGCTACAACAATATTGTTTACTCTTTCATCCTTCATTTTTAATTCAACCAATGCCACAATTGTAGCCATTCCCCTACAGATAATGATAATGAAATTTTATGGGAAGCAATTTGTAAATTTTGAGTTAGACTTTGAAATATAGTTTGGTAAAAAGTTATGAACTTAGTCACATAATCAAGTCAAATCCAAATGGCTTAAAATCAGATAATAGTTGGATAATGATAATAGTTTATGAGTGATAACACATTTAACATTGTGTTAGTTACATAATCAATTAAAATTCAACTACGTTGGGATTATGATAATAGTTTGTAAGTGATAAATCATTCAACATCATTTATTGATTGTAATTTGAGATGGAGGGAAATATAAATACTCATCGTCAAATTAGTAAATATGAAATTGGAATTCAAGAAGATTTATAGAGTGAATGAATAGTAAAACTTAAATATTAAATTTGTCAAGCCGAGATGGTAACTCCCAAATTGGATTCATTTGCATTAATGTAAACATGATTATATAACATGGGGAGGTGTGAACTTTGGGATTCTTATCTCAAGGTCACTTCCTATTCTATCTCTTCATTTTTCTTTATTTACAAATTTTTCACCCAATCCTCGAGGATTAGGTGTCTAACATCTCCCTCCCCCCTACCACCCCACCATGACCCCAATAATATGAAGTGGTGTTTATGAGTCCAAGCATCATTCTGAATCTTCCAAAATTTTCTCTTCTAAGTGCTTTGGTGAAGATATCTGTAATTTGCTCATTTGTGGAACAATGTTGTAGATCAGAATAGTTTTGGCCTCTATATGATGTTGAATCAAATGATACTTTGTGTTGATATGTTTGGTTCGATCAAAAAATTTGCGATTCTTGGCCAAATTAATTGTAGAAGTATTGTCAATCTAAAGGAGAGTAGAGTTAACTAGTTTCTCCTACAAGTCTTCAAGAATTTTCCTAAGCCACACAATGTCCTTGGTTTCTTTTGTGACTGCCACACATTCTCCTTTGTTGTGGAACCTGTTGGAACTAACTATTTGTATGACCTCCAAGAGATGGCTCCTAAGCCAAATCTCATAATAGAGTCTAAAGTAGACACTTTGTTTTCCTTATCTCCACCAAAGTTTAAATCAAAATATCCAATCAAGCTAAAGTCATCCACCTACGTATTTTTGAGTCCAAAGTATTGAGTTCCTTTTTAGTACTTTAAAACTCTTTTTGCATCAAACTAATGTACTTCACAAGGCTTTTGCATAAACTTGGAAAGGATTCCAATAGCGAATGAAATATCTAGTCTGGTAGTGGTGATGTAAATATGACTTCCCATGAGTTGTCTATACTTAGTTCCATCGTCAAATTCATTTCCTTCTTTAGATGTTAGCTTCAAATGTTGTTCCATTGGAGTGGACAAAGGATTGCATCCAACCGTGCCAAACTTGTTCAACAATTCTCCAATGTACTTCTTTTGAGAGAGGAATATATACCTTTGATGTTGGGTCACTTTAATTCCCAAGTATTAGTGAAGGTGTCCTAATTTTTCTATCTCAAATCCTTTCTTCAACTCTTTCTTTATGGATGCAATATACTTTTCATTGTTCCTTGTTATTGATAGATCATCTACATATATTACAAGATAGACAATAGTTTTCCTAACGTTCTTGACAAATAAAGTTGCATCATCAAGATTAAAGTATTTTCATACTAGGCTTGTAGTGCTTATTTTAGGACATATAAAGAAAAAGGCCTCAAGCCATAATCTCTAATTGTGTGCATCTTCCTATGATGCAAAATATATAATATAATAATGAAACTACTTCATTTGATCTCACCTTGTCATTTCACAAAGATATAAAGTAGGATGAGATAAAATAAGATCTTTGTTTTCTATTTTATTATTTTTTATTTTTTTTCATTCAGCAAGGAAAAAACCAACAGATTTGCATTAAAAAATATATGATTGTTTGCATAGTTCAATACCTTCTATAATGTATCATAATAGCCAAAGTTTTAATCGCATATTCCCCTCAGAAAACACAAATCAGATATCCATTCAAAACATATCCAAAATGTATGTCAACTACCGAGTTTTCTTTCTAAATTCTAATCTAATGAAAAATAGAAACTCTTTCTATATTCTAATCTAATGAAAAAAAGAAACCAATGAGAGACTATCTTGATTCCTCGTCATTAAGAAAATAGATTAAGCAAAAGGAATAATTCTTTCTATATTCTAATCTAATGAAAAATAGAAACCAATGAGAGACTATGTGGATTACTCATCATTAAGAAAATAGATTAAGCAAAAGGAATAATTCCAGCTTCCTAGAATTGGTTGTTGAAGCATGACACATAGTTGATTTCTCTCGGTTTTTTAAGGTGTCCAACCTTTAAAAGAGCATCTACTACACCATTTTGTTCCTTGTAAATATGTGCACAATGAATCTCATGGAAGAGAATAATCAAGGATCTAATTCTCTTCATCTAGCTAGAGAGGGATGGTTGTCCAAAAGATGTCTTCTTTAGCCCATTCAATCACCACATTTTAGTTGCCAAATACCTCAACATCATCTATTTTTAATACATCTTGCACAAAATAGTGAACCCCATAAAGCCATAAAGCCATAACTTCAACCCTTGTATTTGAATTGAATAGTGAACCCCATAAAGCCATCTCTTAAAAAAAATGTGAACTGAATTGATCCTACTCTATATAACTATATAAAATTACAAAACTATCTTAGATTTTCTATAGAGATGGTTTAACAATAAATGGTATGACAAATGCACTGAACCTAAATTCATTATTTCAAAAGAGTTGATAAATGAATATATTGTAATTATCTGGTAAGATTTTAGGTTATAGTTTCATTTTTGAGCAACAAAAATAAGCATAGACAAATTTTATAGCAGGGAAAGGTAAATGTAAATTATGGTGGTCACAATACCTTTTAATGTATTTGAATAAAAGTAAATATGATGTATTGTATCAATTTTCGCTGCTTCATTCTCAGCTCAGATTGATTATTAGAATGTTTCCTACATCGCTCTTCAGGTTTTGTCCAGGATTCAATTTGTTACCTCTAGTAGAATTGTTAATCAAAGAGCACCAAGAGAGATGGTGGTGTTTAAAGACACCGTTGTTGTGTTCCTAGTGGCCATTAAGATGAATTCACATTGATATTTCCATCCTTCAAATAGGCTTCATCGAAGATGAATACCATGGGAAAAACATAAATGCCCATATACCTAGAGCCCGAAACCACCGATAACTTGACCGAGTCAAGTTTTTTCAAACAACCCTAACAAAAAAAAATATTCATTGTACAAAAATACAAACACTATTTGTAGTGTTGGAGGGGTGTCCAGACACAAATCTCTAACTGTTTTTCATTGAGGTTTCTTTTTCTCAACTCGCTAGTGTTTGGCCTTGGGTTAATTATTTACTCGGTGTTTTCAAGATTTTGATGGTGGTGGTAATAAATTCCCTGTTAAGCCATTAAATTGGTGTGAGAGATGATGATTTTCTTTGGTTTTGGATTTGTTTACACTCAGCTAAACACATGTTTGAATGACTTGTTATGGATTCAATAGAGTAGGAGCTAGATTTTGTTGTTCAAGAGTGAATTTGACTGATATTTCAAATCATATTTATCGGACTAATATGGTTAGTAACATTTACTTAGACTAAAGTCCCAAGGGTTAGCTCAAGTGGTTGAGTTTTGTTGCTAAGTACCTCATCGATCGGGAGGTCCAGAGTCAATTTTCCTCAACGCCCTTGGATTTAGGCCCTGCTAGTTTGGTCGACTTGATGTTAGTCCCTTCGGGTTTGATTTGCAGGGATATTCCTATGGATGTAGCAGCCATCCAATGTCTGTAAACCACCATAAAAAAACATTTACTTGACTGCAACACACATCCAAACTTGGTGTTAATGTTGGATATCTGGTTCACTGCATGATCAAGTGCTCAGAATTATGCTCAAAAATAAAAGTCTTACAATATTGTCACATTCAACTTCATATTGAAAGCTCGTCTTTCTAAAGCCAACGGTACTCAAATCCGAGTTTGTATGCAAAAGTTAGAGCAAATCAAAGTTCGAGTTTGATTTCTCTACATGGTAGGATTGGGATGAGGTGGCAAGGTCTTTAGCGAATGAGGAGGCACCAAGTGACAGGCTGCCATTGGCACCCACATTTAACAAATCACAATTGCAAGGTGGAAAAGCATTACAAATCGGCCCTGGTAGGTTCAGGGTTGTAATGCGATAAGGCCATCGCATATTGCAATTGCAGATCGGCAAGGGGAGAACAAGTCAGAATCGACCCCCAGCACTTACCACATTGCGATACGATAAATTACTCGGACGCAGGATTTCATATGTCACAGTTCAAGTTCCTGTCGGGTCCGCCGATATCGCATCGCAGTGTTAACAAGACATTCGACTGCTGAACTTCGCCAATTTCGATAAGCGATGGACCCCAAACGCGGGATTTTATATGTTACAGTTAAATATCTCCAATGGATTCGTGATATCGCAATCACAACATTTTTTTGTGTTTACAAGACCATCCGCAAGGATTTTACGCTAATTGCGAAATGTGATAGCCCCCAGATGTGATGCCACTATAGGTTGCGATTTAAAATCCCGTTAGGTCCATAATATCACAATCGCAAATCAGTCATTTTCTATTCATAGACCCTAAGAGCCTGCAACACTTTATGATTGCGATTTTCAATACGGACGATAGGATATTTCCTATTGTGCAGTGAATTTCTCGGTTCGTTAGCAGATTTTGGAGCAGAAATGGGGTTTTTGGTCGGTTTTGGAGCAATTTGTGGAACAAATAGTGGAAGAACTAGGAGAAGTCATAACTTCTTCAGTTCTTATCCAAATTGGATGCAAAAGGAGGCTAGATAGCCATTTTTTAGTATTTTGAACTCACTGAGATAGGTTTCATAGGCATCTGAGCATCGTAAACACACTTTTGTTGTAATTTGAGCATAATAGAGAGGCCCAAGTCATTAGAAGTTGGACCAAGGAGACGTAGCCTAGGAAGGGTGAACTCCTTTATCATGTGCTTGTTGTGTCTTGTATTTTGATGTTCTTTGCTGTTATATTGCTATTGTTTAGCATATGCTTTTATGTTAAATTGTTCATAACATTTACATAAGAAACTCTCATGGGAATCAGTTAATTAAGCAAAAGTATTGAATCCTTAAACATTTGAAAATAAAATGATAAGCATCTTGGGTTTTATTCTAAATGGAGAATTAGGACAACATTACTAATCTGCTCCATTTCATATCAAGTTGGTATTAGAGCACTAGTTTTTGCTTACTAGATTTGCTTTGTGAAAGAAGAATTTAATTGTTTGTAAGTTTATGTCATGCTTAAAAGGTTAAAGCTCAAAAGAGGGGAAGGAAATTTGGTTGAAGGCCCTGAAGTTGGGTCAAGTGGAAGAAGAGAAAAGTTGCCAAAGTATTCAACACCAGTACATCCTCAAGTTGCAGAAGTTGCAGTTGAATCTTTAGAGACCATGTGGTGTAGGTAAATTCTCAATGCGGACAAAGACAATGCCTCTAGCCCGAGAGAGCGGGTCTAGCCACAAGTAAGACAATCTAATGTAAACTTCCTTAGATTAGAATCAAATAAGAGGGCCTACCTCTTATAACATTAATCCGCTTGATGGTGATCCTTCTTCCTTGCTCCATCTTCCTTTTGTTCTTTTCGTTCAAATACCTGAAACAAACATGCAAGAAACAACAACAAACGTGATAGCATAAAATCAAATCCAATTTACTTAAAAGGTCAAGGATTTCTAAGCTATCAAATGTAATATTACACCCGATATAGGAAATAAACCATTAGCTCTATTAAAATAAAATTCAAAGAGAAATACAATCAAAGCCTTGATGTTGAAGATCCCCTTTGCGGTATCCAAGTCCTGCTACACGCCTTTTCAACACTCTTTTCCTCCTCTAGCTTGACATGAAATGGCTTCCAAGCTCTAACTCTCTCTCCTCATGCTTTAGCTACTAAAGACTAGTCTTTTGTCATCTAAGACTAATCTTCTTCTATCAAAAGCTAAAGATTTCATAATTTTTCAGTTGGTTTTATATATTGTCCATTAACCAAAAAGGGTAAGAGGAAGTGGTTTATATAGGGAGAGGAGGATAAGAATGAGATCCACTCAAGGGGGAAGAAGGTCTTATCTCCTTGGGAAGGTCCATTTTTAAGCGGGAAAGAACCTTATATGGAGTTCTCGGCCCTTATCCAACCAAACAAACATCCAACACATCGCCACTAGAAGTTTCTAGATGTGAAACTCTATTTCTTTTTATAAAAAATTTCCAAAAGTAGACCAACATGGGTATTGGGCTAACATACGCGAGAACCACGTTCTGGGAGGAATACATGTTAATTGGTACCAATGACAGATCAGGTTCCAATGCCCCCAATACATAATGTACTATACCATTTGTGTGATCATCAGTCAATGTGGAGATGGAACGGGTAGCCGCATAATTGACCTATGGTGGGGAGGGTACTGCTTGCAAATAAGAACCAATAGGGGACGATGGTTGTGAAGGAGGCACCTGGTGACTAATGAACGACAATTGATCAATGGTCACTATTCTCCCTTCGTGTGGAAAACAAACCACACGGAAAAGTGAAGAAACAAGAGCTCCCATGACATAAACATAGTCACGTCCAAGGAGAAGATTGAAATCTAAAGGACCTTGGACTACCATCACATATATATAGACAGTTTTTCCTCCCAAAGTAATAGGGAACTTTAGAAGGATCCCTAAGGGCTGATTGGTTCCTCTGTTGAAAGCCAACAGATTCTGAGTGACAGGCACAAGTTGTGGGAAACCCAAAGCTTGCCAAGTAGTAGAAGACATGATGCTAACAGACGCACCTTCATCTAATACAATGCCATGTACTACCATATTATAGGCTTGTACTGTGATCTAGAAAGGCACATAAGATGGAAGGCAGAATGCAGTCAATTGAATCCAATAAAAAGAAATGACATAACTACTTGATGGGGGTATCATATGGTTCCCCCCATGCTCTACAGGGATAGGAGAAGGACCCTCCTGAACAACCGAGACAAGAGGGTCACTCTTCGATTCATGAGAATCTGAGGAGATGAGAAGAAAATGAGCAGTATGATCACTACTCTCTTCGGGAACAGAGTGAACAACTGAAGGCAGAGCCAAGTCAACACTCTTTTCGACCAATGGTTGGTCGGGAATAGACACAAGAGAGTCATGCTCAGGAAGAGAAGATGGGAAAAAGATGAATCTAAGTCAATCTCTTTACCAACTAGGAGAGGGTTAGAAGAAAGCCTCTAATAACCAACAGGGAGTTGGGCTTGAGGCACTGTAACGTTTTCAAATTTTGGAAGCTTTATCCATAAGAGGACAAAGGTGAAGAAGATGCTTCCCTTCACATAACCTACAGGGGAATCTAAGCTTTCCCTTCTTCTTATCATCATTAGCTGAAGGTGTAGCATCGACATGATCTCCAGAGATCAATGGGGATGGTCGATTCAGGTCTTGAGACCATACCTCTAAGACTCTAGGAATGCTAGGACAGTCTCGAAGGAGATGGTCACCCTTACACAGCTTGCAAGGGAATCTGACATTTCGTGGAGGATCAGAAGATTTGTCTATGGGAGGTACATTTGGAGTAACAAATGCACGATTGGATTCTCGCTTATCTCAGTTCTTCTTCTTCGTCTTCTTCTTCTTCTTCTTAGCCTCCTGGTTACTGGATTTCAAACTTTCACCAGGCGAAGTAGAAGAGGAAGGTGAAGAAATAAGGGAAGAAGGTGAGAGGTCAACCTTAGAATCAATGTGATGTGGTTCAAATGAAGGAAATTGCTGGGTAGGAGTCGGTACACTCAGGACCACTGAGGTAAAAAATAACCAGATAGGTAAACCAATGGTTAACCGAGGGAGGGACAACGTTGCCATTTAAGGAGCACCAATATTTTCGAAAGAAGGGAAACGACCAGGATTCCCATTCGAGGGGAATCCTTGACTAGTAGACTCTGAGAATGTTGCCAATGGAATCGAATTTTAAATAAATGCTAAGGAAGATAACTTTAACCAAGAATATTTTGTGGGCAGTTAATTTTAAGACATTGAAACAAAACTTTGCCTTTTCATATTTTAAGAGTCGAGAAAAGGAAGAAAGGTGACTCTAGTCACTTTCGGAGTTAACGAGCTCGAAAGGACAAGTGCTCGGTGATATTTTAAATTTAAAGAGTCAAAAAGACCAAAATGATTGCTTAGGATAATCTAGGCAAAAGGATTAATTATGAACTGCAGAATGCTTCTCGACGAACCAAGAAGTACGGGTAGGAAATCTCCTTGAATGATGTGTTCAATGTATCACGTCTACAAGGCGGAAGACTCGGCTTCCTACGGATAAAGGATTTCAAACCTAGTGGTGTATCCCTTTATATACGCAATGGTACATGGAGCACAAGTCCATAATAGCGTTGTCTAATGTCGAAGTGAAGGACAACTGCTAGGTTTAAAGACGCCAGAACACGTCTCTAGGCTAGACCTCTAAATGTGAGCGTTAAGTTTCAATGTTTCCTTAGGTTAATTTAATAAATTTTAACAGTTGATCTTGAATTAGGTTTCAATTTCAAGGCCTTACAGCTATCATCTGAAAACTCCTATATGCAGCTATATGAAAAAAAGAAATCTTTCTTCGATGAATTTAACACTAATGGAGGGATAGAGAGCACACAATCAATGCAACAATCAAAGAATGAAATATTTCACTAATACATGTCCTAAATGCACTTAATCTTCCCTTAACAACAAAATAAGTTTCATTTCATTTCCAATGCTTATGATAATGCAATTCTAGCTTCTCAATGACACTACTAATGCAATATTCTCGATTAAGTAAACTAGAATGACATTCTTCTTTTCATAAAATGCAAAATGAATCTTCCACATAAAGCACTTTAATGAAAATTTTCACAATTCCGAACAAACAAGCATCGATCAAATCCAAAGCATGATAAATGAAACTAAAAGAAACTTCTTCCCTGAATCACACAAACCAAACACACAAATGCTTCAATCGACAAACCAATCAATGCAATTTATGCTCGGAAAGAGAAAAGAGACACTCGAAATAAGAGAACAAATGAGATTGTTTCACTCATTCAATTGAAAATGAAGCAATGAAGATGTTGCGATTGAAAGATGGATTAAATGAAGCAACAAATCAGAAACTTGACACAATGAGTAAACAAAAAATGAACGGTAATTGACCTAGATTCCCTATGGTCATAAAACCATCCAAAAAACTCAAAAAATCAAGCAATGAAACTTCAATCCAATCACTCAATCAAAACCAGCAAACAAAGCATTCTAGTCACTTTTGGGCGAAAGAAGAGAGTATAAGGGTCAAGACACACTGGCATTGGAATGGGAGAAATTCTGTTTTTTTTCTTAATTCAGAGACCAGCACGCTTTTTGGGCTGAAACTGACTTCTGGGCGGAATAAGAGAGTCTAAGGGTCAGGACACACTGGCATTGGAATGGGAGAAATTTTGTTTTTTTCTTAATTCAGAGACCAACACGTTTTTTGGGCTGAAACTAGCGTTAATCGGCATGACCTGCATGACTGGCCAGGCTACAACTAGTGTTGATAGGCCTGATTGGCACAATTGCTTGGCCAAAAAGAGCATTGATCGAGGGATTCAAAGAAAAAATAAAAAAGAAATTCACACAGGGCCAGGCTTAACACATCAGAGGGTGGGCTAGTTACTGTATGCCTTCAAACAGGTCAATACAAATCCAGAGTACCATAAATAAACAGACTAGGCACACAAGTAAAAAAAATAGAATGATGAAAAGGAGATGTATTTCCTTAGCAGAGTCACCAATTTGTGGTGTAGGTAAATTCTCAATGTGGACAAAGACAATCCCTCTAGCCCAAGAGAGCGGGTCTAGCCACAAACAAGACAATCTAATGTAAGCTACCTTAATTTAGAATCGAATAAGAGGGCCTACCTCTTATAACGTCAATCCTCCTGATGGTGATCCTGCTTCCTTGATCCACCTTCCTGTCATTCTTTCCGTTCAAAGACCTGAAACAAACATGCAAGAAACAACAACAAACATTTCTTTCCGTTCAAAGACCTAAAACAAACATGCAAGAAACAACAACAAACATGATAGCATAAAATCAAATCCAATCTACTTTAAAGGTCAAGGAGTTCTAAGATATCAAATGTAATATTACACCCGATATAGGAAATAAACCATTAGTTGTATTAAAATAAGATTCAAAGAGAAATACAATTGAAGCCTTGACGTTGGAGATCGCCTTTGTGGTATCTAAGTCTTGCTACACGCCTTTTCAACACTCTTTTCCTCCTCTAGCTTGACGTGAAATGGCTTCCAAGCTCTAACTCTCTCTCCTCATGCTTTAGCTACCAAAGACTAGTCTTTTGTCATCTAAGACTAATCTTCTTCTATCAAAAGTTAAAGATTTCTGAATTTTGCAACTAGTTTTGTATATTGTCCATTAACCAAAAAGGGTAAGAGGAAGTGGTTTATATAGGGAGAGGAAGGTAAGAATGAGATCCACTCAAGGGGGAAGAAGGTCTTATCTCTTCGGGAAGGTCCACTTTTAAGGGGGAAAGAACCTTATATGGATTTCTCAGCCATTATCCAACCAAATGAACATCCAGCACATCGCCACTAGAAGTTTCCAGACGTGAAACTTCATTTCCTTTTATAAAAACTTTCCAAAAGTAGACCGGCGTGGGTATTGGGCTAATAGTAGCGCTAATCGACATGGGTCACAGTGTTAAACTCTGCAAATTGATGCGGGTGAGACACTGGGAAAGAGCATTGATCTTAAAAACTGGGTTTTAAAAAGGATTCTCTGGAAATGTTCTGAAGGGAATGGGGACTAATTTCTTCAAACTTCAAGGGATGAAAGAGAGTAGGTTTCATGGTGAAAGTATAACACAGTAGTCACTACTAGGGTTCTTCGGGATCACGAACAGGGAGTGACAGGATAATGACAAACCATGTCTCATGGAGGAGAACCTTTTTACATGACAAAAGATGAGAAGACCTTCAGAAAGACTTTATTTGATATGACATAGATGGTTAAGGTCCTCTATGAAGAGAGGAATAGCAGATTGCAAGGAGAAAGTTCCAAGCTTCCCAATGGAGAAGGCTCTTCAGGAGGAAGTAATGGAAAATGAGATAATGGAAAAGGAGGTAATGGGAATGGAGGCAAACCTCCACCATCTTCTTCATCTTATTCTTCGAAAGAATCTTCACACTCTTCCATTAATACCATCGCTACTCATACTCATCATCATTCTTCAAAAGGGATTGGTAAATCACCTTTTTTAAAGCTTGATGTTAAATTTGAGTTGCCTATGTACAATGGTGAAGTTAATACAGAGATGCTGGATAATTAGATTCATCCATTGAAGGTGTATTGTAGAATTTAGAACCTTTAAGAGGATGATATCAAAATTCAGTTGGATTCATTGAGAATGGAGGGTACAACACTTGTATGGTGGGAACCAAGGACTCAAGACGAGATAAAAAAAACATGGTAAGATCTCTATTACTTGGCTTGATTTCATTGCTGCTATAAAAAGACAGTTCTACCCTTTAGCTCATATGCAAAAAGTTATCATGAATTGGCAAAATTTCAGACAGTTAAAAGGTCAAAATGTGCAAGAGTATACTCAAGAGTTTAGGAAAAGAGCTCTTATGCTAGGAGTAGACTTATAGTCACAAGATACTTTGCTGAAATACATAGGAGGGTTGCATAACTATCTTCGACATACCATTCTTATGCTTAATCCAATGAATCTTGATGAGGTCTGTGTTCAAGCTAAACACTTTGAAGCAAGAGGGGAAAATGTACAGGAAGAAGGTAAGAAGAAGCCATTTCAGAGTGGTGAAAAAGGGAAGAAATTTAAAGGAAAGCAGAATAAAAATGCTTCTGTTAAGGAAGAAGGGGAGAAACCCGTGTGAAAGGATTGTTTCGAAGAGGGTCATGATGAAAGCTTCATCACGAATTACGTCCGAAGAAATCTAACAATAAAGGGAAACAAAGGACAAATGCTACTGCACAACAAGACTTGGGTTCTGACTCAGGTGATGAACGAAGATTGCAGCCACAGTCACTAAAGGGAAAGTCATAGCAAATACAAGCAAAGACGAATCCGTGGCAAGCTCCAGCACATCAAATAACTCTAATAATGTTTCAAATGAGGAAAACATAAGAGTTGTTCCATATCCAAGTTATTTCCAAACACACCAAAATTGATACGTTGTTTGATAGTGGATCCCAGGCAAATTTAATTTCTACAGACTTGGTCAAGAAGTTGAATCTGGAAACTGTGCCTCATCATAAATCGTATCCGTTTGGTTGGATAACCAAGGATGCCAATTTGCAAGTCACACAGAAATGTGTTTTCAAGTTTGCAATCACTGCCAGTTTCATTGATGAATTCGAATTAGATGTTGTGCTATTGGATATTTCTGGGATTGTGTTGGGAAGCCCATATTTCTATAATATGAAAGTCATTTTCCATAGATTTGAGAACAAATATCATTTGTTCAAAGATGGAGTGGAGTATATTGTGAGATCCCATTGCAGAAAGCTTAATCTGTCTTTGGCAAGCACAGGGCAAATGCAGTGACTGGTTAATTCCAACAAGAATCTCGTGCTCCATATGATCAAGCAGAAGAATGACACGGAGCATGAATCCTTTGCAGGTTGTGATGTGAAGCTGAAAGATGAATTGGTTGATGTGGTCAATCAATATGGAGACATGTTTCAAGAACCAAAGGGATTGCCACCAAAAAGGGGAATTTAGTACGAAATTCAGCTACAACAAGACTGTCCACTCCCAAATATCGGTATGTATCGAATGTCAATTCTGGAAAGTTTAGAAATTAAGAAACAAGTCCAGGAATTGTTGGATAAAGGTGTAATTTGTCCCTCTACTTCTCCATGTGGTTCACCAATTGTTTTGGTACCCAAGAAAGATGGAATCTAGTGCATGTGTGTAGATTGTCGAGCTTTGAATAAAATTACCATAAAGAATCGATACCCACTGCCCAAAATAAATGATTTGCTAGATGAATTGAAGAATGAAAAAGATTTCACTAAATTAGACTTGAGAAGTGGATATCGTCAAGTTAGAATAGCTGAGGAGGATATTCGGAAGACTGCTTTTAAAACCAAAGAGGGATTGTTTGAATGGTTGGTTATGTCTTTCGGTCTTTGCAACGCTCCAACTACATTCATGAGAGTTATGAATGATGTTTTAAGATCATTTCTTGATGAGTTTGTAATTGTCTATTTAGATGATATTTTGATATTCAACAAATCACGAGAAGAGCATGTCAAGCATGTGAGGAAAGTTTTGGATATCATGAGAAAAGAACTGTGATTTCTGAAGATGTCTAAATTTGAATTCGGAAAAACTTCCTTAGTGTATTTGGGCCACATAGTTGGAGGAGGTAAGTTCAAGATTGACCCCTCTAAAGTTTTGGTCATTGTGAATTGACCAACACCCAAATCAGTTACAGAAGGAAGGAGTTTTCTGGAGCAACGCAGTACTAGAGGAATTTCATTACTAATTTTTCTTCCATAGTAGCTCCACTACATGCTTTGACCAGCGTGAAGGTTGTCTTCTAGTGGGGAGGCAAACAACAAAAAGCATTTGATGCTTTAAAACAAAAGATCAGTTTAGCCCTAATTTTAGCATCGCCGGATTTGAAACAGCCATTTGAAATACAAACAAATGCAAGTGACTATGCCATGGATGCAGTGCTTTTACAACATGGTAAGCACATTTCATTTCATTCTGAAATTTTTGATGGTGTTGTTATTAATTATCCTACATATGATAAAGAGCTTTATGAATTGGTGCAAAGTGTGAAAAATGGAAGCATAACTTGATGGGGAAAGAAACCATTATTCACACCGATCATCAACCTTGTAATGTCTACAATCTCAAACAAAATTGCAGCAATCAAGGCACTTTCGTTGGATGAGATTTTTACAGCAATTCCACTTGGTAATTAGATACAAGAAAGGTATTTATAACAGAGTTATTGATGTGATTTTTAGACTGATTTTTAATGCAACCATTTTAATCAAGAATCACTATGTTATCCCTGAAAGTTATGTTGAGCAATATGCACATGATATCGAATTTCAAGAGGTATATTTAAACTTGAGTCAAGGCCACCAAGTTGAGGAATTAGACTACCATGTGCATGATAATCTGTTGTATCATTTGGGAAAACTTTGTGTTCCACAAGGAGAGAGAGTAAATGTCACAAGGGAAGCACACACTTCTCTTATTGTTGGACATTTCAGTGTAAGTAAAATAGTGGCAAATCTTCAGAGGTATTTTTATTGGCCTCACATGCTTGAAAGTGTGTCACGTTTTATTAGAGGTTGTTCATTGTGTGCAGTCAGTAAGCCTAGTAATAGGAAACTAGGATTGTACACACCACTTCCAGTGCCTTCATAACCATGGGAAAGTGTTTCTATAGATTTTGTAGGAGGTCTTCCTTTATCAAGGAAAGGTCATGATTATTTGTATGTAGTTGTGGATAGGTTCAGCAAGATGTGCATATTAATGCCTTGTAAAAAAAAATACAGTTGAACAAACCACTCAACTTTTTCTTTCAAAATGTATGGGTTTATTTTGGATTGCCTACTTCTATTATAAGTGATAGTGATTCTCGATTTGTTGGGAATTTTTGGTCAAGTTTATGGAACTTGATGGACACCAAATTGAAGAAAATTATATCCTTCCATCAGCAAACAGGTGGTCAAACTGAAATGGTTAACATGACAGTTATTCATTTGCTAAGAGGATATTGCAGCAAACATCCTAAGTTGTGGGATGAACAGTTGCATTATATTCAACATGCTTACAACCGAGAAAAACACTCTTCTACTCTAACTTCACCTTTTGAGGCATGTCTTGGTTATTTTCCTAAATGGCCTTTGGAATTCATCTTTGATAAAGATGTAGCTGTAGATGGACATAGTGACATAGACAAAGAAAAAAAAAAAATTGAGAAACTTCAGTTGATTCACCAAATAGTTCAAGAACAACTAGAAAAGAGTCAAGGCAAGTATAAGGCAAGGCATGATAAGCATCGTGTGGATCATTAGTTTCAAGTAGGTGATGAAGTTTGGCTATACATTAGAAAGGAAAGGCTTCAAGTGAAGGTAAAAAGCCGAAACCAATTCATTATGGTCCATTTAAAATTCCGGAAAAGATTGGTAATAATGCATTCAAGCTTGTTTTGCCTTCATATATGCAAATCTATTTTGTTGTTAATGTTGAAAAATTGAGATTGTATGAACCTCCTTTGATTGAAAATCAAGGAGAGAATGTTCAAATTCCATCTATTGAAAACTTTTCTCCATAATTCCTTGATGTGCTTCAGCAAGACACTATACTTGATAGAAGGACAAAGACAACTAAAAGGGGAAGTATTGATTATCTTCAGGTGGGTCTCAAAGGTACACATCCATCAAAGGCCAAATGGATTGAAGTGGGGAAGGTGAGGGAACAATACCCTCATCTGTTCAATAACTGAATATAAATATTTTGGGGTCCAAAAGGCTTCTAGTGGGGAGGAGTGATCAGGTGCTCAGAATTATGCTAAAAAATCAAAGTGTCAAAATCTTGTCACACTCAGTTTATATTGAAGAGCTCGTCATTCTGAATCTAATGGTGTGAACGGTACTCAAATCCGAGTTCGTATGCAGAAGTTAGAGCAAATCAAAGTTCAATTTTGATTTGTCTACATGGCAGGATTGGGATGAGGCAGCAAGGTCTTCAGCGAATGAGGAGGTGCCAAGTGGCAGGATGCCATTGGCCCCTGCATTTCACAAATCGCAGTCGCAAGGCATAAAAGTGTTACAAATCGGCCCCCGTAAGTTCAGGGTTGCGATGTGATAAGGTCATCACATATCGCAATCACAGAACGGCAAGGGGAGAACAAGTCAGAATCGGTGCCCCAAAGTTACCAGGTTGCGATGCGATAAATTACTCGAACGCGGGATTTTATATGTCACAGTTTAAGTTCCCACCAGGTATGCCAATATCGCGTCGCAGTGTTCTTTTGTGTTAATAAGACCTTCGGCCAGTGAACTTCGTCGATTGCGATGAGCGATGGACCCCGAACACGTTATATGTTATAGTTAAATATCCTTGGCGGGTCTGCGATATCGTAATCACAATGTTTTTTTGTGTTTACAAGACTATCTGCTGGGATTTTACGCCTATTGCGAAATGCAATAATCCTCGGATGCGATGCCACTATAGGTTGCAATTTAATGTTCCGTCGAGTCCGCAATATCGCAATCGCAAATCGCCCGTTTTCTATTCACAGACCCTAAGAGCTCGCAACACTCGTTGATTGCGATTTGCGATACCACTGACAGGATATAGTCTGTCGTGCGGCAAATTTCTTGCTCCGTTAGCATATTTTGGAGTGGAAATGGGGTTTTTGGTCAGTTTTGGAGCAATTTGTGGAACAAATAATGGAAGAACTGGGAGAAGTCATAACTTCTTCAGTTCTTATCCAAATTGGATGCAAAAGGAGGCTAGATAGCCATTTTTTAGCATTCTGAACTCATTGAGACATGTTTCAGAGGCGTTTGAGCATTGTAAACACAATTTTGTTGTAATTTGAGCATAATAAAGAGGCCTCAGCCATTGGAAGCTGGACCAAGGAGACGTAGCCCAGGAGGGCTGAACTCCTTTATCCCGTGCTTGTTGTGTGTTGTATTTTGATGTTCTTTGCTATTATATCGCTGTTGTTCAACATATGCTTTTATGTTAAATTGCTCATAACATTTACATAAAAAACTCTCATGGGAATCAATTAATTAAGCAAAAGTATTGAATCCTTAAACACTTGAGAAGCATATGATAAGCATCTTGGGTTTTATTCTGAATGGGGAATTAGCACAACATTATTAATCTGCTCCATTTCAGATCATTGCATCACATGTCAGGTCATAATATGTACCTAACGTCATCCCCCAATTTCGCTTTCCATATGAAAGGTTGTAATTGGTCACAAGCTGGTCGTATTTTATAGTTTATTCAATTTTCTTGTTAATTTTTAATTATAATGTATAATTATGTATAGTTATATAAATTAAATGTTTAGTAGACATTAATTCATAAAAAATTAAAGGTTAGAATTTGATGTGTTATATGCATTAATGAAAATATCTTTGAATGAATATAAATTTGTAGAAGATTCCCGAATGAAATTGTGTATGGAACATGAAGTATCTAAATGTCAATTGTAATGTAGTATATGGGCCATGGAGAGATATAATGTCAATAAGAATTATTGAGCTTTGATAATTGGGAAGTTATTTTTCTTAATCCCTTGAATTGTGTTATGTCTCTTAGAAAGTATTCTTAATGTGTATGGAGTCTTCTAGGTTATGTTAGATGGAGGATTCAAACAAAGGTGTTTATGAATATGTTGAATTTTTAAATTCAAGAAGTTCAAGTTTTTATTTTCAAACCAAATTATAGGTTTGTGTTTAGATCTATGCTTCAAGATATGCCTATTAATGAGGTCTTTGTAAATATTTAATGTGTTTGAATATGATTGACTTATAATGAAGTATAAGTTGTAATTGGTAATTTAGGAATTTTGATAATAAAAAACCTAAAGAAAAAGAGAACATTTTAAACACAATGCTTTATATATAGTTGAATGATATTTAATTGGACACGTTGTTCATTATTTTTTTCTAGTCGTGACATTTAGTGTTTAAATGTACAAAGTTATAGCAACAATAAATCAAATTTGAATTATCTGTATGTTGTCATACTAAATTTAATAGTTCATTTCTAATTTTAAATATTTCCTTGGAGGAATGTAAAATTTTGAGCTTTAAAAAGAATCGTTTATTTAGTATAGATAAAATATTTTATAAATTGTAGTAAACAATGTACTAGTCTTTTATAGTTCATTTCTAATTTTAAATATTTCTTTGGAGGAATGTAAAATTTTGAGCTTTAAAAAGAATCTTTTATCATTGGTTATGGAAGTTGCCACAATGGTGACTATTTCCTTGGAAAAGACTGATTTTTACTATTTTTTATATATATTTACTATGATAAAATTATGCTTTGTGCATAGCTTATTTTCTTTTTCCTCCCCTTTGTTTTACAATAAAGAAATATAATTATTGTTATCATTGCTCTTTGTCTTGGTCCCTTTTTTAATAATTTCTTAGGAGTGTCGTAATATCTTCAATTTTGAATTTATGTGAGGATGTAAGCATAATATGACTATCTAGAATTTTATTCCATTTATAACTCTTTAAAATTAGATCTTGGAGCACCATCCAAATCCTATTTAGAGATCATGATATGAATAATATATATGTTGAGAAATAGTTTGGTCAAATATCTATATTTCGATATGTATATTATGTAAAATTTCACTCCAATTACAATATATGTGATTTTATATTACTTGGTTTAATGATACTAGTTATAACTATATTGGTTAGCATGTTTATCACTATAGATTTTTTGTGTATTATTTTGGTTATTTTTCTACACTAAACAATTGTGTGTGGTTCAAATCTAGAGAAGATGAAAAAATTATAATGATAAAACTTAAAGAGCTAACCAGCCTGTTATCGGACCTTTAATGCACCCGACCTTTAATGCACCTGACAACAGCCTCACCATACATAGATACATGCCCATGCCATCCATCATTTCTCGAGAATTCCACAGCAACTTTTTCCAGGAAAGGTGACCCACCACCTCCGAGCTGGCACCCGCTGTGCTGAAGCATTTTCAAACCAACGCCCGCGCATTTTCAAACTATTCCTCGCGCCAAATATTCATTTGTTCCATTCGCGCTCCCGAAACAGGTCCTCTGCTTTTCTTCTGCTCACGTTGCTGATGAGATTAATTTCCTTCTTTAGCTAAAGAAGTTAGTCATTATTTGATCACTGGTTTCAGCTTCTTTTGTTGTTTGAACTTTATATTCAGTGTGGCGTTATGGGGTTCAGATGAAAATTGAAATTGAAGTCAACTGATTCATCTGTCCTCTTCCATATTTTCATATCAGTGTGCTTTCCTGTATGTGCCTTTCAGATCCATGAGATCGAATCCGTTTGAATCGGTTTGTTTTGTGAAGCCAGTAAAGATTTTATTGTGAATAATCCATCACATTGTGAAACAGTTATCATATTATTGTGAATATGGAGTTTCTGATTCTTCAACACTGTTCCAATATTTTATTTAAGGTAGAACTTGTAGAATTTCAAAAAAAATTGGAGACTGATCAGAGTCGGGTTAAGCAATTTACTTGATTTTTATTAATCAAATTACTAAATATTTCCAAAATTTACAATTCAGTTAAATTCAACTCCACCATGAAGACTTTAACATGAACACACCTTCAGAAAAGCCATTGACAATGTTTGCATTGCATGAACCCAAAATTTAAAAGGCGACCATGGACAATGTTTGCATTGCATGAACCCAAAAGCCCTTTAAATTTTGAAATGTTGATATCATGAAGGCAATGCCTTCAATTGTAACTCTGTAAAATTTATCCCTAATAGTTTTTGCTATATAAACATCGAATCGATGATACTCACGCTTTATAAAATGGATTGAATCTAGATCAGTCGAGGACAGCTTTTGGGGTTTGAAAAAGGCATGTCGGACGAGAGAAGAAAAATTTGATACCAGGTCGAAGGGATATTAGGGTTTGGAGAAATGGTCTTGTTAGGGGAATCCATTTGAATAAATAGGACCTATTTTGGTAGTACAAATTAAGATAGAATCTCAGCGCCTATGTGAGTCAGGATGTGGGCTCAAGCAGCATAATATAATCAAACAACTTTATTCATCATACTGCAAACAAATTGGCAGTAGTATGGAGTAATTATGAAATGTGGCCCCTTTGTTTCTAATATTTCTGTCATGCTAGAGGCTTCCTCCCAGTGTTGTCTCATAATAAGAAATTATAATGTATATTCAGTCTTTTCATGTCTTGGCCAAAGGACTGCTTGCTCTTTATGTATGTTTTTTTTTCAGCGAGGATGATATGACATGAAAGGTTCTAAGAAACCGAAAAACATATAGATACTATATATTCCGTGCTTCTGTCGTGCTTCTGTCTCTAACGCACTCCTTTAGGATTTTTCTAAACTGCAACCTTTGTAGATATTTTCATAAAATAAAAATATTTTTTTTGTATTTGTTAAAAACCTCATTGATGGAAACTACAAGAAAATGAAACCAACATGCAGAACAACAATTAACTGATATAATGTGACAGAAGGTAATGTTTCTCACGCCTTCCCATATTTGTTTCTAAATAGATTCTTATGTTCTCATTTCTAAGGTAATTATGGCCTTTCCTATGTAAGATTCCCTTAAATCTCTGAGTTTTTATTGAAGTTCTCGGTGAGAGTTTTCGTCTAACAATTTAATGTCTTATGGCTGTAGGTGGTTGTTTCTTCTTTTTTATTTTAGATTAGAAAACATAATGCTGTATTCATGCCCAAACATTTTTCAAATAGCGGGACAACCTTCCGCCAAACTTCAGCCAAAAATACAATTCTGATATACACCATACAAAGACAAGAAACACCTTTCACCAATGCAAATAACCCAGAACTAAATAATATTGCATTTCTAATTTATGAGCTGATATGCCAACCAGTCTTCAACCAGCAACTAATATACCATGCAATACTTTGAAATAACACCATTCACTGATAAATATGAGCATCATTAACAAGCTGGAAATTGTAGGGCCATTATACAAACTCAATAAAGAAAATACATGGCATTAAGTATAACAGAGGAACCTGATATCATACACAGCAATGAACCTTCATTTCAATATTCAGCCCCTTGAGGAATATCAGCAGGGATGACTACAGAAATTCGAGCTCTTCATTCCTCAATCTTTAGCCTTTGCCACAGTCCTGAATACGCTACAGGAGTTTACTTGGTGACTGATATACACGCACAGCAACTAGATGTATCTCGGCCTCTTTTTAATCTTAAGCTTCAGCCACTGAGGATAGTTAGTGCAGCCAGCATATAAAGAGATAATTCGGCCCAGTAATGAAGGTGATACGACCCTCTCAAACAGCAGAGGAACACGGCCAGCAAGGTAAGGAACTCAGCGACTGGAAAATGGAGAAACTCGGCCCAGGGGTCCCCAGAATATGTTCCCCTGAGATGCCAAACTCGATCCAACTAGGAGCAGCCAACTCGTCTCTCTACATTGATGTGCACAACATCTTTCTCCCAAGAACGTCAACCCCCAATGAGAGAGAAACTCAGCCAGCAAGTAAAGTGAAGGAATCTTGTCCCTCTCAACAAAGAAATCGACCCACAAAGAGTTCAGATTTGAAGGTCACGAACAGCCATGAAATGGATACCTTGACCCTCGGAAATATAGCTCATCTAATGGGTAATGTGCATCTTTCTTAGGTTAAATGAGGCAATGCAATGGGGCTAACGCTTTAAAAAAACTCAAAGAAAAATATCCTATGAAACTAAAATGAGTCTTCATTATTCCTGAATACGCAGAGCTAGGATAACTGTTGCTTCTCCATGGATCAAAAGGCAATGTTTGTAAATAAGAGAAACAGTCCACGCACAAACAGAGAAAAAAATATAGGTTACATCATCTGTAAGAAATGGTGAAGACAATGTGGTAAAACAGGGGTGTTACTTGGTACTTTTTACTGCAAACTGCAGACTGGGGGAGCTTTGTCAAACAAACACCTTAAGGATATGGATAGTCTCTCTTGAGATGGGCTACAATTTCAAATCTCTTCTTACTCATTTGACATGAGCCCTAATGTCAAAAGGGCAGTGAAACATTCAAACTTTTAGGAACATAAGATTGCATTAATTCTCACAGGCTGTGGAGAATACAAACACCGTACCTGGCATTCTGGCTGTCCAACTCTTTCAGGAAATTCGCCTTTGCTTGAGGGTTCTGTTGAAAATTGAGTTACATAGACAGAGGTTTCAGTAATAGGGTTGGGTCTTCGGAATATAAACCCATGTCATGATCCATATTTGTCAAGAAGTTGTTGGATTTTCTTTGCCGCAGATTTTGCATGTTGTTATGTTTCTTTCAGCAATGTGTTGATTATACCAAGATGAAGCATTTGAAAGTCTATAATATTGTTTTGTGTATGGGTAGAAAAAGATGAAGGGGAGATAGTGAATTATGCTCTAAATGTGGTTATATCTAGTGGGGTCTTGAGTGTAAATTGTACACACTACAGAAAATTGCACTTCAAGTGGTGTTCAAATTTATAACATGAACTGTCGCTCATATGTTTGGTCAATATTCGTGTTTGCTCATTTGTACAGGGATTTTCAATATTCGTGTTTGCTCATTTGTACAGGGATTTGAAAAATGAAGAAGTGGGACTTCATCAATGAGTTGGAGGTTGAGGACCCAGAAGGAATGACAGAGTTTTTATATCTTGATATATCTCCTCAAAAGAACACTCGAACTTCTGAACATAACCCACAGCCACATACTTTTACTGCAGTGCCCTATCTTATGCAAATCCGCCCTGTAAACAATGGGAAACATGCAGGAACGTGGCACAAATGTCCATGATTGAAGTGGCCACAAATCAGCTTTGATTTTCCTTGAAAGATATTATCATGAAAGGTACTTCGAGCTTTCGCATCCTTGGTAGAAGTAATGAAGGAACTTCCTTACATTTATTTTTACTATGCCGTTAATCAAGTGTGGAAAGAAGTTGAACATCAGACCTCACTTCAGCATTTGTGGGATAAATTGTTCCTGGAAGATTGCTTTCAAGAGCACTTTAATAGAAGAGAGCTGAAGGAAAATATAACACTTCCATACTTGATTACTTGGGGAATCTGGTCAGTGAGGAATGCCAGGTTTTTTGCGGATGTCTAAGTGCCTACTTTCAAAGTTTCATTACAAGTTTTGATATGGAAGACATATTAGAGCTAAGCTAAAGGTTACCTATATTGTCTAGAGTCTATTTCTATATTAGCATGTTTTTTTTTAGGGATCTTGGACATATGTTGATATGCAATATTAAGGGCAGCCCCTTCAGGAACAACAAAAACATCTGTATCATTGATTTAGATGCACCATACTTCTAATTGGAAATACCCAATCATATTTTTGTCTATACATAGTTTAAGGTTTAAATTCTTAATGTTGCTGCAACAACAAACACTCTCCCAAATGTGTGCCCCCAAGATGTCTGTAAACAACACAAAAACTAACCATATAACCTACCAGCAAAGAAATTAATACTCATGAATTTGCATACAAGATAAAATGAAAGCATGAAAAACACATCAAATTTTCATTTGACAAACAAATGGGATGTGAAATTCTAGATCTAGTCTTAAACAAGGTATTGAGTCAACCATGAAAAGTGTTAGGTTTAGAGACTAATATCATGGGGAAGAGTGTGGTTGAATTGGAATGGTTTTTCTAGCATTTTCATACAATTTCGCATGCTTATATATGAATACCAACTATTGATATTATCATATAGATTTGGTAAATGATAAAACTATAAATGTTTAGTTCTCAATTTTATTGTCCACTTTCAAAATACATTTTCGGAACTATTGACATCTTAATTTTAGGTCTATTTGTCAACATATTTTTGGATGAAAAAAAAACTGCTATGAATATGAAAATTTTAAGTCTGGTCACAAAATCAATTTTTTTAGTGATTTTATGTTTTATAAGAGATGCAAAATTTCATTTTTTTTAATTATTTTTTTTTTCAAAATAAACTAAAATTTTTAAAAGTAATATTTTATAGCCGATATTCCTATTAATTAAATAAAAATATAATATCTTACAAAAATATTATAAAATTTATTAAAAATAAAAATAAAAATTATAAAATTATAAAACATTTTAACTTACAAATAATAAAAATTTTGAGAACTTTTAAATTGTGAATATTACTACATATAGGCCCCCCCGGTAGGCCCCCCTTCTCTGCTGAATTTTAATGATAAATTGTTTTAACTCTCGGGCACTATACTGTGCTAATAAATAGGTCCCCACTTTCTACCTTTTCCCAAGAGGAGAATGTTACCTACTTCAATGGATTATATAAAAAATTTATGTCTGAAATAAACTAATCTTTAGCTGTGGCTTGCCTGAGTTACAAGTCTTTGAAGCCAGGATTCATGTAGGTATATAGTTGATTGTGCGGATGCTGACTACTATGTATTGGTTGGATTCATCCTCTTCCACATTTTCTTATATGTAATCTACATGTCCATAGGCTTCTTCGAGAATCAATGCTCTTTATAGAAAAGGGCATTCACATGCACATCATGTCGTCTCTGAGAGCACTGTTTAATATGCTTTTTCCAGACTGTTTGCATTTAATCTGTTTTGTCCGAGGCTTCTTCAAGCGGGTGCAAGGCATGGCTCTGTCACTGTTCGATGATTGTGCATAAGTGTCACACTCTTTGTGGTTGCATAAATTTAGCGTCATTTACAGTAATGGAGTTGTCTATAATGCGACTTTTTGAAGATTCCGGTGACGGAATCCGGCGGAAGAAATTGAGGTCAAATCTTGATTTCTTGCAGTTAAAATGGTTTTTTAACTACATATTTGGATTCAGCACCCTGAAAAACCCCTGGGACGCTTTCATTGTGCAGAAACTAGCTATCAAACTTGCGATTCCAATAAATTCCTGCCTGATTTCAACCGGAAAAATCCGCCGGAAAGGCTAAAAAGTCGCGTTATAGACAACTGCTACAGTAATTACTAATAACAAGAGTACGAAACCTGCCAACAAGAGCTCCTACAAAGAAGTATAGGATTGCTTCTGCCGCAACAATATTGAAACTAACACCGGACTCTAGTGCAATACCACTATATTCACTAATTTGCATGATATGCCGCAAGCTGAAGGCATTGCATCAAGGTAGGCTCACCATGTACTATGCTTTTAGAATGATTATGTATAACATAGAGTTTAACAGTGATACCTGAACAGTATTATGGAATGATTATGTATAACATGGAGTTTAAAAAGAATTTAGAGGTCAAAGAATTGACCCTTCTCCTGACCCTCAGTTTTAGAAATATTTCCAAATCTGCAATTAACATATGTTCATGGCACCCAATAAATATGTTCACTTTTAAATACCAAACAGAAAAAGAGAGATATAAATTCCAAAACTTAAACATTCTGTACAAAACATCAAAGATATAACCATCTTGTGACTCTTGTTTGATTAATTTGCCCATAGAACAGCAACATACGCTGATTTGTAGAGGGCTATGGCTGCAACTGTATTTAGTAAATGTTTTCAGTGTAAGACTTGCTTTGCTTTCTTCATGTCATAAGCATGCCTTCTTCATTCAATCCGTGGCACTTCTCCAGTACTCCCCCACCTCCCAACCGTAGTTTGGGACATCCAGAGGCATCTAACTTAGTCAACAACCGCAAATGTTCAGCACCTTCCAACTCTTCTATTTCATCGCACCAGCTAACATCTAGCAGTCGGAGCTTTGACAGCTGCGCCAATCCTCGTATGCTTTTCAGCTTCACACATTCAGATGCTCTCAACTCCTCCAATGAGACCAATGTTCCCACACTTGGCAGCTCCTCAACTTCTCTGCACTGGCTGATGTACAGTATTTGAAGTTTTGCAAGATGACAAAGCCCGTCTATTTTGCTCAAACTAGAACAACCCAACAATTGCAGTTTTAGGAGTGTGTTTGGCAATGTTCCAACCTCCACCAGATCACTGCAAAACCCGACGAAGAGATGCTGAAGGTTGGGACAAATACCATGAAGAAATGATTCCTCATCCTCGTCCTCCGACCATATTTCTGTGCTTAGCACTCCGAAGTCTTCACTGCAAGAGAAAAACATCTCAGACTCTTCGTCAATGGAAGAATCCAACTCTCTCCCCCCTCTGGATTTTGTTAATGTTTCTCTTTCTCCTTCAGCCCTTTTAAAGGGAAGTTCCCGTAACGGACATCCAACTACTGTCAATTTAGTCAACTGAGACAACAGCGCAATGGACTCGGGCAGCCATTCCAATTTGTTGCAGTTGAAGAGACTCAATTCCTTCAAGTTCCTCAAGTCACCGAGTGAGCGCGGCAGCATTTCCAGAAAAGGGCTTCCTAATACTAGAAGCTCCAAATCCCTTAGGTTTCCAATGGTGCTCGGCAATTCTTTTAAAGCTGTAGACCGCAAATCTAATTTTTTGAGGTAACATTGTTCTGTGGCATGGGAGGGCAATACTTCAATTTTTTCACAGTGGGAGAGATCCAGGTGTTCAAGGCTGATGATATCTCCAAGAGTTTCGACAGAAATGGTTAAATCACAGCAATACTGTAGATCAAGATACTTGAGCCGAATTAAATTTCCGAAGGAGGTTGGGAGCATTTGCAAATTCGATGAGTAAGACAGATCGATGTGTTCAAGGTTTGTTAAATTCCCGAAGCAATCTGGCAGGAACTTCAATTTTGAACACCCAACTAACGTCAAACTCTTCAGTGACCGCAGATCACAAAATTCGTCTGGCAGTTTTTCCAGATCGGCGAACCTCTGTCTTGGTAAATTTCTGACCGAAATCACTTCCAGGAGCTTCAGCTGCCCTATGGACTCTGGAAACTTTGAAAAGGGACCAGTAATCTCCAACTCCCGCAATTGCAAAGGTGCCTGCAAAATGTTCACATATTTCAACTACAATAAAGATGTGAATGATTCCTATCGCTAGAACCCTTCATGTTCGTTTGAAACCCTGTTAATAGCGAATAAACACAAAGTTTAACCGACAATTTTTTAGTTACCTGTGATTCGCGTAGCCACAATGTTTCCAGTTCGCTCCCTGCCATTTTCAAAACCCTTAAATTCTGCATGGGAATCCAAGAAGGCAGGGAAGAGTAGGGATACTTGTAGCAACGGAGCCATATGAGATTGGGACAATGCAACCTCCTCAAAATGTGTTCCAGGTGACCATCTTCAGTATCAAGAATTTGTAGCTTTCTCATACCAATACGGCCATAATGTGTATTGTATGATCTGAGTGAGGCAAAGTTTTCATAATCATCAACATCACGATCAGCAGCAGCAGGAGCCGTCCTAATTCCCCACAATTCGGAACTGTCCTGTTCATTTCATAAAAACTACCAAGAGTTAACATAAAAACTAATTAGCACTGACAAAATGCAGAGACTTTTACTAGTACTGACTAATGTTGAAGGTTTTAAGGTTTGAGTAGTGGAGCACTCACGAATGCTTCCTCTAACAGATCCAGCCCTGTGGGATACCAAAAACGATGCGGCACAGCGATCTTTCTTCCCATATCTCTAAGGGAATCATCCATTTGTAACTTATTTTCATTGTCTACAACCACAAGGCACTTGCTTTCCAGATTTTGAAGCCCCGCCAAACTTTTCCATCCTGATCCATCCCATTTTCTTATTGCAGTATCCTTGTCTTCTTTTATAAAAAAACAGGCAATATCCAAGAATATACGCTGTTCTTCTCCTCTCAGAGCGTCATAACTAATTCTGAGTCTGTCCATTGGGTCAATTGTCCGCTGGAGTTTATCCAGTTGATCTTCCCAGTAAAGCTTGCGGTTGTTTCCATAAAGAAGTGCCCCGAAGACTTTTAGATATAAAGGCAATCCACTGCAAGAAGTTACATATTTATGTACCAGATGTTTAAAGCCTGGAAATGGACTGGGTTGGCGGAAGGCATGCCAGCAGAAAAGTTCTCTGGAATGCTGTATATTAAGCCCTGTCAAATGATAAATGGATGCCTCTGTTACTCCTGACCTGAGGAGGACGTCCTTATGCTGGGACGTAATCAAAACTAAGCTATCAAAGTGAAGTGCATCTATAGCGGGCAAAATTGCATCTAGTTGATCCACATGATCTATGTCATCTAAAATCAAGAGGGCGTGAGAAGATGAGAGATATCGCTTGAGAATCTCCCTCCCTTCATCAACGCTTTCTATATCTTGGTCCAAAAGAGTCAAACCAACAAGAAGATTTCTCTGCAAAGACGGTAAGGAGTTTCTAGCGCCATATTCTCGCACCTCATAAAGAAAGCAGGATTTGCGGTACTCTGGACTCTTCCTATTGAAGAGTTCCTTAGCTAAGGTTGTCTTTCCTACTCCACCAAACCCCACAATTCCCACAACCTGAGGTTTTCCACGGTGCTGCTCCTGCTGCAATAGAATTCTGTTTTCAAAATCTTTAACCGTTTCATCCAAACCAGTTGGATATTTGGCTACTTTCAAGACTGTTCTTTTCACATTCTTTGATACATGTTGAACGACCTTATCTAACAACTCCCCCTGGTCGCTGGTAATTTACGAGAAAATAAGTAGAATAAATGGGAAATTTATATTTATAAAAGATAAAAGAAATACCATTAGAGAAGGTTGAGTGCTCACCCATTACATTCTTCTAGCTCGAAACCGCTTATGTCTGCAACACGAGAAAGGGCTGCTCTCCAGGATTCAATAGTGGCGGAGTTGAATCGCGGCTTTTCTTCATCAGTTCGAGAGTCGTATACTTTCTTCTTTTCTAATTTGCGGAGGGCTTTAGCATATACTCCATTTCCTTCCCGAGTCCTCCGAAGCTGAGCAGGCTTCACATCATAGAAGAGGGGAATAATGGTTGCTCCCGACTCCAACATTTGGACGAGCTCCTGCAAACACCATTTTGAATCTGCGTATCCTGCCGAGAAAATGGCAACATGGACCGAGGCGGTTCGGATCGCATCTTCTATTTGAGATGTTAAACGATCTCCCTTTTGCAATTCGTACTGGTCCAAAAAGACTTTGAATCCATGTAAACGAAGGCGACGATAGAGCAAACTGGCGAATGTTTTCTTCACATCGGGTCCCCGATGATTTATGAAAACATCGTAACAGTAACTGCTTTCAGGCAAAGCAACGGGGGGTGAGGAGGAAGGGTCGATCGCAAAGGCAAGATTATCGTAATTCGGAGGAAGACGACTTTCACTTACAGCTCCAGGGTAGTTCCGGGGGAATGGGATTGCAGGGCCTGGGTATGCCATTGCCAATTAGACTATAGAGATAGAAATGATAGAAACGGGAATCTCAGAAGCCGATAAATTCTTGACAAGATTGAATCAGAGGAATTCTGATGTAAGCAATTATCATCCACATCGCTTTGCTGCCTACAAATCTATACTTCGTAGCATACGCACCAAAATCAGATGGACACGATTATTCGTTATCTGGGAGATGTTATCCTAAACTTGTGGTAAATAAGAAGAAGAAGACCGAATATACCAAGTATCGTTCAGGATCTTACTTGGCTTTTACTTGCAATAATACATTGCAATCTGACACAGATCGATCCTCTCACACTGCAATTGATGAACAATAAAGTGATTTCTCACTTGTCACCTACAATTCAAGCGTCGAACTTATCTAAATTGCGCAGGTCGCTCAAGCCCCTTACGTCTCTATTGCAGGTTCCGTTACCGTCGACCGTAGATAGAATGATTCGCTGTCGAAGTCAGAAAACCCCAAGGAATGGAGTCGTCGTCTACGGAGGCGGCGGAGGCATAGGAATTAACCCTACTGACGAGAGTAGTTTAGAATCTGGACAAAATAAATTAAAAAAAATTGTAGAGGCACTGTTTGAATCATGTTGGAAATAGATACAGTACCATAAAAAATTATAGGACATCTAAAATTATGGACAATATAATTTAAAAAAAATTGTAGAGACACTGTTTGAATCATGTTGGAAATAGATACAGCACCATAAAAAAAAATTTAAGACATCTAAAATTATGGAGTTTGAGAGATTTCACTTGCATTTACAAAAGTTACTGCTAAATTTTTTCAAAATATAGCCAAAATTTCCATAACTTTCAAGGCAAAAAAATAATTGTTAGACTACAGGGCCTAAGGAATACCATCCTCACATGTCTTTTCCCTGTATTTACACAATTTAATATAACTTTCAAGGAAAAAAAATAATTGTTAGACTACAGGGCCTAAGGAATACCATCCTCACATGTCTTTTCACTGTATTTACACAATTTAATATATGGGATCATATTGATGATTTTGTACAAGCCAATTACATCTTGCAAGTTCTGTCCATACCTACACAATTTAACGTATACTTACCCAATTTAATGTATGGACAGATTGATAATTTTGTACAAACCAATTACCGCAACAAATAACCAGCCTGCCATAGAACATTTAATGTTTCTATGGACGTTGGTTCGTCATATATGCCCATAAATTTACCATAGCCCGATTTGACATCAACCCTCCCTGTCTCCATCTTGGCACCCATCGCCATGCTGGCAGGTTCATAATGGTGAATCCACGCAAAATTGGTATTCAAACATCCCACATTCATTTGAGATTTCACTTAGATTTACAAAAGTTTCTACCAGTTTTTTCCAAAATGCAGCCGCAATTTCTATAATTTGAAAAAAATAATTGTTAGACTACGAGGCCTAAGGAATACCATCCTCACATGTCTTTTCACTGTACTTATACAATTTAATATATGGGATCAGATTGATGATTTTGTACAAGCCAATTACACCTTGCAAGTTCTGTCCGTACCTACACAATTTAATTGTACCGGACCAGATTGATGATTTTGTACAAGCCAATTACCCCAACACATAACTACCCTGCCATAGGGCATTTAATGCTTCTATGGACGCTGGTTCATGGCAGCTGCTAACCACTTTGTCATAGGGTACTAAATGCTCGATTATATGCAGGCTGGATAACCCGGTAACGCGAGCGTCTATTTTTTATTTATCTAGTCTCCGCCCGAGCGTGTTATCGGATTATCCATCAAGTTATCAGCCTACCTATAACTGGGCATTTAATACCCTATAGCAAGCTAGTTAGCTCCTGCCTGGTTCATCATATATACCCATGAATTTACCATAGCCTGATTTGACAGCAACCCTACCTGTCTCCATGTTGGCACCCATAGCCATGCGGGAGGTTCAAATGGTGAATCCACGCGGAATTGGTATTCAAACATCCCACATTCATTTGAGAATTATTTTCCTCCGCCCGCGCTTATCCTCCTGACAAGGAACCTTGGCTGGAACCCGATGAACCTCACCTGCAACAAAAAAGAGACTTACAGGTTGCGCCGCGATCGCACCACCGAGCCCTCACCGCTAAGATCCACCACCCTACTGAATCGCAGAGACACACTAAGGTATTTGAATCGCTCTCTACCCGATTTAGCTTTCTCTCATCTGAAATTGGGGATTATTGATTACTTTGCGGGACGAAGCCCTTCCCATCGGCTCTGCCTATTTTCCCTCTGTAACCTTGTGCACTGCAGTCCTGTATCCACAGAATCTTGAAAATCTGCATTATTTATATGTTCTGCACTACTTCTAGCTGCATTATAGCTTAATCAGATGAAGATGATGTGGACTATAAATGTAAAAATCTTTGGGAATTTTATTCATACATCATATGAAATTCTAACAATAAATATTTTGAATTAAATAACACCTGAAAGTAGACTAGAAAGTGTTGAGTGGTACTAGGAAATCAATGCTCAATATTTATAAATCAATCATGTATTTTACAAACTCCAAACATGAAATCTCCGCTGTAGCAACAAGCTACCAGCCTGTCAGACCTGGCCCCAATAATTTGCAAAATTTCTCTACACCCTCAATTGATGTACTCCATTTTGAAACAGTGGAATCCTTCTTAGATTACTAAAGTGAGTGCAAAGCAGATTCTGACAAACCAATTTTCAGTGAAGAATAACTCTCAACTGCTAAAAAGGGACCAAACTAGACTAATCATTAACAATCCACAATTGCAGTCCTTAGTTTATTCCAACTAACTAATTGTTGTCAAAATTAATCATCACTGTGGTAACTACAATGATGGTCCTTAAAATCAATGATTTGTCTTGAAATTCAACAAGCTTCACTGAATTAAACACCACTGCTAGCGAGTTACCTAATCTTGTATTAAAATGATCCACTTTCCGACCACAAAACTGACAAGACTCCAATAAAAAATTCAGTCATGACCATATTTCCACCATGACCCAATTTATGTGGATGGTGAGATAATGTCCCTATTAGGTTTTACCCAATTCTGAATCAACTTAGATCCTAGAAAAATTGATCAGAGTTCCAGATTGATTGGAACTCTCCTGTGTCACTATATTCTAACAAAAAGTGGGAAGTATTCACAACATGGTTAGATGGTTCTCCGATGCTAGTAATTTTAGTTAACTTTTCTAAATTACAGTAAATTTAGCATTGTTGACAATAACTTTAGCAGACTGGATTGTTGCAACGCATAATGGACCTCTCAGAAAAGACACTGACACAAGGGGATGGGCATAAATGGAGATTCAAAAGGCAAGGAGGAATTTACAATGAAAACGTAGTAAAGAGAAATTCTCATAGTGTGGAAATAAGGGGATGATAGAAGAAATAGAAATCCAAAAGGATTTGTGTAGAGGAGCCAAGCTAGATTTCCATAGCAATTTTGAACGATAGGTTGGGAAGAATCAAGAAATCCACACAAACCAGGAACAAAATGCATTCATATAGGAACCTATGTATAACAATGAGACTACTTACAAACAAGAATCGCTAGGGTAGAAAGGCTCGATCGGTAACTACCTTGCTCAATCGATAACTACCATGAACATGATAAGTAATGCTAAGGGAGTCTTATATCAGCGGTCCCTCCCTAAAGCCTTGATGTATTGCCATGGCATGATGCGTCATTTGATTCATGACAGTTTCATGAGTGAGGGTCATGGTTAACCTACGAGACGAGTTGAATTTTGTTAGCAGGTCCAGTCCCCTCGCTTGTTAGCATTTTGTTGTTTTTCCAACATTTCTTTTGAATTCCTTTCTTCACAGCCAAAAAATGCAACTACACTATGATTCTCTCGAAACACGTTATTCAATCCTTTGTACCTCTTGAAATAAAGTATCGTTTGAACTCGATTTCATTATTTAATAAGACAGTCTTCCATGCTTCTAATACAGTTCTAGCAAATATTTTAATGAGGCTAGATTAATATCTGATGAGGATTCGTCCCCTGTATCTCCTAATTGGGAAAACAAATCTTTAAATAAGATGCCTTCTCTCATTCTATTACCTTCCACATGCTTCAATTATTCCAATTGCTAATCGAGATGAATAACTTTATAATTTGTATTCTTTTTCACACACGCAGTATCCATTACTCTGATAGTGCAAGTACAATCATAAAAGTCCAATGATGTCTAGCCTAGATATCATATTAGTGAATCACAGTGAAGAAGAGAAAATACAAGGAGGAAAAAACAAAATACAAAAGAAAGCTCTTAAATTATAGCGACAACTACCTTGTTTGTTCTACATAAAAAATGAAATCAAAGTTTTTTATTAGCAAAGTATGCATGTTGTTTACAACTTGAGTTATGGGAGTGGACAGCATTTTGCAAACAATTATTTGGCACATGGGAACGAGTATTGACAATTTGATAGGCAACTTACACATCCATTAAATATGGCCAAAAATTCATCCTATATGTCAACTTTATTCATTAAAGCAATCAGAATCGGCATCCGAATTGTCATTACTATCAACTTTGATGGACATTTAACTTTGAAAATCCTACCCTGGGATGACATGCTGATACTCTGCCGGGCACATGCACAAAGACTAAGCTTTATAATAAGAGATAGGAGATTGTGGACACAATTGAGGCTAGCCTTTACCGAAGGTGATCCCACTTTTTGCAAGCCGATAAATTTGCAGCGACATAAGCTATGGGTGAGATCATCAGGGTGCCCATACACTCATAGTCCAATCTCTAACTCAACCTTGATATTCCATAAGCCTATTTTAAATCCCTTAACTTTTCACACTGGAAAGATTGAGAGATTTAGCACATATGGCATAGAAAAGGCTATGATCTTTCTTTTTAAAGAGAAACAAAGCAACGCTTAAAAAAAATTAAGATTCAATACTCTAATAGTAGACCATTAGTTTTAATTTAATAGCATCATTCGCAAAGATATTATGTAATAAGAAGATTAACAAGATTATGACACTCTATTATATATGTGTGTGTGATGATTATACGATTTTTGAATTATGTTTTCGGACATGAATTTATGGATCATATTTTTGTACAATGATATAGCAGCGTAAGCATGAAAGATATTTGGAAACCACTAATATGGAAATTTTCTAAAATCAAAACCAAAACCAATTAGAGGAAGGGCATCCTTCTTTATTGGAGTATTGTTACTTAGTCGTGCGCATTTTTTGTTTATATGAAAACTATTTGATTTGTCCTCGAACACTCATCCAAAAGAGGAATTTTGAAAGTTCTCATGGAATTTCATATTAGCCCCAAATGCAACGCACTTGAAATTGTATTCTGAAACACGAAAGATGAGACAAGCAACAACACCTTAGCCTGGATGATGAGAAACCCTTATATATTAATATTGCACGCACATAGTTACATATACAGACAACATAGAAAAGGAAAAGGTAAGAGCCCTATGACTTCAATATATTTAGAACCCAATAGAAATAGCAGCGAGACTACCAATATTTAGGTTTTCTGATCAAGAGAAGAACGAAGAAAAGGACTTGGTTTGACATTGGGGGTTATTCCTTGCTTCCATTCATGTCCATGGATATTTACCTAATCATTAACACACTGACTGAGTGCATGAGGTATGAAAGAGATTTTTTTTTCTCTACTCTGCTTTGTGTTTGTTCTATAGGTATTTGATTGCATTCAGAAAAGCAAGTACTCATCTTGATTTTCTATTTGTTCATGGAAGGAGTTTCTCCGTGAAGACTTGAGAATAGCCTTATCTGCCACAATGAAATAGGCTGAACTACTAACTGCGAATCAAAATAGACACTACACAACATCAACATGCAATTCATGAGCTGAGAGAGGTCAGCTGAATTAACCAGATCAATGAGAGTGATAAAGATAATAGTTTTTAAATAAAAGTTGTCATTGTGCATCCAATCAAAATAATGTCAGTAAACAATTTAGTAATTATATAATCTTTAATTAGAGTATGCATCAATGCATTGCAATGCAAGCATTTTAGTATAAGAATGGAATATAAACATAGTCTGCAAATTTCTCATGTAAAAATAATGGATGGAAATGACAGAGAAAGAACCAATTGCAAATTAACATTTGAAATGGCATGGAGAAATATATAATTTATTTAATTACAGACTTACTTGTAGAGATGATGATTGCATGTGCAGTATGGTTTAAGTTAGTCCGTGCCCAAGGAATCACCCTTACTCCGAGCAACAATAAATCTTTAACATTAATCCAACCTAGCAACTAATAAGTAGTCCCATTTGCATGAATATGAACATTAGTCTAAGTCACGAATTTGAATCGGTACTGATAGAATAATACTAACTGTGGGGATCGATGAGGCTATGCACACAATTGCAGCTGCCTTGGTCCCTGCTTTCACTGCTTCTGTATTGATATACATATAATCATGAGTTTCAACATGGTTGCCACAAATTATAAATGAACCTAATGGACCTGATTTGGGAATTATGCAAGTAAGTCCCTCAATTTAAGCAACTTGAAAGTTTGCATTTTAGTTGTTTAAATATGCAACCAATTTGAAAACTACAAATCAAAGGAAAACACTAAAAGGATGCCAATTCACTTCCATCTACAACACCAATTTTATGCTCAATTGATCTAACTTGTTTTAGTAGATCCTTCTTATTTTTTAATTAACCAGTGGTTGATACAATTACAACTCTTTAGTCATGCCTGGTGTAAATATTGACTATTTAGTATTTATTACTGAATTGGGATCTTTCATGATGCATAAGATAGCCAAAGAGAAACCTCCTTACCCTATATAACAGTCCAAGGAGTTTTAGCATAAAATAGCAAAACATAATCCACAAGTTCCATTAGCATACAACAAACTCATGCACCAAATCTTCCCACTGGGACAACCCCCCTACTTCAGCGCCCTAGATGGTGCCAAAAGCCTAGTCATGCCATCTTAATAGTCTGGATGTGATCCCACCCATGAGATTGCAAATCATCTCGATACTAGGGTTGTTTGTAAAATAGTAAGGGAAACCAAAAAACAAATGACATTTATTTTCTGAATGTAGAGCCACCTGAATATAGGGAAACCAGAAGCCTAATATGCTGCATATCCACATCTATAACCTGCACAATTGTGCTTGGGTAAGCCAGAAGTAAGATGGATATTACATAGAGATATCAGAAAGCAATATGATGTGACAAATTCAAGCTTCACATTTTGATTTTTAGCAGGGGCTTGGTGAATTTTTTGTTTCAGGTGGTTCACGGACACTTGATGGCTGTCACGTCCACGGAAATATCTGGCCTGATCAACCCCGAAGGGAATCAAGACCTGCAGCCAATCGCTAGGCCTAACCCCAAGGGTGTCGAGGATAATTGACCCTGTGACCTCCCGATCGACGAGGTACTTAACAACTGGGATTTGACCGGTTGAGCTAACCCTTGGGGCTTAGGGGCTTGGTGAATTGTTTGAGGTCATTTAAACATAATTTTTCTTGATTTTGCTAGTTCTAGAAGCTCAAGTTAGTGCGCTAAACAAAATTCTATCTTTACTCACTGTAGAGCACCAATAAACATAGTATTGAAAAATGGACTAGTGGTCAAACAATTGGATATGATGTTTTTAAATCTTAATTTACAGATATGGAAACCATATATCTTGTAGAAAAAAGATATTTGCATACAGTGGTATCAAATTCTATTTGAACCATGAAATTCTTAATTATTTATTTTTGAGAATTTATTGATGTAGAGAACTCAAAGTTGCTTACATTTTTTGAAAGGCACAAGATGAGTGCCCTCATATATTTAGTTAATATTCTCATGGACAATGAAGACATGGTTAGGAAAATTTGGAAACAATTACTCATAATATGAAATGCCCCTCATATGTTTAGTCAATATTCTTGTTCCCTCATTTGTATAGGGATTTGAAGAATGAAGAAGCGGGACCTCATCAATGAGTTGGAGGTTGAGGACCCAGAAGGAATGACAAAGTTTTCAGTGGAAGCTTTGACATGGACGGAAGTACAGGGAGACCAAGTCGCGATTATTCCATATTGTCAACTTGAGGATTTTATAAGTGGAGAGCAATTGAGTGAAAGTACACCTACTCAATTTGTTGCTAAAGCTTGACGAAGTAAAGATGTGAAGGATATCAAGAGGACAAAATCTTCAACATATCTAGAATATATTATGCGACTCTCTCTCTCTCTCTCTCTCTATATATATATATATATATCTAGAATTTTGATTTAAAATTTACTATGTTAAACAAGCACAAATATTATACTTAATTTGTTGTAAATTCTTGATCACCAGATATTGGTGTGCCTATGGTCTGAATCATGTACAAGCCAGTAATGTAGTTGAGCTTGAATCTACAACTAAAAAATGTCTTCCACGTCACAACATTAAAGTCGGTTGCCAATGTCACTTTATTATGCGACGACTTGCTCTTAGACCAAATGATGTTGTTTTAATATATACAACATGCAGACATATTGATAAGAAAAATGTGGTTTTTCATGGAAATGAGGAAAATGACATGCCCAGGAAATTCAATTATGTGCCGCATTTAATAGAGAATATGCAAACCAGTGTTAAATATTTAATTCGTGATGGTTTTAATGCCATGATGATCTGGGACAAGTTTATCTCTGATGTAAGGTATGGATCTGATGAGTTATTCACAGGGGCACCTCAGGATTTTTTTATGACAAGACATGATGTATTAAACATCTACAATAATATCAAAATGTTAGAATATGTGAGGGATGAAAGTGATTCAATGAGTGTGGATTGTTGGATTAGTGAGTGCTGAGACAATTTTTTCTTCTACCAATAACAAGATGTTAAAAATATCTCTTCCATTATAGGCATACCAACAAAGTAGATGCCTTCAATGATGGTGAAACACTCACACAACAATATGATGTCAATGAACCCCACATTCAACACTAATAAATATGGGGTAAACATATTTACCAAAACTTCATTTCGATGTTATCCTCTTATATACTTATAATTTTGTTTTCTTATTGTAATGCAGTATCAATTGTACACCTTAATGGTTTTTTGATGATTATCGCAATGAGATTCTAGTAGCTTGGATAGTATCATTATGTAATAGTACTCTTGATAATTGTAAATAGATGTCACAATTATTTGCAAATGGGAAAAAAGAACATCTATATTAGTATGTCCGAGCTTTTATCACAGATGATGCGGCAACGGGAATCGAGATATTAAGGTGAAATGTTTATTCTTTTTAGAAGAGATAGGAAGCAATAATGTTTACGGATATTCTTTTTTAATGTTATGTTATTTCAGGACTTGCACAAACTCTACACTATTATTGTGTGTATGGCATGTTCGTAAAGCGTGGTCAAAGAACGTTGGGAATAAAGTCAAGAGAAAAAAAATAAAATTCGTATCTTCCGTGCTTTAGGAGAAATAATGTGTTCTTGTAAAAATGATGAATTTGTACAACATGCAATTGAAATTTTTTTTTATGAATTTAAAAAAGAAACTGTGTTTTTGGATTATTTTACAACCAACTGGCTAGCCAACAACAAATTATGTAAGTTTCTTGAAGTTGGGTTTTATCAGTTTATTTTGTAATGGACCATTTTCTTGTTTTCTTCGGATCTAATATATGTTTTATTTTCCAGATATGTGGGCAAAAACATATAGGGAATTCCCACACTCCAACCAAGATACTAATAATTCTATTGAATATTATCACTGGTATCTAAAGCAAATGTATTTTCGTGATAAGAATAATTCATCTCACAGAAGGGTGGATTGGTTGTTGCATTTGTTATTGAAAAAGATTGAGTTATATTACATTCACATGCAATGTTTAAAACATGTTGTTTTTGTACGAGCTACAAAATCCGAGCAATAATTAAATGTAAGTAAGTGCAAAGCAAAGAATATCTCAGATGAAGAATATGTGGCTAATGGAAATAGTAAATTTGAGTATTTGGTTCGTAGCCAAACTATGAAGATTCATAGTATATGGTATAATGTCATCTATAAAGGGATCAACCTACATTTTTGTAATTGCCAATGGGCCATAAATGGAAATATTTGTAAGCATGTTTTAAAAGTTGAGATGTTAATGACTAACAATGTTTTGGGGGGTAATGAATTGCCTAATGTCTCTAGGTCTATTACCGAAAGACCTAGAATTATACTTGATTTAAATAAAACATTTGCAATAACCACATAAATTGAAATGAAGCTTCCACCTTCTCCTTCCAATTTTATATGTCATAATAAAAACCAAATTTATGATGTGGACGATTTATCATACCATAATGATTCAACCATTGTAAAACCGGATAACGCCCTAACTAACGATGATGAAATTAAACTTGTTATTTCATCAACTCATAAGCAATTGAGGGGTTTATTACAAATAACACCCACAACTTTGGATCAAGCATATGCACTAAATAAATTAATAGCAAATGTAAGCCAAAAGTACAATAAAAATAAATTCAGTGTTATAACTCCATCCAAGGTCACTACCAAGAGGTGACATTGTTTCTTGAGCCCAATAAAAAATGGGCAATGTGTTCGTGTGTTGAAATCAAGAAAAGATGAACCATAATCTCTAAAGGTTTGACGGGGTCGTGGGAGGAAAAGAAGCATGAATGAACAATTGGAGATCTCTCTATAAAAGAAATAAATCTTGACCACACATTTAGAAGGGTACGATATTCTATTCTACGAAATATTGGTATGAAAATTTCAATTGATGTATCATTTTATGTGAAATGCAAAATATCATTATCTTCATCGCATAACAATGTGTTTATTGTTGCAATTGAAGATTCCACATCTCACAATACTTCAAGCTGTCGAGTTTGATTATTTGATAAGAATAATGTGGAGAGTAACTCTGTGAATCCAAATATGTGGAGTACAGTGGTTCCTTTTCCATTTGCTTCATCGCATCCACCCCTCCCTTTTGATCATTGAACCTTCTGGTTGTTTCCACCATATGCACCAAGTTCATTCATTGGGCACCTTACCTCAACCCTTAACACTTCGGTTCCACACCCTAGGGTGATGACTCCTATCGTACAACCAATCAGAGTATTGTTGTCGACACCCTATACTTTGTTCATTTATGACATCCAACATGCCTGCATCCATCCCTCCAGAACCACATAAGTATTACACACTTCCAATCAACGATTTACCTAGAGTTGATCCATCTACCGAAGAAGGACAATGTTCACACATGCCTCCAAACTTTATGGTGACAATAGTTGGTTGATAAAAATGTTATAAATCAACTGAACCTATATTGGTAATTTGCTTTGTAATAGATGAACCAAAAGCATCTGAAAACATTCTTCTTAATTTGTTTTACAGCAAATAGCAGGTGAAAAGAACCATCAAAGTGCTAACAATCAATGGCAAGATGACAGATACTCTAGCTGATGAGTATTCATGGAAAAAATATGGGCATAAACCTATAAAGGGTTCTTCGCAACCAATGGCATCGTGTGTGCATGATGGGTTGAACATGTCTCTCGATATTTCCAACATTATGTAATTTCAAATTTGTGCAGTTATGGTATCAACTTATTGAAATTTTTTTGCTGAACTTCAAGCAGATAAAATATGAGTGTAAATGTTGGTTGAACTCTCACAAACTCTAGAAAATGGTTATTTGTCTTTTTGCTACTATAAGCTTGATAGATCTTTTTTGGATAACAGTCTAGTGTGCTATATATAAAGGCAGAATTCGAACTCTTATTTTTATATCAGGTTGTCTCATTACTGTAGATGTGATTTTGGTGTATTGCTTTAATACAAAATGAATTTCAGTGAAAAATGGTCAGATGGAAATATAAATTTCAGTGAAAAATGGTCTTTTGTAAGATGTAAATAGACTTAAATAGAGAATGAAATCCTTCAAAATTATTGATAGGCTCTTGATTTCAGAAAATTACAAAAAAGTCTTGGAATTATAAATTCATACATCTATTCTCAGATATACCTTCCTTCTCAGATATACAATCCTTCTACCTTTCCTATCCCAATTCAAGTTTATTCCTTCGTGAACTATATTGATTTGTTTCCCAAAAGTTGAATCTCATTTTGCAAATCTACACTCTTCCCAGTCCAATGTTGTAGCTGTCTCTCATGAAGCAGTGCATGAATTCCAAGGAAAATTGAATCTGCTAGGCCCTGTACGAACATGATGCATGGAAGCCACATCAATCTTCATCCACTTAGATGTAATGGTTTGTCCAGATGCAATAACTTATTTTATTATAAAATGTGTAAATGTGTGTAAACAAAGATTAAAAGCAAAAAATCTTTATATTTAATACCTTTAAAGTTATTTTCATTAAGGTTATGCTTGAACACAGACACATCAATCTTTCTACACTTAGCTGTAATGGTTTGTCTACATGAAATAATTTATTTTATTACAAAATGTGTAAAGGTTGATAAGTCATACTAGTTAACTAGAAGATGCATAAAAGCTTATTATATTAAATGGATGGACAGAGAAATGAAGCTTAATTACATACAAGATTGCAAATGATATTAGATCAAAATTTATGAACCACAGGTATTATGACCTCACAATACTATGATTACACATTGTGAAAAAATGAATTATCTATGCAGTTAGAGAACCTTTCTCTATTAGTGGATGTAACATGAAGTATGAATGGATGGTAGCAATGAGACTTAGTTTCATACAAGACTGCAAATAAGAGGCTAAAAAGTAGAAATTTGTGAAACAAAATAGATATTATGATCTAATATGATTTCATATTGTGAAATAATGAATGCTTCATGCATTGAAAACATCTTCCCATTATCCATGGATGTAACATGAACATGGAAAAATGAGCAGTTGATATGGTTACAACATAAACATTCTGATAACCACATTGATTCCAATCACTAATAACAAATATTATGATGTAACTAGACCATGATTTCACGTTGCAAAACAGTGAATGCTCCCTACACTGGTAGCATCTTCTCATTTCCCTTAGACATAACATGAACATGGCACACTTCCTGTGATAAAGCAGTTGACCTGGTCCTTTTGAAGTGCAGGTTGCATTAATGCAGCAACATTGGTTTCATGTTAATGTGGCGGTAATCAAAATGTTGTTCCCTGTGCTCATGCAGTCTTCTTTGCACATGAAACAAGGTGCAAGTCCTGGATAAATGACAGAACATGTACCACTAAGTTGCAACTTCTTAGCTAAAGGTATTCTTGATATAAAGTTGATCCTATAAAGAATTACCCTCTCCAATCAAAAGGCATTTATCAACCAAGAAAAAAAATCTTTTAACCCATCAAGTAAAACAAATAGAGAAATGTGGCCCACATTTAGGACACCAAATTGCCACTTGAAAACCTTAGGTCCTTGAGATGTGCACAACAACAATTCAGTGTTTTTGTGAAAAATCAGTCAAGGTGGTGCAAAAAATGTCAATGAAAAATCGAATCCACTTTACTGAATGGTTGGTTTCAGCAGCTTTCTCCTCCCTCGACAATGGCATCAAGCATGACACTCCTATACTTCTTCCCTACAGGAATTCCACATCAGGCTCAGAGAAGGGGAGGATGAGATAATATGGGCCATTGCCAAGAGTGGTCGGTACTCCCCTAAAGAGGGGTACCTACTATTGGCAAATAATCACAAGCCACATCTCATTGAATCATGGTGGACAGACATGTGGAAACTAAAAGCACCTCCCCACACTAGACTACTCCTATGGTCTATCCTAACAAAAAAGGTGCCGACTGGGGAAAACTTGATTAATAGAGGGCAATATGGCCCATTTTGGTGTTTCTTTTGCAAGAACAATTCTGAATATCTTGATCATCTTTTTATGTCATGTTCAGTCACTATCGGCGTATGGACCTCCACTCTTACCCACCTCCACCTGCCTATTATCTGGGGGGGACAGACTACCAAGGAAGCTTGGGAAAATTGGTGGACATCTACTACATTGGCCAAAACCAGCAACCTCCCACTCCTCATCTGTTGGGAAATCTGGATAGCCAGAAATCGCTACATATTTCGTGACACTGCCTCTCATTGGACTTCCATCTCAGCCAGAATTATAGCCGACTACAACTCTCTCCCTGAGGACTTGACCACCACACCTCCCAGGAATATCATTCCTGGATGCATAGATCATTCAAAACCCTGGGCATATTTTGATGGCTCCGCTCAAGCTACAGGATGTGGTGGTGGGGCTATACTACACATTTCTGAAAACCATCATTATCATATTCAAATGGGACTTGGGATTGGCACCAATAATTTTACTAAACTCTCCATGGCATACTACCTAATCAAATTGGCTATAGAGAAAGACTGTCATAATTTCACATTGGGACATATATTGGCATAAATTCATTGATGCATCTCACATTTTGACAATTTTGTTTGTCATCACATCTACAGGGAATGAAACACCATCACTGACCAACTTTCCAAAACAGCAGTGATTAGGCCACGCAACATCTAGTTGATACAGGAGCAGCAGGGAGAGGAACATTTCCAGTACTACCATCGGCCGTATATGGACCATGCAGACCAGGCTCAATAGGAGCCTGAACTTATGAAAAACAAGTCTCTCTTATTTTGTCTATTTTGAACTAGGTATATACATAACAGTACATGTTTTTAGGAATACTCTTTGCGTAGAGTATGTTAAATTTTGACTCAATTTTGCAGTACTATTTAAAGATTGTCTCCCTGTGTGGAGATCTTATTTTGGATATCATATTTTGGGATCTAAAATTTTTTGAACTGGCACACAACCACATCTTATGCATATGCACTTTGCATCTACAACATGTAATTTTCTTATATTAATGAAAATTGTGTTTTTTCCAAGGGGAAAAAATGGTTGGTTTCAAAAACTCAAAGAAAACATTGGGCTAGTTTTATTGCAGTCCCCTGTCATTAACAACTAAGAGTACAATGGAAAATCAATGCAAAGGGTTGCAATAAAAATGAGGAAACTCGTTTATGCTTTTCTCAGCACATTCAATCTAAAAAGAACGTCATTAATGAACTATATACAACTTCACCAAAAGACTCAGTACTCCCAATCCTGAAGCAAATAATAATGATAGCTAAGAAATATGCCTATTCATAATATTTTTTTAAGATATGAAAATTCAGTTAATAACACTATGAACTATGAATTTTTTTTTTGGGATTCAATATGTAAGCCATTCAATGCTGTAGAAATTTTGAATAATATAACACTTATTCACAGAGATTATCCCGATTATACACTATTTACGAAATACATGCATAATACATAACCTCCTCTACGTTGATCATCAATTTGCGGAATCAAAAACAATCGCATGCGCAAATTGAAACATCAATCACACATATCAACACAGTATGTAACCGAGGAAAGCATACCGCTGAAAACCCCCAACTATCTGTATATTATATTGATTGAGAACATGTAACAATACATAGTACAATACTCCTCGCAAGTACTCAGTACTATCTCCACTTGTTACACACAAACTAACTCAGATCTGAATCAATCACAGGTTCAAATCTCCTCCGCTGCTTGCCTGCCTCCACTGTGCAATCCTGCATGAGAATAGATGAGAATGGCTGATCCAAACTCGTATTTCCCTTGGCTGAACCACGCAATCCTCATTGGCAATACTCAATCCATTGATTGTGCAAATCTCATGCACAACTATAGTCACAACTGACAGTTGTCTTGCCCTTTCACTCACCTCTAACACTTGTCTCCACTGAACTGTCCATGCACTGAGTTAACTGATGTATTATTTAGTTGCTTTATGAGTTAATAATTAGTGAATTAATTAATAGTTAATTCACATCACTCATCACTAATGTATTCTGCAATTAGACTAAATACAACTAGTTCAACTAAGTCAAACTGAACACAACTCCATGAACTCCTCAATCAACTCCACCAAACTCAATCACTTGAGTTCTAACTGAAGTCCATCATGCAATAGCTCAACTAACCCATAAGAAAAGCGTATTTTCTTCTGGCAGTTGCATGTGCCACATCCGTAGCTCGAACTGAAGTGCTCCAAGAGGATAAGATAATGTTTATAGTCCAAATATTATTAAGAGCTAATAATATTCGACTGTTCTATTTTTAGCCTGGTAGTCTAAAGTTAGACTCCACCCATATGTCTAAAAATAGAAGTCCATCTATTTTTACCAACATGACCAATCATCCACAAATAACATCCTGCAACTCATAGACCATGATCCATATGTCTTAAAATAGACATAGTCTAAAAATAGACTTTGCACCAAAAATAGCCTGCGGGCCCACTTAGTGAAGGCGACTCCTTTCCATTAAGCTCCATCATCTTGTTGCATTTTCAACAAATGCCTGATCCAATTCCCATCAACATTATTAATTATAATGACCCATTTCTCACGAGATTAAATAGTCCACTTATTCTTCATTGCATTAGGTGATCTTGCAAAGGTGAATAAGTGGAAATTAAATTTTAAAATTGGAAAAAATCAATTCATATATCATCAATTATCACCTCTAAAACTTGCAGCCAGTAACCAAGTCTTCCTTGTATATCAAAACCAAATGCTGGAAAACATGCAACTTATTATGAAAGTGGAAAATCATACATGACCATTTTAAAATAATGTAACAGTGAGGATCCATGCAATGAATCACAGTTACCAATAAATCCATTCCATAATGCAATACAAATTATTTTCTTGATGACACCACACTAAGGAACACCTGCAACTTATTCCAAAAATGGAAAACTACATAAGAGTGTCTTCTTAAAGAAGCGTAATGGCAGAGATCCATATAATAAATCCTTCCTAAAGAAGCAGTGATGTTAGTTATCCGTGTAATGAATCCTCTTGAATAGGATAAGATGCAGAAGCAGATAAAGAAGAACATATGCAGGTGACATGAAAATTTGGAATACATCATTATTCACAAAATACAAATGCATGGTTAAATACTGGTGAAAATAGAATAAAAAACATTTATTTATAGTTGAGAGCAATCTCTAAATCAAAGGATACCTAGACCTCTAGAAATATGAGCTTTAAATCAAAGGATACCTAGACCTCCAGAAATATGAGCTTGAAGAGCTTGACACTGCAAGATTATATACATAATTGCCCATAATTAAGATGAAAGAGCTCTTATGCAGAGCCAAAGTCATTTCTTACAACTGCAATTTCAAAGATTGTAGACTTCCATACTTATTGCTTTTCTGTAGCTCAAAGACAACTTATACCTATGGAAATATGAAATTAAAGAGCTTGCTAATTTCTAACAGTTGAAATGAAATAATTTATTATGCACAATTAAGTAAGATTCTGCAGTTGCAATTTCAAAGATTATAAGGTCCTATACTTCAGAAAATAAAATAAAAAATATTTGACAGACTACTTTATTGCAAGGGATAGAAGTGAAAATTACATAACCTCACAATCACATTGTTGGCCAACAATTGGATAATTTGCATGACAAAACCATGCAAAGAAAAAATATGAACATGCTAACAGGGGAGTAGTGAAAATTCATAACCTAGTGTCTCATCTACATTAATTTTTAATATAGTGTCAAGGATATTGCCCAAATTATCATTTGTTGTAAGTATTCATAATTCCAGAGGTCACAACAAAAGTACCAGGTTCCCATTTTTTTGTTTTTTATTGTAGTTCCTGCATTGTTGAGATAGCAAAAATCTCTATCCTTAAGAAATTATTAATAGGACTTGGGTTTGGTCTTTTGGTCAAAGATCCATCGAAGGGAATAATATTTTTGGTGAGAATGGAAAATCCCAATTGGTGAATGTTGTAGGTTGAAAATCTAGATTTTTCATTACAACGATAGACAAGGACAAGGGAAAGAATGCCTAGCAATTGAGGGTGTTTCTTCTTAAGGCTCACAATGTTGCAGGGTGTCTTGCCTCACTTGTTAGAGGACTATGGAGTCTTCTCGTTGACAAAAGCCTATTTTTGGAAAAGGGTTGGCGATGGAATCTGAACAATCCAAAAAAAAATTGTTTAGGTTTCCTAAGTCATTTCTTTTTGTGGTTTCTTTGGCAGCACTTGTGTTTCAAGCATTTTCCTACCTAAATAGGTGACATTTCTCCACACCGTGTTTTTACATGCCAAATTTATTCAAGAATGAATATTTTTTGCAATTAATATATCTCTACTAGGATTCATTCAGATCCATTTACATTTCTGCCCCAGTTCAAGCTATGGCAAACATTTCCATCATTTTCTTTTTTATCAGTTTGTACAAGAAGATAAAGCCAAAGCCAAAAGATGAATCTTTTGAACTGAAGGATGTTGGGGAGCAAGGGTCTACCTAGGGTCATGGTACAAATTCCCATGTCGGTATGAAACTCATTACTATTTTCATTTTCATTAAAAAAAAATGGAACCTATATTCTCAATATTATGATTTCTGCGTTAAAATTGTTTGAAGCATTTCCTTATCAGAATAGTTGACATTTCCCCCTGTGAACCATTCCCTGTCAGAAACTTTTCTAAGAGATCAATAGGATTGTCAAGCTCATTGGTTCTGTAACAAACCAAATTCTATTGTTGTACTAACATGTGAAGTATCAGAAGGCTAATATTCCAGAGACCTTACAATTCTATCCACTTCCATTCATATTATCCATGAGCTAGTAGAAGTTTCCAACTTAATATGAATATGTATATTGTACTCGTATTCCGTAAGGGCTAAAGTTGCGAACATGACATAAATATGTATATTTTATTTGACTATTCAACGAGCGCTGCCATTCATTTTATGATTGTCCTTTAATAGAAGTTTCTAATATGATTTGTATGAGATTGCAATCCATTGTCCAACAACGTCCTATTATGAATGGTGGTAAGTTGTCACCACCCAAAGTGAGTGTTTTACAAACATGACATGAATATGTGTATTGTACTCTAGTCTTCAGCAAGGGATGTCATTCATTTTAAGCCTATCATCGAATGTCGGTTATATATATATTGACAAACTAGGACCCATCATGCACTGAGTGTTATTTGTTGCTATCAAAAGTAGGCTAGTTACAACTAATTTTTTCTCTATGTGTGAAATGTTCATTGAAAACGCTAGTGGAGTAAGAAGAAATACTTCTCAGAGAGAGTTGTAGTAATTGTTTATAATTTTAATGTAGATATGCTAGAGTAGTTAGGGTAAAAAATTAACTCAACCATAGAGTTAATTTGATATGGTTATTAACAGGTTTACTATTGGTGCTTTACGGGCTCAGTGTTTAGGTAATCCATGGTTTTTTAATATAATGTAGCCTACTTAAGTGAAGGGTGACTCCATTGAAAGATGCATTTGGGCCAAAGAATAGTAGATCTATTATTAGGAGTTGGTTTCCCACAAAGGTTTCTAAGATAGTTTATGGTGTCCATCTATTGTTTCCTTTATGTGTTACTATTATGTTTTTATTTATCTCTCTTTTTATAGCATGGGTGTTTGACCTAAGGGAAGAGAACTCTTTGTAGCATAGGTTGTGTGGTTGTATATGTGATGAGGTGTACTATTGAAAGTGGTAGCAACTTACATCCATTGCCATATAAGATGTTTCCAAGACTGATGAAGAGCTTCCAATAGAGTGCAAGGTGCGGTGAGAGCCCAAGTGGGCACTTAGAATACTGAGCTGAGAAAAACATGGGACAAGTGGTGCAAGTTAAATCACCGGTCAAGTTATGTAGCCAAATAAATTCAATTTAGGTTAATTTTTAATTAAATATACAAGAGTGAGTATCTACTCTACACACAATGAGAAATTTCCCCTTTATCATATTTACATAGAAAAATTGTGTAGCACACATACTATTACAATAGGGGCAGCAGAGAAAAACCACCTTAATGCGGCCATGCTTAATAGTTTGACATGCATACAAAGGAAACTGCAACATGGACAAAACTCTAATAATTTTGATGTGAGTGGCAGTGAATTGTGCCTTGAAATCACAATAATAGTTCACAATGTTCAAAGTGTAGCATTTAAAAACCTTGGACCAATAAGTTGGTTTGTACTCTAGTTAACCAATGAATATCCATTTCTAATCCATTAGGTATGTTATTTGTATTCTTTTAGTGACAATAGTTGATGGTGTTGGAGTATTATGTAGCATATTGTTATCTTATATATTTACTTTCTGTCACTTGCACCAATAAAATCAGGGACTATTCTCTAATGATAAAACATCTACTTATTTTGAATCCTTTAATTATGTAAAAAAAGTTAAAAACCCTAATTGCATTCATCAATAAAAAATTTGTTAAAGACTATCAAAACATATAACGAGTAGACATTTAAGGTGAATGATATTACAAATAGTACATTAAAAGGTTCTTCATTAGTGAAAATTACGTACACATTAAAATGGAAAAAGAGTACATTAACAGATTCCTTAGTGAAAGAACCATGCTATGAGAGTCCCAAGAAAAATGATAACAATAATGTATACACAAAGTGAGAGCCTATAATGATGCTCATCAATGTTTGCCAATAGAATAAACAGTGATTCTATATCATCTTTGGCACCTATATCTACGCTTGAGATTGCTCCAACAATTAGATCAATAGACATTTTATGGACTCCGCAAGGTGCTTTATCGTAAAAGAATGAAATTGAGCACTCCAAATTTTTGCTTCTCTGTAGAGGGGCATCAAATTGTATGCGTGAACGTTGTAGATGCCTTCCATGTGATTATAGATTAACTTTGAGTTTCCCAATACTGTTATGTAACTGGCCCCATTGTTTTTTACCTCTTTTAACCTTGCAACAGGTTTAATGTAATATGATTCGTTATTGGTTGTCTTTCCCTGCACTTCCCATATTCTATAGACCACATGATTTTTTGCCCCATTGTGAAGGACAAATTTCAAAGATGCTAGACCCAGATTTCGGCGGCATGAAACTTCAATGTACAATGCCCACTTTTCCACCATTATGTAAGCTTAAAAGAACTGCATAATGGAAACAACACAATAGATTCATATTAGAATATGAAATATGATAAAATATCATGATTGAAATTGATTTTTTTGACTACCTCAAATTTGAATGCACATCTTTTTCAGCAGTATTGCAATTCAAGGTTCACAATGATGTAACTAAATTGAAAAGGTAAACCAAAGAAAGAAATTTCTGACATGAAACACTATCTATGCAGAGAACATATCGCCATAAGAAAATTGTGATGATTTAAGGTCTTTGTTCTTCATTCCCTTAGTTGATTTGAGTTTTTTAGCTATAAAACCACCATGCATCCATGTATCCAAAATATTAGATTCATTTTTGGCCTTTCATTTTCAGTGGCCCTGCTCTATGAATCAGTGAAGGTGTCCCATGGGAATTTTTTTCCTTCAATAAAAAAGTCATTTGTACCAAGATATTTTCAATGTATGACTAATGAAGGTAAGGGAATGAAGATAAATGAACGAGCATAAGTGCAAGAAAATAAGTGCAAATAAAATTTAGCATGACCCTTTTGAACAAGTTCATTAAAAAATATCAATAGCTTGACCAGAGCTCTTTACATATCTAATGCATTGTCCAGAACTTCCATGAAAAATGCATGATTAATTTTCCATCAAATAGAAACTTTCTTGAAGGCCATTTCGGTGTGACTGAAAACAAAAAATATCTTGATATGAACACCAAAATATTCTTGTAACTATTATGCGAGCAACAAAATGGAATTCAAAGACATATTGGCAGACCGTAGGTGTACTTGAAAGAAATACTCCACATAGACCTAGTTTAACAAGACATGTGGACCCCAGCTATCATTGACAAAGTTTTTTTTCTTAAAAAGAACGTGTGTGGAATGTCTACTGCTTACAGGTGCAAAATCTAAATAATAACTTGCCTGGCTATTGACTACTGCAAGTGCAATTGATGATGATGGACCTTGAAACATGCATCCAATGATCTGATGGTAGACCAATTTTCTGTTAGACCACATGTTTTTTTTCACAAAATTCGATTCAGTGTAGTACTAAACATAATAACAAAGACTGCTCCCTACATACTATTATATGGTCATCCATCTTTCAATTTGCTTAAAGCATTGCAAAATTCATCCTTCTGTCATAAGATTACTATTATCTCTGCATTTAACATTCTTAGTTTTGGCATTTAAAATTGTATACCTTAGGCTGGTAAGCTGATGAGATTTATTGTAATATTGTTCACTTGCCTATTTGTAAATAATTTATTATATTTCTGGTGTTTGACTTGATTAGTGATTTCAAGCTTATAGTTTCAATTTTGTAAAGTGGTTTTATGTACCTTGTAAGCCTACATAAAGAAATCTAATGTTAAAGTGTTTATAGGGCTTATAGTTATCACCTCAATCTTAAAAAAGAGTTATTATTTCCATTCACCATTCACCCCCTCTGTTTTGGCACATCCTCTTTTCTAGTCAAAACACCTTCTCCTTTGATCTTGATTCCTATTCCATGTTTTCTTGAGGCAATCCTCTATTAGTATCTTTCCCCATTCTCCTTGCCATATTTTTTCAAATGGGGACATTCATAGAGGCATCAAGCCTATGAGTAGTGGCAAGGTTGTAGAGGAGGAAGGTTGGTGAATAGTATTTTGTTTTTTGATTCACATATTGCTTATTTTGGCTTATTGAGCATATATTTATATTAAATAGACAATATTGAAATATAAAAATTATCTAGTAATAGGTATGGTTGCAGCCTTTGGCTTCAAATATTCCCCTAAGCAAGAGATTAAATAAATTCATGATTAGGTGGAAAATTTTTAAACCCTGGCATAAATAATTCCAATATCTAGGGCAGGCTAAGCTTCCAAAGTCAACTAAATTGGTACACACACTAAGATTGTCATAGGGTACTAAGAACAAAAAATTATCTTTATTCAAATGGGAACCAAATCTTGGCTAGGGTTTCAAAACGAGTATTGTAGTTAGATTAAATCCCATCCCAACAGTCAAACTAGATCACCCAAGCCCCAATGATAGTTGACCTCTTCTAGATGGCAGTGTAGTACACTGTCCAGATTGTTCTCTAGGTACTCCAGACATATTTCTATCTTAAGTTTTCTTCACTTGGGCTTGGATGTTACAGGAGATAATCTCTAGTGGACCCTGATACACTACCTTTTTGGGTGCTTTTGATTTGAGATTTTTGGGCACTCTAGACTTTGGATCCATGCACATTGTACATCCTTCTTTCAGATCTGCTAGAATCATGTCTGTACTTCTTGGCAAATGGAGGAAGGTGTCAGTAGTGGCAATGGAGGGTCAAAGAACTTGTGAATGGTTGATAAATGCAATAAATAGATAGCCAACCTACTTATCAAGCTTTAAAATACATAAACAATGCCTCTAACCTTTATAGTTTCTCAATCTGCTATACTGCAATGGTCAACAAAATATTACATGGAAAAAAATGTGGGTAGCTATGCCACACAAAACTAACCCTCACATTACTTTCTATCCCAATATAGAGAAAATATAAGACCAAATAGAACAATCTGCACCACATTCCCACCAAATCACATCCAAATCAAACTAGAGAAAAATTGGGAATGATGAAAGCAATCCCAACAAAACCTAGTTGCCACCTGTGGTTCCGGGTACTAATGCAAAGAGAGGACTAAAAAATATTTGCTTACAACTCCTAAAATAAAAAGGCCGGTGTAATGAAAACAAATAACCAGCCTCACCTCACCAATTTAGTGTACAGACCTTAACAAGATTGCTAGTTTGGATGGTAACGAGATGAAATTTCACAAAAAATAGATTTAGGGAACCTCAAGGTTGAAGTAAAAATTGTAAATTGCATCAAGAGGTGATTCTCAACATTTCCACACTCAAAGGTTGCCATCACTTTATGTATTGAAAAAGTGAGGCACTTAAACTGGGCATTAAACCTTTGTTGAGATTTTGTCAACAACTTGATAGATCTCTTCAACAGATCAAGATGTGTTTGCCTTTTTAGCCATCGAGTATTCAAGTTATAATTTCTCTCGACATGTGGGCATGAAACGACTTTCATATACCACTTGGAGGACTGCTAGATTTTTCTACTTGGCTATGCATAATTATATTAGAATATAACATTTCCACGAGTATAAATGTAGAAATCTTTGGGAATTTTATTCACACATCATATAAAATTCTAACAATAAATATTTTTAATTAAACGACACCTCAAAGTAGAATGGAAAGTAAGTTGGCAAGGAAGAATGTTACAACCCTCTAAGTTGGCAAGGAAGAATGTTTTGTTTCAAAAGAATGCATTCATAAGCAATAAGTGCACAAGATTACAAAGAGGATGGATTCTAATCATGACATGGAAAAAAAAAATACGGATGAGGTTAAGACAAGTTACGGTTTCAAGTCTAGCAAATGAGAATCAAGGAACTGCCAGTGGAAACTAACAATTTTCCTGAGACTTACCATGACACTCAATAATAGAGGAGGGGGTAGATGTTAGCCCCAAGTTGGTCACTTTGCCATTAATAACTAGTAAAAACAATTTATTAATCACACTCAGTTGTTCCATTATCCTTCCGACTTTTCGAGTTGGATTTATTAATTTAGGTAGAAGATAGGCCACCCATCAACCAGCCTGTCGTCTTTAATCAATTCGCTATCTCTTTGAATTTATATACCAATTCAAATACGACCAACTTAGCAGATTGGATATTGTTAGCTTATTTGGAGGCTGCAGTTTCATCTTTTATCAATGGCGAAAATTTGGTCATGTTACATGATTTTCAATCGTGATAATTAGGATTAGACAGTGGGCCATACACTTGGTTGTACATTCACGCCTTCAACATTGTTTTTTCCTTTTGTCAAAAGTTAGATTAGTTGAGGATTGAAAGCAGAAACACTGAAAACGAGTGCTCACCCTCTACGCCAAATATTTTAAGAAATAGTAACCTTTCATGACGTGAATGTGGTTTCTTTTGCATTAACAGCCAAACAATGTGACGTCCTGTAGGTTCAGGTGAATCCCTAGAAAATATATCAACGAAACATTGTACAGGCTACAACTGTTGGTGGATCAAGTTCTGCAAAAGATTCTAGCGAAAAGTATTATTGGAGTAGATATGTATATAAACCCGTGCACAGCCGCCAAGCAAAATGGTCTGCTGGCTCCACGTTGTCTCATGTTTCGATTCCTTTTTCAGTTGAATGCGCAGAAGCTGACAATCAATCGGTAAATGCTAGCCTTAGTCTAACCAGAAAAATTATGGAAATTTTGGTAAATACTTTTTTGAGTCCTAATTTAATTAGATTACCTTTTTGCTTTGAAAATTTTGACTAAATTTTAATCCAATCTAATATGAATTTTTGTAAATTTAATTTATAATTATTAAATTTTAAAATTTTGGATTTAAATTTTTTTTTAATAATACTGAATCTATTTTTACCATCAAAAATATAATTTAAACACTATTATTACAAAAATATTTAAAAAAATTCTTAGATTTCAATAATTTTTAACTAACCAATCAATTTTTAAGTGAGCTCAATTTGATTACAAATTCCCGGAATATTCCAAAATCCACTCTTCACTCGATCTACACTTCCCTTTCTCTATCAATACAAAAGACAAAATACCCACTAGGTAAAAGTATGCAAATGATTCGATATTCAACGCTTAACAGCTGGACCCAAGCCAACACACAAATTGTAGAAGTACACATCTCTATTTTCAATAACTTTGCCCTATCATTATTATACCAACCCATGTATAACTTTATAAATTATAAGTTTATAAAATAAGTATTATTATTATTTAATAATATTTAAATTTATTTCTTTATAATCTAATGGGTTTTCTTCTTTCATTTCTTATTTAATCACAGTAATCTTAATGTAATCACATCATTGTACTTGATATAGACATCTAAATTAAATAAATAAATATCTATCGCCCTTGCATTTAGAACAGTGTGCAGTACAGCTCAGCCCCCTTTGCACGTGTGGTTGGAAGTCCTCCGGCATACCCACCCATCCACGACGGATTCTATTTCCAACTCTATTGTAAATTTAATGCAGGCTGACATGCGGGGGCGATAGCCACATGCAACGCGCCCCGTGATAACTAGGGGCGATAGTCATCACGACGCGCGTTGTATGTGGCTATCGCCCCCGCATCTCAGGCGCATTAAATTTACAATAGAGTTGGAAATAGGATCCGCCCCCATCCACGTCTATTTGGCACTAAAAGCTTTAGTATTCCTTTATAGCGTCCACCTTCTTATTATTGTTCCCTGATACTTCAAGGTGGTCCCCACCTACCCTACGTGATCAAAGCCGCATTGACAGCTTGACAGCAACGACTATGGCACCAACATCGCTGCACTACTAATGGCATTAGTAGCATGCTCATTATGGCAAGAGCTAACAAACCTGCCATAGGGCATTAAATGCCCGTTTACATGTGCTTTCCTATGTTATTGGGCTATCGAGGGCGCATGTAAGCGGGCATTTAATGCCCTATGGCAGGCTCGTTAGCTCTTGCGTGGGCATCATTAGTTTGTAAGCTTCTCACAGTTAGAAAACGCGTATAGAAGAGAATAATTCTATAAATTTTAATTATAAATTGAAGTGTTTATCTATTATTATCCATCAAAATTCTAAAATTTTTAATTAAAAAATATATTAATTTTATTTTTAACTACAACTTAAAAGCGGTTTTTGAGATTATTTAAAGCTTGAAAAACATATATTTTAATATTATTTAATAAAAAATTAATTAAATTCAGTAAATAATTATTTTAAGTGAGATTGATTTAATTAATTATATTCAAAGGCTTGAAAAAACATTTATTTCAATATCATTTAATCAAAAATTAATTAAATTTAATAAATAATTATGACATTTTTTTATTTTTTATATCACATGGAATGTATAACACAAATAAAAATAGTAACTGTTATAAAATTTAAAGTTAATCTTATTTTCAAATTAATTAAGCACACAACTTAAAAAAATTTACTTAAATATAAAGGACATGCTTTAAAAAAGCTTATTAGATTGCATACATGTTAGTAAGTAATAATTGTTATCACAATTACCTCTGATTTTGTGCCATAATTTTTGGATGTAGTTATTATATTTATGTCATGATTTTTATATGTTTTTAGAGTTTTATCCAAATTAAAATATTTGTAAATAATTCTTACTCACATACATAAATTATTTTCCATCAATTACTACCTACCATAATTTAAGCAAGTATTTGCATAAAAAATGGATTCCAACAAGATGTAAATAAATACACTTACGAGCGCTATTGGTCACCATTATTTATGTTTTCCTCAACACTTTAATAATTAGGTCTAAAAATGTAAATCTATAGAATTAATTATATAATTTTATTTAATATCAATAAAAAAAATTAGTAAAAAGTTATTAATACTAAATTAAAATTACTATGTGAATAAACAAACTCGATTTTCAATATTTATATATTTTTTAAAGAATATATTCAACCTATCTTTCACAAATAATGACAACAACAACTACCCTTTAAATTATCTCTATCAAAAGAAAATGTAAAAGCTTCTAGACAACCTTCTCCATAAAAACATAAGACATTATTATTCTGGTTGGGTGGGATTTGATTCTCCACTGTCATAATGCATAATTACAATTAAAAAAATACCTTAATTTACCAATCATTAAAACCTTACAATTAAAAAAATACCTCAATTTACCAATCATTAAAACCTAAATTCTCTGGATTCTAAACCTTAACACTAACTTGAATTCAATATTTTTACTTTAATTTAGTTATATTTAAACTAAACTGCATGTACTAGTAGCACTTGTTAAAAACTCGTAATAATGTTATATGAAGGCTTGAAAAAATATATATGTATGTATAGGTTGGAGTGTGTTAATTAACCTAGAGTTTACTAATAGAGTTTAAATTTAAAAGTAATTAATTATGTATGTAAGTTAAAAGTAGTGTATTCGAAAAGGTAATTTTAAAAGATTTTTATATTTTTGGGTCTATTTAATTTGGTAATTTCAAGTAATTTAATGAATTCGAGGTAGAAAGCTATAACTTTATAACGTATTATTGTGTAGTAATATTGTGGGTGTTTAATTGTTGTAATAGTCTTTTGTTCCTCTTTTATTTTTCAAATTGGTATTAGAGCTAGAAAAAACAGGTTGTATATTCATATGAGTTAATAAAATTGGATTCAATTTTCTACTTAGCAAGAAATCAAGATATAGACATGGATAGAGAGTTTGCAGACCCATTGTCATTTAAAAAACCATTGTTGTTATGTTTGCATAGTTGTTGTTCACCACAATCTGAACAATCATTGTTGAAGGAACAAGTCATTTGCAACCTCTGCCACCATTAAGAGTAGTCACCATAAAGAGGCCCACCAACCATGATCAAGGTCACTAGTACTAATTGTGGGCCAATGTTTATTTATTTAAATAACAGTGGGAAAACCGATTATAACTCAATTGTCAAACCAATAGTGAGGACAACCATGATTGTCTGCTATTTGTGAATGCACGCTGACTCATCACTTAAATTCAAGGAAAACCACGCCAAGCAAAATTAATTGTTGTTGGTTTGTAAAGGGGCATACTTTTTCTCTTGTTTAATGCCTTGGACATTAACATGTTTCCTTATGTTCAATGAAAACAAGCTCTTAGCCAAGCAGAAGCAGTTTTAGGGCATACAGTAGGACCAAACGTGAACCAATGTTAAGTGAAGTTTTGAAAGGTTTATTTTTAAAAGGATAATGAAGTTATTAAATTTTCCATTGTCTCTGTGTTTGCTTCATGTGTATGTGATTTTTTTTTCATTTTTTTTTTATAGGTGGTTCATTAAAAATTAGATACTCACCTCTTTATATACTAAGGAATTTTTGTATATGGTATAAAAAGTATGAAAAGGTGGATTAATGAAGGGAAAAGTTAAGAAAAGAAGTTGTAGAAAATACTGAGAAAAATATAAGGGTTTATGGTTTATTTTCATTTTGATAAAAAAGAAAGGTTGTTATAATGTGGAGTAGGAGATTCAAACAATGCTAGTCTTCATTTTTTATGAGTATGGATTTCTTTAGTGATTATTATATTCCGTCACCACTTAATTTTGTTGGTAAAAATAATGAATTTGAGCCATTAAGATGAGAACTAAATTACATGCGTAAGAGCTAAGGGATATTGTAGTGAATGTGTCTGAAGAACTCCAAAGTGAAGTAGCCTTTGAGGTCGTGAAACAAGATCAAAGGGATCAACTTATAGCTAATAGGAAGGACAGTGTAACAATGTTGTTCATCATTCAACAAGGTTTGAATATAGCATTATTCCTAAGATTACAACAACAATTAGGCCAAAGAAGCTTGGGATTCATTTGATAATAGCCTTTGACAGCAAGAAAAGATACATCCAGAAAACATATATTCCTTGAAGAGCAGATTAGACGAGTGCCAGCCTGCCACCCATAGTAAGCCATTTGTGGGACCGTCGAGACAGTCTTCGTTCAATTTTTTCCATTAACCAATTTTGGTCCATAATCCCATATTTGTTAGGCTTCAGAATAAATCCCAAGTATTTGAAGCATATGTCTAAAGGAATAATATCAATCCCAAAGATATGAGAAATATGCATGATAACATAATGATTTGGCGAATCAGGAATTAATTGTGATTTTGTTTTATCCATGTAAAGTATCAACGCCTGGCCAAATGAGGAGATTCTTTGATGTGGATAGGACCACTCCAGAACAATTATTACTCCCATATGCAATACATCATCCAAAAAAATAAGGTGTGCGATAGAGATATTATAGGTGATCTTGAAAGTGGAGAAGTATCCTAGAGCTTGAGCCTTTGTAATTCTTCTACTTAGGCCATCAATGACTAATAAGAAAAGAAGAGGGGCTAGTGAACATTCCTAACGAAGGCCACGATATGCATTAAAAAATTGTTGGGACACCATTAATTAGAAAGGTACACTTTACCGAAGTAAAATAAGACATGATCCAATCAATGATCATCATAGATAGACCAACTTTAAGTAAGATCATTCTGAAGAAATCCCAATCCACGCAATAGTATGCCTTGATTAGATCCAATTTCATTAACATAGCTTGTTTTTTCTTTACCTTTATGGAGTGGATGCATTCCTAAGCAATCACCACAACATCTTGAATCAATTTATATTTTAGGAACCCAAATTGTGCATCAGAAATGAATTGGGAAAGGGTATTATTTATGCGTAGAGCAATAATCTTGGAGATTAGTTATAGAGGGTATTGCAAAGAGAGATGGGATGAAAAAAAAAAAATTGTTATTGAGGCTTTGGGAATCAAAGCAACACAAGTGGAATTGATGACCCCAGAAATTATGCATGATGTATGGGATTCCTTTGCCATCTGGAGAAGATTGGGACCCATGATGTTAAAGAAGTGTAAAAACAATTCTAATATCCAATCATCTGGTTCAGGACTCTTGTCCTTGGGAAAAAAATTAGTACCATCTCCACTTCCTCAATAGATATAAGCATGCCAATGCACTGATTCATTTGAGGAAATTTTAGCCTAAAAGTTCCCATGAAATTTTCATGTACATAATATGAAAACCAATCAAAATACTTTAAATTCAAAAAGAGTTACATGTAAATATTTTGGAGGGAAAAAAATTGATTGTGTTTTTGGTTTATCTCGTTATAAGTTTACTCAAATTTCAAGTGTAGACACTTGTTGGATGTTGAATTAAATTCCATATCCAAGGACTACCCATTATGCAAATTTATGAGAAGGCCCACACTTTAAGTATGGGGGTTTACGCAGTGCATTATATTAGATATCATTTTTGGGATTCAACTGCGTTAAGTAAGTCATTCACGTATGACCATTTCCATGAGAGGTAGTCGTAACTGACTAATTTCTCATGATTTTTGAATAGTTCACTTAGCACTCATTGCATCGGGTGATGCTCACAGGGGTGAAGAAGTGGGAGTGAAACTAGTGAAATGAATCACATAGCGTCAATCATCACTTACAAAAGACCCACACTTACAAAAGTTAAAGTACATTAGTAAATTGTTTTTAATGCACTTTTTTAATGTATCTTTAATTTTTATCAATGTGGGTATTTTCATAAGTATGTATAATGGGTACCCGTTAGATGTGGAATTTAGTTCTGCATCTAACTAGTGTTTGCACTTGAAATTTGAGTAAACTTATAAGGAGATAAGCCAAAAATACAATTAAAAATAGTAGTTTTCGTCTTTTCCCTCCAACATTTTTAACTCTTATTTTATTATTTTAACTAATACTTTATTATTTATCATTGGGAGGCCACTTTTAGGCTAAAATTTTCTGTAATGGTCCTCTGGACTAAGCATGTTTGGATGTATATGAATATTTTCCATTTGATTTGTCATGTCCAAGTCAACTTTGGCTTGATACATCTTCGCAAAATATTCAAGAACCCCTAGTTGAAGTTCCTAGGGAGTAATCAATTAATGGCCCCTGCCATCAATCATCCTCAAAATGGTGTTCTCGTGACGTCAATTAGTCACATATCGGTGGAAAAACTTTGTATTTTTATCACCACAAGACAACCAAATAGCTTGACTTTTAGGACATCATTCATTCTCATGAATTCATAATATCTTCCTCTTACGAATTTTAAGGGCCATATTCACCTCCTTTGTCTGCGTCAAAAATAAAACTTGAGAAGATGGAACATGGAAATCTAATTTTTCCTATCAATATCTCTCAATTGTTGTAAATGTTTCCTCTTTTTATATCTTTCCGACACTTTACCTTTCCACTTGAGTTCATAGATCTTGTGTCGATTCATCTCCATATTCAACAATGTAGAAACATTGTGAGGTATGGACCAGAAATCTTGAACCATATAATTAAAATCCTTTTCCTTCAACCATGAGTGATTAAATTTATAAGGGAGACCACACCACTCAAAATCCCCAATCCACTATAGAAAAACAAGATAATGATCTAATATGCCAGCAGGAGAAAACCCAAGATCTCAATATACCAAGCCTCTTGATATGGTTCTCATGAACCATAAACATATCAGGTCTTGTTTCTATGCCTGCCTCCCGTATGTGACCATTCCTCCAAGTTGGGATGAGGGCATCAGGAAGGATGTCCAACAAAAGGTTCTGGCTAAAGAGATCTTTAAAATAATAGCCCAATGGATCCAATTTCCCTTTAGGACCCCATATCTCTTATGAAAACAATATTAAATTCAAATCACCACATAAAATAAGTGATCCCAATTTGTGCAAACCAACATAGTCCATCTGGTGAGCACCAGTATTACATCAATAATGCTGCAATTCCTGGGGCTTCCTACTTTAATTTTATCAACCCAGTAGTTCGTAACAAACTTGGAAGCGACGGTGCTGTATGCACAAGTACTAGCTCTTACTGCAGGTTGTCACTTGGTCAGCTGGTGCAATATCACTAGGAGCTTAAGCCAACATCTATGAATTCTCAAAAAAAGCTTTTAACTGTGATGAAAGAAAGCTAACTCTAGGAGGACTATTCTACTTGCAGAAAGAGAAAGAAGGCTGGAATGTAAGGCAAACCCTAGCAAACCCTAATTTATCCAACTAACCCTACTTTTGCAGAAAAAGAGATAGAAACTGATGCGATGAGTGCCATTAACTACTGAAAAAGGTAAATTTCATTTGTTCAAGCTTCTTCTGAAAAGAAATGAGAAGAAAACATCTTTTTGTGCTTTTGAGTGTTTTTATGTGAAATTATTATGCTTCTAATTTATCTGGTTGTGATTTTGTAGAGGTTTGGTGGTGAAGGAAGATGGGCTTGGTTTTTGTAGAGGTGGAGGAAGGTGTAGAGAGGTCCTAAGAAGCCCCTAGTACCCTTTTGAAGACTTCCATTGCAATCGGATTTCAAAAAACCACTTACAGGGAATTCTACAGGAGGCTGCAGGGGATCTACAGGAGGAGGCCGAGAGCTATTTTTGGAAGTTTTGAAGGTGGAAAAATGATGGAAAAAGGTAATCGAAGGCTAGATGAAGGTGTTGAGGTGTCTGGAGCTTGTTTGGAGCAGTAGTGCCTTGACCTCGAATCATAGTCCCAGAAAGGGAGAAAGTAGATCAAAGCCTGCTGTTGGCCTTTTTGAATCTTAGTCTATCACTGCATTAACCTACTTGAGCAACTGAAACAAAAACAACTATGCAAACCATCAAAAGCAACCTAATCTAAACAAAGTAAAATGAATCTATGTAACAAAAATTAACTCATGAACTGAAGCAAAAACATATAAGTACAAAGCAAGAGGTGTTGGGAAGCTTGGGTTGGGCCCTAACCCAAGAGCTTCAGCCCTATGAAAGAGATCAGTACTGGCTCAGGAAATATTTCATCTTCATTATAAAAAATAATAGTCACATTACATGAACTGTTCTAAAAAAGAAACTCGAAAATGAGCTGAACAAGTGCTGCACAAAAGTGTGAAAATTCTACTAATGACTGGCTAACAGACTGAGGCCCTAAGTCCCCCAATTTATACAGATGGAGTCCTCCAACAGTCCTCCTAAAATCAAGGAGCTCCACTTCCCAGAACTGGAGATAAACAACAGTCCTTTACTTGCTCGGCTGCCCCTTGGATGCATCAATGTGGAACTTTGTGCTCTGAGTTGCTGATGGAGGATTCGAGGAAAGGGGTCATAAATGAAGGAGACGCCCTCCTACAAATCCTCTTCCTTGTTTTCCTCGAGTATTTGCTGCCATTTGCTCATAAATCCCTTGACTTTGTCCAAAATTGACCAAAAAAATCTGCATAAAGCACACATTAGACTACATGGAAAAATGACTAACCCAATTCACTCTATTGGCACAAATATATTAAAAAACATGCAATAAACTAGTGAGAATGGTGGATTAAGTCAAATTAAGAGGCAAAATGAGCCCATATAATTACCCATTTCTGGGGCTCATCATCACCCCCCTACTGAATGGGTTGCTCATCCTCTGAGCAACTAGTCTAACTCTTCATCCTTGATGGCTCTGATAGATTCCCTAACATCCCATGCTTCTGATGTAATATCTTCCTCATTATCATGGAATCCTGCCTTTCTATCCACCTCTTCCCACTGTTTCTATTCTTCCTCCTCTTTTACTCCTTCCAGCAGTCCTAGCAGCAATGAAGGACTAATTTGAGGCCAATCCAATTGGCCTTCAAACTTTGCATAGAGTGCTTATATAGTGGCACTCTCCTCATGGATTCCCTCATCTTGTTTGGGGAGTGATACTCCCTGATCTGTAGGATGTGTGGCAATGTGTTCCACCTTCTCATGCAGGCATGAATGCAGTCATCTCCAAACAATGTCTCCATGTCCTCGAAATATGCAATAGCTTGGGCCATCTGATCAACATATTTGGGGACACTTTGAGGATTAACTGCAAGGTGTTGGTGGGCATAGATGAGAGCCATGGGGTCTGCTGGTTCTGCTCTAACCATCAGGGGTTCATTCAGCCCTTTTTCTATCATTTTCTGGATTTCTGCTACCCTTTTCTCTTCATGGCTCATCCAAGATGCCATGGCCATCAGCTGCAAGTCTCATAACACAGCATTGGGATCCCATAAGTTCATATCAGTAAGGGCCATGTTGTGCAAGTAAAACTTTGCCAGCTTCGCTTTTTCCTCAGCTAAACTGTGATCACATAGATTCATGAATTAGCCATAATCCTGAAAAGGTATTGTACCCCTCTAGGCCAGTGTCTTGATCTGAAATTGGAGCCACTAATCCTTGAGGTATACTGCATATGGTTTGGCTGGCTACATGCACTGTAGTGCCTCCATAGCCCAGCTGGCCATGCAGGCTAATTGGGATTCCCTTTCTTGTAGCTGCCTTCTTAAGATCAACACCTCATTTTCTTCCTGGGGTTCCCCTTCCTGTTGCTGTCTTATTAATGTCTCACTTTCTGCTTGGGGTTCCTTTTCCTGCTGCTGTCTTTTTAATATTGACAACTCATTTTCTGCCCGGGGTTCCCTTTCTTGTAGCTGCTTCTTTAACATTTCATTTTTTGCCTCCAATTGAGCTCTTTTGATGCTTTGTATGCTTGACCATGCTCAATTCTTTGCCCATTTCCCTCAATTTGTTTTCCATGTGCCCAATGTCTTCCACCCCTCTTGATTTTGAAATCTGCATCCATGTACGGGTCCTTACTCCTTCCTTTTCCAACTCAAAAAAAAGAGGGATTGCAAACTTTTGTGGGATGATTTTCCCCCCTTCCAGAAGGTTGTAGTAAGAGCCTAAGTTAGGCTGAGGGTTAGGTTCTGGTATCTCTTTTGCCTTATCTTCCTCCTTGGTGTGTTTTTCTGCCTTCTTTTCAAGATTTTCAGTCTCTTGAAGCTTTGTCAATATCTCCTGTAGAGCGGTCTGCGCCTCCTGTAGGACTGTTTTAGAGTCCATAAGTTTGATCCTTTCTTTCCAAGTAGAAGATCTAGGGCTTCCCCTCTCATAGGTAATGGGGGTTTTGGATGGAGATTCCTCCTTTTTTGCAGTAGGGTCATATTTAATGATGATGGGCTCCTTTGAAGGTGGCTGAGGCTTCCCCATCTTTATTCTGGTGCTTTTTCGAGCCTTGAAGTATGTGGATGGTTGTCTTTCCTTTTTCCTTTGGGTTTGGCTGGAGTATTAAGTGCAGCAAGAATAGTTGTTGCCTCTCTTGCTAGTGTCTCAGGAGACACTTCTTCCTGCTTTGCTTCTTCTTCTTCATCTACTGTTTTTCCTGTTTCTGCTGGTTTTGCTTCTGCTGTCTCTGATTTTGTTTGCTCCTCTGCTTGCTTAGTTTCTGCTTTTCCTATGGCAACCTTTTTCTGAACTGTCTTAGGCTTCTTCCTTTCAGTTCTTGGCCTCTTCTTTTTCTCTGCTGTGATTTTACCCTTTTTTTCTTTTGATTCTTTCTTCTTCTCTGCTTTAGGCTCATCTCTGGTGGTGTCATGTTTCTCCTCTCCTATCTAGTTTTCTTCTTTTTCTGTGTGGGGTTCCTCTTCTTCCAATTGAGTGTTCTTTTCTTCTTCATGGATTTCCTTCTCATCTTCCCCTTTTTGTTCCTCCTCTTCACTTTCAAATGGACTAAGGTCATAGGTGAGAGTTTTTATATCATCCTCTTTAGTCATGTTTCTGAAAATCTCCCAGGCTATGGGGATTGTGAAAGTGTGGAGGGCATCGTCCACCAGCAATTTAATTAGCCCATGGTGAGCCAATTAGTCTGGAACCCCTGCGTTCAGTTTGGTGCTAGACTTTATTAAGGATTGGAGGAGAAAATATGGAATACCAAGTTTTCTGGACGCAAGAAGGTCCATGCTATATCTTAGTTCATGTAATAGTCTGAAATGGTACCCATAAACTATGTTGTATCTTCCTTCATAGGAGATGTATTTCATAATCTGATAGCTGACCTCATCCCATGGATAAGGTATACTTCTTCACCTGATGCCATTCTTGTCCTCCACAGGATGTTCATTAGGCTGGAAAAAGGTCTTCTTGGCAACTTGACCCAGTGGTTTTTCTTCCTTGCTCCAAGGTAGTCCAAGTGGGAGACATGTAACCCTGCTGATGAACTCTGGGGTGATTTCTATAGTTAGACCCCTGAAACTGACAGTGGCATGGGTTTTTGAGTGAGGTTTTAAAAACAATATAAATTCGTATGTGACTTCATCATCATAATCATGCAACTTTTCAAAGAAAGGCATCCAATTTGCTCTAGTGAAGAGGGCTACCGCTTCTGGATGTTCATGCAGCTTAGTTGAATTCAGAGGTTCCTTCCTCATAAAACCCCCTGTCATGATGTTTCAGATTCTACTGGAATATCTCAGTTGAAGAGGGAGGCAGCAAGTTTCAATCCCGAAAACAGTGGAACAGCTGAGGTTTTCTTTCAAGAAACAGGGAGAGAGTTTTTGCAGATTTTTAAAAAACAAATTTCAACTTTCCTTCCTTCCAAAATCCGTTCTCTAGACTCACATTACTTCTTTGTCTATTTGAGGGAAACAATATCTTAAAAAACATAGAACATACAGAACTGTGTTTTTTCTTTTTCAAAAGAAGCAGATACCTAATGCAAGTTCACTCTTTACAGGCTTGATTTTCTAGAGTTGCATCATTTCTTTACATAGGAGAATACCATGGAGGGGAAGGAGATAGTCTTTCCGTGCAAAGAGCAAATGGAGAAACTGTATATATTTAAAAAAAAAAACACATAGGCAGACTCTGTTGTCACTTTCCTTCCCTTTTCAACTCAATACCTCGCTTGGAATCACACCACCGTTTGTATATACATGGAAATGCAGAGTGGGTTTTACTGAGCCTAACTTTTGTAGCCCGAATTTGTCATCAAATCCTGAGTTTTCCTCTGTGGTGCTACTCCCTGGGCTTCCTATAGAAAGGCACCTGTAGGACTGTGTTTTTTCTCATGTAGAGCCCAATAAGCGGAGGGGTTCTGAAACTGACAGAGAGCGACTGTTTCGAGGCTCTAGAGGTGGTAGGTAGGTTGCTATAGCCGAGAGCTCGTCGACACAAATGAGAACAAAGGTGGTGAAGGCGGTCGATTGCAACGTACTTAAGCTTATGGGAGTGTTTTGCGGTGACGAGGTGAGGTGGAAGGAAGGGTACGTTACCCTCATCTGGACCATTGGTCCCTACTTCAGTGTCATGATGAAACTTTTATGCCGCCTGCCGCAATTATTTCAATCATTCCCGTTAGATGCCGCCACTACCTGTTTTGAGATTTTTTCAGAGTTGACTGAACACACGTGCTGATTGCACCCATTGAGCATTGTTTTAACTGGATGAGGGTGGCTAGTTAGCTAGCCATTGATCTCGTTTAATCGCATCCATCTCACTTGTCCATGCAGTTTTTAAATTATACTCATGCAACAAAGGAACGGGTTTAGTCACTTCCCTGTTAGTCGAGAATTACATGCTACCATGCTGTTGCATGCTCAGACTTTGGCGTTCTATCCATGGATTTCTGCTGCCGGCACCCGTGGCTTTTGAATTGGTGGCTTGGCTACCTCGTACTAGTGATCTTCAATCAGGACTGGTCTCCTTACGCAGTTTATACACCTGTGACTGCACTGACCTTACCTCTGGAGCTCGATTTTTAAGGAGATCAACTGCTACAGGAATCCTGCGGATTTCCTGTAGCTGCTTCTCCCTCTAAAACTTTTGGCTAAGGCTTGAGCAGGGACTAGAGAGGTGGCTGAGGAAGGTTCTGTCAGTCAACCAAAAGCAGCTGGTATGCACTAGGTAAGAGTTAAGTTAAGGATGTTGTTTGTTTATTCTTCATTTTTTCTTTTTAAAACAAAAGAAACAGGATTTCTGTGTTTTCTGTGCAGGGAAGAAAGAAGCGAGTGGAAATGCAGTGGTGCAGGTATGGAATGGAGATTTAGGAGGATGAATGGTGGTAGGGGGGTCCACAGGTCTTCTGGATAATTTTCTAGCTCTTTGATCATTTTCTTGACTTGATTTTGATCTCTCTATAATTTCTACAGGAGCCTCTTGTAGAATGCACAGAGCCTCTTGTAGGATGCATAGTTTTCCAGAATAAGTGAGACCAAGGACTGGGAAAAGACAATAGTGATGGAGAAATGGTCTATCAGAGGTGTATTTGGCTTCGCCATGTCCCTTTTTCTTTAGTGGCCCTCCTGCAATCTGCAATGCCTTCAAAAGAAGTTAATTTTTTTGTTCTTGTTTTTTTCTTTTTTTTCTCTTTCTTTTAGGAGACAGTTAGGGTGCTTCTAGGAGGTTTTCACCCTCATTGCCTACCTTGGGTGCCTCCAAGGGGAGGTTTTCACCCAGGGATTTTTCATTCTCCTCATTTTTATTTTCTATTTTTTGCCTTTTTTTTTTAGGGTGTGGGTGGAGTGGAGGCAAAGACTTGCTCCACTACCAACATTTTTTTACTCATATTCTCAATGAATTCTTGCTTGGAGAGGGGCTTCCTATAGATTTTCAACCTATGCCCATTGACAAGCATAGGGATGGATTCTTCATTGATGGTTTTGATCAGAACTGAACCATTGTCATTGCACATTTTTCTACTGTGTATGGTCCCAGCCATCTTGTCCTCAGTTTTCCCTTGAAATCTTTATACCTTGAATCATACAGTAGCGCCCGATCTCCTTCCTAGAATTGTTTCTCTTTGAGGTGTCTGTCATGCCATATTTTCCTTTGAAGCTGGACTACCTCTGAGTGGAGAAGGGCCTGTAATATTTGTTCATCCAATCCATTTAGCTGGAGTAACCTTTCCTTTTGTGCATGGTTGAGATTTAGGTCCAGCTGAGCTGCCATCCTTAGTGTGTTATATTCAAATTCTATTGACAGCAAAGCCTTATTCCCATAGAACATCTCATAGGGTGTGAACCCTATGGTGGTCTTCGAGGTGGTGTTATAGGCCCAGGTGGCCTCAACCAATCGATCTGCCTAATCTTTTATGTTGTTGCTCACTACCTTAGTCAAAATCCCTTCCAAAGCTCTGTTAATGACTTCCACCTGTCCATTTGCTTGCGGATGGTAAGGGGTGGAAGTTATGTGCTTAATTTGTGGTGTGTGAGCAGGTCTTCAATCAGATTAGAGGTATATTGATTCCCTTGATTTGTGACTAATTCTCTTGGATATAAAAACTTATAGAATATATTCTCTCTTAAAAACTCAGCTACTTTTTCTTGTGTTGCTGCCTTAATCACCTTTTTTTTTCTGCCCATTTTGTCAGATAATCAATGCATACGATGATGTAAGATTTCTTCTTTGAAGGAGGGTTGACAAGACCCACAACGTCCATGCCCCACTTCTCAAATGACTCGAAAGTCACTTGAGGTTGCAGGGGCATCTCATCCCTTGGAGCAGGTTTCCCCATCCTTTGACAACGGTCACATTGACTGATATATCGCCTTACATATTGAGGAAGAGTGGGCCAATAGTAACTTGCTTGCAGAATTTTGAAGGCAGTCCTCTTTGCTGTAAAATGGCCCCCACAGGGCCCATCATGATAGGTTAGGAAAATGTCAAAAACTTCCTCCTCCCTAACACATCTCCTCAAAACCTGATCTGGGCCAAGTTTGAAGAGATTGCCCCCAATCCAAGTGAATGGGGCACTTTTCCTCACGATCTTGCTCTTCTCTTTTGAGGACAGATGTGGCGGGAACTGTGCGGAAACCAAGTAATTTGCTATATCAACAAACCATGGAGAGAGTACTGAGATAGCAAATAGGTGTTCATCTGGCATTTGATCACCCACCATTCCTTCCTCACCTGCAGGCAGATCTATTCTAGATAGAAAATCAACAACAACATTTTCCTTACCCGGCTTATCAACAATGGTTAAAGCAAATTGCTGCAATAAAAGCAACCATCTAATAATGTGAGCATTGACATCTGGTTTGTTCATTAAATACCTAATTGCAGCATGATCAATGTATAAAAATGTTTGATAGCCGGTGATGTAGTGTCTGAATTTATTTAGGGAAGGGACTACAACTAGGAGCTCCTTTTCGGTTATAGTGTAGTTTAATTCTGCCTTCGACAAGTTTTTACTTACAAAATATATGGCATAAGGCAACTTCCCATCAACTTGCCCTAAGGCTGCTCCTATCACTTTGTTTGAGGCATTTGTATGAATGTGGAAAGGTAGGGCCTAGTTTTGACCTCTCAAAATTGGGGCAGTCACCAGTGTACTTTTCAAGGTATCCATAGCTTTTGATAGTTGTCAGTCCATATGAACTTAGCATCTTTTCCCAAAAGACCAAACAATGGAGAGGCTAGCTTATTGAAATCCTTAATGAATCTTCTATAATACCCTGATAAAACTAGGAAACTTTGAACATCTCTTACCTTTTGAGGAGGTGGGACACTTTGGATGATGGCAATTTTGTTGGGTTCACCTGTAATCCCTGCTAAGAGATTGCATGACCTAGCACAGTCCCTTTAGTAACCAGGAATTTACATTTTTCAAGACTGAGGGACAGGTTCATTTCAATACACTTGTCCAAAACTTTTCCCAGGTTAGACAAAGCTTCCTGGAAGTTATAACCATAAGGGGTAAAGTCATCCATATAGATTTCCACTGCATCATGAACCAATTCAGCAAATATACTCAATACTGCTCTCTGGAAAGTGGCAGGAGCATTGCACAATCCAAAAGGAAGGACTTGATATGCAAAGGTACCCCAAGGACAAGTGAAAGTGGTCTTATCTTGGTTTTCCGGGCTGATTTGTATCTGGTTGTACCCGCTAAACCCATCTAGGAAGGAGAAAAACTTCTTTCGTGCCAGGCCATCTAACACTTGATCTCTGAAAGGAAAAGGAAAATGGTCCTTCTTGGTGGCCTTGTTTAGTTCCCGATAATCGACATAGATTCTCCACTTCCCATTTTTCTTTGGCACTAGCACCAAAGGAGAGACCCATTCGTTGTCAGAGATAGGGTAGATGAATCCTGCATCCAGTAAATTTTGCAGTTCTTCTTTGACAATGTCCTTAGGGGCTGGATTCATCTTCCTTTGAGGCTGCCTGACTGGTTTGCTATCTTCCTTAATGTAAATGTGATGAGTACAGACTGAAGCGTGCACACCCTTCATCTCCTTATAGCTCCAAGCAAAAGCATCCAAGTGGTTTCTTAATAAGCTACACAGTTCTTTCTCTTGAGAGGTGGATAGGGATGAGTTGATTTTCAAGGTTCTTTTTGGGACAAATTCCATATTCTTAAATTGGAGAGAGGTCGGGTCAGCCACATAGAGATCAACTAAAGGATTGGCTTGGGTTTCTTCCACTAGCTCTTCTAATGGCAACACACTAGGGGGTGGATTCTGAATCAAGTTTTCAATAAGATCATCCTCGGTTTGTGGGTTCCCCCCCATGGTAGCTTCCACTGCACACAGTGGTGCAGAATAGACTTCATCCTCATCTTCCTCCTCCAACCAGAGAGGTAAATCATGTTCTAACAAAGGTTGGGTAGGAGGATATAGGACTAGCTACTTGGACATATGCCCATTCTTGATTGTCATGTTCCCAGCTCGACAACTGATGTAGGCATTTGCAGTAGCCAACCAGGGTCTTCCCAAGATGAGAGGATACCTAGTGAGCTTTGCCTTTGGTTGGAGAACCAGGAAATCAACAGGGTACTCCCAAGAATCGATGGAGACCATTACATCTTCCACAATCCCTTTAGGGATCACAGTGGAGCGATCTACTAACTGTAGTACTGTTGTGGTTTTTCTCAGGGAGCTCTAAAGGTTGAGCTTGAGCATAGTGTCCTTGGTCATCACATTAATGGCAGCCCCTAGATCAATCAGGTATGGGGGATTATGGTGCCATTGATGTGGACATCGACTACAGCGCTTCCCGGGTCTAGATATTTCGGACAAATTACCTGCCCCAACATCAGGTCGGACAGTTGTCCTATGACATTGATAGTTGGAGCATCTCTCTTGCACTTGCCTGAGTGCCTGAAGCACTTCTTCTTGATCATCTTGTTGTATATAGGCACATCCTTTATGGCTTGGAGAAGCGGAATCTTTACACACAATTGTTTCAATTCTCCCAGAAGTTCAGTTTCTTCTGGGGTAGGTTGTGTTATTCCAGATAATATCTCAGGAAAGGGTGGAATGGCTCTTGGTTCACTTTCCTCTTTCTCTTCCTCATCTTCCTTAAGGGGAGGCTGGTTATCTGGGAGAACCTTCCCAGATCATAGGTTAATCTCCTAAATCTCCACAGCATAGGTCGGGCATGATGGCTCCCCACTATATACCTGCTGGGCTTGTCTATTATTCGGGTTCGGGTTCGGTTGAGCAGGTATTTGGGGTTGCCTTGGTGGAGCAGGAAGTGATGGCTGTGGTTGAGCAGGTGGTGGAGGCAAAAGAGCGAGAGGAGAGTTGTACTGGGGCCTCCACCCCTGGTGAGGTGCATTCCACTAAGGCTATGGCTGAGCATAAGAGTGAAATGAATGAGCAGCTGGTTAAGCATGGTATTGAGATGGATATGACCAAGGAGGGGGTGTGGACCAGGAAGGATGAGAAGGGGGACCCAAGAAGGCATAGAAGTGGCTTGATTAGGGTTGTAATATGTCTGGGATGTCCCTTGCATTCCCTGCTGGTAAGGTCTGGGCCCATGTGGCCTCCTCTAGTTCATGAAATAGAGTGGTTCAGTGGCTCCTTCGGCCCCTTGGTATGTAGCTTTAAGTCCGGGCAAGGAAGGGCACTGATTCGTAGAATGGTCTTCTTCACAGATTGAACTCACTTCTATAGAGTTCAAGGGACATTCATTCCTAGGATACCTTCTGGTGCACCTAGAACAAAAAATGGCCAAGGCCCTTTCTGCTTCTTCTTGTTTCCTTTTGATATGCAAGGTATCCATTTGCATGGCAAGAGTCTGCATCATCTCGCTCTTGAAATCTTCTAGAAGATTTCCAAATTCACCTTTAAGGGATGAACTGGATGAGAATGTACTGGCTAGGGGTTGAATTCCCCTACCTCTCTTTCTGGCTACCCTAGAATGGTTTCTAAACATAATCTTTATGTCTTCATAAGGTAGTTGGTAGATGTCCCCCCCAGCCAGCAAATGGAGGGTATCTAGAAGGTCTTCCGGGACTCCTCTAAGCAGGACCAACTTCAGAGATTTGGGGTCAAGTGTGCACCTGGCCCTTTTATAACTGAGCTGAAACCTCTCTTCATAATCTTCCAAGGATTCATCACTTCCCATGGTCATTCGGAAGATTTCTTCCTTGGTATCCTTTGACCTACAGTAGTCCCGGTATTTGTTATTAAAGGCTTGCTGCATTTGAGCCCATGTTTTGATGCTGTTGTAGGTAACCCCATGAACCAGTGCAGTGCTGCATCCTTGAGGGTAGAAGGAAAAAATTTCAACTTCTGCTCATCTTTTGCATAGTCATAGGTTCGACAGATAACAACAAATTCAAACAAAAAGGTATCAGGATCTTCAGTAGTCAACCCATGGAAGTGAGGTAAGGCTGAAGGACTTATGTTCTTCATTTTAGTGTCCCCATTGGTCTCTCGGATGGGAAAGGTACCCTCTACTCTTTCCCCATTCCCTCTAATGTTTCTGTTTTCAGCCATGGTCTTAGGAGGGATGGTTTCTTCCTCTTCTTCTGCTATAGGATCTTCGTATATCTCTGGTTGTTCACCTATAGGTTCTTCTGGATCACTGCCACCGAAGAAGAGAGAAGGGTGACTTTGTGATGTGGTGGGGGTGTTGGGTAGGAATTTCCCTGAATTATCTCTGTTCCTACGAGGCATGAAATGAAATCTCTTTTTGGGTGATTTTTTATTTTTTATTTTTATTTTTATAATTTTTATTTATTTATTTTTTTCCTGCAAAACTGAAATTGATTGAACAAATAAATTGCAACTAACTGAAATGAACTTGCTGAAATGAAATTGCAGAATTGAAATGAAAGCAAGGAAATGACTAATCTACTTTTGCTGGAATGGAAATTGTAGAATTGAAATGAAAGCAAGGAAATGACTAATCTACTTTTGCTGAAATGGAAATTGCAAAATTGAAAGAACTAATCTACTTTTGCTAAAATGGAAATTGCAGAATTGAAAGGGCTAATCTACTTTTGCTGAAATGGAAATTGCAGAATTGAAAGGGCTAATCTACTTTTGCTAAAATGGAAATTGCTGAATTGAAAGAACTAATCTATTTTTTTTGAAATGGAAATTGCAGAATTGAAATGAAAGCAAGGAAATGCAGAAATTGAAAGAACAGCTACTATACTTTTGTTGAAATAAACTACTTTAGCAGAATGTTGCAAGAAGAAATAGAAGAAAGCAGTAATCACAAAATCCTTTGACGCTTCCCCGGCAACGACGCCAAAAAGTAGTGAGCACCAATATTGCAACAATAATGCTGCAACTCATGGGGCTTCCTACATTACTTTTATCAATCCAGTATTTCGTAACAAACTTGGAAGCGACGGTGTTGTATGCACAAGTACTAGCTCTTACTGCAGGTTGTCACTTAATCAGCTGGCGCAAGATCACTAAGAGCTTAAGCCAACTTCTATGAATTCTCAGAAGAAGCTTTTAATCGTGATGAAAGAAAGCTAACTCTACGAGGACTATTCTATTTGTAGAAAGAGAAAGAAGACTGGAATGTAAAGCAAACCCTAGCAAATCCTAATTTATCCAACTAACCCTACTTTTGCAGAAAAAGAGATAGAAACTGATGCGATGAGTGCCATTGACTACTGAAAAAGGTAAATTACATTTATTCAAGCTACTTTTGAAAAAAACTGAGAAGAAAACATCTTTTTGTGCTTTTGAGTGTTTTTATATGAAATTATTATGCTTGTAATTTATCTGCTTGTGATTTTGCAGAGGTTTGGTGGTGAAAGAAGATGGGCTTGGTTTTTGTAGAGGTGGAGGAATGTGTGGAGAGGTCCTAAGAAGCCCCTAGTACCCTTCTGAAGACTTCCATTGCAATCAGATTTCAAAAAACCACTTACAGGGAATTCTACAAGAGGCTGCAGGGGATCTACAGGAGGATCTACAGGAGGAGGCCAAGAGATATTTTTGGAAGTTTTGAAGGTGGAAAAATGATGTAAAAGGGTAACTGAAGGCTAGATGAAGGCATTGAGGTGTCTGGAGCTTGTCAAGGAAGATCAAGAGGGAACATGATGGTTGGATTTGTTCAAATGGCAAGAGGGAAGCTTATGGGCAGATTGGTGAAATGTTGCGAATGACTTGGGAAATCTGTGAGAAGTGAGCTGGTGTTGGTTGCTTTATGGATGTATGGTGAGCTGAGGTGCCCTGCAAGAGATTTTCACATCTACTTACGGAAACTGATGAAAGAGAGGACTAATTATAACATGAAAACAGAAATTTCTCTAGCTTGACCTAATTTCTGACCTACAAACAAAAAATGTTGAACAGTAAGCTTTGAGCAGAAAAGCATGCTGAGAGATCTACTGTAAAAGAACAGGAAATGATCTAGGCAACTGAATCAATACATTAATCTTTCCAAATCAAGTCATCACACTAGAAATTGCATGGGAGAGCAAAACTATGTTTTTGGTGGCAGCAGTAGTGCCTTGGCCTCGAATCATAGTCCTAGAAAGAGAGAAAGGAGATCATGGCCTGCTGTTGGCCTTTTTGAACCTTAGTTTGTCACTGCATTAACCTACTTGAGCAACTGAAACAAAAAAAACTATGCAAACCATCAAAAACAACCTAATCTAAACAAAATAAAATGAATCTATGTAACAGAAATTAACTCATGAAATGAAGCAAAAACATATAAGTACAAAGCAAGAGGTGTTGGGCAGCTTGGGTTGGGCCCTAACCCAAGAGCTTTAGCCCTCTGAAAGAGATCAGTACTGGCTCAGGAAATATTTCATCTTCATTATCAAAAATAATAGTCACATTACATGAACTGTTCTAAAAAAGAAACTCGAAAATGAGTTGAACAAGTGCTGCACAAAAGTGCGAAAATTCTACTAATGACTGGCTAACCTACTGAGGCTCTAAGCCCCCCTATTTATACAAATGGAGTCCTCCAACAGTCCTCCTAAAATCAAGGAGCTCAGCTTCCCAAAATTGGAGATAAACAACAATCCTTCTTTACTTGCTCGACTGCCCCTTGGATGCATCAATGTGGACCTTTGTGCTCCGAGTTGCTGATGGAGAATTCGAGGAAAGGGGTCATAAATGAAGGAGACACCCCCCTACAAATACTCTTCCCTATTTTCCTTGAGTATTTGCTGCCATTTGCTCATAAATCCCTTGACTTTGTCCAAAATTGACCAAAAAAATCTACATAAAGCACACATTAGACTACATGGCAAAATGACTAACCCAATTCACTCTATTAGCATAAATATATTAAAAAATATGAAATAAACTAGTGAGAATGGTGGATTAAGTCGAATTAAGAGGCAAAATGAGCCCATATAATTACCCATTTCTGGGGTTCATCACCATCCAAAGACAAAATTCCATTCTAGCATAATAAGGAGCATACATAATGCTATTGTGATGCTGGTACCTTTGAACTCTAGTAAAACCAAACAGTAAAATCCTTGTGCAAGTTTGAAAGGCCAAAAATTTAAAATGTTGAGGGTTCCACAAAGCTGCCAATCCACCCGATTGACTGCATGAATCAGTAGCAAAAACATTTCAACCCAAACATAAGTTTAAAAAATAAGGCCAAGCCTTCTCGACCATCACCATGGTTTCTTGACTAATAATGATTAAGTGACGGTGTTCCTTAACCAAATGTTTGAGGGAAAGAAACTTTGGGGATCCCCTGAGACCCTAAATATTTAATGACATTGGGATCATGATCTCAGATTAGAATAGGGTGGTAATGCTCTAAGGGCCCGAGCAAAGACCATCACAGCAGGAGGAGAATGTGACCAGTCCATCGAATCCTCAAAATTTAAGGCTTTTGTAGAGGAGAAAATGGCCTTTGGAAAAACCCTTTTAGATTTTCCATCCTACTTCTACCTAATAGTAACATTTCAACATGGCTGAGGGCTAACATCCATCGAAATAATAGGTCTTCAAAGTAGGTTCCATAGAATAAAGCAGGGAGGCCTTCTAGTTTAGAGGTAGAAGCAGTAGTAGCGGAGAACATGGTAATTTTGGAGAAAGATTCAAGTGGACGAGGTTCTTCCAAGAACACCTTCCTCACTACGAGGGAGTGTTGAAAATATTAGCGAGAAAATGGTTCCTTGATTTGTGCCTTAATCATAGGAACTAGAACGGGTTCCTTCTTGTGCATGACTCGAATTCCTAAAAAATAGGAGATTCCCTATAAATTAGGACAAGTTCCTATAGTTTAGGAATTAGTCCCTAAAAATTAGGATGAGTTAGGATGTAGTTAACTAACATGTTAAAATTGAAAGTCGAGTTCTTGATTTTCTAGTGTGAGTTGATTGAGGAAAAACATAAGTGATTTAGTTTCAAGTGGTTGACTTGAAATAGGATGAGTTGCATGAGCAATTAACTCATGCTAACTCAATCAATCATAAAAGAATTCCTTAATTAGAAAAATATGTATTTTTAACCATTCAAATTGCCTTTAAAAGGAGGAACGAAAGCACAAGTTATTCATTGTGTTGGTGAGCACGAGTTGGTGAGACCAAGCAATAGGAAGCACGAGTTTGTGCATGGAGCTTGTGAGAGGAAGAGTAGGCAAGAGAATCTTGTGCATATAATGATAGAGGGAAATAGAGATTAGTAGTCTTGCAAGGGTTTCAAGCTTAGATCAAGTAGGAAAGACAAGTGTGTTTTCCCGATTGAAACAGTTGTATTTTGTAAGAGATCAATTACTCAGTTTTTGCTATCAATAAAATTTTCATCAAGCAGAGGGCTTTCCTAGTTGGGTCCCTAAATAATTTTGTGTTTTTGAATTGTGTGATTGTGCCATGTTCCATTGTATCTAGTATAGAAATTGTCTTTATGTGAGAAAAAAATTATTTCAGATTGCACATATTAGCAGATCAAAATTTCGTTGATTTTCTATGTAAGTGAAGTACAAACATGAAAAAAGTAATTCCCATCCCACATATGAATAGAAATATGGTTATTTTTATTTGGAAAAAAAATACCATAATACCAAACTTGATCATCCTTCCCACCTTAATAAAATTGTGCAACCCTCAAACACAAAAATAACAATATTTAAATTAACTAATAAATTTAAAATATTATGTTTCCATTTGCGAAAATATGTTTATCATTCTCAACTTGGTTGTTTCAAATACCCCACCCCCCTCCTTGGAGGAAGAAGAAAACAAAAAAAAAAAAAACTTATTGCTATTGTCAAGTTGGTTGGTACAAATTTCTTGAAAAATGGAAATTTTAAATAAAATGGGATTGGATTAGATTCAAATATTCACGAATAAATATGTGAAAAAGGAAAAATATATTTATTAGTCGATAAAATTATTAACCAACATTTTGTGGCTAAATCAAAATTTGAATGGATAGTTTAGATATCTCTATTATTCTTCTTGCACAACGTTGGAAACATAAATACTAAATGACCTTTATTCAATTAATTAGCCCATAAAACAATCACATATGCAGCCTCAAGAGAGCACTATAATTATGACAATAATTATTAAATGTTTTTATTGCAAAATCTACTTTCATCTTCACACGATTAGAATGTCTTCTTCATTCAAATGATTGATGATTCCATCACTAATGAAACCAATCATGTATTCCACTACTAAATTGTAGTTAAGGACATCAATAGGCGTATAGCTTCAATAACCTTAAATATTTAAGGCTTTCCAACTCTTCTATCTCATGGCAACAACTAACATCTTTTATCTCATGGAACCAACTAACATCTTGTAATCAAGGTTTTGACATCAAGGTGTGCTCTCTCGCTTCACACATTTAGATACCCTCAACTCTAATGATACCAATGTTTCAATACTTGGCAGTTCCTCCAACATTTTTGGAGCATTTAAAGTTTTGCAAGACCACAAAGCCTTTCCGTTTTCTTTAAATTAGCGCAATGAAATAATTGCATTCATATATGTGTATTTGGCAATGTTCCAATCTTCATCAAATCATTACTATTCTGGATGTGGAGATGATAAAGGATGGAGCAAACATCTTAAACAAACGATTTACATGCTCCTCTAATATTTCAATGTTTAATACTTCATTATCATCTTCATTGCCAGAGAAAAAAAAAAACCAAGAAATTTTGTCTATGGAAGAACCCAACTCTCTTCACTCTCTCTGTCATGTTAATGTTTCTCGTTCTCCTTTAATATTTTTAAATTACAGTTCTCACAATAGACAAGAAAATACTTTGAACTTAGTCAATAGTACAGTGGACTTAAGCAACCATTTCAAATTTAGAAAAATTAGAGCCTTAATTCCTTCGAGTTGCTTAAGTCACCAAGTGAACATGGAAATATTTCCAGAACAGGGGTTCATATTAGTAGAAGCTCCAATTGTTCAGGTCTCCACTGATGTCTGGCAATACCTTTAAAGTGGAATCCAAAAAAGTGTATAATATATATATATATATATATATATATATTATTAATTATTTATTTTTATTAATAATTTTACATTACTAAAAATTATAAATAATTTCTGAGTAAATTCAATTTAAAATATTTTTTTTGGGCAAATTTAATTTAAAAGAAAAAAAAAAATCACTTCTTTATTCTAAAAATTATTGAAAAACATTTTTTTTAAGACATTATATATATATATATATATATATATATATATATATATATATATATATATATATATATATAAATTTTAAAAATAAAAACAAAAAAATACAATAATTTTAAAATCTCATAAATATTTTTTTTAAAAATTATGAAATAAAATTTAAAATTTAAAATTTAAAAAATACAAAATATAATTAAAAATAAAATAAGATAATTAAATATATAATAAAAAAAAACATATTTTAAAAAAATAAAAATGTGTAAGTACAAAGTGTGTGGGGGAGAGGGAGCGATGTCAAGGACGACTCTCTTTTTTATGAACATTCCCTTTAACTGTTACATTTTCGCTAGCCAACATCTCGTGTAGTGACAAGTGGTGGGTTCATGTCTTTAATGTGGCCTATTGACTTGAGTGCCTTGAATCATTCTATTATGGAGGTTGGTGTTAGAGTTTGGTTCCTGTCGAGGACATTGCAACACCTATGTTTTGGTTTCCCATTGAGTGTTATTTCTGCAGAACATTTTGTTGAATCTTCTCATAAAGAAAGGGTTTTGTCTTAGCTAATCGGTCGCTTGTTAGCAGGATGTGGAAATTCTTCAACATTAACCAGCATAATTCAACTCTGCCGCCTGGTGGGAAACATCAGAAATGAAACAACTCAAAATGGGGGAGCGTCGAGTGTCCTCAACCAATTTCGAACTGTGGTCTTATACATTTTCCTATACATATACTTCGACAACATACATTTTGCACAATCCTTTTTCCTCTTTTGTTTTATGCTTGGGATTGACATGTAAAATTCACAAACAAAAAGAGGGTCCAGATGTTTTCAGTTATGAAGTATAAGAGGGCTTGCGAGCTTGTTTCCTTTGTCATTGGGTTAAAAGAGAAAAAGTAATTCAAAATCAATACAATTTGTCACAAAAATGATGTTAGGGTTGTTCGAGTAAATTTTTCTCAGTCAGGTTACCAGTGGTTTTTTTTGTCTCCAAGTATACAAGCACCCATGGTTTTTCCCATGATATTCATCTCCATTATAACCTATTTAAATGATGGAAAATTTAATGATTATCGTCTTGTTGGCTAGTGGAACAAACAATGGTGTCTTTACTCCATGTTATGTGATCCTCACATATCTAGTATCTAAGGTAGAGTGGTAAATATCAGATCTGGGTGTGAAATAACTTATGTGGAGCTTGGAGCAACTCTGTGGAAAAGTCATCCAAAGTGTGTGGATTTTCAGCAAAATGTGTGAGGAGCTGTACAGTGTTGGAAACCAAGGCATGAAGAGTTATAATAAGTGGTATGTGAGAGAAGACCAACTAAGGAAGAGAAATCATCATACAGAGGAGTCACATGTATAGCTTTAGGAAGCCATCTAGTGATTGGGATTGGCTTGTTAGAATGTAGCAAGAAATGGCTTCATTTGATTAGTGCCTTTGTCAAATGGAGAAACTCGATTTTCCACATCCGCAGGATGACTTGGATTGCAGTTGGCTTGAATGACATGGTCTTGTCACCTAGTTAGATCAACAAATTTGAGTTTGTAGGCTTTGAGTAGAGTTGTGCATGTAGTGATTGCTAAAATTTAGTAATCTAGTTCAATTATTTTCAGCTGAACTTAGTTGACTGAGCTATAGCCACTAGTTGATTCAATTGAAGGTTAGTTGAGTAGTTATAACAATTGTTAACTTACTGATCTCTCTGTTATCTAGTCAATCGGCCAAAAATAGCCCAGACATGCATGAAATTCAAATTTCCTAGCTGAAGTGGAGGAAAAGGAACATTGTAATTATTAATGGTATACTAGTTGAGTGTATAAGCTTGGCAATTAAGAAAGTGATCAATTCCCTTAGATTTGCGCAAGGAAATAAGGAATTTCCCTATTATTTAAGAGCTTAATTCCTCTAGGATTGCGTAAGGAAATAGGAGGTTGGTTGAGGCTTGAATTAGCTAAGTGTTTGCCAGAGCAAGTCAGGAAGCAAGAGAACAATTTTACAGTGCAGGGTGTGCTTCATAGTTGAAGCAAGACATTGTACTTGTTTCTCTTTCTCATCTCAATTAATGCAAAGCAGTGGAGGGGTTTTTCCTAGTTGGGTTTCCCTATAAAATAATTGCGTTCCTTCTGTTTTGATGGTTTCATGTTACTATATGTGTTTCTATCTTGTGTTTTCCTTTCTGCAGAATAATAGAAGAAATTTATGTCTCTCGATTTTAGTTTGATTTCATTCTCTCGTAAAGTTGTAAAGTATTGTGGCATATATTCAACAAATTGCCTACTCTAACAAGTCAAGTGTGGCATATATGCAACAAATTGTCTGCTCTATCGAATCAATAATTGATTAAACCCTATAGGATTATTGATTTACATTTGAAATTAATCTATAACTATTTTTAATTAATTTTACCTTGAAAGAAAATTTGGTGCCCATCTCGTGAATTTATAAATTTTCTTTCAAAATATATATGTATTCTTTGGTTGAGTCAAAACATAAATTCTAATAGAGACATCCTTATTAAAATGGTATACAATTTGGGATTATATTTTTTGGGTAGAAAGAAATTTTTATTCACTTCAATTTGAATTAGATTTTGATGGTGTGACTACCTCATGGTCATGTCCAAAATTAACACGCATTAAGGAGGAATTGAACTAGCGATTTCACATCTAGAAATGCCTCTACAACATACTAGATCACCATCTATCCAAAAACCCACAAAAAAATAATACTTTGAAATTCATTTATCTTGCAATATATTATTTTAAAATTATTTAAATTTTATTATTATTTTTATCAAATTAATTTTCATTATTACATTTATTTTTTAATTTAATTATTTTATCTTTATCCTAACTAATGAATATAATCACAAGTTTTAATTGTGAAAAAAAAAATGAATCATTAATATCTTTGAGCACAATGTTTAATGAAATGAATTATATTGATTTATTTTATTAGAATTACATTTTACAATTCATGTATAATAATGTAGTCAGTTTCATTTAGTTTAATGGATTAGATTTCTTAACACAATGTGTAATATAATATAAATTTTTGATATTATGAAATAAATTAAGTTTTTAATATTTTAATATTTAATAGATTATAATATTTGGTATTATGAAAGGAGAAATTGTTGTTTCCAATGTATGAGTACACATTATTATTAGGAATTAATATAAGTTAATTTAGAAATTGTTGTTTCCAATGTACGAGTATGATCTAGATGTGTCGAAATCAATAATTTATGTCTTATATATTTGTACTTATAGTGATCAATAAAAACTTTAAATGTGATTTGTTGGGCTAATCTCTCAATTTTCTATCACGGTATCAGACATTAGTTTTACTTTTCCTTTAAGGGAAAGTCATGAAAATGTGAGAAAACCTTGAGTATTTGATAGTCTGTACATATATTAATTTAATATAGTGTTTTGTCCATTGTTGTTTTGTGATAGTCTGTACATATATTAATTTAATATAGTGTTTTGTCCATTGTTGTTTTGTGTGAGTAAATTTTATTATTTTTGTCTTTGTTGTATGTGGAGATAATAGCCGTCACTCAACGAAGTTTGTAGATGGTGCTCGAAAGAGGTCAACGGTCTGGGACTAGACAGAACGTTGCTCAAATTCCTTTTTGTCATGGGGCATAATAATTCAGTTTTAAAGGTTTCAAATTGGATGTGTTTCTTTGTTGTCTAATTGGCAATTTTTAATTATTTGGCGGAGTGGATGCTAGAAGTTAATAACCTGTGTAGATATTGAGGATAAGTAGGCAGCTAGCCAAATCTGGAGAAATAACATTAATTCAATTTATTTCTGCGTCATCAAGCCCCAGTTCCACATCTCCAATGATGGAAAAGGGTTGAACCGCTTGCTTTCGCTCGATGCTAATTGAGATATGAAGTCTGTAATCCACAGATAAGCCAAAAAATTCAAATCGCATTTGGAAAAGCCCTATGTGCTGCAACAAGCAATGGATGTCGTTAATGTGGGAAGATCTTGCAGTGAATCTGCACGAATAAACATAACTCAGATCGATTTCTTGCTGCACGAAGATCAAAGGGAAGCAATGGTACAACAACCATGTGGGATTTCGTCGAGACCTGGGTTTCGTCAAATTCTGAGTAGGATTATTGGCTGCACAATTCTCCTGTCTAGCGTTCATGCACTCATACCCTCTTCAATACAACATGTTCGTGGTTTCACAATGGACTGTTCGGGAAGAATTCCAACTGTGGCGCCGTCGCTGGTCTCGCTGCTCTGCATGGTGGATTCTCTGCATACACCCGTCAATGCCCAGGAACTTTCAGTTACCGATAAATGGTTGGGTAGCCTTGCTCAGAATACCACGGCGGTGAAGAGCGACGTCCCGGATCCTGGATATTGCTCAAGGGAAACCACTGAATAATTTTCATGTTGCTTCGTATCTGAGTGTGTCAAATCAAACTACTCAGCGAAAGAAAGGATTCTAGACCACGTGAGAGAAGGTCATGTTGCGATTTCAGAAAGTCAAATACGAGGCCAACCTCACCGCTAGCATTGGTGCAAGGTTTTTGAAAACATTATTCTCAGATCTGCAGGTAAAATAAAACTCAATGCAAATGATGTGAAATACAGGAAGATTGCGACAACGGCTTCAGAGGGATTTGTTTCCTTGTGTAGATCTGCTCAGAAATTTTATATCTGATATCACTAGCAGATTAGATGAAAGCAAAGGCTTGTTCGAAAAGCATTGAAGAGATAGGTCAACGAGAACGGTTGAAATGTCTCCATATTTCATCGCATAGTGGCGGAATATTCCTAGAGAAATACAGTGAGCAAGGCAACAAATCATCCATCAATTTCACTGCCTAACTTGTTACACGGGGCCAATCACAATGGGCTTGCTTTTCTAGTCAAATCCATGGTTTAGATGTTGGTTTGCGCAGAACTTATATATTTATCTCGGTTTAGTGTGCAGTTTATTATGTGGTGTGTGTTGCAGTTTATTATATTAAAGTAAAGTGTGAACAGATTAATATATTTTTAAATGGGTAGAATTAATTATAGAACATATTAATATATTTTGAATGAGTGGTTTTTTTATGTATACGATGATACAAGAACATATCACTAATTTGATTATGTATAATCTGTTATAAGTTGGTGACATTTTTTACAGGTTAATTTGATTATGTGTTTAAGAGGTTATATTGTATAATTGATTTCTGAATACATTCAGTGATCAGGTTGTTTTCTTAGATAATTGGAGAATATAGTGGAAGACCATATGTTTGGCAGAAGGAGGTATGTCTATAGGATGGTTCTAGAATGGTTCTAGAAGCCTCAATTCTAACTCGTGGTGCTTGAGGTGGTCGAGCAGGCTCAATTCTGCAAAGTACCTCAAAGATGGTTGGAAGCAGTTATGTTTTAAATGGAGGTCAAGTGACAACTCGAAGATATGGTGGTGAAATAGCGGTGTTTGCAAGATTCTAGAGTGGATGTGAGTGTTGATGAAGACCAGTCAAGACATAAATTATTCTTGTTGTTGTTGTAATATGCATTTTCCATGTTTTCATATAATCATTAAGAAGGTGTTGGAAGTAATGCCTCCATGCCATGTGACATTAAAAATTACTATGAGTCAATCTAGAAATTATTTCAGATTTACGAGTCATAATTATGATCTAAATTTATCTAAATTAGTAATTTATGTCCTATATATTTGTAACTATAGTAATCAATAAAAACACTAAATTTAATTTATTATGTCTTCTATATTTCTCAATTTTCTATCAGTTTTACACACAGCCGCAACTAGCAAAAACAATTTATTAATCACACTCAGTTGTTCCATTATCCTTCCGACTTTTCCGGTTGGATTTATTGATTTAGCAAAGTAGAAGATATGCCACGCATCAACAGCCCTGTCTGTCTTTAATCAATTCGCTCTCTTGAATTTACATACCCATTCAAATACGACCAACTTAGCAGATTGGATATTGTTAGCTTATTTGGAGGCTGCAGTTTCATCTTTTATCAATTGCGAAAATCTGGCTGTTACATGATTTTCAATCGTGATAATTAGGATTAGACAGTGGGCCATGCACTTGGTTGTACATTCACGCCTTCAACATTGTTTTTTCTTTTTGTCAAAAGATAGATTAGTTGTTGAGGATTGAAAGCAGAAACACTGAAAACGAGTGCTCACCCTCTACACCAAATATTTTAAGAAATAGTAAGCTTTCATGACGTGAATGTGGTTTCTTTTGCATTAAGAGCCAAAGAATGTGACGTCCCGTAGCTTCAGGTGAATCCCTAGAAAATATATCAACGAAAGATTGTACAGGCTAGAACTGCTCCTGTATCAAATTCTGCAAAAGATTCTAGCGAAAAATATTATTGCAGTTGATATGTATATAAACCCGTGCACACCCGCCAAGCAAAATGGTCGGCTGGCTCCACGTTGTCTCATGTTTCGATTCCTTTTTCAGTGGAATGCACGAAGCCGACAATCAATCGGTAAATACTTCCTCTAGCCGTAGTTACTTTAAGAAATTATACATTTTTTAAGTAATTTTTTCTCTAGTTTCAGGTGTGAATTTGTAATGTTTTCTGGTAGATAATTCGGTGATTTTTGAATATTCACTCTAAAAATACAGGAGCTAATTTTTGAATATTTTTTCTCCTGTGGCAATGTGCGCTAAAATTATTTGGGAATATTTTTTTTTTATTTTATGAGAGATTTTTTTGGCATAAATTACAAGATATTTCATTTGTGAAATATTTCATGGATCACAGAAGCCTCAATTCAACAATTTTTTATTTGTTTTTAAAAGACTAAAACAAATATATTTACACTAAGTTTAGGCTTCTGTGATCCATATTAAGTTAGAGAAAGATTTCGGCGAAAATCACATGGAAAGTCATTTGTCGACGCGTTTGGAACCAACCAGTGTGGTTCATCGTCAGGACAAGTTGAAGAACAGATCTAGCGTAGCATGTTATATAGACCGAGCGGAGCCTCCAACGGCTAGTTTGACCAGCCGCTAATATTGACCAAGGGACCAGGATCAAAATACAGTAAGAAAATTAGTTGCAACAGACTACTTCTAAGACTAAATTAAGGGAGAATGAAATAATAAAAATAACAAATTAAACAAATAAATATATATAAAAAACTCACGAAATAAAAATAAAATAAATCCACAATCAGATAAAATAAAACAAATGAGAACAGATAAATAAGAGTTAAAACGGCCATGGATCAATGGAATAAAACGCATACCAATAGTAAAAATAAAAATAAAACAAATAAATTAATTAATTAATTAATAAAAATTAAAACTTAGTAATGAAAAATAATAATAAAGCTCTAAGAATAATGAAATCAAATAATAAATAAAGGGGGAATAAAAGACGAAAGGTAAAGAATAAATACCTAAATGAAAATAAATAATAAGAATAGAAATAAAATAAAATAATTAATAAAAAGTAATAATAATATTAATAATAATAATAATAAATTAATTAATTAAAACTAAAAATTAATAATAAAATAATAAGTGAATTAAAATAATAACCATAATAATACAAAAATAATAATAAAAAAAAAAAAAATTAAATTGAATAACCAAATGAGGATAAAACAAAACTGAAAGACAAAATAAAAATAATAGTATAAATGAATAAATAAATAAAAATAATAATAAAAAATAAATTAAAATAACTAAATTAATAATAATTACTAATAATAATAATAATAATAATAATAACAAATAAAGTAATCAAGTAATAAATAAAGGGGGAATAAAACCTAACTGAATGACCAAAGGTAAAGAATAAATACCTAAATGAAAATAAATAATAAGAATAGAAATAAAAATAAATTAATTAATAAAAAGTAATAATAATATTAATAATAGTAATAATAATAATAAATTAATTAATTAAAACTAAAAATTAATAAGTGAGTTAAAATAATAACCAAATAATACGAAAAATAAAAATAAAAAGAATAAAATTAAATTGAATAACCAAATGAGGATAAAACAAAACTGAAAGAAAAAATAAAAATAATAGTATAAATAAATAAATAAATAAATAAAATTAAAATAATAATAAAAAATAAATTAAAATAACTAAATTAATAAAAATTAATAATAATAATAATAATAATAATAACAAATAAAGTAAGAAAATAAAAGGGAAAAAATAGGTGTATAGAGTAATGTATACAGTTAAATACAATAAAAATAGCGAGTTAAATAGTAAAATAGAAAAGCAATATAAGTAGAAAAAGCTACACTGAGGTCCATAGATAAAATTAGGAGAGGTGAAATAATGACGATAACATAAAAAAGGAGAATAATATAAAAACCAACGAGGACGGAAAACACTAGGAGGAGAGGGCAGGGACCCAACACCTACTGACTTTCCAACCATCATCCCTATTGAGATTACTAGGTCTCTTTTCAATCTCTAGCGCTTCCCTGAATTTACGATGATGGAAATGCGGAATCTTAGCAATAACACTCGCTTCTTCGATACAAACATGATGATTGGTTTTCTCCGCATGTTCAGCCAAAGCGGAAGACTTAAATCTCCTATGCCTCAGATCCGCTGCGTGCTCACTAATCCTCTGATTAATGGAACGACCAGTCTCCCCAATATAGGGGGTCCCGCACGAACAAGGGATCAAATAAACACCTTTCATATCCTTAGGGTCGATGGGATCCTTCACCGATCTGAGAGACGAATGGATGGTGTTCAGGGGCCTGAAGGATACCGGGATACTATGTCTCCTGAGAATCCTACCAATTCTATCCGTGGTCCCTTGAACATAAGGAAGAAGGACACCAGGAACACGATCTCTTGGCTCTCTTTTCACCAGAGAATTCTTGGAAGCTTTAAGGAAAGCCCTATGACCCAAGTATCTACTGTAACCATTCTCCACAAAGACATCCAGCAGATGGGATTTTTCTTTCTCAAAGCTCTTCTTGTCCGAGATCCTCAGGGCCCGAGTAGCAAGGGTACTAAGAACCCCCATCTTCTGAGCTGGGAAATGGTGGGAACTGGCATGAAGATACTGCTCCGTATGAGTTTTCTTTCGAAAAACTTGATGGGCCAGGGAGCCATCCTCATTCCTAGAAATAAGAATATCAAGGAAAGGAAGGCATCCATCAACTTCCTGTTCCTTAGTGAACTTAATGGCTGAGGACTGCTTGTTAAGATGATCAAAGAAGAGATCAAGCTCATCCTGGCCATGAGACCAAATGACATTGGTGTCATCCACAAACCTCTTCCATAGCTTAGGAAGGAGCCGGGAAGAGTTCAAAGCTTTGGACTCAAAATCTTCCATAAACAGATTAGCCACAACAGGGGAAAGGGGGGATCCCATAGCAACCCCACATGTTTGCTCAAAGAACTCCCCTTCAAAACTGAAAAAGGTTGAAGTGAGACAGATCTCAACCAACCTAGCCGTGTCAGGATCCATTAGGCGGTTGATCACAATCATGGCCTCATTAATAGGGATGCAAGTGAACAAGGAGACAACATCAAAACTAACTATTTAGAGATTTATATATGTAAAAGTTTGGAAAACCTTAATCATCATCATCATGAAAGTTTAAAAAATAAATGTTGAAAAACAACTATTTATTTTAAAAACTTTTAATCTTTTGGGCTTTGATCTATTATTATCAATCAAAATTCTAAATTTTTTAATTAAAAGATATATTAATTTTAATTTTAACTACAAACTTAAAAGCGGTCTTTGAGGTTCATTTTACTTAACTCTATTCAAAAGCTTGGAAAACATCTATTTCAATATCATTTAATCAAAAATTAATTAAATTAGTAAATGATTATTTTAGGTAAGATTGATGTTAATCAACTCTATTCAAAGCCTTGAAAACATCTATTTCAATATCATTTAATAAAAAATTAGTCAAATTTAGTAAATGATTATTTTAGGTTATTGTGGATAAATAACCATTATGTACCCTTTTTAATGACATTTTTTATTTTTTATATCACATGGAATACATAACACAAATTAAAAATTAAAAAATTAAAGTTAATCTTATATTTCAATATCATTTAATCAAAAATTAATTAAATTAGTAAATGATTATTTTAGGTAAGATTGATGTTAATCAACTCTATTCAAAGCCTTGAAAACATCTATTTCAATATCATTTAATAAAAAATTAGTCAAATTTAGTAAATGATTATTTTAGGTTATTGTGGATAAATAACCATTATGTACCCTTTTTAATGACATTTTTTATTTTTTATATCACATGGAATACATAACACAAATAAAAAATTAAAAATTTAAAGTTAATCTTATTTTCAAATTAATTAAGGACAAGATTTAAAAAAAACTTAATTGTATCACAACGTTTGATTTTTATGTGTGTTTAGAGTTTTCATTTTAAAACTTCATAGGAAACCACCAAAATTAAAATCCTTGTAAATAACTCTTACTTACATATATAAAATATTTTCCATCAATTACTACCTACCATAACTTAAGCAAGTATTTGCATAAAAAATGGATTCCAAATATAAATAAATACACTTACCAATGTTATTAGCCACCATTATTTATGCTTTCCGCAATACTTTAATAACTAGGACTAAAAATCTAAATCTATAGAATCAATTATATAATTTTATTTAATATCAATAAAAAAAATCGGTAAAACGTTATAAATACTAAATTAAAATTACTACGTGATAAACCAACACGGTTTTTATTATATATATATATATAGCAAAATTACAATTAAAAAAATACCTCATTTTACCAATCATTAAAACCTAATCTGTCTAGATTCTAAACGTTAACATTAACTTGAATTCAATATTTTACTTTAATTTAGTTATATTTAAACTAAGCCACAAGTACTAGCTACTATGTAGCACTTGTTAAAAACTAGTAATAATGTTATATGAAGGCTTGAAAAAGTATATTTGTATGTATAGGTTGGAGGGTGTTAATTAACATAGAGTTTACTTGTAGAGTTTAAATTTAAAAATAATTAATCATGCATGTAAACTAAAACTAAGCCACAGGTACTAGGTACGATGTAGTTATATGAAGGCTTGAAAAAGTATATATGTATGTATAGGTTCGAGGGTGTTAATTAACATAGAGTTTACTAGTAGAGTTTAAATTTAAAATTAATTAATTATGCATGTAAACTAAAACTACGCCACGGGTACTAGCTACTATGTAGCACTTGTTAAAAACTAGTAATAATGTTATATGAAGGCTTGAAAAAATATATATGTATGTATAGGTTGGAGGGTGTTAATTAACATAGAGTTTACTAGTAGATATTAAATTTAAAAGTAATTAATTATTCATGTAAATTAAAGGTAGTGTATTTGTAAAGGTAATTTTAAAATATTTTTATATTTTTGGGTCTATTTAATTTGGTATTTTCAAGTAATTTAATGAATTCGGGGTACAAGGTTATAACTCTATAATGTATTATTGTGTTATGATATTGTGGGCGTTTAATTGTTGTTCTTTTGTTCCTCTTTTATTTTTCAAATTGGTATTAGAGCTAGAAAAATCATGTTGTATATTTATATGAGCTAATAAAATTAGATTCAATTTTCTACTTAGCAAGAAATCGAGATATAGACATGCATAGAGAGTTTGCAGACCCACTGTCATTTAAAAAGCCATTTTTGAAGGAACAAGTCATTTGCAACCTCTGCCACCATCAAGAATAGTCGCCATAAAGCGGGGAACCAACCATGGTCAAGGTCATCAGTACTAGTTGTGAGTCAATGTTTATTTAATTATTTATTTAAATAACAATGGGAAAACCTATCATAACTCAGTTGTCAAACCAGTGGTGAGTACAACCATGATTGTCTATTGTTCATGAATGCACGTTGACTAATCATTGAAATTCAAGGAAAACCATGCAAAGGAAAATTACTTGTTGTTGGTCTGTAAAGGGGCAGGCTTTTTCTCTTGTCTAATGCCTTGGACATTAAGATGTTTCCTTAAGTTCAATGAAGACGAGCTCTTAGCCAAGTAGAAACAGTTTTAGGGCATACCCTAAGTCTTTTTCAACTATAACAATAGTTTTTCCCTTCTCTTTGGCTTTCAATCTATCTAGTTTTAATTCTGGATGAGGTTGCCAACAATGATCTTCATCATGGCCAGTCTTTGAACAATTTTTGCATGTGAGTTTTTCCTTCTATTTTTTTATACTTTCATTCTTATTTCCCTTCCATTTTCCTCTCTTCCCTTTTCCCTTACCCTCACTTTCACCTTTATCCTCTATGTTTTGTTTTCCCCTTGCCTCAAGATGCGTGGTTTGCACACATACTTCATCTAAGTTGCTTGGGTTAAACATAAGGATAGTATGTTGCAAATAGGAATGTAAACCTCCACTATATTTCAAGAGTGTGTATTGTGAATTCAAGTTTGCTCCTAATAACAAAGCCTTTTTCCTAAACTCCTGTGTATAATCTTGGACTGTTTGGCCTTTAAGCTGCCTAAAGTTTTGCCAACTCATGATGGCTTTTTGCATATAGGCTAAAGGATAAAACTGTCTTTTAATTGCAGAAACAAATTCAACCCAAGAAATGGATATCTTACCATGGATTCACATTTCCTCTTGAGTCCTTGCTTCCCACCAAACTAGTGCAGCTCCTTCTAGCCTCAGTGAAGCCAACTGGATCTTTATATTGTCTTCTTAAAGGTTTTGAATTCTACAGTATACCTCCAACTGTCGTGTTATCACTGAAAAGATTTCAAAGGAAAAGGGTAAGGTAAGGGAGAATTGGTCTTGGTTATTCTCCTGTGTTTCTTTCATGCATAAGAAGACAATTGGCAAGCTTAAGGATGACACTCATCAGAACTTTTTGAAATCTAAAGCGAGGCAGTTATCAATTTCAAATTCAAGCAAGGTAGTGTTCAAACCAATAAAGTGCAGGTTTATCTTCAAGTTTCCTTGTAGGGATTTCATAGACATGTTTGAAGAAAAGAAGAGTAACCAGAAGCCAATTTCAAAAGAGTAAAAGTCATTTGGAAAGATGTAAAAGTTCCAAGACATGAACTAGTTGACAGCCATGCTCAACATTTCACTTGGATTGTCCCTACAATAAAGAAGGCAAAATATATCAGAATGATCAATGGAAATTAGGAACTAAAATCAGGATGATGAAGAGACAGTTGAGGACCTGCAAATTCAGTTGAGAAAACCAGGAGGACAGTCTTAGCATAAAAGAACCGGGCAGTAAGTGATTGGAGTCTTAACACAATTTTGGTTAGAACATTACCTTTTTGAAGCTGTTTATGGATGAATTATGTCAAAGATATGTGGCCTATTGGCATAAGATGAAGCTGTGAAGAAATCACAAGAAGAATAATTTTTGAGAAAAAACTGTGTTTTTTGATTCACACAGCAGTTTCGTAGCGCACTACGAAACTGCTGTCACTGCACATTATGATTTAATGGACCAATGTTGAAAGAAAAAGGCAAATCTTCTTGAAGGAGAACCTCTACAAAGAATCATTTAAAAGGTGTAAACATTCAGCATGGGAAAAACAAGTAGAGGAGAGACATTTTTGAACTCCAAACTTTATCAGTCAACTTATCACTCAAACTGTCTTCTTGTTTTTACCAGTCAACTTCTAGAAGAGTTTCTGAGCAGTTGAAAACTCATCTCTGAAAATTGAAAGAGGTTTTCATTCCTAAGATACTAAAGTACAAAAACCTCTTCCACTTTCTTCAAATCCATTATGAGCTGGGAGAAACGGGTGACTAAAACTTGCGCTACGAAACTGCTGTAGGTGCAAGTTTTTCACAGGCATATTTCTCTGTTTGACACAGGTTTTTCAAAGACACATTCTGGGCGGTAGGAAAGGTGTTTCAAAAAACCAAGATAGTTTTTTATTAAGCACGGATTGGTTCACAAAAGCCTCCTTGCGTTTTTCCAAATACATTGTTTATGAGAAGTTATGAGCTCTGTCCCAAGACCTATTTTTCAGCCAAAACAGAGCAAGGGACAGTTTCCTAGTTTCTAGGAACAACAAAAGGATGAGTCATCAAGGGCCAGCTGGAAGGTTATGGGCTTCATCAAATTCGACTTCATGGAGTTTTATGTGTCAAAAGGAGTGTTTAATGCTTAGATAATGTTGTTGTAATCATGATAAGGAGTTACACTCCTAGTTGTATTAGGTCTCTGGGACTGCTAGTTAGGTGTCATTTGAATTTAATAGTTAGTTTTGAGTGTCGGTAGGTGTTAGGTCAGGTAGAATTCGAATTTTCCTCTTCCTAGAAGAGGAATCTAAACATGTAAAGAGCTCTATATATAGAAGAACATCTGATGTACAAAGGGTTGGAAATTTTATGGAAAAGCTTGTATTTGGCCTATGTAAGACTCATTTTCAGTAATACATGCTTGACTTTACTTCTCAGGATTCATGAAGGATTTTTTATGTTCAGAATATGTGATGTTGTCATTTTCTTAATTCTTACAGTGGTATGGATGTATAATCACTCAGAATTCACTGAATGTGCTCTGACTTCCTGTATACATTTATGAACTGTGTGGTCCCATATGAGTTTATGTTCTGAATGTTTAAATGCTGAATGCCCTGACTTCCATGTAAGGTTGAGTTCATTGTTATATTGAGGTGTTGTTGACTCCATAAGCCCAATGGATGTTTACTGATCATGTTCAACCATTCATATTTTTCACTTGTTTCATAGAGTTAGCCATCTAATCTTTATCAAAATCATTAACCTTTGAGAGAGCCCTATCCGGTTGAGGAGGCTATGCCTCAGCCAAAAGTTGGTTTGAAAGAGTTACATAAGGTCTTCCTGATCATCAGCCTATCAGGGGCATGATTTTGTGATAACATGTTGAATCCAATTGTCCAACTTTTCTGCATTCACTTCTCCATTGTACATGGGAAGTTTGAATTTTATGTCCAATTTCAGTAATGGAGTTTTTCCTTTTGGGGTTTTGGAATGAGTATGGGCAGTGGTGGTAGTGGAAGATGATGTTGTGTGAGATGGTGAAGATGATGAGGAAGATGATGAGGATGGTGGAGATGGAGGTGGATTTCCACCATTCCCTTTGGAATCCTTCTTTTCATCTTTTTTGTCCTTTGAGCTTCCTTCTCCATGTGGAGGTTTAGAACTCTCTCCAACCATTCTAGTGTTCCTCTCTTCATAGAGGACATTAACCATCTTAGTCAAAGTATGGAAATATTTTTTGAATTATTCCTCTTCTGAAGAGGTACCTTCATGCTCTCTTCCTCCGGACATAATGACTATGGATTCAGGCTCAGAAATTTGTACTGATTGTACCTCTTCAATCACTTCAGCCTCTTGTGCAATCTGTGCCTCTTCTATCTCAACTGATGGAGATGGAACTTGAGGTGATTCAGGTGCTACCTTGAGTGGTCTTATGGGTGAGGATGATGCTTTCTCAACCTTCTTCCTTTTTTTCCTAATCTCAAGACTAGCTACCAGTAGCTTCCCTTCTCCTCTCTGCAACTTCAACCTTGTAATCATAACAACAATTGCAACTATTAAACCCTTCAAGCAAATCAAACAAGCAACCTTGTGCTTTGATACCAACTTGATCTGAAATTGATTTCTATTTAATGTTGTGCTAGTATCATTTCCAGATATAAAATTTTCTTTGCTTTGGTTTGCTTATCCATAGAGAGTTTATCCATGAGCATGTGATTGTCAATTCATCTAACTTATTGAAATTTAGTGTTTTGCATGAACTTAAAAGCTTGAATTTAAATGGCTAAACAAAAAGATATAAAAACACATCAAGCAAAAATAATAGAGCTCAATACACAATTTTTTTTTTGGAGTTCATCCCTCCTGGGCTACATCTCCTTGGTCCAGCTTCATAGTGTGGGCCTTTGTATGAGCTTCAATAGTGCTAAAATTGTTGTTACATGCATCCAATGCTCTTGTAACCTATTCCAATGAGTTTAAAACATTCAAATCTATCAGAAATGACTATTTTTTTTACTCAATGTGGTTACCAGTTGCTTTGGGAATAGCCTTCAACACCTGGTGGCCCTAGGCTTCAGAAATATTCAAGTGACTAAAAAGATATGTAGATGACCTCTTCTGCCTCTGAAACCTACTCCAATGAGTTAAAAACATTCAAATATATCAGAAATTACTATTTGTTTACTCAATTTGGTTACAAACTGCTCTGGTAATAGCCTCCAACACCTGGTGGCCCCACGCTTCCAAAATATTTAAGTGACCAAAAACACATCTATATGACATATTCTGCCTCTAAAATCTACTCCAATGAGTTCCTAGCATGCCAATTAGCCAAAAATGACTATTCATTTACTCAATTTTGCTGAGAATTGAGTAAGTTATGGCTCAAACAAGTTTTCTTAGAAAACCTCCGCTAAATCTGGAGAGACCTACAGTTAAGTCCACCAAGTTTGGTAGCGGTTCCAGATTTAGTGGCTCCACCATGAATTCCGCCAACTTAATTATGGATTAATTAAATGCTAAAATGATTAGTGGCACACTAATCCCTCTTAACAATTGGCTCCTAGCTCTTGGTTCGGGTGCTTGGTCACATGGGGTGGGGGCTGGCCCTGCACGGCTTTTTTTATACTAAATTTTCAGAAGTTCTAACTTTTGCATACGATGTTCTTTTTTCAAACCGTTCATGACGTTAGAATCCTGGAGACGAAATCTATCCATTCATTCAGGTCTGAAGCAATTCTGAGCACTTTCATGTTTTAGCTAAAACAATGATACCTGATCATTCCTCCCCACTAGAAGCCTTTTGGACCCCAAAAGCTCTCTTGATCAATGCTTATGTTGATGAGGGGATTGTTCCCTCATCCTTCCAGACTTTATCCATTGAAATTTTCCTAATTTCATCATTTGGAACTTTTCATAAAAAGTCAAAATTTTCCTTGATTCTGACAACCATCTATTGCTGCCTTTGACACCGTCATGCTGCAATATTTCTGAATTTGCAGAAAACATCTTGTTCCTACCTTGGTCAATAATCAAAGGAAACTTGGAATCTTTCTCACCTTGCACTTTGTCTCTATGGCGATTTTTAGCTTCTTTTGCCTTGTACTTGAGTCAACTCTTGCCCAAGTTTCTTCGCCGTTGTAATGTGCCTTTTGGAAACTAGCAATGAACATTTGTGAAACCTATGCCTTCTTTTCCAAGCTGCTTTGTCCTCTTCTCTATGACCTTTGCAACTTCTTGCACCGACACCTTGTTTTCAACACCGCTCAACACCAATGTTGGCTACTGCAAATGTTTTTCAGCTTCTTTGAAAGGCACCCTGTTATCATTTTGAAAAACTCATTACAAATATAAGCATATTTATGAAAAGTATGATTCAAAACATCTATTTTTTTTTTTTTTTTCATCAACAATGTCAAGTTCTGACTCGCATTCACTAGCCTCTTCATTTGCCCTGCATTAAATAAAGAAATGTTTAGTTTCTTGCGATGAGCTCTCACAATATACTTCACCCCATCTTTAAGCAAATGATATTTGTGCTCATAGCGATGAAACACCACTTTCTTGTCATACAAATATGGACTTCCCAAGATAATTCCAGAAATGTCAAGTGGAACCACGTCTAACACGACTTCATCAACAAATTTTGCAGTAATAGCAAATATAAAAGTGCATTTCCTTGAAACCTTTCAATTTCCATCCTTAACTATCCAACCCAAAGGGTATGGTTTATAATGTGGTATGGTTTCAAGTTTAAGCTCTTTAACTAAGTCTTCTAAAATCAGGTTCTCTCGTGATCCACTATCAAAGAGTGCATCAATCTTGGTATGATTTGAGATTACTCTGACAGTGAACAACTCTTCCCTTTTGTCTTCATTTGGAGTGTTGTTGTGGCTATTTGAGGAACTAGTGCTTTCAACATGTTGACCTTTGAAACCCATAGCTGTAATTTTTGTCTCATCTCTTGAATTTGACCCTAATTCTTTTTCAGCTATAACAATAGTTTTTCCCTTCTCTTTGGCTTTCAATCTATCTAGTTTTAATTCTGGATGAGGTTGCCAACAATGATCTTCATCATGGCCAGTATTTGAATAGTTTTTGCATGTGAGTTTTTCCTTCTCTTTTTTTATACTTTCATTCTTATTTCCCTTCCAATTTCCTCTCTTCCCTTTTCCCTTACCCTCACTTTCACCTTTCTCCTCTATGTTTTGTTTTCCCCTTGCCTCAAGATGTGTGGCTTGCACATATACTTCATTTAAGTTGCTTGGGTTAAACATAAGGATAGTATGTTGCAAATAGGAATGTAAACCTCCAATATATTTCAAGAGTGTGTCTTGTGAATTCAAGTTTACTCCTAATAACAAAGCCTTTTTCCTAAACTCCTGTGTATAATCTTGGACTGTTTGGCCTTTAAGATGCCTAAAGTTTTGCCAACTCATGATGGATTTTTGCATATAGGCTAAAGGATAAAAATGCCTTTTAATTGCAGAAACAAATTCAACCCAAGAAATGGATATCTTACCATGGATTTTCATTTCCTCTTGAGTCCTTGCTTCCCACCAAACTAGTGCAGCTCCTTCTAGCCTCAGTGAAGCCAACTGGATCTTTATATTGTCTTCTTAAAGGTTTTGAATTCTACAGTATACCTCCAACTGTCGAATCCAATTGTCCAACCTTTCTACATTCACTTCTCCATTGTACATGGGAAGTTTGAATTTTATGTCCAATTTCAGTAATGGAGTTTTCCCTTTTGGGGTTTTGGAATGAGTATGGGCAGTCGTGGTAGTGGAAGATGATGTTGTGTGAGATGGTGAAGATGATGAGGATGGTGGAGATGGAGGTGGATTTCCACCATTCCCTTTGGAATTCTTCTTTTCATCTTTTTTGTCCTCTGAGCTTCCTTCTCCATGTGGAGGTTTATAACTCTCTCCAACCATTCTAGTGTTCCTCTCTTCATAAAGGAAATTAACCATCTTAGTCAAAGTATAGAAATATTTTTTGAATTATTCCTCTTCTGAAGAGGTACCTTCATGCTCTCTTCCTCCAGACATAATGACTATGGATTCAGGCTCAGAAATTTGTACTGATTGTACCTCTTCAATCACTTCAGCCTCTTGTTCAATCTGTGCCTCTTCTATCTCAACTGATGGAGATGGAACTTGAGGTGATTCAGGAGCTACCTTGAGTGGTCTTATGGGTGAGGATGATGCTTTCTCAACCTTCTTCCTTTTTGTCCTAATCTCAAGACTAGCTACCAGTAGCTTCCCTTCTCCTCTCTACAACTTCAACCTTGTAATCATAACAACAATTGCAACTATTAAACCCTTCAAGCAAATCAAACAAGCAACCTTGTACTCTGATACCAACTTGATTTGAATTCGATTTCTATTTAGTGATGTGCTAGTATCATTTCTAGATATAAAATTTTCTTTGCTTTGGTTTTCTTATCCATAGAGAGTTTATCCATGAGCATGTGACTATCAATTCATCTAACTTATTGAAATTTAGTGTTTTGCATGAACTTAAAAGCTTGAATTTAAAAGGCTAAACAACAAGATATAAAAACACATCAAGCACAAATAAGAGAGCTCAATGCACAATTTTTTTTTGAAGGAGTTCATCCCTCCTGGGCTACATCTCCTTGGTCTAGCTTCATAGTGTGGGCCTTTGTATTAGCTTCAATAGTGCTAAAATTGTTGTTACATGCATCCAATGCTCTTGTAACCTATTCCAATGAGTTTAAAACATTAAAATCTATCAGAAATGACTATTTTTTTATACTCAATTTGGTTACCAGTTGCTTTGGGAATAGCCTTCAACCCCTGGTGGCCCTAGGCTTCAAAAATATTCAAGTGACTAAAAAAATATTTATATGACCTCTTCTGCCTCTAAAACCTGCTCCAATGATTTAAAAACATTCAAGTATATCAAAAATTACTATTTGTTTACTCAATTTGGTTACCAACTGCTCTGGTAATGGCCTCCAACACCTGGTGGGCCCAAGTTTCAAAAATATTTAAGTGACCAAAAATAAATATATATGACATATTCTGCCTCTGATACCTACTCCAATGAGTTCCTAGCATGCCAATTAGCCAAAAATGACTATTCATTTACTCAATTTTGCTGAGAATTGAGTAAGTTATGGCTCAAACAAGTTTTCATAGAAAACCTTCGCTAAATCTGGAGAGACTACAGTTAAGTCCACCAAGTTTGGTAGCGGTTCTGGATTTAGTGGCTCCACCATGAATTTCGCCAACTTAATTATGGATTAATTAAATGCTAAAATGATTAGTGGCGCACTAATCCCGCTTAACAATTGGCTCCTAGCTCTTGGTTCGGGTGCTTGGTCACATGGGGTGGGGGCTGGCCCTGCATGACATTTTTTATACTAAATTCTTAGAAGTTCTAACTTTTGCATACGATGTCCTTTTTTCGAACCGTTCATGACGTTAGAATCCTGGAGACGAAATCTATCCATTCATTCAGGTCTGAAGCAATTCTGAGCACGTTCATGTTTTAGCTAAAACAATGATACCTGATCATTCCTCCCCACTAGAAGCCTTTTGGACCCCAAAATCTCTCTTGATCAATGCTTATGTTGATGAGGGGATTGTTCCCTCATCCTTCCAGTCTTTATCCATTGAAATTTTCCTAATTTCATCATTTGGAGCTTTTCATAAAAAGTCAAAATTTTCCTTGATTCTGACGACCATCTATTGCTGTCTTTGACACCGTCATGTTGCAATATTTCTGAATTTGCAGAAAACATCTTGTTCCTACCTTGGTCAACAATCAAAGGAAACTTGGAATCTTTCTCACCTTGCACTTTGTCTCTATGGCGATTTTTAGCTTCTTTTGCCTTATACTTGAGTCGACTCTTGCCCAAGTTTCTTCGCCATTGTAATGTGCCTTTTGGAAACTAGCAATGAACATTTGTGAAACCCATGGCTTCTTTTCCAAGCTGCTTTGTCCTCTTCTCTCTGACCTTTGCAACTTCTTGCACCGACACCTTGTTTTCAACACTGCTCAACACCAATGTTGGCTACTGCAAATGTTTTTCAGCTTCTTTGAAAGGCACCTTGTTATCATTTTGAAACAACTCATTACAAATATAAGCATATTTATGAAAAGTATGATTCAAAACATCTTTTTTTTTTTTTTTTTTTTTTTTTTTTTTTTTTTTTTTTTTTTTATCATCAACAATGTCAAGTTCTGCCTCGCATTCACTAGCCTCTTTATTTTCCCTGCATTAACTGAAGAAATGTTTAGTTTCTTGCGATGAGCTCTCACAATATACTTCACCCCATCTTTAAGCAAATGATATTTGTGCTCATAGTGATGAAACACCGCTTTCTTGTCATACAAATATGGACTTCGCAAGATAATTCCAAAAATGTCAAGTGGAACCATGTCTAACACGACTTCATCAACAAAGTTTGCAGTAATAGCAAATATAAAAATGCATTTCCTTGAAACCTGTCAATTGCCATCCTTAACTATCCAACCCAAAGGGTATGGTTTATAATGTGGTATGGTTTTAAGTTTAAGCTCTTTAACTAAGTCTTCTGAAATCAAGTTTTCTTGTGATCCACTATCAAAGAGTGCATCAATCTTGGTATGATTTGAGATTACTCTGACAGTGAACAACTCTTCCCTTTTCTCTTCATTTGGAGTGATGTTGTGACTATTTGAGGAACTAGTGCTTTCAACATGTTGACCTTTCAAACCCATAGCTGTAATTTTTGTCTCATCTCTTGAATCTGACCCTAAGTCTTTTTCAGCTATAGCAATAGTTTTGCCCTTCTCTTTGGCTTTCAATATATCTAGTTTTAATTCTGGATGAAGTTGCCAACAATGGTCTTCATCATGGCCAGTCTTTGAATAGTTTTTGCATGTGAGTTTTTCCTCTCTTTCTTATACTTGCATTCTTATTTCCCTTCCATTTTCCTCCCTTCTCTTTTCCCTTACCCTCACTTTCACCTTTCTCCTCTATGTTTTGTTTTCCCCTTGCCTCAAGATGCGTGGCTTGCACACATACTTCATCTAAGTTGCTTGGGTTAAACATAAGGATAGTATGTTGCAAATAGGAATGTAAACCTCCAATATATTTCAAGAGTGTGTCTTGTGAATTCAAGTTTACTCCTAATAACAAAGCCTTTTTCCTAAACTCCTGTGTATAATCTTGGACTGTTTGGCCTTTAAGCTGCCTAAAGTTTTGCCAACTCATGATGGCTTTTTGCATATAGGCTAAAGGATAAAACTGTCTTTTAATTGTAGAAATAAATTCAACCCAAGAAATGGATATCTTACCATGGATTCACATTTCCTCTTGAGTCCTTGCTTCCCACCAAACTAGTGCAGCTCCTTCTAGCCTCAGTGAAGCCAACTGGATCTTTATATTGTCTTCTTAAAGGTTTTGAATTCTACAGTATACCTCCAACTGTCGAATCCAAATTGCCAACCTTTCTGCATTCACTTCTCCATTGTACATGGGAAGTTTGAATTTTATGTCCAATTTCAGTAATGGAGTTTTCCCTTTTGGGGTTTTGGAATGAGTATGGGCAGTGGTGGTAGTGGAAGATGATGTTGTGTGAGATGGTGAAGATGATGAGGGAGATGATGAGGATGGTGGAGATGGAGGTGGATTTCCACCATTCCCTTTGGAATTCTTCTTTTCATCTTTTTTGTCATCTAAGCTTCCTCCTCCATGTGGAGGTTTAGAACTCTCTCCAACCATTCTAGTGTTCCTCTCTTCATAGAGGACATTAAGCATCTTAATCAAAGTATAGAAATATTTCTTGAATTATTCCTCTTCTGAAGAGGGACCTTCATGCTCTCTTCCTCCAGACATAATGGCTATGGATTCAACTCAGAAATTTGTACTGATTGTACCTCTTCAATCACTTCAGCCTCTTGTTAAATCTATGTCTCTTCTATCTCAACTGATGGAGATGGAACTTGAGGTGATTCAGGTGCTGCCTTGAGTGGTCCTATGGGATTGGGTGATACTTTCTCAGCCTTCTTCCTTCTTGTCCTAATCTCAGGACTAGCTAGCAGTAGCTTCCCTTCTCCTCTCTGCAACTTAACCTTGTAATCATAACAACAATTGCAAATATTAAACCCTTCAAGCAAATAAAACAAGAAACCTTGTGCTCTGGTACCAACTTGATTTGAATTTGATTGCTTTTTAATGTTGTGCTAGTATCATTTCCAGACATAATTTATTTTGTTTTCTTTGGTTTGCTTATCCATAGAGTGTTTATCCATGAGCATGTGATTGTCAATTCATCTAACTTAGTGTAATTTAGTGTTTTGCATGAACTTAAAAGCGTGAATTTAAATGGATGAACAACAACATATAAAAACACAACAAGTACAAATAACAGAGCTCAATACACATTTTTTTGTTGGAGTTCACCCCTCTTGGGCTACATCTCCTTGGTCCAGTTCCATAGTGTGGGCCTTTGTATTAGCTTCAACAGTGCTCGAATTTATGTTACATACATCCAATTCTCTTGGAACCTATTCCAATGAGTTTACAACATTCAAATATATCATAAATGACTATTTTTTTACTCAATTTGGTTATTAGCTGCTCTGGGAATGGCCTTCAACACCTGGTGGCCCTAGGCTCCAAAAATATTCAAGTGACCAAAACCACCTGTAGATGACCTCTTCTGCCTCTAAAACCTACTCCAATGAGTTCAAAACATTCAAATCTATTAGAAATGACTATTTTTTTACTCAATTTGGTTACCAACTGCTCTGGTAATGGCCTCCAACACCTGGTGGCCCTAGGCTTCAAAAATCTTAAAGTGACCAAAAACACCTATAGATGACCTCTTCTACCTCTGAAACTTGCTCAAATGAGTTATTAGCATTCCAATTACCCAAAAATGACTATTCATTTACTCAATTTGGCTGAGAATTGAGTAAGTTATGGCTAAACACAATTTTTCCTAGAAAACCTCCGCTAAATCTGGAGAGACTCTAGTTAAGTCTGCCAAGTTTGGTGGTGGTTCTGGATTTAGTGGCTTTGCCATAAATTCCGCAAACTTAATTATGGATTAATGAAATTCTAAAATGATTAGTGGCACACTAATCCCGCTTAACAGTTGGCCACTAGCTCCTGGTTTGAGCGCTTGGTCAGCATGAGGTGGGGGCTCGCCCTGCGGGGCTTTTTTTTTACCAAACTTTCAGAAGCTCTAACTTTTGCATACGATGTCGATTTTTCGAACCATTCACGGTGTTGGAATCCTAGAGACGAACTCTATCCAGTCATTTAGATGTGAAGCAATTCTAAGCACTTTCATTTTTTTAGCTAAAATATTGATCCCTCATCAATGGTTCATTAAAAATTAGATACTCACCTCTTTATGTACTACGGAATTTTTTTATATGGTATAAAAAGTATGAAAAGGTATATTAATGAAGGGAAAAGTTAAGAAAGGAAGTTGAAGAAAATATTGAGAAAAATATAAGGGTTTATGGTTTATTTTCATTTTGATAAAAAAAATAGGTTGTTATAGTGTGGAGTAGGAGATTCAAACAATGCTATTCTTCATTTTTTATGAGTATGGATTTCTTTAGTGATTATTATCTTCTGCCACACCTTATTTTTGTTGGGTAAAATAATGAAATTGAGGCATTAAGATGATAACTAAATTACATGCACAAGAGCTAAGGGATATTGTAGTGAATGGGTCCGAAGAACTCCCAAGTGAAGTAGCCTATGATGCCATGACACAAGATCAAAAGAGATCAACTTATAGTTAACAAGAAGGATGGTGTAACAATGTTGTTCATCATTAAACAAGGTTTGGATGTAGCATTATTCCTAAGATTATAACAACAATTGGGCCCAAAGAAGATTAGGATTCATTTGATAATAGCCTTTGGCAGCAAGAAAAGATGCATCTAGAAAACATATATTCCTTGAAGAACATATTAGACGATCGTTAGCCTGCGACCCATAGTAAGCCATTTGTGGGACCACCGAGACAGTGTTCGTTCAAATTTTTCCATTAACCAATTATGGTCCTTAATCCCATATTTGTTAGGCTTCAAAATAAATCCCAAGTATTTGAAATGTATGTCTAAAGGAATAATATCTATCCCAAAGACATGAGAAATATGCATGATAACATAATCATTCGGTGAAGCGGGAATTGATTGTGATTTTTTTTATCCATGTAAAGTATTAATGCTTGACCAAATGAGGAGATGCTTTGATGCAGATAGGACCAATCTAGAACAATAATTACTCCCATAAGGAGTACATCATCCACAAAAATAAGTTGTGTGATAGAGATATTATAGGTGATCTTGAAACTGGAGAAGTATCCTAGAGCTTGACACTTTGTAATTCTTCTACGTAGGTCATCAATGACTAATAAAAAAATAAGAGGGGCTAGTGAAAATTCCTAACGAAGGACATGAGATGCATTAAAAAAAATTGTTGGGACACCATTAATTAGAAAGGCATAATTTACCGAAGTAATGCAAGCCATGATCCAATCAACGATCATCATAGATAGACCAACTTTATGTAAGATCATTCCCACGAAATCCCATTCCACACAATCGTATGCCTTGATTAGATCCAATTACATTAACATAACTTGTTTTTTCCTTACCTTTATGGAGTGAATGCATTCCTAAGCAATGACCACAACATCTTGAATCAATGTATATTTTAGGAACCCAAATTGTGCATCAAAAATGAACTAGAAAGGGTATTATTTATGCGTAGAGCAATAATCTTGGAGATTAGTGTATAGAGGGTATTGCAAAGAGAGATGGGATGAAAATAAACAAAAGATTTTGTTATCAGGGCTTTTGGAATCAAAGCAACACAAGTGGAATTGATGGCCCCATAAATTATGCATGGTTTATGGGATTCCTCTGCCATCTGGAGAAGATTGGGACCCATGATGTCAAAGAAGTGTAAAAACAATTCTACCATCCAATCGTTTGGTCCAGTTCTCTTGTCCTCCGCAAATTTTTTTAGTACCATCTCCACTTCATCAATAGATATAGGCATGCCAATGCATTGATTCATTTGAGGAAATTTCATCCTAAAAGTGCCCATGAAATTTTCATGTACATAATATGCAAACCAATCAAAATCCTTTAAATTTAAAAAGAGGTACATGTAAATATTTTGGAGGGAAAAAAATAATCAATTGTATTTTTTATTTATCTCACTATAAGTTTACTCAAATTTCAATTGTAGACACTCGTTGGACGCTGAATTAAATTCCATATCCAACAACTACCCATTATGAAAACTTCTAAGAAGACCTACACTGACAAAAATTTAAGATACATTAAAAAAGTGTGTCTAATGTATTTTTTAATGTATATTTAATTTTTATCAATGTGGGCCTTCTTAGAAGTATGTAAAACGGGTACTCGTTAGATGTGGAATTTAATTCTGCATCTAACTAGTGTTTACACTTGAAATTTGAGTAAAGTTATAAGGCGAGAAGCCAAAAATACAATTAAAGATAGTATTTTTCGTCTTTTCCCTCCAGCATTCACAACTCTTATTTTATTATTTTAACTATTATTTTATTATTTATCCTTGGGAGGCCACTTTTAGGCTGAAATTTTCTCTAATAGTCCTCTAGACTAAGCATGTTTGGATATATGTGAATATTTTCCATTTGATTTGTTATGTCCAAGTCAACAAAATATTCAAGAACCCCTTGTTGAAGTTCCTAGGGAGTAATCAATCAACGGCCCTTGCCATCAATCATCCCCCAAATGGTGCTCTTGTGACGTCAATTATTCACGTATTGATGGAAACACTTTGTATTTTTACCACCACAAGACAACCAAATAGCTTGAATTTTAGGACATTATTCATTCTCATGAATTCATAATATCTCCCTCTTACGACTTTCAAGGGCCATAATAGCCTCCTTTTCTTACGTCAAAAATAAACCTTGTGAAGATGGAACATGGAATCCCGAATTGTCTTATCAATATCTCTCAATTCTAGTAAATGTTTCTTCTTTTTATGTCTTTCCCACACTTTAAATTTCCAATTGAGTTCATAGATCTCGCATCGATTCATCTCTATCTTCAACATTGTAGAAACATTGTGAGGTATGCACTAGATATCTCGAACCATATCATTAAAATCATTTTCCTTCAACCATGAGTGATTAAATTTATAAGGGAGACCATGCCACTCAAGATCCCCAATCCACTGTAGAAAAACAAGATCATGATATAATATGCCAGCGGGAGAAAACCCAAGATCTCAATATACCAAGCCTCTTGATATGGTTCTCATGAACCATAAATATATCAAGTCTCTTTTCTATGCCTGTCTCCCCTATGCGACCATTCCTCCAAGTTGGGACGAGAGGATCAGGAAGGATGTCAACCAAGTGGTTTTGGCTGAAGAGATCTTTAAAATAATAGCTCAATGGATCCAATTTCCCTTTATGATCCCATATCTCTTATGCAAACACTATTAAATTCAAATCACCACATAAAATAAGTGATCCCAATTTGTGCAGACCACCACAGTCCATCCGAAGACAAAATTCCTTTCTAGCATAATAAGGAGCATACACATTGCAAATGTGAGGCTGGTATCTTTGACCTCTAGTAAAACCAAACAGTAGAATCCTTATGCAAGTTTGAAAGGCAAAAATTTTAAAATGTTGAGGGTTCCACAAATCTACCAATCAACCCGATTGACTGCATGAATCAGTAGCACAAACATTCCAACCCAAACATAACTTTAAAAAATAAGGCCAGGCCTTCTCGACCATCACCATGGTTTCTTGACTAAGAACAATTAAAGAACGGTTTTCCTTGACCAAATGTTTGAGGGAAAGAAACTTTGGGGATCCCCTAAGACCCTAAAGGTTTAATGACATTTTGATCATGATCTCATATTAGAACAGGGCGATAATTATCTAAGGACCTGAGTAGAGACCATCACAACAAGAGGAGAATGTGACCAGTCCATCGTATCCTCAAAATTTAAGGCTTTTGGAGAGGATAAAGTGTCCTCTAGAGAAGCCCTTTTAGATTTTCCACCCTACTTCTACCTAATAGTAACATTTCTACGTGACAGAGGGCTAACATCCATCGAAATGATAGGTATTCAAAGCAGGTTCCACAGAATAAAGCAAGGTATCCTTCTAGTTCAGAGGGAGAAGCAGTAGTAGTGGAGAACATGGTAATGTTAGAGAAAGATCCAGGTGGATGAGGTTCTTCCAGGAACAACTTCCTCACTACGAGGGTGTGTTGAAAATATTAGCGAGAAAAGGGTTCCTTGATTTGTGCCTTAATAATAGGAACTAGAATGAGTTCCTTATTGTGCGTGATTCGAGTTCCTAAAAAATAGGAGATTCCCTATAAATTAGGACGAGTTCCTATAGTTTAGGAATTAGTCCCTAAAAATTACGATGAGTTAGGATGCAGTTAACTCACGTGTTAAAATTGAAAGTCGAGTTCTTGATTTTCTAGTGTGAGTTGATTGAGGAAAAACACAAGTGATTGATTTTCAAGTGGTTGATTTGAAATAGGACGAGTTGCATGAGCAATTAACTCATGCTAACTCAATCAATCAAAAAATCATTCCTTAATTAGGAAATTCACTATTTTTACCATTCAAATTGCCTTTAAAAGGAGGAACGAAGGCACATGTTATTCATTGTGTTGGTGAGACCAAGCAATAGGAAGCACGAGTTTGAGCATGGAGCTTGTGAGAGGAAGAGTGTGCAAGAGAATCTTGTGCACAAATTGATAGAGGGCAATAGATATTAGCAGTCTTGCAAGGGTTTCAAGCTTAGATCAAGTAGGAAAGACAAGTGTGTTTTTCCGATTGAAACAGTTGTATTTTGTAAGAGATCAATTACTCAGTTTTTGCTATCAATGAAATTTTCATCAAGAAGAGGGATTTCCTAGTTGGGATTTCCCTAGATAATTCTATGTTTTTAAAATGTTTGATTGTGCTTTTATTTTTGTTCTTATTCCACTGTATCTAGTAGAGAAATTTTGTGTTTATGTGAGAAAACAATTATTTCATATTACACATATTAACATATCAAAATTTTGTGGATTTTCTACACAGGTGAAGTACACACATGAGAAAAGTAATTCTCATTCCACATTTGAATAGAAATATGGTGATTTTTATTTGGAAAAAAAATACCAGCAATACCAAACTTAATCATCCTTCTTACCCTAATAAAATTGTGAAAGCCTCAAACCAAAAAATAACAATATTTAAATTAAATGATAAATTTAAAATATTATATTTCCACTTATGAACATATGTTTATCATTCTCATCTTGGTTGTTTCAAATCCCCCACCCCCTCCTTGGAGGAAAAAAAAAATAACTTATTGCTATTCTCAAGTTGGTTGGTACAAATTTCTTGAAAAATGGAAATTTTAAATAAAATGGGATTAGATCGGATTCAAATATTCATGAATAAATATGTGAAAAGGGAATAATATATTTACTAGTGGATGAAATTATTAACCAACATTTTGTGGCTAAATAAATGAATTGCTCAAAATTTGAATGGATAGTTTAGATATCTCTATTATTCTTTTTGCACAACACTAGAAACATAAATACTAAATGACCTTTATTCAATTAATTAGCCCATAAAACAATCACATTTGCAGCCTCAAGAGAGGACTATAATTACGACAATAATTATTAAATGTTTTCATTGCAAAATCAAATTTCTCTTCACATAATTGGAATGTCTTCTTAAGTCGATGATTGATGATTTAATCACTAATGAAATTGATCATGTATTCTACTACTAAATTACAGTTAAGGACATAAAGAGGCGTATAGCTTCAAGAAACTTAAACTTAAATGTTTAATACCTTTCAACTCTTCTATCTCATGGCATCAACTAACATCTTCTATCTCATGGAACCAACTAACATCTAGTAATCAAAGTTTTGACATCTACGCCAAACATAGTGTGCTCTCTAGCTTCACACATATAGATGCCCTCAACTCTAATGATACCAATGCTTCAATACTTGGCAGTTCGTTCAATTTTTTTGCAAGTGATGATGTTCAACATTTAAAGATTTGCAAGACCAAATTAGCACAATGAGATAATTGCATTCATATATGTGTATTTGGCAATGTTCCAACCTTCACCAAATCATTACAATTCTGGATGTGGAGATGATGAAAGATGGAGAAAACACCTTAAACAAATGAGTTACATGCTCCTCTAATATTTCAATGTTTAATACTTCATTATCATTTTCATTGCCAGAGAAAAAAAACCAAGAAACTTTGTCTATGGAAGAACCTAACTCTCTTCACTCTCTCTGTTATGTTAATGTTTTTGGTTCTCCTTTAATCTTTTAAAATTACAATTTTCATAATATACAATCAAATACTTTGAATTTAGTCAATAATACATTGGATTTAAGCAACCATTTCAGATTTAGGAAAAGTAGAGCCTTAATTCCTTCGAGTTGCTTAAGTCACCAAGTGAACATGGCAATATTTCTAGAAAAGGGCTTCCTATTAGTAGTAGCTCCAATTGTTCATGTCTCCAATGATGTCTAGCAATTTCTTTAAAGTGGAATTCAACAAATAAAATTGTACTGAAACTGTAAAAATACAAAATATAAATTCCACAAATAGTATTATATATTTTTTGTTTAATTATTATCTGTTTATTTTTATTAATAATTTACATTACAAAAAATTATAAATAAATTTTGGGGAAAAATTCAATTTAAAAGAAAAAAAATAAAATCACTTTTCTATTCTAAATTATTGCAAAACATTTGTTTTTTAAGAAATAATATTAATTCCAAAATTCTAAAAAAAACAGAAATTCAAATATATATAATTAAAAAAAAAAAAAAAAAAAAAAAAAAAACAATTTAAAAGCTTGTTAATAATACTTTTAAAATTTTATGAAATAAAAATAAAATTTTAAATTTAAAAATACAAAATATAATTAAAATAAAATAAAATAATTAAAATATATAAATATATAACAAAAAAACATATTTAAAAAAAAAAAAAAAAAAAAAAAAATGTGTACGTACAAAGTGTGTGGGGGAGACGAAGCGATGTCGAGGACGACTCTCTTTCTTACGAACACTCCCTTTAACTGTTACATTTCTGCTGGCCAACATGTCGTGTAGTGACAACTGGTGGGTTCATGTCTTGAATGTAGCCTATTGGCTTGAGTGCCTTGGATCATTCTATTATGGAGGTTGGTGTTGGAGCTTGGTTCTGTCAAGGGCATTGCAATACCTGTGTTTTGGTTTCTTGTTGAGTGTTATTTGTGCAGAGCATTTTGTTGAATCTTCTCATAAAGAAAGGGTTTTGTCTTAGCTAACCACTTGTCTACTAGCAGGATGTGGAAAATCTTCAGTAGCAACCATCATAAATTCAACTCGACCGCCTATGGTTCATTGTGGCGGAACCTTCTAATCTAGTGAGAGACACGCTAAGGCCTTAGACGATGTCTGCCATCTATAAGGAGAGGGAATGGAGCATAGGGCACCCAGTGGGAACGTGAGAAACAAAGTAGCTCAGAATTGGGGAGTGTCGAGTGTCCTCAACCAATTTCGAACTATGGTCTTATACATTTTCCTATACATATACTTCAGTAGCATACATTTGCACATAATTTTGTTTCCTCTTTTGTTTTATTCTTGGGATTGACATGTAAAATTCGTGAACAAAAAGAGGGTCTACATGTTTTCAGTTATGAAGTATAAGAGGGCTTGCGAGCCTGTTTCATTTTTCATTGGGTTAAAATGAGAAAAAGTAAGCCCCTTTGAAATCAATACAATTTTTCACAAAAATGTTGTTAGGGTTATTCGAGTAAATTTGACTTGATCAAGTTACTGGTGGTTTTTTTGGCTCCAAGTATATAAGCACCCATGGTTTTTCCCATGATATTCGTCTCCATTGTGACTTATTTAAATGCTAGAAAAATTAATGATTATCATCATGTTGGCTAGTGGAACAAACAATGATGTCTTTAAATACCATCACTTCTCTCCATGTTATGTGATCCTCACATATCTAGTATCTAAGATAGAGTGGTAAATATCAGAGTTGGGTGTGAAATGACTTATGTGGAGCTTGGAGCAACTTTGTGGAAAATTCATCCAAAATATGTGGATTTTCAGCAAAATGTGTGAGGAGTTGTAAAGTGTTGGAAACTAAGGCATGAGGAGTTGTAATAAGTGGTATGTGAGAGAAGACCAACTAAGGAAGAGCAATCATCATATAGAGGACTGACCTGCATAACTTTAGGAAGCCATCTAGCGATTGGGATTGACTTGTTAAAATGTAGCAAGAAAAGGCTTCATTTGACTAGTGCCTTCGTCAAATGGAGAAACTCGATTTTCCACATCAGCAGGATGACTTGGATTGCAATTGGCTTGAATGACTCTTGTCACCTAGTTTGATCAGCAAATTCGAGTTTGTGGGTTTGGAGTAGAGTTGTGCATGTAGTGATTGCTAAAATTTAGCAATCTTGTTCAATTATTTTCAATTGAACTCAGTTGACTGATCTCTAGTCACTAGTTGATTCAATTGAAGGCCAGTTGAGTATTTATAGTAGTACCTAACTCACCAATCTCTCAATTATCTGGTCAATCAGCCAAAAATAGCCTAGACATGCATGAAATTCAAATTTCCTAGTTGGACTGGAGGAAAAGGAGCATTGTAATCATCAATTGTATACTAGTTGAGTGTACACTCTTGGAAATTAAGTAGGTGATCAATTCCCTTGGATTTGCGCAAGGAAATAGGTAATTTCCCTATTATTTAAGAGATTAATTCCTCGAGGATTGTGTAAGGAAATAGGAAGTTGGTTGAGGCTTGAATTGGCTAAGTGTTGGCCAGAGTAGGTCAGGAAGCAGGAGAACAATTTTACAGTGCAGGGTGTGCTTCAGAGTTGAAGCAAGATATTGTAATCATTTCTTTTTCTCATCTCAATTAATGCAAAGAAGTGGAGAGGTTTTTCCTAGTTGGGTTCCCCTATAAAATAATTGCGTTCCTTGCTTTTTGATGGTTTCATGTTATTGTATGTGTTTCTATCTTGTGTTTTCTTTTCCGCAGAATAGTAGAAAAAATTTATGTCTCTTGATTTCAGTTTGATTTCATTAGCAGTAGCAAATTTCTTGTAATTTCTACATGGTATCAAAGCTTTGAAACACTACATAGAAACCTTGTTGTAGATCTCCTCTCAAGGAAATTTCCATTTGCATAGTTTTTGGTGCAGATTCTCTTCAGTGTGGGAAAAATGTCTTTCAATGGATTGAGGCTTGAGTATACATTGGAGGTCACCTCAAATTTTTGTGCTTGGAAAAATAGGATGGAAATTCTCTTGGATGATAATGGAGTATTGGAATATACGCAAACTAATAATATTCCAAAACCATCAACATCAAATTCACAAGCACTTGCATAGAGGAAGAAAGACACAACAAGAGCTAGGAGTATTATTTTGCAGTGTGTTAGATATCATGCGGTTTCAAACTTGCATGGAAAGGACACTCATTTTTCAATGTGGAAAACTCTCCCAAATCTCTTCCAGCGAAGTATTGATGCTAGGAAATTGGCATTGAGAGATAAACTCAGGAAAATTTGAATGCATAAAAATGAAACCATTCCTCAGTACCTATCCAGATTCACTTAAGTCTAAGATGAACTTGGAGTAGTAAAAAATGTGCCATCATCTCAACTTGTGAGCTTAGCACTCCTTGTCCTTCTGAAATCTTGGCACAACTATCAGGATTCAGTTAATGGAAGAGACAAACTACTTGATTGGGAGAGACTTTGGTCTGATTTGGTATATGAGGAGATCAGAAGAAACACTATAGATGGTGTCACATGCATTTCAAATGAGGAAGAATATTGTGTTCTATTTTGGAAAGGAAAGAAGGCTAAAGGCATGAAGTCCCAAGGTGAGGTAGAATCCATCTAGAACAATGGCAAGAAAAAGGACCTCAAAAAAATAAAAAAAATTCATTGCCATGAATATGAGCACTATGCAACCAAGTGTCCGTACAAGAAATCCAACAAGGAGCCTGCAACAGGAGTAAGAGGAGATTCTCTGACATCTCAATTCGAGTCAAATTTCACCATCCTTTCTTGCATGGAAAGTACAGTAAGAGGGAGTGAGTGGCACCTAGATTTTGGTGCCTCATATCATATGACAGGAAACAAGGAATTTTTCAGTAACCTAAAGGAGAAGGATCTCCAATTACACATAGAATTTGGAGATGATGGGAGGTATAGTACCAAAGGAATTGGTATTGTCACCTTTAAGTGGGATTCAAAACTCCCACCTTCACTGGAAAAATGTTATGTATGTGTCTGGGTTGAATAAAATTTGATTTTTGTAGTTGTATTGGAGGTCAGAGGTTATGATGTTTTATTCAGTAGGGGAAAATATTTTCTGAAGCATGTTTCCACTGAGCAAGTGAAACATATTGGAGTTAGAGTGAAAAATCTCTTCAAGTTAGAGTTATATTTCGCTATGCATGTAGTTATACATCCAGGAGTGAGGCAGGGCAATCTAAAGTATTAGTCCTAGAGTTGAAAATATTTGGGTAGGGTCCATAGGAGAGCAGTAGAAGTTGCAATATAATTTCCTCGTGGATCATTACCTTGCTACGGGGCCCACAATATTCAGTAGTAGGATCAATGCCAATTGGTGCAGTTAGATACTAAGGAGCAGAGAACAATGTTGACAACAAAGCAGGAGGCTTAGTAATAGAGTTAGTAGAAACGCAGATTACCTAGTAGATAATGCAAAGACTAGTAGCAGTTAGATGCTTAGGAGACACTTGCAACTCATAGCACAATTGATTCAGTATTTTGGATGCTTCTTAGTTGCAGTTGTTGCAGTAGTAACAACAACAATGAGAGGTAGTGTTAATTTTGTAACAGTTCATCCCATAGGAATTGGATTGTAGTTGTGCATAACCCTTTTCTTGCTAAGAGGGAGTGTTAGAATGTAGGAAGAAAATGCTTCATTTGACTAGTGTCTTAGTCAAATGGAGAAATTATGATTTTCCACATCATCAAGATAACTTGGATTGCAGTTAGCTTGAGTGACATGGCCTTGTCACCTAGTTAGATCAATGAATTCAAGTTTGTAGGCTTGGAGTAGAGTTGTGCATGTAGTGATTGCTAAAATTTAGCAATCTAGTTCAATTATTTTCAGTTGAACTCAGTTGACTGAGCTCTAGTCACTAGTTGAGTTAGTTAAAGGTCAGTTGAGTAGTTATAACAATTTTTAGTTCATTAATCTCTCAGTTAACTAGTCAATCTGCCAAAAATAGCTTAGACATGCATGGAATTCGAATTGTCTAGTTGAAGTAGAGGAAAAGGCACATTGTAATCATCAATTGTATATTGGTTGAGTGTATAGGCTTGGAAATTAACCAGGTGATCAATTCGCTTGTATTTGCACAAGGAAATAAGGAATTTCCCTATTATTTAGGAGCTTAATTCCTCCATGATTGCACAAGGAAATAGGAGGTTGGTTTAGGATTGAATTGGCTAGGTGTTGGCCAGAGCGGGTCAGGAAGCAGGAGAACAAGTTTACAGTGCAGGGTGTGTTTCAGAGTTGAAGCAAGACATTGTAATTGTTTTTTTTTTCTCATTTGAATTAATGCAAAAAAGTGGAGGGGTTTTTTCTAGTTGAGTTCCCCTGTAAGATAATTGTGTTCCTTGTGTTTTGATGGTTGCATGTTATTGCATGTGTTTCTATCGTGTGTTTTCCTTTCCATAGAATAGTAGAAGAAATTTATGTCTCTTGATTTAAGTTAGATTTCATTAGCGGTAGCAAATTTATTGCAATTTCTACACGGCTGAGAGTTTCATTTAATTCACAGGAAAATAGTTTTTGCTTACTGTAAATTATTAAAGCACAAATATGGATCTAGCTGAAGAATAATGACATAAACTTGAAAGAATTGAAAAAGGAAATTGGCACAGAGAATGAATTTGATTACTTAATATTGATTTTAGAATCAATACATAAAGCAACTACATTAAGCTTAGTTGTATATGCAATAACTAAGGCTAATTAAAGCTAACTAAAGCTAAGTGTGCTTTATGTTATGTTAATGTGCACATGCACCAAATGCAAGCACTAGAGTTAACTAACTGAAGCCAAGTGCACACCACATGTAAGCACTAGATTTAACTAACGCTAACTAAGTTCACATCACATGCAAGAAATAGAGTTTAATTGGAGCTAATTAAGGCTAACTAGGTACATGTACACCAACACCGCCCCTTAAGCATAACTTAGGTGAGTGTGATGCAAAATGAATGAGTCCCGACAACAAGTCCATTTTAGGTACCCATGTACAATGCATGAAAAGAGGAAAGAGGGAAACCCCAGTGAGAAGAAAACCCTCCCTCAAAACATAATGCAAAAAGTAGAGAAAGACAACTGCTAGGCAGTCGTGTCCTTCACCCCGAGATGATCTCGCAGAAATTGAAACTTATGCTCAGTGAATGTCTTAGTGAAGATGTCGATAGTAAGCTCAGACTGGGATAGTATTGCAGATCGATGATCCCATCATGAATCAATTCTCTAACGAATTGCATGCGGATCTCAATATGTTTGGTCCATTGTTGCTGCACTGGATCTCTGCAAAACTTTAGTGTACTTTGATGATCACACCATATGACAATCAAATGATGGACACTGATACCAAGCTCAGAAAGGAAATGTTTTATCCAAATGGCCTGAATAGTGGCATTGACTTCTCCTCTGTACTCGGCCTCTATTGATGATAAAGCAATGACAACCTACTTCTTGCTTGACCAAAAAATGGTGTTGGATCCCAAAATCATTAGAGGAATTTTTAGCCTAAAAGTGCCCATGAAATTTTCATGTAATTTCCATGTCATAATATGTAAACCAGCCAAAATTCTTTAGATTTAAAAAGAGGTACATGTAAATATTTTGGAGGGAAAAGAAGTTTACTCCAATTTCAAGTGTAGACACTCATTGGATGTGGAATTAAATTACACATCCAATGAGTACCCATCATGCATACTTTTCAGAAGATCCACATTGACAAAAATTGTAGATACATTAAAAAACATGTTTAACACTTTTTTAATGTATCTTGATTTTTTTATCAATGTGGATCTTCCTAAAAGTATGCATGATGGGTACTCATTGGATGCGTGATTTAATTCCACATCCAATGAGTGTCTACAATTGAAAATTGGGTAAACCCATAAGGAGATAAGAAAAAAATACAATTAAAAAAAGTTGTTTTCTTCTTTTCCCTCCAAAATTAATAACTCTTATTTTATTATTTTTCCTTTGGAGGTCACTTTTAGGCCTAAATTTCCTCTAATGAAGTACATAACTAGATGCGGACGTGCGATCAAGTTTGTCGCCAACCCAATCTAAATTTGTGAACCCAATGAGATCCAAAGAACAATTTGTTGCATAATGAATCCCATAGGTGATTGTCCCCTAGACATATCGAAGGATGCACTTTGCAACTTTCTAGTGTAACTCATGTGGCTCCTGCATGTATCTGGAAATTACTCCTACAACATATGAGAGATCAGGATGGGAGTGAGTGAGATAAAGAAGACTCCCCACAAGCTGATGGTACAATGTGTAATCAACCAATGGTGTGTCTTTGCCATTCTCAATCTTTATCCCTAATAAGAAAGGTGTGGTTGGTAGCTTCTTGTCATTCATGTGAAATTGTGCCAAAAGATCTCTATCATACTTTGGTTGAGAAATGGTAATCCGAGAACCACTCTAATTGATCTCTAGTCCAAGTAAATAATTTAGCAAACCCATGTTTGTCATAGAAAACCACTTATGCAATGTAGTTTTAATCTGAGCAATGGCAGAATTCGAACTACCTGTTATATATCATCTACGTAGAGTACTATGATCAACAAGGAGTCATTTTTTTTCAACAAATAAACATTGGAATTAGATTTGCAGTTTACAAATTTTTGAGATAACAAATAGGAATCCATCTTTGCATACCACGCTCTAGGTGTTGATCCAGGTGGATATTGGTGGCCACCTGCCAAGTCCACCTGGACCCCCACCATTGTCTTTCTCAGCATTTTCAGTTTCCTTAATTGTAGCACAACTTACTATTTTTAGCAGTTTTTCGGGTCCTGAACTTCGGAGCCGTTTTGAGGCCCTAAACGACGTTTTTTGAGGAATCCGGACCAATCTTGCCCGTTCCAACAATGATAGTGCTCGGATAGATCTTTCTAATGAGCTATTGTACGCGTCAAACGGAGATCATATGCCAAAGTTACGACCCCGAGAAGTTGATGTACCAACTTACCCCCAAACGAGGCCCACAGTTTGCCGTTTCATCTCCTAGGGTTAGGTTTTGGAATGTTAAGGGTTTTCCATTGTTTCTCAACAATAAATAGGCCTTCGAGCCTCATTGTAATACAGTTCAGAGGCATGTAGCCGTCACATCTCTTCTCAGAGATAAGTTACCATCGCCCTAGCTAGTTTGTTTCCATTTCTGGTTGTAAGCATATTTCAGTATTTTCCATTAATGAAATGAAGTATTATTTCCGCTGCATCTTTGTGTATATGGTTATCTCTGTAATTTGTTGTGTTCCTGTTTAAATCCGGATCAGTGGTATCAGAGCGGTCTGCTTTTTCTCTGTTTTTCTTTGCATGTCCCCAACAAGGTCGGGATATAAGGAGTTAGGGCTTGAACTGGTTGAACCTTTGCAAGACCAGCCTCGCAAATCCCGACAGCCTCCCATGGCGGACGAGAAGAAAGACGAGGGGGCAGGAGATCCCATCAAAATCTTGCTCGAAGAAGCCCTCGAGCGACAACGGAATGCGATGATGGACAGCTTTGCCCAGATCCTTCAGCGGCTACCCAGAAGCAACGCATCGGCTTCCAGCAGCTACTCTGGAAACGCCACACCCTTTAAGGTACAAGTTAATTTTGAAATCCCCATATTCGAGGGTCAGATAGACGCAGATGCCGTAGATAAATGGTTAAATCTGCTAGAGGGTTATTTTTCTGTTCATGAATTTTCGAGTCGGGAAAAGATTGTTTTTGCTCTCCTCAAAGCAGCCCCCCACGTCAAGGACTGGTGGGAAACCTACTGCGAGCAGAAGGATGAAAGTACTGGCTCACTCTTTTCAGCCGCACCTACCTGGGATTCGTTCCGGGATGCCATCAAGGAGCAGTACTACCCTGTCGGGAGCTATGAGGATGAATACATAAAGTGGACCACGCTGCGGCAGGGAAGGGACCAAGACGTGCCGGAGTTCACCAATCTTTTCCATACCCTTCGCACAAAGTTGGGTATCAAGGATTCAGAGCAACATTTGATACTCAAATACCGTGGCTGCCTGCACAAGTACATCCAGGAAGAAATACAATTCCTAAACATCCCCTCGCTCGGCGCAGCATACTGGTATGCCGTCAAGGTCGAGCAGAAGTTTAAACAAAAGAAGCGAGACTTTGGATCTGCGAATCCAAAGCAGGGGAAAGGTGCCCCTAAACCACAGAACAAAGGACAAAGCCAAAGCGGGACAGCCCAAGACAACCAGCTGAAGCTGCAAGCAAAGAACAGCGCCGCGAAGCCGAGAAAGGACACTGGAAAATGGTGCGAGTTCCATAAGAGCTCCACTCACAACACAAGTGAGTGTCGGGCCAAGCAGTCACTGGTGGCTGAGCTAAAGGTTTCAGAATCAGATGCATGTTCCGACTCTGAGTCAGAACCCGATAAGGGGTATGAAAAAGGGAAGCAGATCATTGATGCGGACCCCAGCGCCACTGTTGCTACCGCAAAGATCCAGAAAAATGAACCCGAAGATCTAGAGGAGGAGGAGCGTCTCTTCCACTCCCAGATGTGGGTAAAGGCCTCCCCGATACAGTTCATTGTTGATAGCGGGAGTCAAAAGAACCTCATTTCGGCAGAGGTCGTGAAGCGGTTGGGCTTACCGACCACAGCACATCCACAACCATACACCATTGGGTGGCTTCACCAAGGACGAGATCTTCGCGTGAGCCAGCAGTGTCGCCTTCCATACAACATCAAGCCCTTCACGGATGAGGTATTGTGTGACATTGCTCCCCTTGAAGTTTGTGATGTATTACTAGGACAACCATACTTGTGGAAGCGACATGCTGTGTATGAATCAAGGCCCCGTGCTGTTATTATTACATTGGGAAATAAGTTGTTCAGGATACCAGAGGTAGCACCACCTGCCGCCCTCTCTTTGATTACTGCAAAACAATGCAGTAAGATCATTTCCAAAACCAGGAAATTTGTTTTCCTGATGATACGCCCTCAAGGAAAGAAGAAGACAGTGGCCGCGGCCTCCAAACGGGGCCCCTCTGCATGACAACTACAGATGGACAAGATTGTGGAGGAGTACGAGGACATCTTCACCTCCCCGGCAGGGGTTCCTCTGCACTGTCAAGTCAAGCACTCCATCGATCTGACCCCAGGTGCGCCGCTACCCAATGGACCAATTTATCGGCGCTCCGTTCTGGAGAACGATGAAATCAAGAGGCAAATTCAGGAGCTCCTGCAGAAAGGTCACATCCGTCCGAGTTCATCGCCCTGTGGGAGCCCGATCGTGTTGGTACAGAAGAAGGATGGGACGTGGAGACTCTGTATTGACTATCGGGCGCTGAACAAGATCACTGTCCGTAATAGGTACCCGATCCCGCGAATTGATGACCTCCTAGACCAACTAAAGGGGGCGAAATATTTCAGCAAGATCGACCTGAAGTCGGGATATCACCAGGTACCAATCGAACCCTCCGATGTGTGGAAGACTGCCTTCAAATCCAAGGAGGGCCTCTTTGAATGGTTGGTCATGCCTTTCGGATTGACGAATGCTCCTGCAACCTTTATGAGGCTAATGGATGACATCTTGCGGCCATTCACCAACTCCTTTGTAGTAGTATACTTGGATGACATTCTGATCTTCAGCCAGAGTTGGGAAGAGCACCTCCACCACATCCGACAGGTTCTCCAAACACTGCGGCAACACAAGCTATGTGCCAATTTGGAGAAATGCACTTTTGGCATGACCCAGGTTCAATATCTGGGATACATCATTGATGAACAGGGGGTGCATGTCGATCCAGTCAAGATCCAAGTCATTCGGGATTGGCCCTCTCCAACCACTCTAACAGAGCTCCGCAGCTTTCTAGGTCTTGCCAACTTCTACCGCAGGTTTGTGTTGGGGTTTTCTCATATTTCTTGGCCCTTGAGTCAAGTCACCAAGGGCGGGGCGAAAGAAAAATTCTTTTGGTCTGAATCTCAACAGAAGGCATTCAGGGAGTTGAAGGATCGCCTCTGCATGGCACCAGTGCTCGCGTTACCAGATTTACAACAACCATTTGAGGTCGAGACAGATGCCTCTGACTATGCTATTGGGGCAGTCCTTACTCAACATGGACATCCAGTGGCATATCACAGTGAAACACTTTCAGACACAGTCCGGAAGTACCCCACTTATGATAAAGAGATGTATTCCATTGTACAGGCCTGCCGACAATGGAAGCATTACATTTTGGGGAAGGAAACGGTCATCCACACAGACCACCGACCTCTGCAGTTCATACAGACCCAAGGGAAATTGCAGAATGATCGCCATCAGAAGTGGTCTACATACCTGCAACAGTTTCACTTGAATATCAAGTATAAAAAGGGCAGCACCAATAATGTTGCAGATTGCCTCAGTCGACCACCGATCATGGCGCTAACCACCGTGCTCAACTCTTGTGGGCACGAGACTTCTGATTGGCCACTTCTCTACAAAAGCGACCCAGAATTCGGCCACACATACCAGACACTCTTGGAGGGTCGGCAGGTTGCAGATTTTCACCTCCAGGATGCTTTATTATGCCACCTCGGTCACCTTTGTGTTCCTTCAAGCGAGCATGCCAAGATGATTTGGGAAGCACACTACAGTCGGGCTGCTGGGCATTTCGGGGTCGAGAAAACAGTGGCAGTACTGCAAAATTATTTCTATTGGCCGAATCTTCGACAGGATGTTGGGAAGTACATCCGATCATGTACTGCCTGTGCCATTGCCAAACCGACCATTAAGAAGCACGGCCTCTATACCACGTTGCCTACCCCTAGTCGACCTTGGGAATCCATCTCCATGGATTACATGTCAGGCCTTCCTTCCACTAAGCATGGAAATGACTGTGTTTTCGTGGTCGTCGACAGGTTCTCGAAGATGGCCATTATGGTGGCCTGCAAGAAGAATATCACAGCAGAAGCCACTGCTAAACTCTTCTTTGAACGAGTGTGGGTGCACTTTGGGATCCCACAGTCTATCATCTCAGATCGGGACAGTCGGTTTCTCAGCACATTTTGGTCCAGTCTCTGGTCAATGCTGGACACCAAACTCACGAAGTCCACAGCCTTCCATCCTCAAACTGATGGCCAGACAGAGGTTGTCAATAGGATGATTGTGCACATTTTGCGCATGTATAACTCAAAGCATCCACGCACATGGGACGAGAGCCTCCCCTATGTTCAGCACAGCTACAACCGAGCTCTTCACAGCTCCACTGGCCATAGCCCTTTTCAGGTGGGTTTGGGATTCCAGCCACTATGCCCCATTGATGTGGCCATGCCACTTGCAGCTACTCACATGAATTCAGCTCATGTCCAGTCCGAAACAGATAAGGCCACCAGCTTCATTGAGCGCATCCAACATATTCGCCAGCAGGTCCATGACATTCTTGAGAAATCAAATGCCAAGTACAAGCAGCGACATGATCAACATCGGGTGCCACACAAGTTTCAGGTGGGCGACAAAGTCTGGTTGCATTTGCAAAAGGAACGCCTTACTGGAGCCTATCGGAAATTGAGACCACTCCGATATGGTCCTTACACCATTACTAAGGCTATGGGAGACAATGCATTTGAGCTCAGCATTCCCCCATTCCTTGGCCTACACCCAATGTTCAATGTGGACCGCCTTCGGCCATACTTTCCACCATTGCTAGACACATCCGACATTGCAGAACAACTCAAACCCACAGAATTAAATCCAGATTGCATGGAACAAGCTGCAACTGATCGGATCATGGACACACAGATCAAGAACACTCGCCAACAGAATATCCAACTGTATCGAGTTGTCAAAGCAGGCCAACTCCTTCAGCAGGGCAAGTGGCTCACTAGGGAACAAGTTCAGCAGAAGTTTCCTCATCTCATGGAGGAGCTCAACGCAATGGGGACCATTGCTTCCTAAGGGGGGAGGAATGATCCAGGTGGATATTGGTGGCCACCTGCCAAGTCCACCTGGACCCCCACCATTGTCTTTCTCAGCATTTTCAGTTTCCTTAATTGTAGCACAACTTACTATTTTTAGCAGTTTTTTGGGTCCTGAACTTCCAGAGCCGTTTTGAGGCCCTAAACGACGTTTTTTGAGGAATCCGGACTAATGTTTCCCGTTCCAACAATGATAGTGCTCGGATAGATCTTTCTAATGAGCTATTGTACGCGTCAAACGGAGATCATATGCCAAAGTTACGACCCTGGGAAGTTGATGTACCAACTTACCCCCAAACAGGGCCCACAGTTTGGCGTTTCATCTCCTACGGTTAGGTTTTGGAATGTTAAGGGTTTTCCATTGTTTCTCAACAATAAATAGGCCTTCGAGCCTCATTGTAATACAGTTCAGAGGCATGTAGCCGTCACATCTCTTCTCAGAGATAAGCTACCATCACCCTAGCTAGTTTGTTTCCATTTCTGGTTGTAAGCATATTTCAGTATTTTCCATTAATGAAATGAAGTATTATTTCCGCTGCATCTTTGTGTATATGGTTATCTCTGTAATTTGTTGTGTTCCTGTTTAAATCCGGATCAGGTGTCTTCTTGAGGCCATAGAGAGACTTCTTTAGTTTGCATGTCGGAGATGAATTTTTCATGTATCCCTGTGGCTGCTCCATTTAGATTTCCTCCACAACGTCACCATGAAGAAATAAATTCTTCAAATCCATTTGATTCACCTCACATCCTCTTGTTGTTGCAATGGAGAGAGCTAGCTAAATGGAATCCATTTTTTCCACTGGAGAAAAAGTCTCATCATAGTCAACATCATGTACTTGTTGAAAACTGTTTGCCGCCAATTGTGCCTTATATCGACTAACTTGTCCATCTGCTACTTTCTTGGTTTGGTAAACCCACTTGCACCTGACAAGTTTACAATTGGATGTTAGTGGAACTAGGTCCCAAGTCTGGTTCTCAATGAGAGATTTGTATTCCTCATCCATAGTTGCTTCCCATTCAGGATGCCCATTTGCTTTTGCATAAGTTTGTGGATCAGATGCATGCATCAAATAAGTGTGCATGGGCATGCATGGATCCATAGATAAGAGTGCTCGTGGAGCTCCCTCAAACTGAGGTATAGTGGCAGGACTATCTAAGAGATCACTCATGTTGTGCCATTTTTGTTCTAAAGGTTGTCGAGAATATTTTGAACTGCATAAGGAAGTATTATCTTGATGTTCAACAACTAGTGATTGAACAAGTGTCACAGAAAAAGGATCATCTAGATCAAAATTCTAATCTGAAGTATCATCTACATAATCATCCATTAGTGGGGAGGGCAACTTTGTAATAGGTTCATCTTGTGGTGCATGCAAATCATCTTCTTCAAACTTTACACTCCTTTCAATAAAGATATCTTTTTTGTTGATATCAAGCACTTTGTACCCTTTGACTTCATCAGAATATCCAACAAACATGCATGCCTTACTCGGAGGTACCAATGCCTTTCTCTTCTTTGTGGGAATGTGGGCCCATGCTCGTATTTTGAAAATGTGGAAATGGCTGACTTCAGGTTGCATGGCATTCTAAGCCTCAAAAGGTGTTTTTCTAGTAACAAATTTATGAGGAGATATATTCTAGATGTATGAGGCACAATTTTGATGGAAGATATCTTGCATGAAACATGCAAATAGCCATCTCTTTCTCTTCCTCTTGGCCACCTTGTTTTGTTGTAGAGTGTCAGGAACTGTATTTTGCAACTGTATGCATGCTTCATTACAAGGACTCTAGATATATTTGTTGACATATTCCTTCCCATTATCTGTTTCGAGGATCTTAATGCATTTTCCATACATATTTTATGCATGTGCTTTGAAAATATTTAGATGTTGAAAAAACTTTAGACTTGAGTTTCAGAAAGTAAACCCAAGTGAATCTCGTGTAATCATCTATAAATGAAAACACATATTTTGCTTTTCTCATTGAAGGCACTAGAAATGGATCCATGGCATCACTTTGTACAAGCTCCGAAGGTTAAGAAGCTCTCCATGCATGCCCCTTCTTGAACTTTTCGTGTGGATGCTTTCCAAGAGAACATCCATTACAAACGCCATTTGAAAATTCAATGGCCAACAATCTTGTAACCATCCCTTGCTGCTAAGTTGCTGCATATATCTGAAATTCAAGTATCCAAATCTCTCATGCCAAATCCTACTTTTCTCATTTGCATGCATAAGTAGAAAAATAGAATCTGACTGAGGAACAAAATCAAAATATGTATACAAATGAGATTGATCATTTACCTTGCCATATGTAATCTTCTAGTTTGCTTTCATATCATAAATGCTCCTAAAATCCAAGGTCAATTTCACTCTCCTTTCGATGTCGGTGTGTGTCATCTAGTACACTGAAACAAGATTAATATAAATCCTTGGAATATGCAAGACATTCTCAAAAATTCCATCTTCAAATTGCACTCTTCCTTGTCCAGTTACTTCAACTATAGAATTGTCCCCCATGAGAATATGAGGTCTCGAGTATGCATGTAGAGAAGAAAATTACTCCTTTAAAGAAGCCATATGATGTGAAGCTCCTGAATCGATGATCCATTCTTGTGGTGTAAAATGAAGGGCAATCAAAGCATGACAATTACCCCTTGTTTCTTATGGTTTTTCCTCTGTCTTCTTCTTGGCACTTTCTGGAATGTGATGACCAAGATTATTTTGTTGAAGAGTCATTGCCACATGCAAGAGGATTCAAGATGATAGCCTCTATTACAATAAGCAAACTTGGAGTTTCCTTTCTTTCCCTTCTTACCCTTGGAGCTGGAAGAGTCATCTAGAGGTTTTGTATTTCCTCCCTTTCTTGGATCTAGATCTCTTGCCTTTCCTTTTCCTTTGGATTGCTGATTTGGTTTCAAGTTGGAATTTCCTTTTTCATGCATGGAAAGTGCATGTGCATTTGAAGACTTTAATGAACCCATCTTGATGAGCTTATCCTTCTCATGAATGAGAGACTCAATAAATGCATCAAGTTTGGGCATTTTCAATTTATCTCCAGTTGTAATTCTAACTATATGAAATGTAGAAACAAAAACAACATATTCAAGGCTCAAATTGGACAAAATAGAAAGGATCAATTGACCTTCTTGTTTAGATTTATTGATCCCACAATCTTGTAATTGAAGAAGAAATGATTTGAATTTCGTAAAGAAATCTTGAATGTTTTCAAATCTATTTGGATCTAAGGAATTAAGCTCATTTTTTAGAATATGAGCCCGCATCTCATCATGTTTTCCAAATAAATTCTCCACGGTTTCCCAGACCCCATTTGAAGTGCTACGTGTGTCCACATGGAAACATAATGCTGGAGATATGGACAACAATAGAATACCAAAATCCTCGTCCATTCTATTGAATTATATGGTTTTTTCAAAGGTGGAATTGGGCTCATCTTCTGTATTCATAACTATCCGATACAAGAATTTTCCACTGAGGTGAAGCAAAATCTCTGGCTTCCATTGGAAGTATTTATCCAAAGTGAGACTAGATGAAGATGGGAACTCCATTCTTTCACCTTGTAGTTGTAGTAGCAATTCTCTAAGATTTTGATCTGCAAATCAAATCTCCCAATAATTTCCAATTTCTGATCTTCAAACCTACAAAAGATTGTTCATGCACCTTTTCTAGGCCCCTATAGCTCTGATACCATGTAAAATTATTAGAGCACAAAAACATATCTAGTTGAAGAATAATAACACAAAATTTCAAGAATTGAAAAATAAAATCGGAATAAAGAATGAATTTGATTACTCAATATTGATTTTAGAATCGATACATAAAGCAACTAAGTTAAGCTTAGCTATACTTGCAATAAGTAAGGCTAATTAAATATAACTAAAGATAAGAGTGTTTTATGTTATGTTAATGTGCACATGCAGCACATGCAAACACCAGAGTTAACTAACTAAAGCCAAGCACACACCACATGTAAGCACTAGATTTAACTAACGCTAAGTGCACATCACATGCCAAGAAATAGAGTTTAATAGAAGCTAATTAAGGCTAACTAGGTGCATGTACACCAACACTTACAACACCAACATTTGCAATGGTCCACTACATACCCATTTTTTTGGCAGCGTTAATGTTCAAGATTACAACTATTTCATATGGAAGAGGAGAACATGAGTTTAGTAGAGATCTCCGTGAGGATTCAAATCCTAAGTTGGCTTGAAGGTCAGGCAAACTGCCAAGAGATATGACTAGGAGATATAAGGGTGTAAAGATGAAGGATTTATGTAGAGGAAGATGGTGAATCTTAGCACCTGTGGATGACAGAGGAAATGAAATCAAGATTCAATTTCCATGTCATGTGAGAGTAAGCAAATAAGGTGGAGGTTGTGTCATGGAGTTCTTCTCATGGCAATGACAAAAAAAAAGGAGCATGTCGTACTCAAGTGCATTCCTTGTACAAAAGAATGGAGGCTCGTGAAATTAACATGTTCATCCAGAAAGTGTTGAATGCATGAGGATGGTATGCGTTGGGAATCCAACGTCGCCCCTCTCATATGCTAAGGCACAAAAAACAACAAGGAAGGCACCCTACATGTGGATAATACGAAAAATTAGAAAAGTGGTGGACCAAAGGCCCAGGTCTGTTGAAATGATGATGTAAATTTGACCTTTAGGTGTCGTGGATCCATTTTCGTCATTGAAGACAATGAGATAGATGTCGATGGACCAGCTTTTTTGAGACTTTTTCACAGGGGGTCTCCACAGATAATCAGTTGTTGGCTTGATGTCGTGGGACATTATGAAAAACGAGAGAGAATTCAAGATGAGATTCAAAATGCCTTGGCTTTCAAAGGAGGATGTGAAGGTCTCTGCGGAGGATGGAATTCTAGTGATGAAAGGATGTCACAAGAAAGAGGAGAGGGAAATGGATTCGTGGTCAACAAGAAGCTACAATAGCTACAATATGCATCTTATGTTGCCTAAAAACTATGAGATTTAAAGAATGTAGAACTAAAAAATGTTGTCCTCAATATCATCATCCCTAAGGGAAAGGTGGAGCCCAAGATTATGGACAACCATGATAGAAAGAAAGGACTAGCATAGAAACTGTGAACATTGTAACCTAAAATGTAGTGAGCCATGGAGAAGTTATTCAGAAGAGTGTGAGCATGTGTAAGGTTGTGGCTGTTGTGATAAAAGAGAATGATGTTGTTGATGAGAGATTGTGTGGACCAGGCAAGTGCAAGTCATGTTGAAAATCCTAGTCAAGGTATGGATTAAACGAGATATAGAAGCCGAGAGAGTGGTCATATGGATGAAAAAAATGGAGATGGAGTAAATGTTATTGATATTTAGTGAAAAAGATAGTGGGTGATGTGTGAACAACCTAAGAGTTTTAGTCCAAGGCAAGAATTTCCCTAGGAAGTTGTAAGAACTCATATTTAGGAAGACATGTTGCGTGGGAGCACAAATAGTTGTAAGGCCTTAATAGCTTGCTCATGAATACATGTAGTTCAAATGGCACATGGAGTCATCAAACTATGGAATGGACCACTTGGAGAGGTACCGGGGTGGAAAGTGTATTGGTATATTGGCTTGAGGGGGGGAATGTGAGAACTCATATAAGATGGTTGATGAATGATGAATGGGACCAGGTCAATCAATAAGAGTCAAGTTTATGGGGGGTTTGTTAGGATTGTTTGAGTAAAGTTGACTCAGTCAAGTTACTAGTGGTTTTTTTGGCTCCAAGTATATGAGCACCCACGGTTTTTCACATGGTATTCATCGTTGTTGTAACCTATGTAAAGGCTAGAAAAAATAATGATTATTTGTCTTGTTGGCCAGTGGGAAAAAACAATAGTGTCTTTAGACACCACCACTTCTCTTGGTGCTCTGTGATCGTAACAAATGCTAGATGAGTCACAGTATAGACATCAATTTTTCCCTACTAGACCTCTAGATTTTGATAAATTTGTAGGCCCTCTAAGGCCACCTTAAATTTTTAGAGGTGAAGATGGCCACGGTGATGTAAAGATCATGATAACACCTCCAAGATGGTGTGCTTAGTAAAGCGATGACCATGTTATTGAGGAGACAAACCATAGGTTCTCCAAAGCCTGTAAATTATAAAGATAAAGAGCATGTTCTAGTTCTTGTGACAATCAATCAACTTTTTTATTTTGATAAACTTTTCATCTAAAAACCTCCATTAAGTTGTGGTTAATAACTTATAGATTTCCATTTTACCTTTAATTGGTTCAGTGAGAGTTCCTTGTAAATGAAATATTTTTATGTGTGATGTAGTTGTTTTTGTTACTCGTGTTCCTATTATAATGTCTTGATTGACCAGATACAACGAAAGAGGTAAAAATCTTGAAGGTGATTCTTGCAAAAGCGAAATGTCACCAAATGTGGATTTAGATGCAATTGCAAGATGCTTTGGAAGTGACTTTTAAAGTAGTTTTGTTTTCGATTAGTATTTGTTGTAGTATCTTATGTTCAAGGTTAGTTGACCTAATATTTAATATTTTCTCTATCGTAAAACTTGACAGTGGCAAGTACAGTGATGTGTGGTTTAACGGTAAGTCTACTTGGGTGAAGCCTGGAAGACCGTAGTTAAAATCTCATTGAGTACATTGGCCTGCTGTGGTGGATGCTCGAGAAGCAGATTCCCCACCCCCGCCTTGGCAGCACGAGAGTCTCGCTTTGCTAAAACCATAGGATCTTAGTATATCAACTTGCAGGTAGTTGGATGTACTCTTGGTGTTATAGTGGCAGCTATGAGGATTGATCCTGGGTCTCCCATAGATTAGGACTGGCAGTGATTGATTGTAGTAAAAAAAAAAACAAAAAACAAAAAACAAAAACAAACTACCCTTATCCAAACTACCCTTATCCAAAATTTCTGGAAAAAGAAAAAAAGGTATTCCTTTCCCTTCTATATTATCACAAATAAGGAGAATCAAATATAAAACTGTATTCCTTTAAAAAAAAAACTTAATTAAATATAAGTCCACCATTTCATAAAACTTGAATGGTTGTCATTTGATATATCTAAATATAAGCAAGGATAAACATTTCCCATGGTTTGTGGAAAAAGGAAAAGAAAGAATTTTCATGCCTTATTTGTCACATAGCTTTGTAGTTCTATAAGAAGAATTTGCTTAGTTTATTATTAAATAGCTTTGCTTAAGAATGCGATATATATATATTAATATTTAATTATTTATTTATTTATTTTTATTTTTTTTTCTCTCCAGTTCTAAAGAAGTGGAATGTAAAACAGATTTGTTTTTAGTGTGATTTTTTGGCTTTTCCGGTGCTAGAATCTAGTGGAAAATTTTGAAGTAAAATCTTGATTAATATTATTTAAACTGATTTTTTGACTATATATATATAGATTCAACACCCTGGAAAAACCTTAGGGCACTTCCATTGTGCAAGGGTTACCCATCAAGGTTGTGATTTCAATAAATTCCTGCTGGATTTTAGAGAAATTAGACCAAAAAAACCCCTGAAAAAACTTCCAAAAAATCACACTAAAAACAACTAACTCTCTTATTTTTTTGTAATTTCGTTATTGTTGATAATTTCACCACTTTTAATTATTAATTAGAGTAAAGGTGTTATTCTATCGAGTTGGGCTCGGCAAACACTATTCGGCCACCCAATCATAGTGCCCCATTTTCGTTGTTCCAGCCAATACCCATGCTCGATTTTCGTCTTCTTCCATCCTGTCAAAATTTGACACGTGGAAAGCCACTGCCGGGAAGCCACCGCTAGGAAAGTTGTTTCCCCTGCCAATACCTTACCCGTCTCTTCTTCTGCCTTTTCAACAATCGCGACTTCATCTTCTACCATTTCAACAACCGCATATTCATCTTCTGCTTCAGCTGGGCACATATTTAACGAGCTCGGCTTCTTCGGCCACTTATGTACCTTTCTCCTCGGACTCCAGCTGGGATGATTTTTCTTTGGGCCCTTTCGCCTTGTGATTTTCAGAGTCTAATATGTTCGATCCAACCATAATAAATAAACCAAATGTTGGTCCCAGAATCCGCAGCTGAATATCCCCCTCCCTGCACGCCAGCAGACTCAACTTTATCGATTTCCTCTGCCTCTGACGAGTGCATCTATGTCCAGAGACGTGTCAGATCTCGCAGACTTGGAGCGAATTCAAATTCTCTTAGCTTTATCGATTTCCTCTGCTTCCCAAGAGTGCATCTGTGTCCAGATACGTGTCAGATATCGCAGACTTGGAGCGAATTCAGATTCTCGGCCATGGAAGCGGGGACAACGTTTACAAGGTCCTACACAAAAAGCATTGACAGTAATAGCCGCAGCTTCAGTTCCCTTTTCATTAACCTCTAGAAACGACTTGTGAAAAAAATTTGAAATGTGCAGTGACCTGGAAATCATGAAGGAGGTAGCTGAAAAAAATTGACTTCAACTTCTTGTCCTCGGGATAGATGATGAATAGTTTTCTATAGATCGAGCAGGTCACTCTTCTTATTGCGCAAGAGGAAATACATGGAAAATGACAACTTTTTCTTTCCTTGGACATAGGAAGACATATAATTTGGCAGTTGTCATCATGGACGCTTTCCCAGTTTCACCATGAAGCGAATTAAAAGTACCTTCCTATGTTGCTGAGGAACCAAATTCTTTCTCTTGAGGCAATCAACATATTCCGTAGGGAGGCAGTGCTTAGGAGCATGTAATTGATAGAAACGGAAACTTCTCCTGCAACATTGATCATTCAAATGTAGCGTGTGTGGAAACATAACGAAGCTAAAGAGCCCATGATGAAGGCACCGCCATTCAAATAAAGGTAGCGTTCTAGTTTGCAGTACGTACAAGTTTGCAATTACTTAAAATATGGACGCGGTCAATTTTTGACTGCGTCATATCCATTAGATATTAGAATATTCTAAAAATCTACAATCAACTTAAACTCACTTCATGAAATTGATAAGCGGTAGAGTGCATGCTAAAATTTTTGGAGTTGTTGTTTATTCCAATGTTGTGCCCTTTTAATGATAGCCTCAACCACGTCGAGTGCATGCCCAAGTTTATAGTGTTGTCTTATTCCAATGTTGTGCTCGATATTAATTCAGAATTAACTGTTCTTTCATGATTTGTTGTGGTGGAGAATAATTCAGAATTAATTGCTTTCATAATTTGATTAGCTTAAACTTTAATAAACACATGTATTTAATGTTGAATTAATATTAGTATTTTCGATTTATTTGGTAAAATATTTTGAAAAAAAAATATTTTTGATTTTGATTTTTAATATTGATATGTAGTTTATATTTTATTTAACAAATATTTGAAAAAAAACAAAATCAACATTAAAATTCCCCATATATAGAGAAAATATCATCATATAAATAATTTGATTTGATTAGTGTTAATTTATAATTATTTAGATTCATTACAGTTAAGTGAGGTTTACCTGAAGTTATATCTTTTAATTATTTATCTAAATGTTATGTCATGATTTTTCAGTGATACCTTTGTATTACATAGAAATTGGTTTATTCTAGGGATTCCAAAAAGATACGAACATTTTGTTAAGCATATTGTTTGAGGGTATATTTGGATTTTTTAAATAATAACAATAGCTAGTCGTAAACAATAAACAATAGAGCATACAACTATATAGGAAAAAATATATTTTTATTTATTTTTAAATAATTTAAGATTCATATAAATATAGGGTTAATGCATGAACTAAAAGCAAACTTTTTGTAAGGATTTTTTAACTTAATTTATTTAATCACCAAAATATTAATTGAATACATAAATGTAATTTTAATACACTCATTATAGTTTAAAAATTAAATTATATATACAAAATTAATATATGTGTTTTCGAGATATACCAATATAAATTGAAAAATTAATTATATAAAATTACAATTAATTATATAAAATTGTAATTAATTGAATACATAATGTTAGTTCTAAATAATTAGATTAAAAGTTTTATGAGTTAATTTAAATATATACATTGATTTTATTTTTTTGACTTTACTTTTGGAGTTTTAATGCATTGATAGTTCTAAATAATTAGATTAAAAGTTTTATGAGTTAATTTAAATATATACGTTAATTTTATTTTTTTGACTTTACTTTTGGAGTTTTTAATGCATTGATTTTACTAAATTAATTTTTAATTTTAATGAGTTGAATATATATTCAATATTAATATTAATATATGTAAGTTTCAAATGGAAAGTTTAATAAATTTAATAATAATCAGTTTATATATATATAGTATTAAGTGAATAAAAATGAAACATAATTTAATAAAAGTAAAAAATAGTAAATTATAGTTAATATGAGTATTGGAAATTATATGTATTATAGTTAATATGGGTATTATGTTTTGAAAACTATATGTACATTAGTCAAGTATAATTAATAATATTTAACAAAAGTTAACCATAGTCAACATGGGCATCATGTTTTGAAAATATTTTGTACATTAGTCAACTATAGTCAATGGAAGTCAGCCATAGTTAATTATAATCAAAATAGGCATAATGTTCTATCACACCCTATTGGCACTCACGAAGTAGTTTGAGATAATTTCCTTCCAAGTGGAGGAAGCGAGTTATGGACCTGCCAAAGGAGGGGGTTGAGGATATGGTGGAGGCTACGGAGGTGGATATGGAGGATGATATCAAGGAAGAAGAAATGGTTACTAAATAGGCCCAATAATATGTTACAATTATGATGAGATAAAACATATCTCCTAGATTATCGACAACCAAGGAGAGTGTGATGCCAATCATAATGAACAAAAGTCAACCATATTCAACAAAAGTTAACCATGGTTAATAAACGTCAACGTATGTATCATGTTTTGTAAATTATATGTATGTTAGTCAACTATAATTTTAAAAAAGTCAATTATAGTCAACTATAGTCAATTTGGACTTCATGTTTTGGTAATTATACGTACATTAGTAAAAAATAGTCAACTATAGTCAACTTGGACATAGACATTAATACTGTCATCAAAATTAATAAATTTATGTAATAAATCTAGTATTTAATACTTAATATAATTTTAATGTTAATGCTATTTTAAGTGCTTCAATATTTAATTTTTAATATAACTTTTCTAATTGTATTATAACTTAGTATTATAGTTTTAATATCAATGCATGTTAATGCTATTTTAAGTGCTTCAATATTTAATTTTTAATATAACTTTTCTAATTGTATTATAACTTAGTATTATAGTGTTAATATTACACTTTATATTGTTCACAATGCATTGAACAACAAATGATCTCGCAATGTGATGAACAACAAACATCATTGCAACGTGATGAATAACAAACAATGTCGCAATGTGATGAATAATAAACATCAATGCAATGTGACGAACAATAAGCAATGTTGCAATGTGATGCATAAAAAACAACATCATAATGTGATCTTCATTAAACATCTTCACAATTGGACAAAAAAATAGTGTTGCAATGCAACAAGCAAAACCATTGAGAGTCATGCTCAACCATGTTTAACTTAGTCAACCATGATTCTTCCTTGCTTGAATGAGGTTAAGCACAATCAACCATGGTTATATGTGGTCAAGCATAGTCAATCATAGACAACAAGATAACCATTGGTGGTCAACACAATCAATATGGCCAACCATGTTTAACCAAAGTCAAACATAGTCAAACCATGATCAACATTGGTCAACACGTGTTGGAATAATAACTCATTTGTAATTATATTATTTTGAATGATAGATGTCTTGAGAGATTTGTGGAATAATTGATTGATTGAGAGATTTGTAGAGATGACAAATTCCCAAAAACCTTTCTTCATTTATAAATATATAAGTATGATAATGAAATTTGTTGAGAACTTGTTGTGCGCATTGTTGTTGAATGTTTTTTCCTCTGTTATTACGCTGGTGTTTCTTCATTTGGTATAAGAGCCCAAGCTTTGAGAATTTGTGAAAACACCCAAGTGCCAAAACAATGTTTGCTGGTTTGAATCCTATGCATAATATGTGGTGGAGTGTCTTGCATCGTAAGGAGTCTTAAAGATCTTGCAAACCAGAATTTGTGAAGAATCTTTCCGGAGGTTTACTAGTATAATTTTTATTTTTCCAAATTATGAAGAATTGTGTAATTTTTTTTTTCCAATGCGTACCTGAGAGCTTGCCTACGAAGAGGAGGAGCTGCGTTAGTGGTTAGCGAGGAGTTATCTAACTACATGCGTGAGGAGCTGCATGCACTCATTAAAATTGTGAAGAGCCTGCCTGCCTGCCTGGTGGTATAAATAACGTGTCTGCTGCTTTATTCTGATACTGAATAAAAAATCTGTTGTTAGATGGTCAAATACGAAGGTGACATGAAGGTTTTTTTTTTGGTTGGCTTCGAATTCTCTCTTCATAAGCTACGTTGATGAGCTGCATATTAAATAAAACAAGGCCACTTCTGCGCATGTGTTGCCCATCATGAACATAAAATAAGGCACTTTTGCGTATGTGTTGCGTACCATCTTCATGAGCTACGTATTGAATAAATCAAAGAACTATTTTTGTAAAGTACTCCTCGGAAACCCATGTCCAATGTTGTAAAACCACTTGATATTACATATATTTTTGACACTATATTATATTAAGCACTTGGTTTATAAAAATATTAAGGTGGCATTTGGTGATAATATTTAAGAGTCAGTGGTGAGTATGATGAAAGAGAATTAGTGGAGGATGAGAGGAGAGTGAATGGTAAAGGAGAATACAATATTTTTGATTTATTAATATTGTGAGTATAAAGAATTTATATATTTTGTAAGAAGGGTTGTTGGGATTATATCGTTGGTTGTAGTTGCGTATTTTTGTGATATTTTGTACATAAATTTAATAAAAGATTATCTCGGTTGGTGGTTGAGTCTTATATTTTGAGATATTGGTTTGTTCCGGATCGAAGTGGGACACATTGTGTTATTTTGTGCATTTTATTTCTATGTCTCTCTCTTACTCTCCTCATGGAAAAAAGCACTATTGTATTGCCTAAACTTGTTGGCACAAACTATTTTTATTGGAGCAAACACATGCAACCTATATTCATCACCATAGATTTATGGGAACTTGTAACTAATGGATATACTATGCCTTCTCTTGATCATAATTCAAAGCATTAAGTGAAGATGAAAATAAATCTCTTAAGGAATTTATTAAGAAAGATAATGAAGCACTTTCACTTATGGGAAGTGTTGTTGAAGAATCTATATTTCCAAGAATCAGTGGTGTAGTATCATCCAAGGAAGCTTGGGATATCTTAAAGAACATATATGAAGGTGTATTTGAAAACATTAAGGGGGAATTTTTGAAAATTCTCATATGTAAAGTAATGAATCCATTCGTGATTACATCACAAAAATGCAAGATATTGTTAATCAGATGAGGTCATTAGGATAAGATGTTCCAGAAACAAGGCTAATTGAGAAGATTTTAAAAAGTGTTCTTCCTAAGATTTAGATGGTTACCACCATTATTATGGTCTCCAAAGATTTAAATACAGTGAAAATTGATGAATTATATGGATTCTTGTTCACTGTTGAAGAAAATCAACCATTTGAGCAAGTGGAACATGCCTTTTCTGTAAAGCATAGAGGAAGAGAAGTAGCAAGGGTCAATATCATAATCAGAATCAAAATAGAAATCAACAGAATTCACAAGGAAAAGAATCTCCTTTGAGAGGCAAAGGAAGGAATCCAGTTAGTTCAAAGGAAGATGCAGAGATGGGTCTCGCGGAAGAGGACAAGGAAGAGATGGAGGCACAAATGGAGGAAGAAGTGGAGGACCACATTGTTATTATTACCAAAAATTTGGCCATCTTGAAAGAGATTGTTATGTAAAAAAGTGAGATATGGAGCATAAGTGTGCCAATATAGTTGTTGAAGAAACTAGGAATGAGAAGTTATTCATCTCAAGTTTGATGGTACATAGTGAAGAAAGTGAAGCATGGTATATTGATTCAGGACGATCAATTCATATGACATCTCAAGATGAGATGTTTATCAAAATTAATGACAATTATTCTGGTAAAGTCATATTTGGTGATGATAGTGTTTCTAAAGTGAAAGGGAAAGACACAGTGGCAATACCATCATTGCATGGAAAGAAGAAGTTAATTGCAGATATTTTGTTGACACCAACATTAAATAAGAACCTTCTTTATGTAGGACAGATGATAGAGCAAAACTACAAGTTAGTGTTTGATAATAAAGAGTGCTTAATCATGGATAAGTTGAATCAAAATGTAGTTGTAGCAAGAGACAAAATGACTGAAGATAGAATTTTCAAGCTTTCCTTTGATTCGAGTAATTCACAAAGTTTGAAAGCAACAAAAGAAGAAAATAGTAAGCTTTGGCACTTAAGGATGGGACATCTGAATTTTCAGAGTTTGGTGTTGTTGAGAAAGCAAAACATGGTGAATGGTCTTCCTTATATTAAGTTGGATAATAAAGTATGTGAAGGGTGTATTTTTTGGAAACAACATAGGGAAAGTTTCTCAAATAGAGCATGGAAGGGTAGAGAATGTCTAACATTGGTGCATGCATATTTGTTCGGTCCAATGGAGACCATGTCTCTTGGAAAGGCACATTATTTTCTCACTTTCATTGGTGATTATTTTAGGAATACTTGGGTGTATTTTTTGCAGGAAAAGTATGAAGTATTCTCTCACTTTCTTGAGTTTAAGGCTTTAGTTGAAAAGAAAAGTGGTATGAAAATTATCACCCTAAGAATAGATAATGGGGGAGAATACAAGTCAAATGAGTTTTTGAATTATTGCAAGAAGAATGGAATAAAGCAAGAGTTTACCAATTCATACTCTCCTCAACAAAATGGAGTTGCAAAAAGGAAAAATAGGACCATAGTTGAAATGGCTAGGAGCATGCTAAAAACTAAGTCTCTTGGAAATGAGTTTTGGGACGAAGCAGTACACACAATAATATATACTCTTAACATATGTCCTACAAAGGTAGTGTTTCCAAAAGAAGCATGGTTGGGATACAAACCAAGTGTTGCACATATGAAAGTTTTTGGTTGTACTGCATATGCACATGTTCCTAAGGAAAAGAGGAGGAAATTGGATGATAAGAGTGTGAAGTGCATCTTTATTGGATAAATTATTGAAATGAGAAGTTACAAGTTGTTTGACCCTAAAGAAGAAAAGGTGATAATAAGCAGAGATGATGCGTTTGATGAGTAGGGAATTTATCACCCAAAACAGGTACAGTTTGAATTGAGGAAAAATGCAATGAATATTGGTGATGAATCAAATTCCAAGTCATTAAAGATAGATGGAGTTAAAAAGAAGCCTAAGTGGCTTGAAAGGATTCATTCATAAAGCAGTATGTTCGATAGAAAATTTGAAAGTTACTAGATCTCAAAGTTATCTAGTAAATTATGCACTTATGGCATAGGTAATGAAATTGGATGAACCACAGGATTATGCAGAAGCATCAAGAAAGAAGGAATGGAATGAAGTTATGGAAGCAAAATTGAATTCCTTGGTGAAAAATGATACATGGGAATTGGTCAAATTACCAAAAGAAAAAGATGTAATTGGCACTAAATGGGTTTATAAAACTAAGTATAAATCAGATGGAACAATTGATAAGTACAAGGCTTATTTAGTTGCAAAGGGCTATGCACAAAAAGAATGAATTGATCATATTGAGACATTTTCCCTAGTGGCAAAATTGGATACAATCAGGATGGTTCTCGCATTAGTTTCTCAATACAAATGGCCTATTTTTAGATGGATGTTAAATAAACTTTTTTGAATGGTTATGTGGATGAGGAAATTTATGTAGAGTGGCCTAAAGGTTTTGAAGCGTCAGGAAAAGAATATTGTGTTTATAAGTTGAAGAATGCCTTATATGGTCTTAAGCAAGTGCCAAGGCCATGGTATTCAAGAGTTGATAAGTATTTCCAAGTTCATGGCTTCGTTAAAATGTTATTTGAGCTCAATCTCTATATCTTTCATTCAGGACAAGAGATTTTGACAGTTGTATTATATGTTGATGATTTGATCTACACATGGAATAATAATGAACTAGTTCAAAGATTTAAGTCACATATGATCGCTGAGTTTGAGATGATAGATCTTAGTGAGTTGCATTATTTGTTAGGTATTGAAGATTGATAGAAGGAAGATGGCATTTTCATGTCACAAACCAAGTATACTTGGGATATTTTGAATAAGTTCAAAATGTTGAACTACAAGCCAATGGCAACTGGACCTTTGTAAGTTGGGTTGAAGTTATACAAACATGATGCTTGCAATTCAGTTGATGTTACTTTGTATCGTTAATTGATTGGAAGTTTGATCTACTTAACTACAACTCGACCAGATATTTCCTTTGTAGTCAATATGGTATCAAGATTTATGGCAGAACCCAAGGAATTGCATTGGAAAGCAACAAAGAGGATTTTAAGATATTTGCATGGAACAATTGGTCATGATTTGATATACATGTCTACAAAAGATTTCAAGATGATTGGTTATATAGATTCAGATTGGGTTGATGCATGGATGACAGGAAATCAACTTCAGAGTATTCATTCAGCATGGGTTCAACAACGGTTGCTTGGAGTAGTAATAAGCAACCTACAATTTCTCTCTCCATAACAGAACTAGAGTATTAATCAGTGGCAACAACAACATGTGAAGCAGTCTGGTTGAGAATAATTCTAGAGGATCTACATGAGCAGTAAGAGCAACCCACTCAATTGATATGTGATAGTCAAAGTGTTATTTAAATTACCAAGAATCTAGTTTTTGATAAGAATACAAAGTATATTGATATTCAATATCATATTGTTCAGGATTTGGTTCAACAAGGAGTGATTGAGATCAAGTACTACAGAACAGATGAACAAGTAGATGATATATTCATAGATGATCTTGGAATATTTCCAAATGATCATTATGGGGGAGAAATGTTGGAATAATGATTCATTTGTAAATATATTATTTTGAGTGATTGATGTCTTGAGAGATTTGTGGAGTGATTGGTTGAGAGATTTGTGGAGATGACATATTTCCAAAGGCATCTTTTCATGTATAAATATACAAGTTTGATAATGAAATTTGTTGAGAGCTTGGTGTGTGCATTGTTGTTGAATGTTTTTTTCTCTTTTATTATGTTGGTATTTCTTCAACATGGTTGACTATGTGTAAGCATGGTCAATCATTTTTGGCATGCTTAAGATGACTAAGCACGATCAACATGGATGTTACAAATGTGACAAACAACAAACATCATCACAACGTGATGAATAATAAACTTCATCACAATGTGACAAACATCAAACATCACCGTAATGTGACAACAATATGCTAATCGGTGCCATATGCTCAACCATAGTCAAATATAGTCAACTATAGTAAACCATGGTCATCATTCCCAAAATTCCCATTGTCAACCATAAGCATCATCCCATAGTCAACATGGGCATCATAGTTTACTATGGATCACACAATCAACATAGTCAAAATGGGCATCATAGTTGACTATGGTTGACATAATCAACATGGGCATCATGTTCAACTTTAATCAACATGGCCATCCCAGTCAACTAAGTCAACCATATCTATCATAGTAAACCTTTTATCTCCCTTGATCGATCAAAGTCAAACATGATCAACCATGGTCATATGTGGTCGACCATAGTCAATTGTAGAAAACAAGGTCAACCATGGTCAATATGTTCAACCATGTTCAACCAAGGTCAAACATGACCAGACTGTGGTAAACAATAGTCTGCGTGGTCAACATGGTTACTATAATTAATCATGGTCAACATGGTTAAGATGTCCAACCATGGTTAATAGGGGTATTATGTTCAACCATAGTCAACCGTAGACATCATGCTCATAGTCAACATGGGCATAGACATTAATATAGTCATTAAAGTTAATAACTTTATATAAAAAAATAATATTTAATGTTCAATATAATTTTAATATAATTTAAGTGTTTCAATATTTAATTTTTTGATAATTGCATTATACTTAGTAATATAAGTTTAATATTACTTTAACCTTATATTGTTCATGATATAGCTTGTGATAACTTAATATTGTTTGCAATGTGACAACAACAAATTTCATTAAAACATGATGAATAACTAATGTCATCGCAATGTGACGTCCAACAAAAAATGTTGCCATGTGACGAACAATAAAGAATGTCATAATGTGACTAACAGTAAACAATGTGATGAACGAACAATAAAAGTCGTCACAGTATGATGAATAACACACAACATCAAAATGTGCCAAACAACAAATGATGTCGTAATTTGACAAACAGTAAACAATATCATAAAGTGATGAAGAATAAATGTCATCGAAATGTGATGCACAACAAATGATGCCACACTATGATGAACATCATATATCACCACAATTGGACAAAAAAATAATGTCGCAATGTAACAAACAAAACCATTGACAATCGTGGTCAACCATGTTTAAGTAAGCTAGTGATGATCTTCTCTTGGTTGATTGAGGTCAAATAAGGTGAACCATGGTCATATGTGGTCAACCATAGTCAATCGTATGCAACAAGGTCAATCATTATCAACATGGTTAGGCCAATCATGTTCAACCAAGGTCAAACATGTCCAAACAACAGTGAACAATGGTCTACATGGTTGACAATGGTTAACTGTGGTCAACCATGGTCAGGATGACTAACATGGACATCATGGTCGATCATAGTCAACTATAACTTTAATAAAAATATTTTTTGCAATGTGAAAAGCAATAAATGTCATCACAACACGAAGAACAACAAAAAATGTTGCAATGTGTCAAACGACAAACATTATCACAACATGATGAACAATAAACATCATCACAATGTGACGAATAATAAACAATGTTGCAATGTAACAATTAAAAAAATATATATCACAACATGATGAAAAATGAATGCCATCAAAATGTGACAAATAATAAATGTTGTTGCAATATGGTGAACAACAAACAACATCACAATGTGCCAAAGAACAAACGACGTCATAAGTGACAAAAAATAAAGATCGTAGCAATGTGACAAACAATAAAAACATCACATGTGATGGACAATAAATGTCGTCTCACTATGATACACAACAAATTACGCCACAATGTAATAAATATCATAAATCGTTGCAATGTAATATGCAACAAATGACACCACGATGTGATGAGCATCATACATCATCGCAATTGGACAAAAAAATGATGTCACAATGCAACAAACAAAACCATTGACGACCATGTGTTAACTAAGTTAGCAATCATCTTCCCTTGGTTTACTAAGGTTAAACAAGGCCATTCATGGTCATATGTGGTTAACCATAATCAATCATAGACAACAAGGTCAAGCATGGTCAATATGACTATCCAAGGTCAAACATGGGCAAACCACAATCAACAATGGTTTACATGGTTAACAATGGTTAATCGTGGTCAACATGGTCAAATGGCCAACTATGGTCAACATGGGCATCATGTTTGACCACAGTTATCTGTAGGTAATTGCTAACAACCTTGGTCTACCATGTCTAGCCATAGTCAACCATATGTTTACCATAGTCAACCATTGTTAAATAAGTTAAACCAAGGTCAAGCATGGTCAAGCAAGATAAACCATGCTTAAACATGGTCACCAAGTTCAAACATACTCAACATTGTTTAATCATGTTCAAACAAGCTCAACCATGTTTATCCATGCTCAACCATAGTCAACAATAGTCAACCATGGGCAATGTGGTCAACTTGGGCGTCGTTGTCGATGATAGTCATTTATAACTTCAACAATAATATTGTTTGCAATGTGGCAAACAAAAAATGTTGTTGCAACATGACAAACAACAAACGTCATTGCAACTTAACGAATAATAAGTATCATCATAATGTGACAAAAAATAAACAAGTTGCAATGTGTTGATTAACAAACATCATCACAATGTGATAAATAGTAAATGTCGTCATAATGTGATGAATAATAAACATCGTCACAATATGACAAACAATGTCCCAATGTGTCAAACAATAATTGATATCACAATGTGAAGAATAAAAAATATTGTCACTTATGACAAACAATAAACAACATCACAATGTGATGGACAGTAAATATCATCCTAATGCAATACACAACAAATAATGTCACAATGTGATGAACACCATACATCATCACAATTGGATAAAAAGAAGATGTCACAATGCAACAAAAAAAACCATTAACAACCATGGTCACATGTGTTAGCTAAGTTAGTGGTCATCTCCCCTTGGTTTATTGAGGTCAAAGAAGGTCAACCATGATCAAGATGACCAACCATGGCCAAACCACGGTCAACAATGGTCTGCATGGTTGACAATGGCATTAATCATAGTCAAGATGGCCAACTACAGTCAACATGGGTATCATGGTTGACCACAATTATCTATAGGTAAACGTTGACAACCCTAGTCTACGATATTTAGCGATAGTCAACCATTTTCAGATAAGCTCAACCATGGTCAAACATGGTCATAGTTTTCAACCATATCCAAACAAATATAAACCACTTCATTAATGTAATTATGCTGATATGAGTTTTGAAAGTTCCAATGTTAAAAGTGATATCAGTTTTGAACGTTCCAATGTTAAACGTGTTTGGGCATGCTAATCACTGGAGGGATCTGCAATATTCAAAATCTGAACCTTGGGTGGAGATTGATGTCAATTCCAAACCATCGAGAGACGAGATTCCAAAACAGCCTTGATTGAGAAAATTTCCACGTTACGCTGGAATTTCAGAACCCAAAACCCCTAATGTATAACACATCCATATTCAATTATGAGCACAAAGCTACGACGATTACTCTTCAAATTTTTGGCATAATATTTCTTATCACAGTCGGGATGCTCTGAAATGCTTTCTCTTTTGCCGAGAGATAAATCAGTGCTCTGCACTGTGCTGTTTATAGTTAATTTTTTATAATACCAGCTGGCATAATTGATTTGATGAATCACTGGCATTAAATCATTAATTATTGGGGAAAGGAGTGCAGTGAATCAAACTACTTTGTGGTTAAGTGGGCAATGAAAACCCTGGTCCCTCAGTCGAAGCCAGGACCTTTCTGATCAAGAATTGTGAATATGTAATCTTTTGAAGGACTACTGATGGTGGCTATATTCTCATTTTCCCCTCTCATGCATCTTGATGACTAGTCAATTGTGATTTTCAACTGTCAAGCAATCCATCCTTTTACTAGCTAGTAACAGCGATTGCCCATTCCTCTCTGTATCTTATCATAAAATTCAACTCATTGACACATTTTAGTTTACTAAATCTGGGGTTAGATAGAAATTACTATCAGCTCTCTTCATTTTATGTTAAATATTTTGTAAATATGCAAAAATTAGAACCAAGCTATCTGTTAGACAACCGTTTATGCTCATTACTGGTTAGACAACAATTTATGCTCATTACTGCTTAGAATTCTATTTGATTGCATTTTTTTGTTGCTTGAGATTTTGCTAGATATGAATACATTAATATTGAATGTATAAAATGTTTTTTCGGAAGAAATTACAGTGAAGATTTTGGTCGACACGTTTCAAACCAACAAGTGTGGTTCATCTTCAGGATCACATTTGTTGGTTCAAAACGCGTTGACCAAAATATTCAAAATGATTTCTTGCAAAAAAAAAAAAAAAAAAAAAGCATTTTATACACTCTGATATGAATTACATAAGCTTGAATTCGAATAACACTATTATTGATTCAATCCTATCTCTGGACATGTGTTGTAGAAATATAATTAATTGTGTATTTCGTGCCAAACATTTGTCATATTATTACAGAGTACCTTGCATAACAATTCCTTTGAAAATATTCTGTTAATTTAAGTGATTTAGCAAAATTCATGTTCCCAAGATTTTTCAGGTTGTGAACTTGGTCTGGTATGTAGAGAGGGACTGTTTCGTACCCCACCAGGGTTCAAATCCCCAATATATATTTTGCTTCTCGTGAGGCATCTCATCCATGTAAATGGGCCGTTTCATGTTTTTTCAGCCGAAGGGATCTTTATGAGTGTTGTCAGCTCATCACACTCCTTTTTGTTTGAACTACTGAAAATCCTGTAGTGATATGATCATATCGCTCGTGAAAATGACCAAATTTTCAATAATTCATTCAGAGCACCTTTAAAGTCTGCCTACTAAGCTGGTAAAAGTGGGCTGTGGCTGAACCCAACCTGTTATCTCTATTATCTACTTCCATGCTTTGTAACCAGTTCCAAAATATGATTAAGCTTACACTGTTTCTTTATTTTTTATTCACGACTCATTCTGGGTTTGATTGCACTTGTTCACCTTGCCTCGTAACTAATGTGTGGACGATAAGCATTGCCTCTGTTCACTTTGTATTGAAATTACAGTGTTGAGTACAAGTATACTATCCATTTCACACTGGCTAATTTACATACCAAATCAATCAAAATAAATAAAAGATGGTAAAATAAAGCAATACTAATTTGCATTTTTCAATCAAAATGAATAAATAACAATAAATTAAAGCAAGGGTGAAATAGACGATCTTTTTCCATTTTTCACTGGGTGATTTACGCATTAAATTATTCAAAGATAAATTGAAGACGATAAACTAAAGAAAGATTAAACTAATAAGGTTCTCATTTCACAAGGATTTTTTCTCAGGTTGTGTATAAATTTCATTATCCTTGTTTTAGGAACTAAGTTTGATATGATAAGAGTGTTATTTTTTCAACTTAAATTCTATTTAGGTTATTTCGAAAGCATTGTGAATATAAACTCAATCAAATCAGGAAAAAGATAAAAAATATTTTTAAATTTTAAATAAAAAAGTTAATATAAAACAAATGAACATGACTAAATATATTATAAATAAATTTAATTTTTTATGTTAAAAATCTTAAACAAAACTTTACACTTAAAAATTTAAATTGAGTTTTTCTAACTATATGTATTTCAAAACATAAGATCAAAATTAACCTAATAACATACAGAAAGGTCAAATCTAATTTATAGACAAATGATCTTTTATGGTATTTTTTCGGATTAAGTTTAGTAATCTATCAAATATTTTTAAAGTTTTAATTAATTTTGAGTTATTTAATCTAAAAGAATTATTGTCAAAATTTTTATGAGCTAAATCTATTTATACAAATATATATTCTAAATAACAAAAAAATCACCAACTTACTTGAAATTGTATTACCTAACCCCTAAAAAAACTATTTTATTTGAAAAATTAATACAACATTCGCAAACCACGCATTCCATTACATTCGAAGAAGCCGGCTCTGTTCAGTCAACTGTTACAGAAAAGACCGAATTCTGCCAACATGATAAAGCGAATATTCACTTGAAGCTGAGATTATCACTATGTACAGTGAATGCAGAGGCTATGTCTCCCTACTTTAAACTAGAATGAAGTTAGAAGCTTTTCTTTGTCAAAAAACTGGCCCGAAGGTCCTCCTGGAGGGAGAAGGGCAACCCTTGCTACATAAGCCGCGGCTTCTACTGCCGACATATCTCCTCCCTGTCCTGTCATATCAGTTTTGACAAAGCTGCCAGGATGCAAGCAGTTCACATACACCTTGTGATCATGCTTTTGAAGGTCTCTGGCCAGAAGCCTAGTGTAGGCATTGAGGGCTATCTTGGATACAATGTATGCTTTCAAACGAGGTGGCCAACCCTTGCCCTCAATCTCTCCCGATTTCTCGTCATTCAGATACATGTCGATAAACCCATCTATCGTTTCTTCGCTCAGGTTCTCAACATCATCGAGCTGCATTCTCAGAGCCTCGTTTCCCAGATGCTGGAAATTTCACATTTTTTATTTAGATACCATTGATCCGTTTCTAGACACATATTTTAACAAAAATACTACTGTACTTCCAATGGGAGTTTAAGAGTTCAAATCTTTTTTTAAAAGTGGGTTACTATTTCATAATGATCACTAATCCTGGACAATCCATAATGATCACGAAATTAAGTGGAAAGACATTTATTTTGGAATAGAAAATAGAGTAAACCTATCAGTATAATTTTTGGGATAGAAATAGACTACACCTATCAGTATTATAATGACATCCAGGATTACTAATACCGGGTGCAGTTAACCCTGTAATATCAATTTGGCGAATTCAAGGGAATATATATATACACCCCATAGTCTAGAAATGCACCCCAGTGAAATCATTCGAACAGAAGCAGAGATAGCTATGGAAATTTTATCATAAAAATACGTAACCTGGAGCAATCCGCCAAGTGAGGAGACATTAACAATTCTGGATCCGGAGGAAGATGGCTTCGACAGAGGAAGCAGGGCTTTCACCATTCTCTTGGCACCAAAATAATTTATATCCACGCATGCCTTTGCTGTATTGTAATCTTCACTGAAACCTTCTATGAAAGATCGGTTGGCCTACCACCCAATGCCACCGTGGATGAAATATGCAGCAATGTGATAAATTAAAATCCCCATCAAACCTCAGAAAATTCTAAAACTTTTGAAAATGAGGGTTAAGCTGAATCCATATGATCTAAAACATTTGAAAGTCCTTAAATCTATGTTCACTTTAACTCTTAAATGTCATTCAAAACAATTGAAATTCTCTAAATCTTTAGTAAACTAAATTAATTTAAAGTGTAAATCTAAAACCCGTTAACTTCTCAAAGAATTTAAAACTTTCGAAAATCTTTTAAATCCATATATAATTTAGTTTAACTCTAAATTATGAAGACCTTCAAAAATCTAAAACATTTATCAGAATGTTAAAATGAATCATCCTAGTTAACCTTTCGCCCTTTATAATGAGAATAATCAGAACGTTAAGAACATCCCCTCCCACCTGGTAGAACACCTCATTTCTCTCAGATAAATCAACAAAAATAGTCATGAAGAACTTACTAATAGCCCTAGGCGACTGATGCCCCGACTCTCCCATAAATCCCAGTCTATCTTCGCTCCAATCACTCCAAAATTATTAATCTGCTTTCCAGTAAATTTGCAGTGCAGAACACGAATCACAATTTCAGAACATTACTGTCAATCACAAGGTTCTTATAGTTAATGATCTTTTCAATGTCTACTCTGCAATTGGGGTTGAAACTTGAAGGGTACCAGAATATCGATGCCGCCGAATTTGTTTTTGATCCAATCGGCCAACAGCAAAACACTTTGATCGCTCTGCACATCCAGCTGGTGGAAATGAACATTTGGGTATCCTTCATCAACAACAGATTTTGCAATGGCCAAGCCGTGGGCATTGTTACGGGCAGTCAGAACAACAGTGAGACCCTGTTTTGCCAGATGACGAACAGTCTCCAAGCCAATACCCCTGCTCGATCCGGCCACCACAGCCACTGTATTCTCCGTCCACCATTTTTCCTGATCCGACCTTCAAACAAACACATTGATCAGTGATCGTGGGAGGCAGGTAGCCATGAAAGTGGAATAATGAGATAGGTATCCATGAAACGAAACAGAAAAAGCGCACATGCAGGCGTACCCATTATAATCCTCCGCGGAAGCTAAAGGTGCCGCCTCCATAGCCATCAGTGACCTTGTAACCTCGTCAGGGACCTTTATTGCTTGGCTTCGGCAGGTTCCAACACTGAATCTCTGAAAAGGGACATTTGACATAATCTTGACAATGCCCTAGGAAAAAAGAGTACGGTGGCCTCAATCTGAACGTTTCAGGGCGATAGGGGCCCCCGCATCAAACGCTGAGACTTTTGTCCCTTTTTGGTCACAATCATGGACCCTTTCTAAAAGAATGGGTCGCTGAGGGGACAAAGTTCAATTATATTATAGATATTATATGTTAGTATCTTTTTAAACGATGGTTTAAACTTTTCTAATTAATTTAAATTATTTTTAAGAATTAAGATTATTTTAGGTTTAAATAATATTATTAGATATTGCTAAATGTTGATCTCCTTTGTGTCTTGAATGAGTGAATTTGTTTGTAAGTGTAAGTGAGTATCATGAATGAGACTGAATTCTGTTTTTCTTTTCCTTTTCCTTTTTTATTCTCATTGTATTGTTTTAGCTGACAACACAATTTTCTTTATAAATTTTTATTTTCTTTGCTTTGTGAGTGTTCTTCAAGGCAGTATAGTTTGTGTATTTCTCTTGCAATCTCATTAACTTCAGAAACTAGTGCATAAAAACACACCAACTAGATTTTAATAGAATTTAAAACAATTTCAAGTTTCTTGCACAAGGAAACCTTGATTGTCCCAAGCAAGCAACCTCCTAAGCTCTAGAATCATCGTTCCTTACTTGGCCTATTTTTTTCAAAATTTTCCTTTAAAAAATATATATTTACATTTCATTTCCATGAGGGAACTGAGGTTGGGTTTGTCACACTGAGAGCATTGCAGATGGTTCAACATCCAGTGTTAAAAAATTAATTATGGCTTGCTCCGCATAATCACATATATTAGAATCATTTTAAAATCCACTTGTCCGAAAGTTAATTGGAAGTTAGCTTCTCTATATAATATTCTAACTACTCCTATGGAAACATGGAAAAAGAAAGATAGCATATATACCAATGGAACAAGTGTACGGAATTGAAAATTTCTATCTGCCTCTGTATTTAGATTTCCCTTGCCATTTACATATAAAGAAAATGAACAATGATATTTTTCCTCATTTGCTAATGTTTACTGACCTATATTGCAAAAGTTTGTGGTGTGAAAAAGCTTATTATCACTAATATTGGTAAAAGTAACATATTTGTGCAAAAAGATGTCTCCATGGTGTTTTTTCTTGGTAAATCAAGTAAATACTTTACACAAATGACTTTGATTATCAAACCAAACACTTAGAGCACTTAGAGTCCTTTGTCAGCTAGAAGATGAAAATATTATTACAGTGGTTTGTGAAATGAGCAATATGTTAAATAACACAAGTGTGAAACCAAGACATATATGAACTAAAAGTTGTCAAACAAAGATATGTGCACAACTTAAGCAGATATGACAACTTCCCATATTGCACCTACAAATGGAAAAAAATGTAAGTTTAGTTAACCATTACTGAATTGCATAAAAGTATTGCATAGGATAAGAATGTACAGAACAAATCTGTAAAGGGCATAATGTCTATGGAAAATGCAAAACTTGTGTGTATCCACAACAATTGCTTTGCAAAAAATAGATGTATTTGAAAAGCATACAACGACAGAAATGTATACAAACATGTAAACCTTTCTGGCACCAATATTCAAACTTGAGTCTTCATAAAAAGTAAGTGCAGAGATGCAGAAGTTCGCACAACTAGAAAATCTCTACATAAAAGATAATAGGCCACTTAGCTCTGCATAATGAAAATGTTCATTGCCCATCTGCACTTTTCACTCACCCTTTTTAATTCCTCTACATTGCACTTATCTCCTATATTTGTATTCCAAATGATAAAAGCTTCCTTCACACCTTTATAGAGGGATAATCTAAACAAATTCACTGATATATAATATTGGTAAGTATTTGTTCAATATAAGTTTCCTAATTTCGCACAATGAAACACCAAGGCATATTGTTGGGTGGTTACATGTGCGGAGTTGCGTAGAAGGGGTTATGATGAGTGCGTAGGTGTGGAAAAGGCTTTCAGACCACTAAAATTGAAATTATCTATATTATAGCTAGTGTTACTACTCAATAAAACCTTTGACTACATCTCAACACTCTACACAATGAAAATGTTAATACTAGTAACTATATCAATTTCCTACCGTTAATAATTGCTCCATTTAACACACTTTAGAAAACGATAACAACATAATATTTTATTAATATCCTAAATATGATTATATTTTGAACTAAAGCTCTGCTAGCAATAAATACAAGCCTTTTTTACATTTATTTAGTGAACCAACGTGTATTCAAGACATTTACTCTGTTAGCTTATTTTTCTATCGACCAATTTTTTGCTACCAAAGTAGAGTGGATGAACTTTTATATTGACATTTTCTTAATACTAAGTGAATTAGTAATTTCACATTTGTCAATTGAACTCATATTAGCCAATATTAAATGAACTATGTTTTCAATCCGTGTGAGAAAAAAGTGTTGTGCAATAAAACATATATGCATACCATACTACAGACAAGTCAATTAGTAGCAGTTTCTGACATGAAAAGTTTGGTTTATGCATGCATCAGATGATGAATAAGTATATAGATAAATTGTATCAGCTAAAGCACAAAGCTATCCTCAATTTTTTTTGCAAAAACATCATTTCAGAGCATTTTGAAAAATTAGTAAACAAATTTAGAATTAGAACAAAGTGATCATTGTTTGTATATGAAAGTATTTAACAGTAAAGTAAACAATTACAGTAACAAGAATCATAGTTAGTTTCAAATGCTAATTATCATAGCTATGATTAAAATAAACATCAAGCATTTAACAAATTTCTGACAACCAAAACTGTTATGGAATATTCATTTTCATTCTGATCGACAAAAGAACATTAGATACAATATAAAAGCTCAAAGTATATTGTCGAAAACTTATGCAAAACATCATCTTAGAATTGTCCACAAAATTGATAAATAGTTTCAGAATTCACATAGCGTAATCAATCTTGAACAATAACGAATACAATTGCAGTAACAAGAATACTACATAGTTATTTATCATAGTTATGATTAAAATAAATAATACAAATGGAATAGATATGTCAGATCCAAAACTATTGTTGAGTGTTAATTTTTTTTATTCCGGAGGTTGCTTATATGCATAATGAGACTTTTTGATATCCTATCTCACTAGCTTATTCACTATGGCCATTTCGCTTTTTTGTCTCTTTAACTCTCTGCACATGGATTTCAAAAAATAACAACAATTGTTCTATAATGAATTAAATACATGTAATAAATGATAATTTAACTATGAAACAAAACTATCTAGCAAAAGAAAGGCATGTGCAAATGAAAATCGTCATGTAATTGAATTTACATTTTAGATATTAAACCACTTTGAAACTTCTTGGTGCTAAGAATAATGCTTGATTCCTAAACCGCTTATCAAAATCATTATCTTTAATCGCAAAATTAGATGAATTTGTCTCAATGGAGACTAGAATTGGACTCTCATGAACCACAATATGAAAAATGCACCTACAAATAAAAGCAAGAAACTACATTTAGAAATTGACTTAGTTCATGATAACATATATAACAAACTTGAACATTTAATCACTAGTAAACAGGAAAACGAATGTTCCAATTTTTAGGAACACTCACAATATGTAAAAGCATAGATCTCGATTGTTTAACTATCAATTGTTTTTTAGATTTTTTATTTGTCCAAGGAAGTTCTTTAGCTTGGCCTAGATGTATATTTCAAACTGTAATTTCTTTTTTGACACATTGAGTGAATATCTCCTTCTCAATTTCCTTGGCTTCTTCTTGCAACTGCGCATCTAAAGCAAAGTTATGTTATTTAACATTAACAAAAGTAATTAGCCATTCACTAATTTCCTCCATACTAATATCAACTATACTATCAAATTCTATTTCCTTTGACTATTTTAGCTTATCCAATTCAATTGTCAGTGTCTCTCTTAAAATAAACTAGAGTCACATGTGATGCATGGACCATTTAGATCCTACATAATCTATACAACCTTGACGTAGGCATTTTCTCTTCAATTCCCTATGTTTTCACACGCAAATAATGTTTTCCAGTCTTCTGATTCTCTGACACCATGCAACTTTGATTTTCTTCATTCGATTAACATTAAAAAATTCCTGCCTTTTTTTTCTCTAGATCAGAAAGTAAACAAATTTTATGGCTAAAATCAGGTAAGTCATTGTTTACGAAATACTTGTCTCCTTTGTGATCACGCTTAATGCACTCAAAAAATGGCTTAGTTTTTTGTACTAATTGTTTCAAATCAAAGCTTGCATTCCATGCATGTTCAATAATTTACAATCTTTCACATATATTACTAATAATATATGATTTCATTGGATTAAGGAGATTGACAGGTTTATCAAATCTATGTGATGTACCAAGGATAGAAGTTGACAACGATGTTGTTTGTATTGCCAATGGAGTCATAAAAAATGATCCAGATTTAGAGCCTCTTCTAGGTCTTTTATTCTTGCTTTTAGTTTCAACCTTTTTGCTTCATGTCGGATAACAACCTGTGTAAGTATGCCACTTGTAGCTTGACGCAGTTTTATGAGCCGCGTTGTTCCAACTCTAGAGAGATCAACATGTACTTTGTTTGATCACTAACATTTTACATGTTGTTTTGGGGTAATATCAGATGTGCTCTAGCCATGAAAATTGGTGGAGAGGCTAAAAACATGAGATCTCCAAGACCCTTAAATGGTTTGGGCAGATTCTAACTGGTTTGGGAGATATTAAAATAATTAATTTTTTAATGGAGTTCCTAAGTCTAAACTTAGGAAAAATAAAATATTAATCGTTATTAATATAAAACTGGGTTAGAATGTTCCAAAAGTCACGGATCAAGCCAAATCTAATCTTAGATTAGAGATTTAATCTCAGCCGTTGATGGACCAACGAGAAAAGTATAAGAGGAGGCATGAGGTTTAGTTGGATAATACACTAAGAGAGACCAAGAATTTGATTTTCTCGGACAGGGTTTGCTGAGGAAATCGAGTGAGTGATCTGAGTTGCAAATGAGGGGCAATGAATACATAGTAGAGAGGCAGAGTTAGTACCAAGAGGATCAACATAGAGCCGTGAGAGGTTGACATAGAGCCAGCCAGTGGCCACGCAGAGGTAGCTAGGAGTTGCGCAAGGCTAGAGAGGGCCAGCGTGTGAGACAGAGAGGGTCTAGGGGATGACACAGAGGCTCCAAAAGTTGACGCAGAGCCCATAGAGGCTTGCATAGGGCCAAAGAGGGTAATGCAGGGCCTAGAGGTAGCACTGAGAGAATTTCATGGGACAGACTGGGAGCTGGAGAGTTGGATAGGGTGACGCAGAGAAGTAAAAGTTGCATTGTTGTTGTGTGATCATTCATCTGGTAATTTAGCTGGAATATTTGTCTCCGAATGAGAGGTACTACTGCCAAGGGCATTCTCTATTGGGTGAGCCATTTCTGGCACCCAGGTTGTATTTTGAAATTGCATAATAATAAAACCATCTGAATAGTTGCACCGATTTTCTCGCATTGGGTTTTTCCAGGGATATTATTCCAAAAACAACGGTGTCACTTGTATGGTTGTTTACTTTCAGTTGATGATCTGTATGTGTTGATAATGTACTTGTATTTATTTTCAGTATTTACATGGTAAATAACTTGTTAAGTAATTGAACAAGTAGGAATAAATAAATCAGATAGTACAGGAAGAATTTCTAACGGGTTAAACTTAGAAATTCCAACATGGTATCAGAGCGTGGTTGCAGATCACAGGATAACTGAAGGCATCAACCGAGTAGAGTAGTAGCAATAGGAACAATTTTCCGGAGTGACAGAAGTTGTTCCTAGCAGAAAGCGGCAAGTAAGGGGTGATGTAGAGTGCCTGCGTCATCAGTTTGAGCCAGGAGGAGGATTAGCGCAGAGGCAAAGAGGAGCATACCTGACCTACACAATGCCCAGTCATATCTCTCAATCAGGAAGGATCGACGTTGTGGCCAGGAGGTGCATATTTTTCCGGTGCCGGGATTACGCAGAGCCTAGAGGTTCAGCCATTCAAGTTGCTGGGATATAGGAGGCTGCAGATAATTTGCGGAGCGAAGCTGATGGGGTACTGTGGTTAAAACAATACCTAACAGGGAAATACCAAGGAGGATGGATTTCCAGAAAGGAAATCGAGACTTAGAGGGAGTTAAACCGAGGACTTCCAGGAGGGAAGTAAAGAGACTTAAAGGAGTCGGAAGAAGAGCAACAGGATGACAGTGAATGGACAGAGAGATCAGGATAGACTGGATGGAGCTTCCAACTTCGTAGTTTGGAAGGCCAGGATCTTGTCCATTCTGGACAGGTACCGCATCAAGCACTTCGCCTTGAAAGCGATAACGATCCCAGTTAACCCAACTGAAAATGAGAAGTACGAAGAGCTAATGGCTAGGGCAAAGTGCATCATCCTTGATGGGGTCAAGGATCATGTGGTGCTGCATATTGCCGAGAAGGACACAACAAATGAGATGTGGGAAGCCATGAATAAATTGTACCAGCACACTTCCGTGCAGAGGAATATGTTACTTGAAAATCAGTTGCGGTCATACTAGATGCAGAAGGGAGAGTAAATAGATGTCTTCCTCGGTGGATTGAAGGAGATTCGCGATCATCTAACTTCCATAGGGGCCACGAAGGATCAGGAACTGATGGTAAGGACCGCATTGAATGCAGTCTCAGAGGATTGGGAGGTATTTGTCCAGAGCATACTGGGCAGGTTGAGCCTTCCACATTGGGAGGAACTATGGGCGGCTCTTCATTAAGAAGAGATTAGATGGGTGGCCAAAGCAGGAGGTAGCGGAAAAGGGTTCAGAATCAATATGGAGGAAGAAGACTATGCGGCTCTCGCATTTGCGCAAAAGCAGGAAAAGAGGAAGAATAAGGACCTCTCCAAGGTCAATGCTTCCATTGTGGGGTATTGGGTCACTATGCGAACCAGTGTCCAAGGAAGAAGAGCAAGGGAGAGGCTTCTGAGACAAAGGTAGCGCCAGTGAGGGCGGAGAAAGAAGTTGAGACTGTTGACGATTATGCCATGAGTGCTCATGTGCCACTTGAGAAGAAGTGGGGAGACATCGAGCTGTAGGACTACATGCGATGAGGTGTAGGATCCTTGAGGTACCCAACCTCTTGGATTATACCTTGCTACAAGAGCCCTGAAGAGGAGTAGCAGGACTGGACGATGTTGATGCAAATGAAGCGACAGAGAGTGCTACAGTGCAGGAGTCTCGAACAACGTAGAGGCTAGTAGGATGAAACAATGCGAGAAGCACGAGAGTATTGCACCAATGTAGGATGGCACATAGAGGTGTGCAACAGTGCGAGATGCATGAAGTTGTTGCAACAACGCAGAGGTTAGTAAAGGGAGCACTTTCTAACGGTAGAGGGAGTTCCACCATCGGGAGAGTCTCTAGCCTGACAGGGATGTCAGATTTTGGTGTATCAGTTACTTCCTTCCCAATAATTAGGTTGCAGTGCAGCAGTTAGCAATGGCAGTGCTATAGGCAGCATGATGCAGCATGAGAAGAAGGGGATGCAGTGTAGATGCAGCAGTGGCAGTGGAAGGGCCATGGGTAGCAGTACAAGATGCAGCAGTACAAAGGGTGTTGGGCAGGGAGGCCTAACATCAACACATGGACCGGTACTGGATGATCAGGGTGATACTCAATGAGGAGTATTACTAGTGCATAGTCCTCGCTAAGAGGGAGTGTTGATTTGGGGCAATATCAGATGTGCTCTAGCCATGAAAATTGGTGGAGAGGCTAAAGTACATGAGATCTCTAAGACCCAAAAATGGTTTGGGCAGATTCTAACTAGTTTGGGAGATATTAAAATAATTAATATTTTTAATGGAGTTCCTAAGTCTAAACTTAGGAAAAATAAAATTTTAATGGATATTAATATAAAACTGGGTTAGATTGTTCCAAAAGTCATGGATCAAGCCAAATCTAATCTTAGCTGTCGATTAGAGATTTAATCTCAGTCGTTGATGGACCAATGAGAAAAGTATAAGAGGAGGCTTGAGGGTCAGTTGGAGAATACACCGAGAGAGATCAAGAATTCGATTTTCTGGGGCAGGGTTTGCTGAGGAAATCGAGTGAGTGATCTAAGCTACAACTGAGGGGCAGTGAATACATAACAGAGAGGCATATTTAGTACTAGGAGGATCAACACAGAGCCGTGAGAGGTTGGCGCAGAGCCAACCAATGGTCGCGCAGAGGCAACCAGAAGCCACGTAGAGCTAGAGAGGGCTAGTGTGTGAGACGCAGAGGGTCTAGGGGCTGACGCAGAGGTTCCAGACACTAATGCAGAGCCCAGAGAGGCTGACGCAGGACCTAGAGGTAGTGCTGGGAGAATTTCGTGGGACAGATTGAGAGCTGGAGAGCTGGACAAGGTGATGTAGTCACTATCAGAGTGACGCAGAGCAACATAAGCTGCATTGTTGCTGTGGGATCATTCATTCGGTAATTTAGCTAAAATATCTGTCTTCGATTGAGAGGTACTACTGCTGAGGGCATTCTCTGTTGGGTGAGCCATTTCTGGCACCCAGGTTGTATTCTGAAACTACATAACAATAAAACCCTCTGAATACCTGCACCGGTTTTCTCGCATTGGGTTTTTCCAGGGACATAAGTCCAAAAACAATGGTGTCACTTGTGTGCTTGTTTACTTTCAGTTGATGATATGTATGTGTTGATATTGTACTTGTATTTATTTTCAGTATTTACATCATAAATAACTTGTTAAGTAATTGAACAAGTAGGAAGAAATAAATCAGATAGTACAAGAAGAATTTCTAATGGGTTAAACTTAGAAATTCCAACATTACAAACCTTTACTTTCTCAATCTTCAATTTTTTACTACCCCTCTTATACTTTTCATTTTGCAATTTGATAGCATGGCCATCAAAAGTAGTAAATTATTTAGCAATTTGCTGCATTGTTTTCTGATTTTCTGCTAAATAAGAACTAACCCAATCAGGTGGCACAACACTGTCAAATTCTACGTCTATAGCTATTTCAATGCTTCCTATTTTCACATGACTTCTAGATTTGGCTGATTCAACTGTATACACTCTTTCTAGAGTGAATCTTCGACTGAGCTCCTTATCAATTCCGCTACCTGATAGCCCACTGCAAACCAGTTTCATATTTGCAGTACCTTTTCTCTTTTTTTGAATTTACAATGAAATTGCATCAACATTGTTTGTGGAAGGTACAGATTGCTCTACAAAAGTACCAATACTTGATTCTTCAATAATTTCTTCATCATTTATGAGTAGACATTAAATTTTTTTTACGGATTTTGAATTTCCTCACTTTTCTATCTAACTTATGGAAATAAGTTTCCGTACCCAATAGTTTCCAAGTGTGTGCTAAATAGACCCTCCTTGTCAAAGGCTTTAATGGTTTCAGCTTCACTTAAGTTAAAAAGATACAAAGTTTCTGCGAGCTCTGCAACATGAGCCACATTCTTCATTGTGATTTCTCTAATAGTAAAAAGAAAATAAATAAATTGTCTTCTCTTTTTTCTTTCAAATATATATTTCCTACAAACTTCAATAACAAAATACCTATCTATAACAATTTTTTGCAACAACAATGGCTTACCTTTAAATCCATAAATTCGAATTAGCGTGTTACTTTCTCTTTCTTCATGCATACCTTTGCCCCATATTCAATGAGGCTCTTGTCCAGTTATCATGCAATTGACTTACTTTACAAAGACATATTGAATTAGACAAAAGTTTAAATAAGAATTATGCTTCCACAATATAGGATACCAAAACTACATTGGTTCTTGATTCACATTGAATTTAGGATATTGCGGCAAGTCGTGAAAGACATGGTTGGAAACAAAAGTTTTTATCAGATACGCCATCATGAAGAACCTATTGGTCATAGATAAATTGACTAACTAAGAAATGATATCAACCCAATCGAATATACAATCTTTTTTTGTATGTGCAATAAAGCATATAAAGGATGCACTTTTGGACATTTGTTGTAGTTTCTCAGGCCATCACGCACACATGGAGCCAACATAAGTCCCTATATGGATATTTAAACAAAGAAATATCTAGACTAGAAATATTGGAAGGAACCTGAAAATTTGGCAAAATGAAATCTCCAACAATGTAGCCTCTCTTACCTCTAAGTTCGAGAAACTAGTTGCTTTTGACAATTTTAAGCAAATATTAGGTTATGGTAGCTTGAATATCCATATGAATGCCTTCATATTCAGAGGAATATTTTTCGTTGGTAGCACAAATTTTCTTGTTCTTGAATCAATTTTTTTTGTGCGCAAATGAATAATTTCCCTGAAATCAAAAACTTTTGGCACACATGCAACATTAGCCAATCCACTAGTCCAAATTTTGTTGTTGTTCTTCTCTTTCGTTGGTATATTCACATAATGATCATATGCAATCAATCAGTGAAATTTCTCATCGATACGAGCAGATGAGTTAATTGTATCAGTGCAAATAACTTCTCTACTTCCTCTGTTAGCCATGTCATTTTTGTACCTAAAAACACTTTCTCTATAAATAAAATTCTCAATGCCGGTTAACTACACAATTTTTCGGTTCTGTATATAATCACCAACTGTTACTACTGCAAGTGTGAAATCAAATGTTACTATTACAAATGTGAAATCTGTTGTACATGACATTTTTCAATAAATAACAATTGAAGATACCAAAGCCAACACTTACAGAAACTAGTGCAAATAAATCTTGAAATTCCAAAACCATCTTGTCCATTTACTGCACACCTTACTTCTGCGTTAGTATGAATTATTTGTGATGATGAAAATTAGCTTACAGGTTGTCAATAATAATTTTCAATGAAAAATATGTGCTCAGTTATCTGTACTACGAAGAGATTTGATTGTTTGTTCAGTCCCCACTGCTATGTCATTGTCAACTTCGATTTACGAATAACCTAACACACATATTTGAAAATGTTTAGAGGTGCATGCAACTTTGGCTAATCATTACAAATTGCTCTGCTCCCTTATTTGTTAACCATATCTTGTTTTTTCTTACAAATGATGTAATCTATTATCAATTTTCTCAAGGAAAGTCATATCTAGATAAGGTTTAGTTAAAATATTAATTGCATTTAAAAAGAGTTCATGAATATATAGAAAAAGTGTCACATCATATGGAAGTATGCAAAAAAATGTGCGAAGCAACGAGTATGTATGAGGGAAGAAACATGCAAAAAATACAACAACATTTCCACACATTCTACACAACACTTGTGCGTCTATTGTATCTTCTGCACTTGTGCAACCAAAAATTAATTTAATTTATGATAATACAATTAGCAAATATACGTTATCAAACATTGAAAAAGAAATAAAATACTTAAAGGTTTAAAAAATCTCATATCTCAAAAATATATATGATTCATGCAATCCATAATCCTTATCCCTTTGTAACATTTAAATTAATTATTATCCATAAAAAATTTACATGAATTTATATATATATATATATATATATATATATATATATATATATATATATATATATATATATATATATAACCACTACTATAACCTAAAGATGTATTCAATAATTTTCAAATTAAATATAACAATAAATTAAAAAATTCCATGCCCCTTACACCTTATCAAATAAATCTCATACAACCTAGTATTTCGAACTCTTCGCTAAAATCTCTTCAATAAAGTATGATATATCTGCAATTAACTCTCCTATAACTATAAACGTCTAACACCAACCATTCTTTTTCTGTGATGTGAATGTGATAACTGGAAATTGCACCAGATGTTGCAAAGGAAATGTCGTAATGCATAAATTCAAGAAGAATAGTGAGATATAGAAGATCATTGAATATAAAAATTAGTAAACAAAATGTCATTCAAAGCTAGAAAATAAAAAGAAATCACTTACATTATGCCAAATTTATAGATTCTATAATCTTTCCAACATAGATTTCCTCTCAATCTTCAAAGATGCTCTTTAAGTTCCAATAACAAATATTTGATCATAAAAAAAGTGTTCTTTTTCAATATTGAACTGTGTCACTTAATCAAAAGCTTATAGTCTTTTACCACTTGCTCTTAAGGTGATTGGATTTGCCTTTGCTTGTCCTTGCTTAACTTCTTTTGAGAATTTGGATTGGTTTGTGACACATGAAGTTTATATTGAATTTTTTTTCTTTCGAAAATGAGAAATTCAAAATTTACCATTGGATGAACTAGTTTAAAGCAGAGCTACAAAATATATATATCAAGCTAGTCACTGACATAACAACTTTATAATGTTTTATAGGAGAGAAGTGGATCTTTTGTTGAGCATTGATTAAATAATTCTTTTAACTGATATAGCAACTTTAATTCACTATTCATAGATACCATGGTGAACTCTTATGGGAGCATCCACAAGATTTCCTTTATTCAACATGATATCCTACGAGACATGACTACTAGGAAGGGGCCTATAAATAAACACAAAAGGCTTTTGATGCATTAGAAAACAGACTCTATTCCGAAAGTGGAAAAAGTTTGTGAAGTGTGCATTTGGTGTTGAGATTGTTTCCCTCCACACAAGTTTGGTGCATATTTCTTTCTCCTCTTAAATACATCAAAGAACAAAAAATAATTGGAAATATGTTGAACTTATTCCATGTTTGGTATGCTATTTATTTATATATATTATTTATAATTGTCAAAAAAATATGTTTTATATTTATATCTTTTTTATCTAACAAAATATATTTTATATTTATTTAAATTAATCTTTTTATATACTAAAATATTGTATAATACATAATTATTAAATTTTCATAAGATATAATTTTTAAATAAAATAAATAAATAAATCTTATCATTAATAATAAATATTGAATAAGAAAATCGGGAACAACGTAACAAAATTTTCCCCTTATATTAAAATCATACATAGATGATTATAGATAATGGCTGCGTCCGAAAATTGTTGACGTCATATTGATAACCACAACAATTCAAAACAATATCTACAAATCACAACAATGTAGAAAAAAGGATTACATCAATTCAACTAAAATCCAACTACATATCCCATGAATGGGAGAAATGTTATCACAACAAAAAATAAATTAAAATCCAACTACACGTGGGTGTGGACACATTTAGAAATCCCCAAATTTAGCGAAGCTGCTAAACTACAAACTTTGCCAAATATTCAGTTAAAGATTAGATGGTTACATTGGAAGCCCACTGAGCGTTTCAATATCCAACTAAGAAACTAAGCATATAAGTTTTCAGGTTCTAACGGTCCTGCCGAAAAACCATCAGTGGTTTCAAAGTCCAGTACCGATGTTGCCCATAGATTCCAAAAGCGGTATTGTGTGTGAATATCCAATATCTTGGATAACCATCTCATCTCACTCAGAATTCTCTGATCCCCTTTTCTTCGGGCATCATTTATAAAAACTAGCGGGTGAAAAATATCAAGCTTCGTGTTTCTCCTACTTTAAATAATTCACCATAAATCCACAACTATGAAATACCCAACCTGAAAAACAAATATGTGAAAATTTTGGAAGTAGTCAATGTTAAAATCTAAATCCCATTGTGAAACAACAAACAACCAACATCCATCCCATCCATCCCTTTATTAAGTGTCCTTTTCTACAAGCTAAAACCCCATTTTTAGATTTTCGTTCTACATTTCATCCTCATTTATATTGGATAGTAAAAATGAATCAGATCACAAAAAAATATAAACTCTAAAATTCAATCATTAGTGTGTCAAAGGACGCAAAAAAAACCTACTTTTGCTTACCTCGGATATAAATAACCCTTCCGAAATCCTTCTATTCTTCTCAAGGTTCTGGCTGCCATTCACACTTGCAACAATGGCCTCTTCAAATGAAATTGCTTCCGTATAAGTCTCCAACGTATGTTGAAGTTCAATCTTGAACTTTTTAATCTACTCTTAGTCTCAGGCTGCATGCATGAAACATTTTGCCATTCAATGTCTTTAATGTCTGACCACTGCATTTTTTCTCATTAGGCATCCTAAATAGAAGCTAGTTTCGCTCACCCTTGATATAAATGGGCCTTCAAAATCCCTTTTGTTGTTCTCAAGCTTCTGGTTTCCATTCGCATTTGAAACAATTGCCTCTTCAAATGCAATTGCTTCTTCCTTGTGTGTCTTCATATGTTGAAGTTCAGTTTTCAGCTTTTCTAATTTTTGTGCATGCATTAGTCTTTCTTGTGTGACTGGGGGATTCTTTCTCAGCAGACTTACTGAAAAGATGATGGTTTTATTCACCTTTGATATACCTTCCTTCAAAATTCCCTTTCTTTGTTCTCAAGGTTCTGGCCACCATTCTCATTTGCTCACCTTTGATATACAGGCCTTCAAAAATCCCTTTCGTTGTTCTCAGGGTTCCATCTCAGCAACTACAACATCACTGCTTGCCAGTGTAATTGTCAGGTGGTTTCCATTGCAAACCAGATACAAAAAAATTATTTAAAGTAGAATGCAATGATATAAAACTCAAAATCCTTGAATTTCGCTGTATTTTGAAAGTAAAAAACCTTCAAATGCCTGTAAGATATTTTAAAACTGCAAGTTAATAAATTATCATATTGGCAGGTGGTTTCCCACTTCAAATCACATACACATTAAAATTACTTTAAAAAAAGAAATCATACAAAACTCAAAACCTTGGAATTTCGCTGTTTATAGCAATAAAAGAGGGGACCATTGGTTTACTGTCTAATCCATTAAACCCTGCGCTCTAGCATTGAATCAAAGTTGTCTCTTGTAGAACCCTCTGCCTCAATTAAAGATTGAAGGTATGTTCTGTCGAGAGAAAGCCACATAAACATGGGAGAAACCCTGCAAATGGCCATGAAGAACCTCTGAATAATTTTGAGACTGAGTGGCAAAGGCGTGAGAAATTGAACTAGAAATTTTAAATTTTATGAGCTTCGTGCAGTGGTCCTAATGTGTTAAAAATGGACAAAGCTTCTCTGCTCAGTGATGTTGATGCTTATATCAAAGATCTTTGTTCCAAGCAGCTGGATTTAGAGTCCAAGCACGTTTAATAGTATCGTAACTAACTAATACCTGTCAAAAATCAATCTAATGGTATAAACTATTTTAATCGTCTAACATTCCAATCAACAGCTCACGAAAGCACAGGTGATCTGGGAGGGAGTTATTCTTAGAGGGAACGCCTTACAACGTAATAAGTTATCTATTTATGCAATGTGAATGTGAAAATAAGTGATAATTTAATTAAAGAGAGGTGCAAGGTTGTAAATTCTACGAAATGATATATATATATATATATATATATATATATATATATATATATATATATATATATATATATATATATATATATATATATATCACAAACATAATTTAAAATAACCGATTAGGTTTGGGATTAGAGTTGGGAATGGGTGTGATGCACTGAAAAACCTCTAGGGCATTTGAAGTTTATAGATTAAACAATTTAAAATCAAGTTTTTAAAAATCTTTGCTGAATTTTAGTTAAAATTAACTAGAAAAAATGCCCTAAGAAACATTGTTTCATCTATTAGTTAAACTATGCATATATTTTATAATAAAGTATATATTGTTGTACATATTATGATTTAGGATAAAAACTGGTATATTAGATTTTTAAAAACTAAGGGCTTTTTTTTTTTAGTATTTGAAAAATATTAACAAGAGAGTTTCAAGATTAACATAATTTTATGGATTTAAAAGATTCTGAAGATTGATAGCTTGACAAATCTTTTAACATTGAAATCTAATATGGTATACGTTGGACATTCTAAGAAGTGTTTTTATCCTCAACCCTAGTAGTGTCATGGAATTCGTAAATTTATTCATCCTACAACATTTTGGGAATATTTTCTAAGTCTCAGTTTCACTATGGATCTCATAGCAATATATATTTTTTTAATTTAGCAATGTTGTTTTTCATTGCAATGTCAATTAAGATAGAAATATACTTTTGATCTTCTAGAATAGGGTTAATCACCCTCCTTATAATGTCATGTTTTTTTTTCTTGCTAACTCTTTATTGCTCCACAAATTCTCCTTAAATTGAGAGGTAATAATGTTTTTAATATTAGCCTTAATTTTATATGTGATGCACAGAATGTAGTATCGAAGACTGGAGGAGTTGCTGCACACACGTTTTTGACCTAGCGGGCTCCCTCACACGCAGTCCTTCCTCAGCAGCCTCCCGCTGCTGGGCTCTCACTTAGCATGGATCCCTCAGAGGAGGGTGATCCTCAACCAACCAGGCACACAACAAATGAAGAAAACGAAGAAGCTTTCGCCTCTCTTATTGCAGTGACAGGAGCTCCAAGGAACAGGCCAACAATCAATAAGTTTGTAAAGAAACTTGAGGATATTCCAGAGATTTCTCTTCCTCCTGCTCTTCCTCGCAGAGCAGCCTTATCTCTTGCAGATCGTGGACTTGTGGGACAATTTACGGGTTTATGGTCGTCTCCCAAATCCGTGCAAAAATGGGTTGAAAGAAACTGGAGCACAACCATTCATGGAAAAATAGCTATAAGGTTCTGTGGAAGGGGATACTTCACCTTCCTTTTTGAAACTAAGGAAGATAGAGATCTGATCTTCAGAAATGGTCCATATTTTATGGACTCCAAAGGTCTATATCTAAACCGCTGGACCCCTGATTTCGATCCAGAAATGGACGTTCCAAGTGTTGTTCCCGTCTGGGTCAGACTCCCCCATCTCCCGTTACACTGTTGGGGAGACGAATCTGTCAAAGCCATAGGAAATGCAGTGGGCAAGTATATAGACAGATGCGAACCAAAGGATAACATGCATGCATGCGCCAGAATATGTGTGGAAGTGGATCTCGGAAAGGGACTACCCGAAGCAATAAAGATAAAGGTGGATCAATGGATGCACATTCAGCAGCTGGACTATGAGCAGATCCCATTCAAATGTAAGGTATGTCACGAGTATGGCCATTTCGCAAATAGATGTCTTAAAAAAAAAGAAAATGAAAATGTTGAAGAACAAGAAAACACATGGGAGCAAGTTAAACAGAAAAAACCCTCCAACAAGCAGCCTACACCTACTGTACCACAGCCACAGGAACCAATCGAAACCACCACCCAATCACCCTCCAATATTATCCCTTCACCCCTCACAACCCAGAATCCATTCGGGCCTTTGGGAGAAGACCCTTCATCCCCTAGAGCCTCATCTCAACCCATTAACCTCTTAGCCCTTTCCCCCTCTCCTTCAATCCCCCACTCCCCACTTCCTCCTCCTTCAGTGGACTGTATCTTAACTAGAAATCAAGCTAAAGAAAATCCTCAAACCAATGAACAACAAAAAAAGGCGGGCAGAAAATCTAATAAGGAAATAAGGGATGAGGCGGCGACCAAAGAGATGGCCTTAGGAACTCAACAGCCAATGGAATCATTTCTTGGGAAAAATTCAGGAAATAAAGAGAAAAATCAGCAAAGAGGGAAGGGCATCGCTCACCACCAAATCAATAAATAATGATAGTGGTCTCTTGGAACTGTCGCGGCCTAGGCACTCCCTTTAAAGAAAATGCAGCTAGAGACATATTAACCAAAGAAGTGTCGGACATTCTCATGATCCAGGAGACCAAAACGAGCAGTCAAGAAAATAGAAAACTGATACAAAAGATAAGAAACTATGATGGAATAGTGCTAGAGGCAACAGGAGCATCAGGAGGAATATGTACATTATGGGAAAAAAGAAAATGGGAACTAACAAATCAAAAAATCAGCAAACACTAGATCAAAACAGACTTAAAAAATATCAATACAAAGGAAATCTACAACATCATAAATGTATATGCCCCAAATCACTACAAGGATAAAGAGCACTGCTGGAAGTCGATAAAAGAAGAACTAATAGAAAGACAAAACGGGAGTATAATTCTTGGAGGGGACCTAAATCTGATAAGAAACTCAGAGGAAAAATTTGGAGGGATTTTTCATGGAGATCCATCAAGAGAAGCTCTTGAAGAAATCATGGAGCAACATCAGTTAATCGATATTCCCCCAAGTAATGGGAAATATACATGGAGTAACAAAAGAATAGGCAAGAGTAATATCAAGGAAAGGCTGGACAAAATTCTAGTCCAAGAAAATATAGTTGCTGATTTCTCCTCAGTAAAATCCAAGATCATCCACATATCTGCCTCAGATCACAAGCCAGTAGTAATCAGTTTGGGCAATTTGGAGAACCAAGGCCCACTCCCTTTCAGATATAATTCAAGCTGGGACAACAATGAAGATTTCAAAACTCAAATCCTAGAGGGATGGTCAAAAAGCATTACAGGATCCCCTCACTTTGTGTGGGAAACAAAGTTAAAAAATTTGAGGCTGAAATTAAAAACATGGGCAAGAGAGAAGGACATTCGAAACAAAGCAAAGAAAATAGAATTGCAAAAAAGAATGGACAGCATGCAGAAAGAAAAGGAAAACAAAGAGGAAAATAAACAGGACTACCTACAAGAAAAAGAATTATTTTGGGAAATCTACAGGCAAAATAGAAAGGAAGAAGAAGAGGTCAGAATGAAGTCTAGATGTTTATGGCTGAACTCAGGGGATAAAAACACTGCCTTTTTCCATAATTCAATGAAAATCAGACGTGCCAGAAATCAGATAGATCATATCCAAGTGGATGGGCAAGAGATTAAAGGAGTAGAAGACTTAAAATTGGCAGCACATAATCACTTCAAAGAGTTATTAACAGAAAATGAACAACAAGTTGACAATGAAGAATTTTTACAGCACATAAAAAAAAAATCAGTGAGGAGCAAAATGCAGAAATAAATAAAGATATTTCTGAAGAAGAAGTGATGGAAGCAATTTGGAGTCTTCACCTGGATAAGGCTCCGAGGCCCGACGGGTTCACAATTGCTTTCTATAGACAACACTGGAATATCATTAAAAAAGATTACATGAGAATGGCAAGAAATGTTTTCAAAAAAAAAAAGGTGGGAGGAAATACAAAATCTTCATATCTGGCACTTATTCCTAAAGAGGCCAACCCAACTACTTTCAACAGATTCAGACCCATTTCTCTTTGTAACTCCTCTTACAAAATTCTCACAAAAATCCTTGCAAATAGAATCAAGAAAGTTCTTCCTGAAATCATTTCGGAAAATCAGGGAGGTTTTGTCCCCAAACGACAAATTATAGACAACGTGATCATCGTTCAAGAAGCCATCCACAACAACATTCAAAGGAAAGAGAAAGGAATCATTGTAAAGCTGGATATGGCAAATGCCTTTGATCGTGTAAGCCACAAATATTTAGCAGCAGTTCTAAAAAAGTTTGGTTTCTCACCTGATATAATAGAGATCATACAGGCTTGCATCTCAACCCCATGGATAGCCCCCCAATAAATGGTAGGCCTAGTAAATTCTTCCAGAGCTCAAGAGGGCTTAGACAAGGATGCCCTTTATCTCCCTTTCTATATATTATCATGGCTGAAACTCTAAGTGCAGCGCTGGAAAATCAAAGAAGGGAAATTTTTTTTACAGGTATTCAAATAGCAAAAGGAGCCAAAAATGTAAACCATTCCCTTTTTGTTGATGACACTCTCCTTCTGGGAGGGGTGTCAAGTATTATAGCAAGAAGATTTAAAAAAGTTATGGACGACTTCCTTCAGGCCTCCGGAGGGATGCTAAACAATACAAAATGTAGAATATACGGTTGGAATACTCCCCCAAGAATCATGCAGAACATCTCTCAAATTTTGGAAATCCCAATACAAGCAAGATGGATGCATTTTACTTACCTTGGGCTTCCAATAGCCAAGGAGAATGTCAAAGCGGAAGTCTGGAGCAAACAAGTGGAAAAAATGAAAGACAAAATTCAAAAGTGGGGAATGATGTGGCTTAATCTGGCTGGCAGAGTGATTATGATCAAGGCACTCCTTTCAGCTCTCCCTATATATCAATATGCGATAATTATGGCTCCGGCAAGCGCACATAAACAAATGGAACTTATCATAAGAAGCTTCTTATGGCAAGGAGGAAAGCAAGAGAATAAAAAATTCAGCTTAGTAAAATGGGACCAAGTCACTCTTCCTTATGAACAGGGAGGCCTCTCAATTCGCTTACCAGGCTTAATGAATGCTGCTTTAGGGATGAAAATAATTTGGAGATTGATAAGTGGAAGGGAAAGCTGGTGGGAAAAAATCCTTACCATGAAATATCTGAATCACCCCAGAACAAAGCTAATAACAGAATCCATTCCTGTCAGACCATGCACACAAGTTTGGAAACTTGTTAAGAAGATAATCCCTCTTATTAGACACCATATCTCAAAAAAACCAGGGAATGGGAAATCAATAGCAATTTGGGATGATAGAATAATGGGAAGAGAGCCCCTAAAACTTCAAAGGGATCTGCTAGGCTTACAGACTTGGATGGTTGAAAGAGGCTTAAATTCTTTACATTCAATCTCAGCTTGGGACCAGAACAATTGGCTTGAATGGACAATCCCTTTAATCCCAAAAAATTCAAATTTAAAAGGGCAATGGGAGAAGCTAAAACTTCAACTCACAGGGGCAGCACCCATAAGCAGCGAGGAAGAGGATGACTTCGTGTGGGATCCAAGTGGAGGAGACTACACAGTAAAAACAGGGTATAAGATCCTCCAAGATCAGCAAAATCAGCAGGAATGGAGTCTATGGAAGGTAATCTGGAAAACTGAATGCCTTCCTAAAATCAAAGCATTCACTTGGACACTCCTCAAAGGGAAAATTCTAACCTTTGACAACTTAAAAAAAAAAGGAATGCAAGGCCCTTCTAGATGTGTCATGTGTATGACAGAGGAAGAGTCAATTCAACACCTTTTCTTGGATTGCAGGGTTGCTAGAGAATGCTGGAACCAGATCACAAGCCCGTTGGAAACCAATATAAACCTCACAATCCAGCTTCCAGATCTCTATAAATTTTGGGAGAAGAGCTATCCTTACCCAAAGAAGGACAAGGCTACAATAATTAGGATTTGGAAATGTCTCCCCTCAGTTTTGTGTTGGCAGATCTGGTTAGCCAGAAACAAAAGTATATTTAAAGATCAAATCCCAAGAGTTGGAAAAATCCTCTCAAAAACTTGGAGTTTAATTTCTGAAAGTTTAAATTCCAAAGGAATGACAGCAGTGGATCAAAACAATCTCCAGCAAGAAGAAAGAGATTGGTATGGCAAAATAATCTTAGAAAACAAGGGGACAACAGGACCAAAGAAAGCACTCACAACAAAGAATTGGAAATTAAGGATGAATGAAAAAGAATTTGAAGAATGGAGGAAAAGACAAAAAAGTTTCAGTCTTTTTTTCGATGGGGCCTCAAAAAACAACCCAGGAAAATCAGGTGCAGGAGGAGTAATCAGTGATCCGGATGGGAAAACGATTGTATCTTATGAATGGGGCCTAGGAGAATCTACAAACAACAAAGCCGAAGCATATAGCTTACTCCTAGGCACAAGGATTTTTAAAAAATATGCAATCAAGGATCCTATAATAATAGGCGATTCTGCAATCGTCATAGAAGCAATGATAAAAGACAAAAATCCTAGCAACACAACCATCAATAGAATATACTAGAGGATCAGATCGAACATAAAAGGATTGGGAAAGATCACTTTCAAACATGTTTTGAGAAACCAAAATCAAGAGGCCGACATCCTGGCTAACAAGGCTACTGAAAGAGCAATTGGAAGTGTTAAGGAAAACAATGAAATTTTCTGCCTCCCCATCCTGTGATTCCTGGAGAAAAGAGAAAAGATTAATGGAAAAAGGCATGATCATTTTGGGGGAAAATCGTGACCAAAATATCCCAATCAGAAAGAGTACAACTCCAAATCAAAAAGAAGATATGTTCTCAGATGCACTCATTCACTATCTTCAGGACTCTGAGTATAAGATCCATTCAAAATACAAAAATCTCCATCACACGAAAGTCAAGGTTCACATGCATCCTCATTCTCTGAGCAGAGTTGGCATATGTCTTTTCAATGATAAGCTACAGGAAAACAATGGTTTTAAAAATGGTATCTAAATGATCTCTTGCAGCAACAGTACAAGCATTTCAGTGAGCACCAATAGGTCCAACATTCTCAATACCAGCTTAAATATCGGTGCTTTGTTCGATAAGAAGGCAGAAGTATCTAGTTCGCTGCCTCTTCATAACATCGAAGCTTTATTACAATCAATTTTTTCTTTTTTTCTTATCTTCAGCTGTTCTGTTTCAAAGACAGTTCTCTTGCTAATCCCATTATCCGTCATCTTAAGCTCTCTCCTCTTCCTTACTTCCATCTCTCAGTTACTTCTAGCTCTCTGTGTAAATTTCTGCACCTCAGCATTCTCAGGCTCTGCTCTCCTCCTCATTTCCCTTTTATCATTCTGCCAACAACATTACCTCATCGCTCTGTTCATACGGTCCTTAGTGAAAAAGCAGAGACTTATCTTGCAGTTTCCCCCCACTCGTTCCTCCAGCCCCATCTTAGTTTCAACACTTTTGGTCAGTTAACCCATGACAAAGACTTGGTCCGCATTCTGGGCATAAAACAAGTTCAGTGCATTTCTGGGTCTTCAGGCAAGTTGTTGGATACTCCTCAAGCAATAGGCAACACCAGTTTGATCAATCATAATCATTCCAGAGGAGCTGAGAGAAAGAATCTCATCAAGAGTGCTCACCAAAGAAGTAAAAAAGATACACAGTACACAGTCACTCAAAGAATCATAATGGCCTGCAATCCAATAGAAAGAGCTGAAAAGAACGAAAGTTGCCCAACCTGCAGGGCTAATAGGTTTATGATTGGGAGGTTCAATCAAGCTTTGAAGGACCTCAGGGCAGAAATGAAAATCGAGAATGCATACAAACAAAGAGATATTGACAAGCAGACAGCGGAAATAGCAGAGCTTAAAGGCAAATGCAAGCACCTAGAGGAAGTGGTCGATTACATCAAATCTCTCAATCAGAGCTAGCAAGGGGAAACTTCTACCAAACAAAGCAAGAAACATCATCCTCAACAAGAAGAATCAGTTAATCAGTTCTGGTGAATGTTTTTTTAAATGCATTGCAAATATATATTATTATTAGGACAGTATGTAAGGCAGTATGCCAAGGTAGTCTTTGAAACCCACAAAAATTTGGGGTCAAGTGTAGATATTGGGACTGTGCGCCCTCTTTTTGCCTTACACTTGAACCTTTTTCCTACTGAATGTATTAGGAGCCAACTCCTTCTTTTTTTTGCAATATAAACAATATCTGACAGTGTTAAAAAAAATATTAGCCTTACTTTTAAAAATGATTTCTTTCTTTCTTCCCCAATGGTTTAGTGAAGACTAGACATCCTTATGCCATCCCCACTTATCTAGAGGTGGTTTTACTTGGAGTTTGAAGCAACATTGGGAAGCCTCTTGTCTTCCATTTTCTTAAATTTGTTCACATACATCAAGTAAGATTGGGCATCCTTATGTCGTTCCCACTTTTTTCCAGAAGTGGTTCTAATTGGAGTTTGAAGAAATTTTGGGAAGCCTCTTATCTTCTAGTTTATTTAACTTATTCATATACATCAAACACTTGCTCATTGATGTGTTCTCAATGGGGTGAAGGTTTGGGAATTCACAACTATAATGAGAATTGGGAAAATAAATATAATGACAAATTTTACTTATTTGATTCCAATGAAACATCATAAAAATATCAAACTCATAAACTATACAAGTTACACAAGATATACATGGAAACCCTTACGAGAGAAAACCACAAAACTTCTCATTATGAAATATCTTGTAGGAACCAACCTACTATTACATCAATTTATAGAGACCAACCTACATGAGACACTAATCCTCTCTTATTCTTTATAAGCACCAATCTATAAGAGACACTAATCCCCTCTATTACTTTGTAGAATCTGACCTACAGGAGATATCGATCCTCTCTTCTATAAATATTCATAGAAACCAACCTACTTTCTTGGTTCTTCACAATGTTTGTAGGTTGCTTCTACTTTCACAAAGCTTGATTTTTGCTCCTGTCTTCACCAACTTTGTTATTTTATTTTTCCTTCACAAGGTTTGCTTGGAACTTCTTCCTTCACCAAGTCTACTTCTCCTAAAACTTGTTTTTTTTTTTTTTGCTTCTTCTCAAGAACGAATTTGCACAACATACCATGTATCCAATTTTGAAAATATGGTTCTAAAACTTCTACGAAAGGTACCTAGATATTTCTTCTATATTTCATACAAATCTCACAATCTGAAGCATTTCAGATAGAAAGTTATAGCAAAAATGACAAGCTAACATGTTTGAAGGAACTTTTAAGAGCCTTCAAGAGACCTGAATTCCTTAGAGAATATTAATGAAATTATAGTGAACTAAAGTATGTAACTTAAAATACAGTTATGTGAAGATATTATGTCTATATCCTTCAAGTTTCATGGTCTGAAACATCCTAGAACAAAAGTCATAGAGAATGCCCAACTAACTTGTTTGAAGAGGATTTCAGAAGCATTCAAGAAGATTAACTTCATTAGTCCATATCTCTGAAATTAGAGTGAATCAAGGTGTGAAAATTGAAATATAGGTACATCTATATCTCCTACAATTTTCGCTATCTAAAAAATCACAATACAAAAGTTATAGCGAAAATGCCTAACTGACCTATTTGAAGAGGATTTCAAGTGCATTCTAGAAGCCTAACTTCCTTTAGCCATATCTCCGAAATTATAGCAAATCAAGGTCTCAAACTTGAACCACATGTAAATGAATGACTTCTCAATATCACGTTCAAGTTTCATTGTATGAAACATCACATACGAAAAGATATAGTGAAAATGCCAAGATAACTCATTCACTCTTTAAATCACATTTTTTCTTCCAGATTTAGACTCCAAGAATTGCCCCAAAAGTTATTCCTCAACTCCTCTTGTCACCTCAAATTTATTCTTAAATAAATTGATGTTACAATAAAATCATATTCCCTTTATTTATAGTGTTTATACATTCACTTATGTGGATGACTTGTAAAACTAGTTGGGTTAACCTGCTTGTACTTTGGTTAGGTCTTATTGATAAAATATTTCATATCTCCTCATTCCCATGGAATTATAAGGAGTTCCATATACTATTGGAAAGGTATAGGAATATTCTTTCCAAAAATATATCTTATATTATCATTTGAACAAGGTAATTAGATTAAAAATTCCTTCAAAAATAGAGTATCCAAAGGAGGTCTACTTGTGCTTCGGCTGGGTCATCTTGAATAAATATGTCATCTCCTCATTCCTATGAAATTAGAGGGAGCGCCATATTCCATTGGAAATGTATGAGAGTAAGAATTCCAACCATATATATTATGCTCCAATTTGATCTAGGTAATTGGAGTAAACAATCCTTCAAAGATAGGGTATTCAATTAGAGCATCAAAAGTCCAAGAACAATATTTCTAAAAATCTTCATTTTTTAAGCCTTACCTTGGACATAAGTAGTCTCCCCCTGCTTTCGAAATCAATGAAAAATATATTTCCAACAATCTCGTCCTTTGTCATGAATTGATGGAAACCCTTAGTCAATTATGAAATAATATTGTAGAACTCCCCCTATCTGAAATTCTCCTTGTGCTTAGAACTTCTCCCCTTTTGACATCAATGGATAAGGGATGCTCCCCCTAAAATTGTGCTTCTCCTTATTTATAACTCTTATTCTATATGCAACTGATCCCCCTGTCTACTATGCATATTCCCCCCTTTGAGATATCAACAAAAAATTACTTCCTCTAATTGCTCACTTCTCATTTGTCTGAAACTAGGCTTCCCTTGTCAAAGATTGTGTCCTTCTACATGCAAAATTTATTCTTATGTGATTTTGAGACTACTTATATGATTGTGTTGTATGCGAGCAACAATTTTGTCTTTTACGGTGCACCTTTTGAATTTAGTATGGATGTTGTTCCTTTTACTTATGAGATATTTACGATGTTACTCCTATTGAGGAGTGTTTATTTCTTTTAATTTCATTGAGGACATAAACATTGTCTAGAGACTTGATTTCATTTGATACTAATCTTCTTGAACCTATTTTTCTTATTTCACATCCTTTAGAATTGAATATGAGTTCATAACATTGATCAAACATTTGACCTAGCTCAATAGAGTGTGATTTAATCATTCAACAAGCAATTTTTTTTTTGTTCCATTATCAAGACTGATTGTGCTCTTTCCAATAATCCTTCTTGTATCATTATTTCCAAGGATGACACTACCTCCTTTAACTTCCTTGAGAAGAAAAAAATTGCCTTTGTCACTTTTCATATGATTTGATCATCTACTATCTATACACCATTGGCTTTCTTTTTCTTGAACAAATAGAGCTAGATTGCATTCTTTATGATGCTCTTTCTTTATTCTCCATATCTTCATACTTTGATTTCTATTGATTATGATGTCTTCCTTTATTATTTGATATTAAGGCCTTAATATACTGCTTCTACAATCATGAGCTTTGTTCCCTAAATTTTTTCACCTGAAACATTCAATATGATCTAATAAGGGGGAAAAAGAATTCTAATTTTTGACACATTCTCATTAAAACTTCTTGAATTGTTGCTTATACAACCATTCCTTGAGATCTTATATGATCCCCTACTTTTAATTCTCATATATTCATTTCTTACATCGTCTCTGTAATTTATTACCTTATGACAAAAATTATTGCATGAAAATCAATATCCATAAAAGAAACTTTGATACCTGAATGTGATGAGCCTTATTGGTAGCGCAATTCTTTTGAATCCATTCTTGGGTCATGGCTAGCCTTCACTTCCTTGCTTGGTGTTGCTTTCTTTTGTTTGAGAATTAGATCTTTGTTGATCCTCTCCTTATTTCCTATTGATGTTTGTGTTGTTGATAGGGTCATGTCTCTACTAATCCTTAGCGTCATTTCTGACTCTATTTTCATTGCTACTAAATCATTTTAGCACATTAGTATAGATTTTAGGCTCTTCTTCTTGTGTCTTTGAGCTTAATTCTCCTTTTAACGTCTCATGATGTTCTTTAAAACCAATGGGAGACACTAATCCCATATGCTTCTTTGTAGGAACCAACCTATAGGAGACATCAATACCATCTATTACATTATAGACACCAACACACAAGAGAAAACAATCTCCTATGTTGTAAATATTCATAGGTACCAACCTACTTGCGTAGTTCTTCACAATGCTTATAAGTTGTTGTTGGCATTATGGCACAGGTTTGAAGCTATGGCACAGGTGTTGTCCTTGATGGCAACTCACTTTGGTAACAGATCTCAATTCAGGCTATACGCAGGTTCACCTAGACGAAGGCGCGTATACACGCGGGTTAGACGTTACAAAGGCGCGTATGCGTATACACGCACTTTCACGCAAGGAAAAGCGCGTACATGTTGTAGAACTTACTTTTGGTCCGTGGTACTTAGTCCTTGGTAATTGAACCTATGGTTTTGGGCCATAGTATCTCGTCAAGAGTGTTGATCCCAAGTATTGGGTCCATGGTATTGTTTTGTTATGGTTTTGGATCATGGTATTGTGGAAGGCCTAAGACTATAAAAGAGGAAGGAGATCATTTGGAAAAGCATGATTTGAATTATTGAATATCTGATAAAGTGCTAGATCTGAAATATTGATTGGGTTATGGTGTAGATCTGGATCTGAATGGAGGAGGAACCTTAGCGCAAAGAGAAGGATAAGTTCTATTGATGGGTCATAATATTAAGGCTTGAATAATAGTATCTTTGTATGATTTTGATCCATTATATGTGGCGCATGCTTGATCTATAAATCTGGTAATCTGGGTTAATTAAGGTCTGAATATTTGAAATTATCCTCTATAGATCTGTACGCAAGTTCAGTGAAGCGAAGGCGCGTATACACGCTGGTTCTGTGAGTAAAAACAGCGTATACGCAGGTTGGTCCAAACACAGAAGCGTATGCACGTAGGTTTCTGGTTACTGAAGTAGCGTACATCTCTTAAGTTGTGTTCTAGTTGCTTTTGTTTATTGCTGCAGTGTTCTAGGTTCAGAATTTGGTGTGTGGTTACTATTACTGTGCTCTGGGTACAACTGTCAGAGAAGTGTCTACTTGATTCAGTTCTAATTGGTGAAAATGAGATTGTTTGATTCTTGATGATTGATTGATGTTCATGGATCCAGTCTGAAAATTTATGAAACGTGGTCCCTGGAAGAAAGTGAAGCTTGTAGCCTTCTGTAGGCCAGCACCTATGTACTAGTATCTTGGCTAGTGCAAGAGCTAAGGGGGTTGTAGCTCCCTTCCAGGAGAAGCTGGAGAACGAGAGAGGGTTGTAGCCCTCTACAGGTAGAAGCCTGCGTACTGGTAAAGGACTGCACCATTACAGAATCATTGTAAAAAGAAGTTTCTAATTAAAAGGAAGATAGAGACGAATTGCAGCAGGTGGTTTTCACCCACATTGGGTTTCCACCTTATATCTTGTGTTCTTGTGTGTGATTGTCTTCTGCTCTGTTTCACTGTTTCTGGTTACTGTTTATTTGATTCAAATACACAGATTAATAATCAACATTTGTAAGATAAAGTAAATTATAAGTTTTCATGGTATACGCGGGTTTCCTTATACGTAGTTGCGTATATACGTTGTTTTAACTAACTGAAGTAGCATATATGATCTGGATTTGAAAAGGGGAATAATTGACTTGATAATACTGATTCACCCCCCCTCTCAGTATTATTTCCAACAATTGGAATCAGAGCAGGTCCTTCTGAAGAAGCTTGATCGCTTGAAGGAAGATCCATCATCATGAGCAGCTACGAGAGAGAAGCATCTATCAGGCCACCAATTTTTTATGGGACCAACTTCGTCTATTGGAAGGTAAGAGTTACAGCCTATCTTCAATCTCTTGGTACAAAAGTATGGGATATCATAGATATAGGGTATACTTTTCCATCCACAACTCCTACAGATTCGACTGGTAAGAAGCTATATGAAACAAATGCAAAAGCTGTCAATACTCTATTAGGATGTCTATCTCAATCAAAATTCATCAAGGTTATGCAGTATAAATCCGCAAAAGAAATATGGGACAAGATTGTTCTGAGCTATGAAGGAGATGAACAGGTAAAACGAGCAAAACTTCAAACCCTCAGAATTCAGTATGAAAATCTCAGAATGCACAATGATGAAAGTGTGGCTAACTATTTCCTTCGTGTAGATGAGATTGTTAATTGTATGAAAAACTTGGGTGAAGAAATAAAAGAGGTTGTTATAGTTGAAAAGGTTCTAAGATCTTTGTCCTCTAAGTTTGAATCTAAAGTTTCTGCAATAGAAGAAAAGGAGAATCTACGGAACCTTACCATGTCACAGCTGCACGGAATTCTGACTGCTTACGAAATGAGGAAAGGAGGACCATCAGACAGGAGAGAAGCTGCTTTCAAGGCTTCAGGCAAAGGAGATTACTATGAGTCAGAAGAAGAGGAAGAATCAAATTTTGTCAAGAACCTTCAACGAGGTGCTGGAAGATTCAAAGGTAAGTTACCTTTCAAATGCTTTGCTTGTGGAAGAGTCGGTCACTATGCTGCCAAATGTCCTCATAAAGATAAGCTTGACAAGGGTAAGGAACCTGTTAGATGGAACAAGAAACAGAATGTAAATAAGAAAAGCTATTACACTCATGAAGATAGTGATGGACTTTCAAATAGTGATGAAGATGAACAAGGTTGTAATTATAAACTTTTAATGGCTTTTGAAGATGATGATTTTGTGGATGCTATAGATGAAGAAGGTCTTTATGAAGAGATTTCTAGACTCAAAATTTGTTTAGAAGAGAAGAATGTGATCATAGATACTCTTCAATTCCAACTTGCTGAAAAGGAAAAACATCATGAAAAGTTAGAATGTGAAATAGTGGGACTTAGAAAAGAGATGGAGAAAACAAAAGCTCTTAATCTTAGATTTGTTAAAGGATCTGACACTTTAGATGAGATTATCAAAGTGCAGCGTTCTCCACTAATCAAGACAGGTCTGGGATATAATGAAGAAACAACTCAAGCACAGAAACCATCTACCTCCAAAAGTTATCTTGATGCAGCAAGGAGAAGTGAACAAAGACCCAATGGAAATCACCAGGTAAATCAGGGACAATCTACCTCAAGAATGAACAAAGACTACCAGGTAAATCAGGGCCAATCTAATTTAAGGACAAACAAAAGCTACAACTAGCCACAGGTAAAACCTTCTCAATTTGCCTCAAGAATGGATGTCAATAGAAACTACAATCATTTGGCTGGTAGATTTGATAATCACAGGAGTTTCTTCAATGGCCAATGTTTCTCTTGTCATAAATTTGGTCACAAAGCAGCTCAATGTGTTGCCTATAAGACAATCATGACTAGAGAAGCTCAAAAACAGAGGAGTATGACTGGGATCATGAAAAGAACCTACAATAAATTTTCTGCTCTTGAAAATGAGATAGAATGTTCTATTTGTAACAATTTCGGTCATGAAGATTCTGAATGCAGGAGCAGGTTTCGGCAGACAACTCAGAAGGAGCAAGCCTCAAGTGCCAAAACATGGAGAATGAAGGAACCACAACCAGAGAGATGTGGTATAGCTTTATATGTGGAAGGGCAGGAAAATCAATGGTACATCGACAGTGGATGTTCAAAACATATGACGGGTGATAAAGAAAAACTTCAGTCATATTGTGCCTTAGAGAAGGAGAAGAAGGTATCATTTGGAAATGACACCCCTGCATTCATAAAAGGTAAAGGTTCTGTTCAGTTGAAAGAAAGGGTCAAAGCTGGAAATGTTATGTATGTTGATGGCTTAAAGCATAATCTACTGAGTGTCAGTCAGATGTGTGATCAAGGAACTAAGGTTATATTTCGATCAAATGGATGTAGTGTTCGTGATCTTGATACAGGAAAAACAGTGATCAAAGGCGTAAGAACTCCAAATAATTTATACATATTCAAAGAAGGACAACATCAATGCTATCTAAGCAAGAATGATGAACACTGGCTATGGCACAAAAGATTGGGGCATCTTAGCTTCTCACAGATAAGGAAAGCATGCAAATACCAGGCAGTTCGTGGTCTTCCAGACATCAAGATTCCAGACAATACAATATGCAAATCATGTCAGTTTGGTAAGAAAACTAGAACTAACTTCCCTGAGAAGGAAGGATTAGCCAACAGGCCGCTTGAACTTGTCCATACTGATGTATGTGGTCCATCTAGGAAAAGGTCACCCCGAGGAGAAGAATACTTTATATTATTCATTGATGATTTTTCCAGGATGTGTTGGATAGGACTTATGAAGCACAAAGACGAAGCCTTTGAAAAATTCAAATCATTCAAAGCCTTGGTGGAGAACGAATCAGATCACAGAATCAAATGTCTCAGGTCTGATCGAGGAGGAGAATTTACCTCGAATGAATTTTTCGATTTTTGTGAAGAACATGGAATAAGAAGGGAATTTTCTACAGCTAGGACTCCTCAGCAAAATGGAGTAGTGGAAAGGATGAACAGAACGGTTCAACAAATGGCTCGTGCTATGCTTGATGAGTCTGGAACTCCAGCAAACCTTTTGGGGTGAAGCCGCATTTGCTACAATTTTTATTCTCAACAAGACAAATGTCCGGGTGAACAACACTCAAACTCCTCATGAGCTCTGGTATGGTGAGACTCCTTCGATAAAATATTTCAAAATTTTTGGAAGTAAATGTTATATCAAAATTACTGATGAAAATCTTGGCAAGTTTGAACCTAGAGCAGATGAAGGCATTCTCCTTGGTTACTCTCCCCATAGCAAAGCTTACAAGTGTTACAATAAAAGGCTTGGAAAAATTGTTGAAAGCATTGATGTAGTGGTTGATGAAGAAGGAAACATTCCTAGGCAAATGAATTCTGAAGATTTCGAGGATGATGAAGACTATCCTTCAACATAAAATCAGACTTATGATGAAGAAGAAGCTCAAGAGGCACCAGAAGAATAGATAAGGATAGAAGATAAGACTCCATCCAGGTATGTTCAGACGAATCATCCAGAATCTCAAATTTTGGGGCAGAAAGAGGCAGGTATACAAACAAGAAGAACAATTGCAGAAGCTTCAAGCTATTTGGCATTGCTCTCCTCCACTGAACCACAAAATGTAAAAGAGGCATGCAAAGATGAATGCTGGGTCAAGGCAATGGATGAAGAACTTGAACAGATCGAAAAGAATAACACTTGGGAGTTGGTTCCTAGACCAAAAGATAAGAATGTCATAGGGACAAAATGGATCTTTAAAAACAAGTTGAATGAACATGGGGAAGTTATTAGAAATAAGGCGAGACTTGTTTGTAAAGGGTATGCTCAACAAGAAGGAATAGACTTTGAAGAAACTTTTGCTCCCGTTGCTAGACTTGAGGCCATCCGAATGTTGCTTGCTCTCTCAAGCTTTCAGAAGTTCAATGTATTTCAAATGAACGTGAAATCAACTTTTCTAAATGGAGACTTAGAAGAAGAAGTGTATATTGAGCAACCAGATGGATTCATCCTTGGAAATGATCCAAAACTTGTATGCAGACTTAAGAAGGCCCTCTATGGTCTTAAACAAGCTCCAAGGGCTTGGTATTATCGTCTGGACAAATATCTTCATCAACAAGGTTTCTCAAAAGGATCAGCAGATAGCAATGTTTATATAAAAATTGAAAATAACAAATTGCTAATACTTGTTGTATATGTTGATGATATCATTTTTGGCAGCAATGAAGAAGCTATGAGTCAAAGCTTTGCCTTGGTGATGCAGAAAGAATTCGAAATGTCCTTGCTTGGAGAACTGACATATTTTCTTGGATTACAAATCCAACAAAATAAAGGCAGTATATTTTTATCTCAAACCAAGTATCTCAAGCAAATTTTGAAGAAGTATGGCATGGAAGATTCGAAACCTGTATGTACCCCTATGGTTACAGGATGCAGCCTCAGTGCAAATGATGAATCAGCAGCAGTGCATCAACCAACTTATAGATCCATGATTGGAAGTCTTCTCTATTTAACAGGAACCCGACCAGACATCATGCATGCAGTAGGAATGGTTGGAAGATTTCAGGCAAATCCTAGGGAAAATCATCTTCAGGCAGTAAAGAGAATCTTCAAGTATCTTCAAGGAACTCAAAACTATGGCATGTGGTATCTGAGAGATACAGATATCACTCTTCATGCTTATATAGATGCAGATTGGGCTGGAAGCATGGATGACAGGAAAAGCACTAGTGGTGGTGCATTCTTTATGGGTTCCAGATTAGTATCTTGGTTCAGCAAGAAACAGAGTTCAATTGCTTTATCTACAGCTGAAGCAGAATATGTGGCTGCCACATCTTGTTGCACACAACTCCTTTGGATGATGCAAACCTTGCAGGATTTTCAAATCACTTGTACTCCACCTATCTCCATCTTATGTGATAATACAAGTGCTATCAGTATCTCAAAGAATCCTGTCATGCATTCAAATACTAAGCACATATCGATCAAGTATCATTTTCTCCGGGAACAAGTATTGGAACAAAAAGTCAAATTGGAGTATGTTCCCTCTAAGGAACAAGTTGCTGATATTCTCACCAAACCACTGCCCAGGGAAACTTTTGAATACCTCAGACAGAAGCTGGGAGTAGTTGATGCATCATCTTGCTGTTGAAACTTGTCTGTTTCAGAGAAAAATGGGTGTACGTGAGTTGCCTGAGGAGGATCCGCGTACATACGCCAGTTTATGCAGAGACAGTCGCGTATATGGCAGTTTGAAAGAAATCAGTGGGGACAAACTCTGGTTGAAGAAAGTCTGATATGGGTCTGACAGAGACCATCTGGCACAGGTTCAGGGGGAGCAGATAAACTTCTGATAATGCATTGTTGGCATTACATTAGAAGCTCTTGATTCAGGTTCACAGCTGTTGATCTTAGGTGGAACAAATGCAGAGGGAGAACAGAAGGAAAACATGGTTGCTGATCTGAATAGTGATTAACAGATGCTGCTGATATCAGTTATTAGTGACTTTCATAAGTCTTGCTCTAAATATTTCGTCTCTATGTCATGTATCTCTTTTATGGTGTCAAGGTCATGTAACGACCTATTTTGGTTTCCCCACTATGCCTAGGATGAATGATGTAATGTATTTGGTTGTCATATGTAAATTTCTGATGTATTCCCACTTGGTTGGGTGGATGATCCCCAATTGGTTGGGTGATGTATGTATGTATAGAGTCTTCTGGTGATAGGAAGGTCTTTTATGATGTATAAGTAATGATTCTTCTTGAAGAACATCTTTTTGCAGATCTTGCCTACAGTCAGGGGGAGCATGGTCAGCACAGCAGAGCAGAGATTTCAGCATGTACTCAGGGGGAGTAAAACCCTTTGCCCTTGATGACAAAGGGGGAGAATGACTTTGAGGATCTTGGGGTTGCCATCAAGTCCAAAGGGGGAGATTGTTGGCATTACGGCACAGGTTTGGGGCTATGGCACAGGTTTTGTCCTTGATGGCAACTCACTTTGGTAACAGATCTCAGTTCAGGCTATACGCAGGTTCACCTAGACAAAGGCGCGTATACACGTGGGTTAGACGTTACAAAGACGCGTATGCGTATACACGCACTTTCATGCAAGGAAAAGCACGTACATGTTGGAGAACTTACTTTTGGTTCGTGGTATTTAGTCCTTGGTAATTGAACCTATGGTTTTGGGCCATGGTATCTCGTCAAGAGTGTTGATCCCAAGTATTGGGTCCATGGTATTGTTTTGTTATGGTTTTGGACCGTGGTATTGTGGAAGTCTAAGACTATAAAAGAGGAAGGAGATCATTTGGCAAAGCATGATCTGAATTATTGAATATCTGATAAAGTGCTAGATCTGAAATATTGATTGGGTTATGGTGCAAATCTAGATCTGGATGGAGGAGGAACCTTAGCGCAAAGAGAAGGATAAGTTCTATTGATGGGTCATAATCTTAAGGCTTGAATAATAGTATATTTGTATGATTTTGATCCATTATATGTGGCGGATGCTTGATCTATAAATCTGGTAATCTAGGTTAATTAAGGTCTGAATATTTGAAATTATCCTCTATAGATATGTACGCAAGTTCAGTGAAGCGAAGGCGCGTATACACGCTGGTTCTGTGAGTAAAACCAACGTATATGCAGGTTGGTCCAAACACAGAAGCGTATGCACGCAAGTTTCTGGTTACTGAAGTAGCGTAGATCTCTTAAGTTGTGTTCTAGTTGCTTTTGTTTATTGCTGCAGTGTTCTCGGTTCAGAATTTGGTGTGTGGTTACTGTTACTGTGCTCTGGGTACAGCTGTCAGAGAAGTGTCTACTTGATTCAGTTCTAATTGGTGAAAAGGAGATTGTTTGATTCTTGATGATTGATTGATGTTCATGGATCCAGTCTGAAAATTTATGAAACGTGGTCCCTGGAAGAAAGTGAAGCTTGTAGCCTTTTGTAGGCCAGCACCTATGTACTAGTATCTTGGCTAGTGCAAGAGCTAAGGGGGTTGTAGCTCCCTTCCAGGAGAAGCTGGAGAACGAGAGAGGGTTGTAGCCCTCTGCAGGTAGAAGCCTGCGTACTGGTAAAGGACTGCACCAGTACAGAATCATTGTAAAAATAAGTTTCTAATTAAAAGGAAGATAGAGACGAATTGCAGCAGGTGGTTTTCACCCACATTGGGTTTCCACCTTATATCTTGTGTTCTTGTGTGTGATTGTCTTTTGCTCTATTTCACTGTTTTTGGTTACTGTTTATTTGATTCAGATACACAGATTAATAATCAACATCTGTAAGATAAAGTAAATTATAAGTTTGCATGATATACGCGGGTTTCCTTATACGTAGTTGCGTATATACGTTGTTTTAACTAACTGAAGTAGCGTATATGATCTGGATTTGAAAAAGGGAATAATTGACTTGATAATACTGATTCACCCCCCCTCTCAGTATTATTTCCAACAGTTGCTTATGCTTTAACCGAGTTTTCTTTCTACTTTTGTCTTCATCAACTCTGTTAGTTGCTTCTACCCTCACCAGGTCTACCCATTGCTTCTTTCTTCACCAAGTCTACTCCCAAAACTTATTGCTTTTATCTTCTTCTCAAGAAAGAATTTTCACAACATGCCGCATATCCAATTTTGAAAATATAGTTCTAAAATTTCTACCCAAGTTAGGTATGGATCTCTTCTCTACTCATCCAAATATCTTAGTTTGAAATATCCGAGAAAGAAAGTTATAACAAAATTGACAAGATAACTTGTTTGAAGGAAATTTCAGGAGCATTCAAGAGACCTAGCTTCCTTAGAAAATATCTTCAAAATTATAGTGGACCAAGGTTTGTACCTTGAAAAATAGGTACATGAAGCTATTTTATTGATATCATCCAAGTTTCATAGTTTTAAACCTCCTAGAACAAAAGATATAATGAAAATTCCCAACTAACTTGTTTGAAGAGGATTTTAGGAGCATTTAGGAAGCCTAACTTCCTTTGGTCATATCTACGAGATTATAGTCAATCAAGGTATACAAATTGAACCGAAGCTACATAAATATCTTCTCTATAGATCCATGATGTTTCATAATCTGAAACATTATAGAACAAAAGTTATAGCAAAATTTCCCAACTGACCTATTTGAAGAAGATTTTAGGAGCATTCAGGAAGCCTATCTTCCTTTGGCCATATATATTAGAGGTCTAAAAATTGAACTATGGGTACATGAATATATTCTCTATGGTTCCTCCAAGTTTCATCGTCTAAAATGTCACACATGAAAATATATAGCGAAAATTCGAAATGACTTGTTCACTCCCTAAATCAAATTTTTGCTTCCACATTTGGATTCCAAGAATCATCGCAAAAATTATTCTTTGGCTTCTCTTGCGACCTCATATCTATTCTTTGATAAATTTATGTTAAAATGAACTCATATTCCATTTATTTATAGTGTTTGTGTTACACAGTAATTTGTCACCGACCCTGCATTCCTTGATCCTAGACACTGTCGTTCCGTGTTATTGACATCTCCTTGTGTCATGTTGCAAATTATGTGTCAATGTCTTCCTTGTCATCTCAGGAAGAATACCTCGGTTCACTACTCCTGGAGAAGACCCTTTTTTACCTATGTTTTTGGGTCGTCGTGGGTCAATTGTTGTTCCACCTACGAAGATGGCCAAGATTGAACTAGCCCTGGCAACATCGTCGCTCTATCTTTGTGTTGCACTTGTGACGAGCTACTTTTGGCGAGTTTTTTTAAACAAACTGTCGAAGCTTTGAAGTGTAACAGCTTCATGGGTAGTCCTAGGGTTGGTTTTTGGATCAGATGAGCTCGCCTCTTCTCCTTTGGGGTGGTTGTTCCACATTTTGTGCAACCTCTCAAAGGGATAATCTCTTTCTCCCATCTCTTATGGAAGCTCCTCTTCCTATAACTACCTCCTCCACAGCTGAGATTAGCTAGCTTCAGAGTTCAAGAATTCAGCAGTAGAGGTAGAGAGTTTTGCTAGAGTGTGGAAGTAGCCTCTTATGTAACTTAGCTTGGGATAGTTTTGGGTGGAGTTGGCTTGATTGTAAGAGTGTTTTAGCATCGAACTTTTGGGTAGGAGAGAGAGTTATTCGTCCTTTTGGGAGACAGTTCATGAGTGAATGCTTGTGGAGACATGCTAACGGGACCCTTCAAGGAGACTTACGACATCAAGGCTTGGTTGTAAGTTTTACTTTAGTTTACATTAATACAAATCAACAGTTTATTTCCTATATCTTATGTCAAATTGCATATTGATAGCTTGAAGCTCCTTGACTCTTTAAGTAGATCGTTTTTGTCATATTCTATTATGTTCGTGGTTGTTCTCTGTATGTTGTTTTTAGGTACAAGTGATTAGAAGAACGAGAGCTGGAGCAACACGACGAGAGCTTCATCAAACGAGGATTTGAAGGTAGGCCTTCATGACATCAACTTTCTAAGGAAATTTGCTTTGGTATTGTCTTTGCTGTGACTAGACCCACTCTAGGGCTAGAGGGGTTGCCTCTGTCCACAGAGGGAACTTGCCTGCATCTCAGTTTGTATGTTCACTTATGTAGATGGTTTAAAATTGGTTGGGTCAACTTGCTTGTACTTTGGTTGGATTTGCTATATCTTTCTCCATGATCCTCTAAAGATACTACATAACTAAATTTCATTTCCATATAAAATAATAGTAGTAAGGAGAGTCTCAAACAAGAGACTTTTCTTATTCCTTATCCAAATGTTTGCTAATTTACAATTAATTTCAAGCCCATAATAAGCTTTCTACCCAATATTATAACTCCAATTGAACTTACAATCAATATCAATTTAGAACTATTTATATAAAGTCTATAAAATCACTTCTCCCCAATTATTGTTGTTATATATAAAAATATGGTAAATAGTTTTAATGGATGGAATTGTCTATCATTTTTATTTTGTCACTATTGCTAATTATACTCGTGATGGAACAAAAATCCTCGAAATTTAATATAAAACTTAATTTAAAATATTTTTATAATAATATATATTTCAATATTTATATTATTAAATATTTTATTAAAAGCTATATATAGATTAAAAAGTTAAATGATGTTAATTAAAAAATAATGATTAATTTTAAATATATACGTTTTGTTTAAATTAAATTTAATAATATTCCATTTAGATATTTCAAAAGCTTCCAAAAATTAATAAATCAAAGTAAATTCTCATAATTTTTTTTAAAGTAACTTTTTAATTAATAATCAGTTTTAATAATAAAATTAGATATTAAAAAAAATATTAACACTTTATAAAAATATATAAATTAAAAGATAGAAAAACTCCATTCATTAGTTATGGCTTAAAGAGTCAGAGAAATCCTTGACTCAGAGGTCAAAGAAGGGAGAAGGTCAAAGAGATGATGAGATAGAATTTTATGGAGCGTGAAAAACTTTATGAGGTAACAAGAGATGGAAATATTCCCGCCCCGGAGTCTGTCTCCTTGGGATTTTAAAAAGGAGGTGAAGAAGCCTTGGGTTCAAAGTTTCTGAGGTCTGAGATTGATACTTGTGGTCACGCCGGTGGTCGCATAGTCCTTTTCCATTATCGCTTGAGGGCTAAACGCTGAATTGAAAAGAGTCTGACGTGGAGTTGATGGAGAGTGAGTTCGACAATAGACAGAGAGATTTGTATTAGATGTTTGAGTGCTGGTGTGAGGATTTAGGTTGTCATGGTCGGACATCAGTCATTCTTATGCTTGTGGGCTATTATCGGTTTATGCTGCAATAACAGGAATATTTTTTAAATGCATGCAACATGTGCGTGCAATCCTATATGCATTGCGATGGGAAAATTATGGAAACAAAGATCGTTAAGAGTCAACGAAATAACTATCGCATAGGTCAAAGAGCAGAGATGGAACTTTAAAGGCCATGATAGACTGTACAAGGAAACAAGAGACAAAAATATTCCTATATGGGGTCTTTCTCCTCATAAATTTAAAAAAAAGGTGCAAAAGGTTTGGGTTCAAAGTTGCCGAGCTTTGAGATTAAGACTTACATAACCCTTTGCCATTGTCACTTGAGGGATAAAATCTGATTTAAAAAGGGTCTAACATGGAGTTGGCAGAGAGTGAATCTGACAATAGAGAGAAGGACATGTATTAGATGTTTGAGTGTTGACATGAGGTTGGAATTTTGTGCCCAAGATGGGGTGGCAGGGCGATGTGAGTATGTCGTTCGGATCTTTTAGTGGTAGTGACAATAAATATTTGCAAGTACATCTGAATATGTGAGTACCATTGTCCCTTTGTCTATGGATTCACAGTGTAATTAGGGTGATGAATATTAATGTTTGCACGTTAATCCTCTAAGAAAATCTATGCAAACAAATATCTATAGGTGTATGTTATGGCATTAAGAATGACACAGCGTGCATTTATTGTCTATTCATGGTGTAATTACAACTATGTAGGTACCTAATGCATTCAATTTAGATCGATAGCCATGGATATCTACAAGTATATGTTATGATGGTTTAGAATGATGCAATTTGCATCCATGGCATTACCATGGTGATGTAGCTAACTAATGCTTTTAAGTTGGTTTGATAGCCATGAATTTTTCTCTATCTGTAAAGGTTGAAGCAGCCATTGGCTTGGGCTTCTTGATCGTGGCATTCAAAGAAACAACTAAATGTCCACTATATCAGATGCCATAATTGAAGGGAGAGATAGTTGTACAGTGGTTTCTTGGAAACAAAGCAGACATGGGTAAACATAGAGTTTTGGAAAAAAAAGAAAAGAAAAATGCATTTGTTCTTATTCCAGATTATGGTCCTCTGCAAATTTGAGATTGTATAATAATAATAATAAAATATAGTATAAAATAAAATAAAATAAAATAGAGAAAAAACAGTACCAACTTTGATTTTTGGTAGTGGTGACCATAATAATGGTGTCTGGACATATGTTTATTATTTATTAATGAGGTCTTTTGGGTTAAATAAATAATAATAATAAATAAAAAACATACTTACAACTTTGTAATGGTCATATGCAATATGTGTATATTATTATTTGTGCAGTCTTTTGTAAACTTTGATGCAAGGTTCAAAGTTAATGTGGCATCCGGAAATATCATTTGTCTAGTGGTTCTTTTGTTCTTACTTTTAGTGCAACCATCATCACCCTGCGAGTTCAATAGAACCTAGGGTTTTATCGAGTGCTAGGCATGGATGACGGAGCAACAACAAATTGCCTGTGTCTTTTTTTTCTTGTGAAGATTTGGATCTTGTTCCATTAAATTGGCTAAACAAAGCCAATAGAACTGGTAAGGAATCAGCTTGGCAGGTTTGAAGCCAATATATTTATGACATTCTTTTCTATATATGTACATATAGACACCAAATGAATGCTTTTTAGATTTGGAACAAATGTCATTAACTAAGTGCCAATTTTAATGATATCTTGAATTTCTCAAGATTGACATTTTGTGTGGTGCAAGGGATTCATCCTATGAGTTTTGCCCCATTTTAAACAAACCATCCAGTCTAAGAAAATCTAGGGAATATGGGATTGATAACAAATGTAACCTGTAAACTTGGAAGACTCAAGTAGGTAGGGAACACTGCTATAAGTTTATGCTAATCTCTAAAGGAAGAGCATGAGTGTTTCCTAAATAGAAATTATATTATATAGATTATAACATGTTTAGATATCAAATCCACTCATTATGCTACCCAGCAAGATCCTGAGAAGTAGGGATTGTAACAAACCCCTGAGAGTTGAATATTCTAAAACCCCATATCATGAAAACAAACATGAAGGGGTTTTCTATATCAAAGTCATTGAGTATCCTTTCCAGTAAATTGTTGAGAACTAGGTATTGTATTAAACACCTGAGAATTGAATGCTCTAGAACCTCGTATCAGGTAAAGAAACAAGAGGTGGGTTTGTAAATATGGGCAACTTACAAAGTCGTGTGTGGCATTAATGAAATCTGATGCATGCAATGGGAGTTTTAAGCTTTAATCATGTTACAATGGCAAAATAATTCTTTCTATATATTGTGGAATAAATTAATCGTATCTACATACAAAATCAATTAATTCTTCTTGTTACTTTAGTATAACATCAATTAATTGGATCTAAGTATTGATTTTAGCTATAATGATGGTTGTTTTAAAAAAACGTTATGAATAACATTTATAAGTAAAAACAATGTTTCATTAAATTAGATTGAATGGGCTTAATGCATCAGAATTAATACATTGTGCTCAACATATTATTGTTTGTTAGTTAATTTTATTGTTAATTAAGTAACTTCCTTTGATAGTATTACTAAAGGTTATTAAAAAAGTATAAGAAACATTTTTCCTCGTACAAAATAGATTTAGAATTAGAGATGTTGACATTGTTGTGATTTCTTTTTCTAGATTTTATTGACATTCTTGTACAATTGGAAATGTTTTCCTACGGAATTGTGTATTAGTAATGCATGTTTATAAATGGCTTTAGTGAAATAGATCTCATATGTTATGGGTTATTTTATATAGTCTAATGGGTGAATGTATGAAGATGGGTTACACTTTTGGGCGAAATGTGGTGATGAAATTTCAAGATTTTACTCTTTTATCAAATTGAAACCCTCAAAATTCATACAAGGATTGTGAATTTTGATTCGAAGTAAAATGATAATTTGTTAAGAATTATATTATTGTCCTAATGTCATTTTTTTGCAAAAAAATTAGTGTCGTATAATGTCAATTTTCCATTAAATGAATTGTTTGCCAATTTTGATTCGAAGTAAAAAGATAAATTGTGGAGAATTATATTGTTGTCCTTGCAACTTTTTGCACACCTTAAGATGTATGCGCGTGTTCACATAGCATAACTTAGTCTAAAGAGTGTAATTATATATATATGAGCATGATCTACACAGAGAGAACTAAGTTATGCATATTAAAAAAATATTTTTTATGTAAAATTATATTTTTTCAAAGTTGGCGAAGTAATATTTCAATTGCATTTTGTAGACACGTGTTCATGTAATATTTGTTTCTACTATTTAAATAAATTCAAAAGCCAAGAGTACCCTTTGTAAGAGGACTTGTAAATAAAGATATTTTTATTTTTTGAGTTTTTTGTTTTGTATATTTTATGTTATTAATTTTTGGAGTTGTCTATAAAGCGACTTTTTGAAAGTTTTTCCGGCGGATTTTTCCGGTCGAAATCCGGCAAGAATTATTGGAATCGCAAGTTTGATAGCTAGTTTCTGCACAATGAAAGCGTCCCAGGGGTTTTTCAGGGTGCTGAATCCAAATATGCAGTTAAAAAACCATTTTAACTGCAAGAAATCAAGATTTGACCTCAATTTCTTCGCCGGATTCCGTCACCGGAATCTTCAAAAAGTCGCATTATAGACAACTCCTTAATTTTTTATTCAACTCCCTTGAAAGTGTCCAAAAAAATTCAAGCATTATGTTACAAAGAATTAGATGAAAAATATTATATGAATTCAAAATTTCAAATTCATATGCCATTGGATATAAGATTCCTTATCGAATCCAACATGATCAACTTCACCACTTAAGGACAAATTCTACCTCAAGTCCACTAGGGTACAAAATGGTGTTGTAGAGAAATCTATAGAAGAGGAGCTAAAACTCTATTTTTTAGGCCCTCAACAATTTGATTGAGCATTTGAGATAAAATTTCAAATAAACCAACATTTTCAAATAACCCAATCGAGGGTTTAAAAAACCCTAGATCGAGCCCTTAACATGGTTAAACATCAATTGAGCTAATCATAATTATCTCATAAAAAAGGAGAGAAAAAAATGAAGTCTCTCAATAGTTGTCTTTAAGCGAATTATAAAATTTCTTTATTCCACAAACTCTAATTTTCCTCAATTATAAATCCCAATTTTATTTTATTTTACTAAGAAAATAATTATAATAATATATAGATAACTTCTCATAAAAGATTTCAACTTTGCTGTTAAAATTTAAAAATTCTTTAAAATAATAAATTTTTTATTGTTTTGATTTTAAATATAACATAATGGGGCGGCTTCAGATTTTTTCCATGCCGAGAGGGGTCTCAGACAGGGATGCACCCTCTCCCCGATGCTATTCCTTCTGATTATGGAAGGCCTCAACAAAATTTTAAAAACATCAAGATCAAATGGAACCCTGGGAGGGGTTGAAATCAATGATAGGATTGTTATCTCACATCTTTTATTTGTAGATGATGTTCTTATTTTCTTAAATGGCTCTTATTGTGATACCTCTTGTTTCAAGTCAATTCTATCTCTATTTTGTAAAGCCACAGGTATGGAGCCGAATTATGAAAAATCAACTATCATCTTTAGCTCTTGTCTTCAAAATGAACAAAGATTTGCCTCCCAGCATTTCGGTTTTGTTAGGCAGAATCTAGATTTAGGACTGAAATATTTGGGATTCAGGCTAAAGCCAAATGGGTATCGTCTTGCAGAGTATTCATGCCTGCTAGCAAAAATTGAAAACCGAATAAATATATGGAAACAGAAATGGCTTTCTCGTGCCGGTAGGCTCACCCTAATAAAATCAGTTCTAGAGGCAATACTAGTCTATTGGATGTCCCTGGCATGGATACCTAAAGGCATTATTCATAGAATCTAGCAGATATGCTGCAAATTCCTCTAGCGGGGTCAAAATGTCGGAAATTGTTTTTCTTGGGTTAAATGGGAAAGGATTGCAAAGCCCAAAAAATGGGGTGGATGGGGCTTGTAGGAACCCCTGGATTTCGCAAAAGCCCTCGGAGAAAAAATGGGATGGCAAATCATAACCACAAACAACTTGTGGAAGGAGGTCATATACAACAAGTACATCCACCCCATATCAATATCAGACTAGATTCGTAGCCTCGGCCACAACATCCTGGGGGCTTCGAGCATTTGGAAAGCCATTTCCCACTCCTTTGACATTATCAAGAAAGGACTAGCCTGGAAAGTTGGGGATGGTTCTCAGATCAGAATTGGCTCTGATGCCTAGGCTGGAAGTGGGAATGCACACATCCTACCTAGAGATATGCGACAGGACCTAATGGCAGTGGGGGTCACACAGCTAGCCCACATTGCGGCAGTGGGACACCCAGCTTGGCCAAACATGCAGTGGCTTGCCTTTGAGAACGTGGGAATTAATGAAAGATGGAGTAGGGAATGGCTGCATTTCGTGGGGGCTTTGGAGGAAGCTAACATCCAGATCTTTGAAAGGGAGGATGAACTTATTTGGGCAAAGGATCCCACTGGCAGATATTCCCCAAAAGCGGGTTTTGCTGCGATCATGGAGGCTCAGGCATTGGGTGAAACCTGCTGGTGGTGGCGGCATCTCTAGAAGCTGAAAGCCCCCCACAAATCTCGACTCTTCATGTGGGGCATACTCTCAAACAAAATTCCCACAGAGAAAAATTTAAAAAAGCGTAGTTTCCATGGCCCCTCCCGTTGCTGCCTGTGTAAAGCTGATTTGGAAGATACAGATCACCTCTTCCTTCACTATCCGGTCTCGGCTGGAATTTGGAATTTCATCATTTCAGCCCTCTCAATTCACACCTGCTGGGCAGGACAAAACGTAAATGAAGCTTGGCAGGTTTGGTGGTCGAGTGCAGCCACATAGAAAATAAAAAACCTGCCTCTCATTGTATGCTAGGGTATATGGCTTATCCGAAACCAAAGGATATTTCAGGAAAAAAACATCTTGGGGGCAGCCACATGAAATCATATGCTGGCTATTTACAACATGATCCCATAGGATCTGATTTAGCGTCCCAGCAGAGTCATCAACCCCGAAATCATTGACAGAAGCCAGCCGTGGGCCTATTTTGATGGTTCGGCTCAGCCTGAGGGCTGTGGTGGGGGGTTGTTCTTCATTTAAATGATTCTGTTTTCTTCAAAATCAAAGTGGGGCTTGGGCGGGGAACAAATAACTTTGCCGAACTAAACAGCCTTAGACACCTCCTCCTTTTTGCAAGAGAACAACAATGCCACAGAATTCAGATTTTCGGGGACTCTCAGCTTATCATAAATTGGATCAATGGGACCTATAACTGTCACTTGCACACACTCAGAGATTTGGTGGAGGATGCTATATACTTAAAATCTCAGTTTGAGTTTTTTGTCTGCTCTCATATATACAGGGAAAGGAATGAAGTCGTTGATCTTCTTTCCAAAGAGGTCGCGCAGCTGATCAGAGGACACTGGTTGATTCATGAGTTCAGGGATGGGGCTTTTTTCCAGATCTACCACAGGCCCTTCATTGAAGGGGCAAGATTTCTACAGGATTGATCTATGAGATCATCCTATATGTCTTTTTTGTTATTTTGTTTATATTTGCAGTTGTTAGTTTAGCTAGTTTTTCAGACTTATGGCCCTGGTTTGCCATCGATCCTTTATTTTAAGAAGGATGATATGTAAATATTATTTTTGTGCTCATGACTTTTGGACTGATAAACTTCTGGATAGTAGTGAAAGCATTCCTCATATGCTGGTATACAACATGTAATTTTCTTAACTCTTTAATGAAAATTACGCTTTTTCCTCGGGGAAAAAAAACAAAAAAACCATAACATTTTTATACTTAATCATTTTATAATTTTCAAAAAAAAAAAAAAAACAAATTAAACTAAACTATCTGTCACTCACATTTATGAATATGTAACCATCCATGTCAACTTGAAATATGTTCACAATATAATACAAAAATAAACACTAATTATAAAGATTCTAATGCAAATTACTCATTAACTAGTAAAAAAAACGATATATTATATTTTTTCAAATCATTACTTTAAATTTTTGTAAATTTTATAATATTATTATTTTAAAAATATATGTTGCAAACCTAAGTCAGGATATATATATATATCTATATATATATATATATATATATATATATATATATATATATATATATATATATATATATATATATATCTATATATATATATATATATATATATATATACTTCGCACTTATCATTGCATCCATTACATTTATATTAATTATAACTTACAACTAATATATATATATATATATATATATATATATATATATATATATATATATATATATATATATATAAGACTTTGATTTTAATAGATATGATTATGATCCATGGAATCATGGCTCATCATTTATTAACTCTTTCATGAATTTTATAAAATATACAATTTTGAATTACACTTATTCATATAAAAAATTATAATATTTATTAAATTCAAATTGATAAACTTTCTTATGTTTAATCAATTTATTATTTAAATTATAACATTGAAAATTTTAAACATATTAAAAATTAATTTTAAGTTACCAAATTATAAATATCAAAATATTATAATTTCAATTGCAAGTGGGATAAAATAAATTTTCAAATCTATACACCAAAACGCTAAAAATGAGATACTGTAAGGGAAAATTAATCCACCCCATTATTAATTACCCATTCAAATGGGAGTAGTCTAACAAGGCGGAGGAATCGCCCGGTTTCCGTCACCGCCCGAAAAACGTCCGGCTCCAGCTACCAGCGATTCCTCCACCCTCAGCCACCTTTCGCGATCGCCGCCACCCTTCACCACCATTCCACCCACGGCAAGAGCTAACTAGCCTGCTATCGGGCCTTTAATGCACCGATAGCGGGTCCACCATGCCCAGGCCCATGCCCTTGTCCATAACATACACCATGTCGGACATCCTGATCCCCGGCGAATTCCCGACGACTCCACCTTTCCTATTCAGCGATAGTTTAAGAGTATTAGTGAAAGCAGCATGATTTCCAGTACTTCTCATTTATTATCAGCAGATTCCCATTTATATTTCCCACTTCCGGAGGCCATTTGAATTCGAAATTTGTTTTCCCGCTTTGTTTTGAAATTTGTTGTTCCGCCTTGTTATCGCAGGGCATGCTCTCTTTCATACACTTGAGGCATGCTCTTTGGCAGACTCTGTGGAGACGAGATCAACGAGCTCTTGCTGTGGCCATGGTTACGGGGCCTCGGATGGCTGGCATGGCAATGCAGTGTACATTGTAAATACAAGCACACAGAATTTGTGATGGTTATGAGAATGAGGTGGTCTAAATGAAAGCATTGTTCACAATCACCAAATTCTTGAAGAAGCCATCCACCTGGTTTCTCAAAAATTCATAAATCTTCGTCAACCCTTTCAAGTTTATGTTTGAATTCATCCACATGGATAGCCATTCTCATCTTTAACTTCTCCTCCTCACTATTTCCATTCTCAGAAAGTAATGGCATTGTCTAGATGAGTGACCTCAGGTCTGCAGCTACTGCCTGTAAGCTTTCCAATCCATCGATTATCCAACCCACGATTATTGCTTTGCACTTGTTGAGAAATTACCCTCTTTTGCAGGTCCAGGAAAGACACGGACCACAAGAACTCAGGCGGAACGCACAAGTTTAGGGTCGAATTTATTAACTAGAGAGAAGATTCAGATTCAGAAAATAATATAGTTATTGCCTTTACTCCATATAAAGCCCTATGCATAAGCACATCAGGGAATGACGAGCCCAAATATAATACCTTCCCCTCACCCTCCAGGGTTTAATCAAAGCCTCTAACTTGGTACTGAAAATTCCAATTGCTGCATTGCGTTTCAGGTAATTGAAATTTTCATCTAGCTGATTATCCATGGCTCGCAGAATTTTGTCAGACGACCGGATGCCATCAGAGAGGTCGAGCAAAAGTTGTGTTCCTTGAACCTTTCTGATTTGGGTGTTCACTACGATGCAAAAATGGAGAACTTCGAGGTTAAAGATCGTGTATTCATTCTTCCATTCTTCATCCCATTCCAATGTATTTGCGGGAACAAGAACAAACAGATCTGCGTATGTCACAGAGAGGGTTTCCATTGCTTCTGACAGCCATGCCACATAATCTACGCACTTACAATCTTCCCCATGCAGCCTCAATTGCTTCAATCTTTCTTCCAAGGCCGACTAAAAAACTTCCAGTTCTGATGATATCGGCATCCTTTGATATTTGAAAGACTTTACCTCTGGATCTAGTTGAACACAAGATTGCAGAGCGCCACATAATCTGAATCACAATATGCAAAGCTAATGTAAAGAGGCAAAGTTTATCTCGTTTATAAAAAAAAGGATGTCGACAAAAGGATATGTAAAAGACTATATGTAACTGGTTTTCATTCATAATACATAGATCAGATAGTTTTTTTCTTCAAAGGATGTTGAGCTGAAGTGGCGTGGCATATATTAATAAGGGTACAATTGGAAATTGGAATTTGTAGGTAGAGCTAAAAATTGGAACTAGTCTTGGCTTGGGAAATCGAAGGAGAAGCTCTTTGCTGGTCTCTCGGTGAGTTGCATGGAAGTCGAGCTTTATGTATACAAACTATGTGTGTGTTTGCATGACATGTCACCAATGTCGTTCCGTAGATTGAATGAACCAGTAGAAAACATTAACCCTTTAAAGAGACGAGAAATTATAATTAATGGTTTTTCTGGTAAATGTTAAAGATCATCCCAAGAAGGCTATATTTTATTGGAATTATCATGTGAAAAGGTGTACTAAGAACATGACAGACAACTCTTAAGCGGAATATTAGTGCTAATAACTTTGTGAAGTAACTTAAATTTGGTCGTCTCCTACTCAGCCACGTTAAAACCAAAATATATGATTGTTTTGTTCAAATGAATCCGAGTTTGTCCGGGTTAAAGAAATATAGACGTTTTCACTTTTACGAAGAGAAAGGGTTGACGAAGATTTAAGAACTTTTGAGAAACCAGGTGGATGGCTTCTTCAAGAATTTGGTGATTGTGAACAATGCTTTCATTCAGACCACCTCATTCTCATAACCATCACAAATTCTGTGTGCTTGTATTTACAATGTACACTGCATTGCCATGCCAGCCATCCGAGGCCCCGTTACCATGGCCACAGCAAGAGCTCGTCGATCTCGTCTCCACAGAGTCTGCCAAAGAGCATGCCGCAAGTGTATGAAAGAGAGCATGCCCTGCGATAACAAGGCGGAACAACAAATTTCAAAACAAAGCGGGAAAACAAATTTCAAATTCAAATGGCCTCCGGAAGTGGGAAATATAAATGGGAATCTGCTGATAATAAATGAGAAGTACTGGAAATCATGCTTCTTTCACTAATACTCTTAAACTAGGGGAGGGTCGCCATTACATGTGCGCTCTCCCTGCCACGTCACATTACCACGCGTTAGGACACATGGAGCCGGTACGACACCTGTCCACCGTGGAGCTCCATGTGTTGGCTATCACCTCACTGCATAAAATTTCGGGTTCGCGCCATTTCACCGGTTTGTCTGGGGTCATTTCTGCGATGTTCCATTTTCCCTTTGTCTTTCTGCTCGGGGCCGGTTGTTGGGCGAAGCCCCCCGCCGAAGATGGCGCGGGACGGCCCTATAACCTGCGCGCAGAGTGGTTTATTCGTGTGCTGTGCGAATTGTTTGTTCGGTTGACAGGGTTTGTGTACCTGCGCGCAGAGTCGTTTATTCGTGTGCTGGTGCGAATGTTTGCTGGAGTTTCAGGGTTTGTGGTTGGGACAGCGGTTCTGCTTTTCTTGTGCTTTTCCGCCTGGATTTCTTGGTCGTTCTGGAATGCCAGTTGTTTAGCATGGAATGCCGGTTGTTTAGCATTTCTCTGGTGGTGGTCTTATTCGGCGATTTTGTTGTTTGGGGAGGAGTCGGTCGCAGTTTTACTGAGCTCGAGGTAAAATAAGAATTTGCTGTTTTGCGCTGGTGTTTTTGGTGGTTTTCTGTTCCCTAATGGCTTTTTCTTCTTGTTGCAGGTGTGGAAAAGGTCGTTGCAGGTGTGGAGAAGGTCTGGCGAGCTCCGGGGAAGGTGGGGGAGGTCGGCGACCATCCATGGCCTGTATCCGGTAGGATTTTAATCCTACCAGCAATTTCTCTGTGTTTTTCAACACAAGCAACTCTATTTGGATATTTTGTAAACTTTCTATGGCATTTTATGGCATTTTTTTGAGGATTTTTTTTTAGGGTTTAGGGTTTTTGGATATTTTGATGCTGTTTGTTGTTGAAGGTTTAGGGTTTTTGTGGAAATTTCATTGTTTTCTATGTTATTTTTGCTGTTTTAGCTGTTATTTTTGCCGCCCCGTGCCCTCGGCCATCCCGTGCCATCCTCGGCGGTGTGACCTATTCGTGCACTTTGTGTGCGCTCTGCCTGCTACATATGTGCTGTGTGCGTTATTTGTTGTTTTCGCTGTTAATTTTGCCGTCCCGTGCCCTCGGCCGTCCCGTGCCATCCTCGGCGGTGTGACCTATTCGTGCACTCTGTGTGCGCTCTGCCTGCTACATATGTGCTGTGTGAGTTATGAGCGCGCTCTTAGAAGGACAAAAGCACCAATACCAGTTAGAACCCACTTAAGCGGTTATTTTTGCATTTTTGCCGTCCCGTGCCCTCGGCCATCCCGTGCCCTCGGTCGTCCCGTGCCATCCTCGGCGGAGGGCTTCGCCCCACAGCCGGCCCCGAGCAGAAAGACAAAGGGAAAATGGAACATCGCAGCAATGACCCCAAACAAACCCTCGAAACTCTCTGTCGCTGCTCTCAATTGACTTGCATAACTTGTAAATTCATGTAAATTTCGAGTGGACTTGGCTTGGCACTTTGACATGCCTGTCAGAGTAGCCCCTTGTTACTGTGTTTGCTTTATAGATAAAAACGCTGCATTTTTATTGTCCCTGCTATAGTATTTTTTTCATTGAATTCGGGATTTCATTCCATGTAGATATGACTACTTTTATTCATTTTAGCAAGTTTAGTTTTTGAACTGTTTCTCTGGTTTCGTTGGCTCTAGCATCATAACCTGACTAGGAAACTTTTGCTAACATAAACAGAGTCAAGACAGAACTGCAAGATAATCTACGCATTTGAACAATAGCTATTGCAACTTTAATATTGTCAACTCCTTAACTGCCTTCTTGTGGCAACATGCTGAGTTATTCTTGCATGTTAACGTTTGTGTTTTTATGGTTTGTACATTTGAAGCGAGCAAGAGGTGTTTCTAATTGCGAGTGTAGACCTCTATTCAGTGTTAAGTGATTGTGGACTTGCCCAGCACTGTCATCACATGATAACTATTTTTGTTTCTAATAAAATTTATATGCTAAATATGTTCGATCTAAATCAGGACAGTATAGTGGTGTGGTGAATGCAAACCCATTAGAAGAGATTTACAATGGCACTTATTTTTTATAGGTTGAATGGTGTTCCTTTAGATAACGGTCCACTTATTGGAGCCATAAGTGAGTTTAGAGCTTTGTACAGTGCTGCAAATTTGATGCCTTCAATGTTGAGATCAAAGGCATCCTTTGGAAAAATCTCACCATCATCTTTTTCTGTACAATTCATGTAAATTTCGAGTGGACTTGGCTTGGCACTTTGACATGCCTGTCAGAGTAGCCCCTTGTTACTGTGTTTGCTTTATAGATAAAAACGCTGCATTTTTATTGTCCCTGCTATAGTATTTTTTTCATTGAATTCGGGATTTCATTCCATGTAGATATGACTACTTTTGTTCATTTTAGCAAGTTTAGTTTTTGAACTGTTTCTCTGGTTTGGTTGGCTCTGGCCTCATAACCTGACCAGGAAACTTTTGCTAACATAAACAGAGTCAAGACAGAACTGCAAGATAATCTACGCATTTGAACAATAGCTATTGCAACTTTAATATTGTCAACTCCTTAACTACCTTCTTGTCGCAACATGCTGAGTTATTCTTGCATGTTAACGTTTGTGTTTTTATGGTTTGTACATTTGAAGCGAGCAGGAGGTGTTTCTAATTGCGAGTGTAGACCTCTATTCAGTGTTAAGTGATTGTGGACTTGCCTAGCACTGTCATCACATGATAACTGTTTTTGTTTCTAATAAAATTTATATGCTAAATATGTTCGATCTAAATCAGGACAGTATAGTGGCGTGGTGAATGCAAACCCGTTAGAAGAGATTTACAATGGCACTTATTTATTATAGGTTGAATGGTGTTCCTTTAGATAACGGTCAACTTATTGGAGCCATAAGTGAGTTTAGAGCTTTGTACAGTGCTGCAAATTTGATGCCTTCAATGTTGAGATTGAAGGCATCCTTTGGAAAAATCTCACCATCATCTTTTTCTGTACAATTCATGTAAATTTCGAGTGGACTTGGCTTGGCACTTTGACATGCCTGTCAGAGTAGCCCCTTGTTACTGTGTTTGCTTTATAGATAAAAACGTTGCATTTTTATTGTCCCTGCTATAGTATTTTTTTCATTGAATTCGGGATTTCATTCCATGTAGATATGACTACTTTTGTTCATTTTAGCAAGTTTAGTTTTTGAACTGTTTCTCTGGTTTGGTTGGCTCTAGCATCATAACCTGACCAGGAAACTTTTGCTAACATAAACAGAGTCAAGACAGAACTGCAAGATAATCTACGCATTTGAACAATAGCTATTGCAACTTTAATATTGTCAACTCCTTAACTGCCTTCTTGTGGCAACATGCTGAGTTATTCTTGCATGTTAACGTTTGTGTTTTTATGGTTTGTACATTTGAAGCGAGCAGGAGGTGTTTCTAATTGTGAGTGTAGACTTCTATTCAGTGTTAAGTGATTGTAAACTTGCCCAGCATTGTCATCACATTATAACTGTTTTTGTTTCTAATAAAATTTATATGGTAAATATGTTCGATCTAAATCAGGACAGTATAGTGGTGTAGTGAATTCAGACCCATTAGAAGAGATTTACAATGGCACTTATTTTTTATAAGTTGTATGGTGTTCCTTTAGATAACGGTCCACTTATTGGAGCCATAAGTGAGTTTAGAGCTTTGTACAGTGCGCACAGAATAACTTATAGAAATAGTTTTATCATAATTAATATTTTACAGAAAGACATATTCCATTGAAAATTTCTTATCAACACACAGTTAGGTTGCCACAAGAAATCACTACTAGGTTGTAAGCCAAAATGTTTCTGTGCCAAGAAAAAGATACAATCCATCCAAAATCCACATCATAATGTGATTAGAACCAAAAACATATGACAACCCTATTCTTTATGGCCCTGAGAATCTTGAGTGCCAAAACTCCCCGAGTTACCTTCTTGAGCCAGGTAGGTTGGCCTACTAGTCAAGGGCTGATTAGGAAATGGTTGATTGATGCCATATGATTGATTCCAATTTGCAGCTTCCAACCATGGAGGTACTGAGTACCCATACCTCACATTTGCACTACTAACCCCTGCATTAAATGGAGGTGTGTAATGAGCATACAGAGAATTGACACCAGCTCTGGTAGGAACAAGGCATGTGGGTAAACCCTCAGTTTGATAGTGGGGCACTTGAATGTTTATGAGATCTTGGAATAATGGTGTATTATCTGCAATGGAGTCCAATGAGTTTGAAATAATCATGGTTTCATCAGCTATTCTTGTATCGTTGATCATCCCTTGTTCCTTTTCAAGCATTTGTTGTGCCTTTCGTTTTTCCTTTTCCTGTCTTGCCATTTGCTTTTGTTGGTCCTTAACTTGCCTTGCTTTATCTCTTTCAATCCTTTCTTCTGCTCGATGTTGTGCTGCAACAATCCTTGCTGCCTTCTTCTCCTTGACCACATCCTTCTTTTTCTGTTTTAATTCTTGCATTTCAAATTTCTTTTTTTCTGACTCAACTAACAGGTTTATATAGTCCTCTGAGGTGAGTAACTATGAGCTTCGGCCCAGACGAAGACTACCCGGTGCACCTTTCTTTTTTCTCATTGATACTCTCTCTTCTGGTATCTTTAGGAACCGTCCAAGTGTCTTCTCCACCCCTCCCACCTGCATGTCATTGCTTGGTACTTTCCTTTCAGTATCTGTTGGAACTGATTGAACCATATCATTATCTTCATTTGATGCCTCATTATGTCCTTCATCTTCTTCCATTGATCTATTGTCCACAAAAAAATGAACAATTTCATGTTCAATTCTGCTGGTTGTGAGGGCATGTTCATGCTTTTTTCATTGGTTGCTGAGACACTATATGCATTCATATTGATCATTGCTTCTGCTAGCCATGAAGGTGGGGTTACTTGGCTTGGCAATGTCAATTGGTCATTGTCAACTGCATGTTCAACAATATCATTAGCAATATCAGCAACAGGAATTTGATGTTCTTGAGTTGGTGGAACAATCTCCATGTTACTAGGAATTTGCTCATTGTTATATTGTGTTTCACATACAGTTTCATCATCTTCAGCATATAACTGTCCTTGAGACAGGGAAATCATATTACCAGCTGCAACAACATCATCTTGGTCATCTACTTCTTGCACTTCAACACATGTTTGGACATTCCCTTCTTCCTGACCATCCACATGAAACGCTTCGCTACAACCAGTATCATGCATAAGAGCATCATAGTTCAGTGGCCAGATTCCTGTCCTCCTAAAGCCAGCCTTGATATTTGATGGTGTCAAAGCCCTTTTAAAAGCTTTACTTGCAAGCTCTGCTAGCTCAAACCTTTTCACCTCAACCCCTGGATTCTTTGCCATCCATGCAGCATGCTCCGACCTGAAATAGTTCTTGAAAGGGCCAAACACACTAACATCAAGGGGTTGCAGCCTATGAGTGGTATGAGCGGGCAATGTCAACAGGTCGATGCCTAAATTGTTTGCTTCCTCAATTGTTTGTACAGCCATGTGGCTCCCATGGCCATCTAATATCAAAAGGTGTCTGTTATTAGGCGAGACGCCACCTGGTACCGATGCAGCAAAGTGAAAAAGCCAACTTAGAAACAGTTCTTTAGTCATCCATGCATGGGGATGTGCAACCATGCATGCACCTGGTTCACAGTTCTGTATATAGTTTTTCAGTTGATTTTTACCTTTGAATAGATAAAATCCTGGGATTGAAGTACCAATTGCATTAACACAACATAAAATAGTTATCCACTCCCTGCTCTTGGGCAAAATCTTTGGCACATTTCGGCTCCCTCTCTTGGCAATTACCCGCATGCCACAATTCCTCCCTGCCTGTAAACCCGTTTCATCACAGTTCCATATATGGTCTGCTCCATAAGAATGTTTATCATAAGCACTAGAAAGTGTGTCATAGAATTTTTGCACAACTGCAGGGCGCAAATTTAATGCTCTGTCTCTGTCAAGGCCCTCAGCAGTACGCAATACAAGTTCTGGATGCCTTTTTTTAAACCCAAACCACCATGATTTACCAGGAAACCCATCTTTGAATGGGTTTGGCCTCCCTTGACAGATTTGAGCAACTGTTGATTTGAGTTGTATCAACTCTAGCCCATGTCCCAGTTGGGCCATCTCTTTACACCACTCAACCACCTCGGCCTCCTCCTCCTCAGTCATAACTGTAAGAGGCCCTCTACGTTTTGTATGAGTCAGTCCATTTATCCAATAATGTATTGATGAGGGAGGAATACCATGTTTTTTTGCAGATGCCGGAACTGAGTATCCATTAAACTCTATGTCGTCAATTGCAACTAACATTTGTTCTTTTGTCCATCCTCTTATAGCACTGCTCTTTTTAGTTGAGCTTGCCCCTTGGACTGTTGTTGATGGTGGTTCTGTGACTGATGGTGTGTTAACATCAGCGGCTGTCACATGGTCATCTTCAACAATGTTCCCTGGTGCATTGCTGGCATTGACATCAGCTGGCCTATCATCATCAGATGATGTGCATCGCAGCTGCGCACCCCTTGTCACTCTCCTGCCACTTCTCCTTGTACGAGCAGAGTAACTTCCTTTTTCCATAGATGCAACAACCTGTAAAATTATTGCATGCATTTAGACATTAGAATATATGTCAAATTATGCTTTATTACTTCTGCAAAAATTACTTTTCCTCTATTACAGGAAATTATCAACATGTATGTTGCATTTAGACATTAGAATATATGTCAAATTATGCTTTATTACTTCTGCAAAAATACTTTTCCTCTATTACAGGAAATTGTCAACATGTATGTCACTGTTTTCATAATGAGAGCAAATGTTTCACTTTCATAGGGCAGTGTCAAAATTTTGCAAATGTCATTCCAAGTAAATCCATAGTTCATCAATTTAGCAACTTTTATGTGGATTCAAGTAGATTCTATGATAGTTGTTTCAAATATCATTTTCCATTTACTTTCAACAGCTTTATACAGCTAAACCAATGAGGTATGTAAACATGTATGAATTACGTCATTCTCCTTATATCTGTTAAAGATTAGGGAATACAGGTAATAAGCAGGTCTATTCAATATGTACTTACCCTATAGAGTAGAGTGCAATCATTACTAATGGTTGAATCAATGCCATAAGTAGAACCATGGAAATCAAAGTAATGAGGAAACAGAGCTTGTTACATTAGGATATGCATATATAGTGATTACAGTCTATCCATATGTATTACATTAGGATATGCGTATACAATGATTACAGTCTATCCATATGTATTGATTATGTATTACATTAGGATATGTGTATACAATGATTACAGTCTATTCATATGTATTGATTATGTATTACATTAGGATATGCGTATACAGTGATTACAGTCTATCCATATGTATTGATTATGGAGAGAACGGTACTCTATATACCAATAAGAAAAAAGGTATTTATATAATAGGAATGACTAAGAGTGAGAACCCCGGGATATCATGTTGTATATTGATTAACTTGTCACCTTTGTATCTTATCTAAGCTTATGACAAGCTATGCAATTAGAACACAGTAGTTACACATGACTCTTTCTAACCATGCTTGTTTACCTAATCACTTTCTTGTCTCATTCTCATTACACTCGGCATAAGTAATAACACAAATATTTTACAAGTAACATCATCTAAAGGTTGACCTATCAGTGCTAACCTAAGAAATACATGTATAGATATGATAAAGTACCTATATCACAGGTTGGTTATCTCCCTAATAGACTGGATTCAGCTTTAATATACATATAACATATGTAATTATACAGAGCTTTGTTCTAGCTCACTCATAGATAAGGGTGAACTGAAACCATGCTCAGATACTAATACGAGCTTTTTAGTGTATAGAGCTTACTAGTGATAAGATGAATGAGATGTATTCAATAGGTTCAATTCCTGTAAGCTAAGGTTCAATTCCTGTAAGCTAAACAAGCTATGACTACAGTACTAACACGACATACGTAACCTTTGTGATATGTAAGCTGTAATCACTATCACATTTGAATCTATGGTCTCCTAGGTGTCATAGACAATTGGTTTTACTTCAGTTTAATCGAGTTTCATTGCAGTCATTTATTTTTTATATTTTTCATATAATTTATTTAGTTATTTTGAATATTGTGAAGAACAATCTCTGCTCCAAGATTTCTCTCCATTTTCTGTGACTTAATTTACAGTGTTGAATTATGTAAATCCCCATTTCTTTGGTCCAACTTTTACAACTCCGTATGGCTCGGGCTCTCCATACCCTAAGGTCTCGAGCTCTCCATACCCTAAGATCTCGAGCTCAACGAGGTGAAAAGATATGAAGGCCAATAAGACTGTCATCTGCTATGTTACTTATAATTGTGTTTTCTCATTATCTAAAATCTTACAATCATCTAATCCAATAAAGAGAAATGGTCATCTGCTCGGGCTTCCATTCTAAGAAACCATTCCTCAGTTCTATGGTCCATTCATCAGTAGTAGAAATTCACTTATTTGCATTCTTTCGACTCAATATCAAAATTTTTGCTTTCTCAATAGCTTCATGCTTCTAAAAATACATGTCTTTCGATTATGTTTCAATGTGATGTCTCAATGATGATTGTCAAGGTCTGAAAATATGTGAAAAATTACTAAGTTTATCAGGGTCATTAAAGTTACAATTCGTTTTTGTTCTATGTTTTAACTCATTCTGCATAGAACCCAAGCCATAATAATCGCTCAATTCCTGTAAGCTAAGGTTCAATTCCTGTAAGCTAAACAAGCTATGACTACAGTACTAACACGACATACGTAACCTCTGTGATATGTAAGCTGTAATCACTATCACATTTGATTCTATGGTCTCCTAGGTGTCATAGACAATTGGTTTTAATTCAGTTTAATCGAGTTTCATTGCAGTCATTTATTTTTTATATTTTTCATATAATTTATTTAGTTATTTTGAATATTGTGAAGAACAATATCTGCTCCAAGATTTCTCTCCATTTTCTGTGACTTAATTTATAGTGCTGAATTATGTAAATCCCCATTCCTTTGGTCCAACTTTTACAACTCCGTATGGCTCGGGCTCTCCATACCCTAAGGTCTCGAGCTCAACGAGGTGAAAAGATATGAAGGCCAATAAGACTGTCATCTGCTATGTTACTTATAATTGTGTTTTCTCATTATCTAAAATCTTACAGTCATCTAATCCAATAAAGAGAAATGGTCATTCGCTCAGGCTTCCATTCTAAGAAACCATTCCTCAGTTCTATGGTCCATTCATCAGTAGTAGAAATTCACTTATTTGCATTCTTTCGACTCAATATCAAAATTTTTGCTTTCTCAATAGCTTCATGCTTCTGAAAATACATGTCTTTCGATTATGTTTCAATGTGATGTCTCAATGATGATTGTCAAGGTCTGAAAATATGTGAAAAATCACTAAGTTTATCAGAGTCATTAAAGTTACAATTCATTTTTGTTCTATGTTTTAACTCATTCTGCATAGAACCCAAGCCATAATAATCGCTCAATTCCTGTAAGCTAAGGTTCAATTCCTGTAAGCTAAACAAGCTATGACTACAGTACTAACACGACATACGTAACCTCTGTGATATGTAAGCTGTAATCACTATGAAGCTGATGATCGAATAATTCCTGTAAGCTAAGGTTCAATTCCTGTAAGGTAAGCAACCTGTGACGTTGATTAGATGGATACGACTGTATTCAATAGCTTCAATTCCTGTAAGCTAAACAAGCTGTGACTACAGTACTAACACGACATACGTAACCTCTGTGATATGTAAGTTGTAATCACTATGAAGCTGATGATATAATAAGCTAGAACACATACATAAACTCTGTATAAAAAAGGTTAACTGTAACTGTATAGGTTAACTGTAACCCTATGGACAGAACTGTAATGTAAGAAATCTGATAAATGAAAACAATGAAAACAGAACTGTAAGAAGAATGAGTTGTAATTCATATAACTAACTTGAATATATTGGCCACTGTTTTGTGATGTTGTCTTCAAGTTTGCTGAATAGTTTGAAAGCATAAGATGCAACTTCAACAGTGGGTGGACTTCTTTTATAGTTTTGGGGACTTGATTTTAATTGGTGGACATGGATGCACATGGATTGCAATGGCTTCATTTTGAATGTGTGGTATGGATTTAATTTGATGTGATCTAATGGTTGGGAATTGTTTATTTGTTGATCCATGTGCTTTGATCTGTTTTAATGAGAAATAGAGTGAGTTGGGTGTCATTTATTGCAGTTATTGGGTCTGGGTGTCATTTATTGAACAAAGTGGATTTAATTGTTATTGGGTTGGGTGTCATTTATTGAACATAGGGTGTTTAGTTGTTGAACAACACAACAGTTATGGCTGACATACATTCCTTTTGTTATGTGCAGGTAGGCATATTTATTTGGGATGCAAAGTTGCAGTTCTGATGAGTGGGGGTTGAAGTGACTGTTGTTTTGTACTTCTGGAATAGACCAGTTTGGAAGCCTTTATGGCTCTAGCTGTTTTCTACTTGGGTCAATATGTTTTGCAGTATTAAGTAGTAAAATACTATTTATGGACAGTTGTGGGCCCAGTCAATGTATGGGTGATTTTTGGACATAATTTAATACTTATTTATACATAATGTTATTTATTTCTGTTTAAATTTTGGTTTCAAAAGTCTTAATCACTGGTGGTTTGGTGGGACCAGTACTATATCAATTACTGGTCCCTGCACAACATTAGGAATCTCTCCCCTATCGCTGAATAGGAAAGGTGGAGTCGTCGGGAATTCGCCAGGGATCGGGATGTCCGACATGGTGTATGTTATGGACATGGGCATGGGCCTAGGCATGGTGGACCCGCTATCAATGCATTAAAGGCCCGATAGCAGGCTAGTTAGCTCTTGCCTTCCACCCACCACCGTGGAACATTAATTCCTCTGACAGTTTGAGCACGGGTATGGCAATTCGAATTTGCCCCAAACCAATTCCCATTTCGCTCATTTGCATTCAAATATTTTCCCCCCGGGCTCTGCAGCTCCCCTAACGAACTGGACTCACCAGCTCACTCCGAGGGAAAACTCTACCCTGCGCTCTGCAGCTCACCACCCAGGCGACAATTCCTGCGCTACTCCTTTGTGTATATGTATTCTGTCGCAAATTTGACATTGCTGCCAACAGCCTCGGTTATTTACTCAGGGTGGGTCGATTTAACTGTCAAGAGAACGGATCTGCAAATCATAGAACTCGTCTCTCTTTGTTTGGGCAGGTTAAGAGAGGCCAAGGGTGTATTTTTTGAGATTGGAATAAGAAGAGATGGGAGGCGGGGCGATGCTCAGGAGTGTCGGCAGAGCGATTGGCGTGGGCGGTTTCGGAGTAGGCGCGGGGGCTGCCTCTGCGACACAGCAGGCTTCATGCTCAGCGTGCAAGAGTGGTTCGTGGAACGTGGCCAAAGTGAGAGCTTCAGCATGTGTTTGCCACCAAGGAAGAGGAATTGCTACTCAGCAAACTGTGCCCAGCGCGCCAAGTTGGCAACTCGATGACTGGGAATTCACTGGAGGTGAAGAGGAATTCCAGCCGCACCACAACGACATCGACCCTGTGATCCAAGATCGCCTCATTTTTGGATCAGTGCCCACTCAGGACGAGGTTAAGGAGGCCGTCTCCGATTTACATGATGCCCTATCACAGTAAGTTCATCAATTCCTTCCTTTAATTTCTGCAAAAGGGTTTAAGTTTTAGTTTTTGGCCCTTTCTGGGATAAATAAGTTGAATTATGCTCTCCATGTGTTATATTTGTATTAATGACGTCGGTGCCTTGCCAAATGCCACGAGGTTCAGTATTTTAATTAAGAACCCATATTCCCAGATAGCTGGTCTTGAGTTTGAGAGTTCTGGCCAGATGCCAATTTAGTTTCCAATATTGTGTAAATTGGGAATCCTGGAAAGCCCAAATCCTTGTTTAATTGAACTCCAATATTTATGTGACCCTACAAGGTCAGTTTATTGCCTAATCCGACATCTCTTTCCTGCGCCTACATCAGGGCATGGGGAATCAAACCATTAACCTCCTCGCCTTGCTTGTTTTTAGCAAGGGGTGATTTAGAGTCTGCCTGATTGGGGCAAATTCGAATTGCCGTACCCGCGCTCACACTGTTAGAGGAATTAATGTTTTAGGGTTGTGGGTGGAATGGTGGGGGAGGGTGGCGGAGCTCGCGAAAGGTGGCTGAGAGCGGAGGAATCGCTGGTAGCCAAAGCCGGACGTTTTTCCGAGCGGTGACGGAAACCGAGCAATTCCTGCGCCTTGTTAGACTACTCCATTCAAATGTGATTAGTAATTAAATTTGGTTTTGATCTTCTTCTTTTTTTAATTGAACCATTAAATACTTACAATTTTAAAATTTGCATATCATTATTGATATTTACATAAATTTAAAATTGTTAACAATGAGATAATAAATAATTTACATGTATCCATATATCTATAAATAAATCAAATATATTACATTTATTACAGGGTCTATGCATGAAGCTATCTAGCTTAATGGATCAATGGAGCCCATAGCTCGATCAAGCTTTAAGGCTCGATCGAGATCCTAACCTCAGGTTACACGGGAGATCGATCAAGGGTTTCTTTTAATGCACGATCAAGCAATCTTTAACCCCTCAAACAATTCGATCAAGGGCTCAAAGATTGCTTGGTCGAGCACTTAAAAAAGCTTGGTTGAGCTATTTTTTCACCCACAACATGCCCTCGCTTACTAAAACGTGTAACCCAACTTCATGCATAGACCCTCATGTTGCTTTAACTTTGATTAGATAGTTGGCTTAAGAAATCAAGGTTATGCACTAATGCAAAAAATATTTGTTTCAAACAAATATCCCTTTAACACAATTTCAATTTTATAGATGGCTTAAATACTTGCATGTATAATTTCAGTGATTGATTTTCCTTCCACTTGATTTTGTTTTGATGTTTTGTGATTTGTGCAAACATTGATCATGTGAAACATTTCCGATGACATGTTATTACTTTTCTCCCATTACAAGTGCAACTACTTTTTCCCTTTTGTTTGAGGAAGGGGGAGAGCATTATCACATTCCAAATAGTCAATTTTATCGGCATTTAAAGTTTGTTGCCATTGTGTTCATTTCTTTTCAAAAACATAGTTCAGAGCCTTCATTTAATAGAACAAAATTTGCAAGAAAACAACTTACCAATGTAATATAATAGAATCTAGGATATGGAAACAAAAAAATACATTTGCATTAAGCGAGTCAAATATGGAACAAGTTGATTTGGACCTTTTTAGTTTCAATCTATTCTCATTGAAACATTTCCACTACTATCTAGGAGATTGTTTTGCTTGATTCACTTACCGTTCTTTTACATTTTCGATATAGCTTGGTGGAAATATGAGAAGGTGTAGTCAATCACTTGCGATATTGCTTGAGCTGTGAAGATGATTTAGCTATTTCTTGAATGCAAAGTGAACTAGTTCCTAGCTATTTGCAAAGTATTCATAATGTTTATAATGTTGAAGCATATTTGCAAGGGTTGTCTTCTCCTTCTTCCATTGCACAGGGTTCATCTACAATCAACTTATGGGGAGATGTTTTTTGCATAAAATGGTTTTACAAATGGTTGTCAGTCCCTATGAACGTTTGGTTATACACAACTGGAAAATAATACCTCTGTTTTAATGATGACATGCCTAGTTATGTATATAATGTTTTGTTCCACAACCAAAATCCTACATGTGGTCACTTTGAACCATTAATATCGTATCAATCAACAAGGATTGCACCAATGATTGTTAGGCCAATTGCTATCTACCAATGCTCATATCATTGTTTATCTGAAGACTTTGACATGTTTTCTATTGAACAATCACCGTTTGAACAAGGTTTTTTAGTCAATGGCATGATTACCAATGATTTCAATGATTCATTTTTTGAATCCATTTGCAAATTTGTAGGATGGTTTGACACATTTTTTATGAGAAATACAATTGCATATTTTTTTTACAATTTCTATGTTGCTAATGACACTAGAGCAATACGATATTTGAACATGTATTTAAATACCGAATTCATTCAAGTAGAAAATGACATTGTCGATTTGCAAGATTACATTATTAATTTGGAAATGCCATATGAGATTGGGCATGCAGAGGGAAAATATTTTTCAATCCAATGGTTGTTGAAATTCTTGAAATCAATACATGCATTTGTTGTGTTGAAACAAAGAACATATCTAAAATATTTCATCCATCAAGTGCTATAAACAATGTACTATACATGATGCATTTTCCCATATCTTTATTAAGTGGGTATTACCAATTTCTTTCACAAATTGGCAATATGAAAAACAATAGATGTTGTCATTCTATTCCTATAATTGTTGCATGTAGAAAAGATACAAAAACTTCAATAAAATTCATGTTGCTTACAATCGCTAGATAATGGACAATGACCATGATCCTGTTGCAAGTTATCTTGATCCATGTCTCCAACTATCCAAGACCAAAAAATGCAAAAAAAATCCCATTTGAAATATAGAAAACAAATACCCTATTGAACCAAAATGAAAAACTTCTTTCTTAGTCAAAATGTAAGAAAAATCAATATTAACTATTCCTTGCAATAATGATAGCAAATCTTGCATGAAGTTGCGACGATTAAAAAAAGAAATACACATGAATGTATTTTTTTATTGCATCAAAAACAAACAAGGCATATAAACTCGATCAAAGAAACTAAGGCATACTTGCAGTCAATTTAAGACACTCTTACATTTGCATGTTGTATTTGTGAAAGATTGCACTTTGAAAAAGATATGTGATTCATTTTTAATAACAAATTGTCCACTTTTAGATCCCTTGTACCTTGCATAACCTCAAAGGAAGTCAATATCAATGATCATATTTGTCTATCCTGTAACAATGCTATTACTCATGAAAAAATACCTGTTCTTGCATCACCTTTGCAAATTTTCCAAAACCAAATAATCGAATCTATGGCATTAATCACACTTATAGAAGAAAGGCTAGTTGCACCAAGGATGGTTTTTTTACAAATACACCAGCTTGGCTATAAAATATCCCAAATAGGGATAATTAACAAAATTATAAATGTTCCTTCTAACTTACACAAAATCGAAACAACATTACCTAGAGATGTAAATGAAACAATGACTATTGCAATCATAATAAAAAGGAAAATGGAATACAAGAATGCTTACATGTTTGGTAACATTCGATCCAATCATGCCATGCTCTCTTTAAGTGACTTGTGCGATACATCACTTTACGAAGGTGAAGGAATAACCATTGATAAAAAATGAGAATATCGTTTAACCAACATGAACAAGAGTGTGATAGCTAACTAACAAATATACAGGCAATTGAGTCAATTGATGATGAAAATGATGTTGAAACAATATCCGAGACTCTTGTGCATGGATATTTAGAACCACAGTTGATCAAAGACCTTCAATCTAAAGTATTGTAAATTGTACCTTCTGAAGGGTTTCATTCGCTTGGCATTTTCTAGGATAGGTTTTCTGAAGATTCAAACTTCTCCACATTTTTTTATGGATGTGCTCAACCAACTAACATTATCAATCGATCTTCTTATATAAATAGCACAATGGGAACTTTTACATAGTTATAAAGACTTATCGACACATATTACCAACATTTTTTTCAAAGCAATACGTGTGTTAATAAACCAAGTTTCAAATTCTACATGGATTTCTATTTGCAAAGTTGAACTAAAGGGCCAAAAATTACTTGCTAGAGATGTGAAGAATAGACACAATCTTTAAAATTGTCAACTGCATATCACTATTTAAAAACAATGTGTACATCACCTGATTATTTTGAAAGCCTTAGGAAAGACATTTTCACAATGATACGTCAACTTGGTCCACCTAAAATTTTTGTGACTTTCATGAGTGCTAACCATCTTTGGTGTTCATTGAAAGATGCATTGAAAAAAATTGCATCCAATAACATGTGTCCAAATGACGATGCTATTCTTCAAACACCAATTAACACATCGATTAGAGATCATCTATAGGCACAAAATCTCAGAACTACACACTTTGATCTCTAAGGATGATGAATTCTTTGGAAAGGTAGAAGATTTTTTTTATTTTTTATTTACAAAATTCCAAAGAAAAGGAATTGAACATGCTCATGGTTTTCTTTGGATACAAAATGAACCAATGTTTCAACAATCTTCTAGTCATGATGTTATTTCATTTATTGACTAGTATTTGTTTTCTTATTCAGATTTGACGCCTAAAGAAATGATTAAAAACCATACACATATTCATTTTGCAAGTTGAAAAAAATATCATCACTCTGCTTGTAGGTTTAATTTCCCATTTCCTCCAATGAATAAAACAATTATATAAAAACCAGTTGAACAGAGAGGTAACAAAAATGAACATTTGAAACAGAAAATTATTTTATTATGGAAAAAAACCAATGCTAGGAACATAACATTTGATGCTTTCTTGATAGACCTTGGAATATCGAAGCCTGAATACATTTCCCTTCTTCACCCTTTTGTTTCACACCCTTTCATATTGCTATAGAGGAAACAATCTAACATTTGGATAAATTCCTTTGCAAAAAAATTCTCATCATTGTGGCAGGCAAATATAGATGCATTGTTCATTCATATGCATATGTTGCAACATCATATTGTAGTTCCTATATGAAAAAAAAAAGGATCAGACAATGACATATGCATTCCAAAAAATTAGGGAAGAGTGTTTTTTCAATCAAAGTAACAAAATTGAAACTATTCAAAAACTCGACAACACATTGTTGAATATGTACCATATGTCAAGTAGACAAACTATACATATTATTATTTCATTACCTTTATATTCATCTTCTCAAAAAACGATCTTTATTAACATATCTCGAGCTAAAAAGTGAACATGTATCCTCAAGATACCCCTTCTCCTAGAATAAGAGGATGATAAATATGAAGATATCTTGTGCTCATCAATCATTTACAAATAAATTGCACGTCCTCATGAATTTGAAGACATTTTCTTAGAAGAATATACTTCAAAACACTTAAGTTAAAAATAATCTTCGAGTGGAAAAAACATGCATGTATCATATGATTTATGCACTATAATCAACCCAAAGATCTTGAAAACTATTATAGAGAAAAATTCATGCTATACATGCCATATAGAGAAAATGAAAACAACCTAAAATCAAACCATGCAACATGGACCGAGGCATATTTCATTAAGAACACATCATTGATTCCATCAGAAAAACAATATTCCTTGCAATCACATCATGTAGTGATATTGATTTTGTAGCAAGTGAGATTGACATCTATAATGACAATTTTTTTTCATTTGGAATTTATACTAATAATCATAGTGACTACGAACAAAATGAAAAATATGATATCAGGTACAACATAAAACATAAGATGCATTGTAACTCTGTAATAAAAACAATTTAACTAGTTAAACAACCTTTTGTCTTGGACATAATAAACTATTATGATATTAGAAGAAAACTTAATGAACTTTGTTTGGCCAATTTAATGTCTTTAAATTGTCAATCATAAATTGTCAACAAGGGTGCATGAACTGATGAAGTACAGGTGCACTATATGTGCTAGAAGTTATTCCTTATGTCGTTATGTTCTTGTTAGGGTCTAAACTTAAGATTAGTATGGAGATGGTGTCATTGATTATATTAATGTCTCAATCCCTAAAGTTATCAACTAATTTCTTAAGAGTTATCCTTTATTGGATTAGTTTATGGATGATATGAGAGTGATTCTAACTTCTACTTGTGTTAGATTATTTTGGGATTTTTGTCTTGAGTCTTTAGGTTACAGCTCTAATTCACTAAGTGCAAGAGAATCTATTTTATCAAACTGAAAAGAAGTACTGTCTGAATTCAATTGTTAAGAAGAAAGCTCTCTCACTTTTACTTATTCAATTTTATTCAAACAAGATATTCTAAATAGCATCTATACTTATGAAGTAAACACAATTAGACTATTCTAGATAAAAAGAAAATGAAAGAACCATGTTGTACCAGGTAGAAAGAAATTCAAATAGCAAATTAATCTAGGTATAAAGCAGATGAAAGTACTCATGCATATAACGATTCACTGGTGAACTCATCATACTGCATTTCTCACACAAAAACAAAGTATTCAAAGGAATGAAAAGAAATCTAATTGCATTTGGTTAAAGACCTGTCATTGTCGTAGGGGCCCTCCACAGATCAGTCCATAATCTCTAATCAACGCAACGCATACACACACACAATCAATTCTATTGCTTGCAAACAAAATTTAACAAACTGTCTCAAAATTACATCATCCGGCGCGCACCAAATCATAGTGTGGCCATAGTTTTTATAACAAGTCTTTGGCATAATAGTCATGAGTAATTTAAGCCTAAATATCTTTATTCTAACTAACTATATCGCTAAACCTTCGATTTTCTATTCTGAAAGCAAATCGATAAGGTTTTGATGAAACTCAAATTTCGTTTCGGCGACAATCTTGTGGTTGACTTGGGGTTTGACCGTGATATCCTGCGCTCATCTTGATGAACTGGTTCAGAGGGATAGGAAGGGATCCATGAGGGGACCATTCCTTATCCATCTGTATACTTTGTCACTGACCTGGAGCTTCTGAACCTTGCAAACAATGGAGACAGTTGCAGAAATCTGGATTAGCTGCGGAAACAGACCAATTCTGTAGCCAATTGCATTCTTTAACAAAACAATAGGGTATATAGTCAAACATGAAGAAGAAGACATATTATTGCTTACCTTTATCAAAACCTGGTGGATATGGCATTATTTAGGTGGAAAATGTAGGAAAAGAGAGGAAACATAGGCAAAAAGGAGTGTCATGGTAAGACAATCTTTGGACTCTACATTCCCCTAGGCTGGAGGTTTTGTATGTCCTCATACACTTCATCCTTGTCAATCACTTGTGTCTTCTATTCATCTCCTACAAGTTTCACTATTTTCCTCTTTTTGGAAGCTACTGGCATCCTAGGTTTTCTCGTGAGAATTTTGTATTTTAATCTGATAATCTCTCTTTGCATTATCCTATTTTCCTTCTTCATCTTTTTGTTGTTTTTATACCACAATCTCAAATGGAGGATGAGATTGTCACTTTTTGCAATCTGGATCTCACTTTGTGCCTTCAATGCTTGATTCTCATTCTTGAGATACCTGTTCAATGTTTCTAATTCAAAAATATCCTGCTTTAAAATGTTTGTGGCTGAGTGTTCCTGTGGTTCATTTAACTGGTTGCTCCCTTCTCCAGGACTCTGAATTGTTTCCTTGGTTGCTGTCTCTTTTATTTCCAATGACTCTATATAGTCATATATCTACTGCTGGACAAGGTTAATACCCAGACTATGCATTGGGCTTCTCAGAGGTGAGCTGCAAGGTCGTGGTGATACCCTCGGTGATGATTCTGGTGACCTTTTTGGAGGACTTTCAGGGTTTTCAGTTGGCTCGTTCTCCTCGAGATCAATATACTCTGTAGCTTTCGGGATTGTCTGTTGGACTATGCTCAACCTTGTGCTCCTCCTCAATCCTGAGGTTTATAATCCCTGAACCTTCTTTCTTTTAGTTTCTAAGTTTTCTTCTTGAGGAAGGGTCTTGGTTTGTGGTATTTCCTTTGCTCTTTTGCTAACTTTCTTCCTTTTAAGATTCCCCTTCTTCATTCTCTGTAATATGTCTACTATGGGCAACTCTTCTTCTGATAATTCTAGGTGAGTTTGGGGTTCCTGCTCTTTTACCCCTTCTATGGTTCTCTTCCTTCCTTTGAGGGTCCTACTGTTGCTGGCTTTTTCTGGGGATCTTTCTTCAAAATGGTTCCTAACCAGGAAACTCTCCCAGTTATCCCCTATACTCCGAAGATGGAACTCAACTAATATCTTTATCAGGCCATGATGATACATGGTGTTTTCTATACACTGAATTTTCTTTTGAATGTTTGTAGACATTTTCTTGAGACTATTTAAGAGAAAGTAAGGAAGGTTCATTTAGTGATCTTCAAGAAAATGCATCATCATCCTAACATGGTAAAAATACATATACCCAAACCTACCCTCACAGGTGACAAATTTTTGAAGTATAAGCAATAAATTTCTCCATTTGCTCTTAAGGGTTGTGCTGGGAATACCTTTCTTGAAGACAGTGGTGTCCATATTTGGATTTTTGAGGAAGACCTTCCAATCCTCTCCATTAATTCCCTTATTCTTGAACCATTTTTCGCCACTCCTTGGTAATTCTGTAGCCTCTGCTATCATGGATTCTATTATGGTGATCTTAATGTCTCCTATTTCGGCTTCAGTTCCATCAAACGAGCGCGCAAATGTCTTGGTCACTTCTCGGTGAAAAACGTTGAATTTTTCAATGAACTGCAACCATTGTTTCTTTTGCAGCAGCTCCTTGGTCTGAGGGTATCCCTCAAGGAATTTCTTTCCTACTGGCTCAGTTCTAACAATTATCCCCATTATGGAGGATGCTTTGCCTCAAAGACTGGTTACCTTGACAAGAGAATTGTGTTGGTAGGGTTTTGCTAAGTGGTGGAAGGATCGAGTGGCTCATGAAAGTTCAAAGGAGTGTAAGAACAGGTGGATTATAATAAGGGTTAGAGGAATGAATCAAACCATTAGGCGCATTTAAAATGATGATTTGGTAATTACTTCGGCGGATTTGGAATGAGGACGTGACATGACTTTTTAAGTGGTGCCTTATGATATTTTTTTAGGTGGCTGTCACGCTTAAGTTATAATGATTTCGTTTTAATTTTCGGTAGTACTATGTATTCTTAGTCATATATGCAATATATCAATCCCTATTGCTAATTTAAAGTAGCACATACCTTTGATCCATTTTTTCTAACCTTGTTTGTTCTTCTGAGATCTCCTACACGTATTTTTCTTTGTCAGTTGTCCTTTCATTCAAATCACCAAGTGTCCTTGTAGGCTAAAAAAAATATTAGGTTGCAGAAACTTGTCGTAGCTATGGAAACTTGTCCAAGATGCGGAAAGTTGTTGATTCTGCAGCTGAGAAAGAAAAACATTTTAATAAAGGAACTTTATTATTTTCTTTTTGAAAGGAAAATTTGAAGTGCCAACAAAAATTGGTTTTCACTCTAAATTTTCTGTATAAACCTGCCAACAACATGTTGGTTTTCATGTTTATACTTTTATTTTTATTATTATTATTATATGTATATATGTACATATAATTATTAGTATTATTATTTAGAGAGAGTAAATTGAGTAAAAATTTCTAAGGTGGAAAAGAAGAAGAATTCTTCTTGATCATTTTTAGTTCTAGATTATCTTGGAACATTTTAACAAACTCCTCTTTTGTTAATGGATTCTGGTACAATCTGAGCTTATGTCCATTTACTACCAAAGGAATTTTCTCTTCATCAATAGTCCTGATTCTAACTGCACCATTGTCAAAAACACTTTCAATTTCATAAGGTCCAAGCCAATGGGTTTGGAATTTGTTATGAAAACAGCTCACAAAAAGATAGAAAAGATAATTGAACGTCTTAGAATTCAGCCTCTTCGAGGGGGCAACCTCCTTTACATTACACAAATGAACAATTCTTGGATGATTCAAATGACAAAACCTCCTTTCTATATATAGGAGTCTAAGGAGTCACAATATAACCCAGCCGACCTAACAATAATAATACAAAGCCACAAAAATAACAATGGAGGGATTCTATGGGGCACAGTAATAAAAATATGGGGACAATAGGGGTGCAACAATATTAATAAAGGATACAATTACAATAGTAATGGGGTAATCACTAGTATTATAGGGACCTAACATGCCCCTCTCCTTCAAAAAAGTGTTGTCCTCAACGCTTGAGTAGTTCTGGATGCTTCTGTATAAAATTCTCATCCTCCCATGTGGAATCTTCAGTGGATAAGTTCTTCCACTTGATGAGATACTCTGAAATTGATCGATTTCGTAGCTATCGAGTTCTTGTTTCTGTGACTGCTTCCGGTTCCAATATAATTTTTCCTTCCTCATCAAGTTCTGGCAATATTGTTTGAACTGGGAGCTTGTCGCCTATAACCTTCTTTAAACATGAAACATGGAAAACTGGGTGCACTCGAGAAGTTGCAGGAAGCTCCAATTTGTATGCCATAGTACCAATCTTTTGCAACACCTTGTACGGACCATAATACTTTGGTGATAATTTATTATCCTTCTTAGCTTGCTTGAGGGACATTTGTTTATATGGTTGTAGCCGTAGGAATACCCAATCACCTACATCAAAACTTCTTTCACTGCGATGTTGATCTGTCTGTTGTTTCATTCTATTTTGTGCCAACACGAGGTTATCCTTTAAGAGTTGGAGGACTTGTTGTTGATGTTCGATGTGATGTTCCACTGCTTGAACCTTAGAATTTTCTCTTAAATATGATGTGATGGATGGTGGTTGATATCCATAAAGTGCCATAAATGGGGTCATTTTTGTTGCTGTATGGAAGGAAGTGTTATACCACCATTCAGCCAGAGGCAACCATTTGACCCATTGTGTCTGTTTATCAGATACAAAGCAACGAAGATATCCTTCCAAACATTTGTTTACTATCTCAGTTTGCCCATTAGATTGAGGATGATAAGATGAGCTATGAGCTAACTGAGTACCAAGACAAGAAAATAATTATGTCCAAAAATTTCCAGTGAAAATGGGATCTCTGTCACTTACAATAATCTTTGGGTTTCCATGTAGCTTTTGAATTGTTTCCATAAATGCAGTAGAAACTGTACTGGCTTTAAATGGATGTGATAATGCACAAAAGTGTGCATACTTGGTAAGTCTGTCAACTACCACCATGATGACACTCTTTCCCTCAGACTTGGGTAAACCTGTGATAAAATCCATTGAAACCTCCTCCCAACGTTGGCTTGGAATGGATAAAGGTTGTAATAGACCTGGGGTCTTAATTGTTTCAACTTTATTTTGTTGGCAAACCAAACATTCCGCCACAAACTTTTGAATATCTGATTTAAGGCCATCCCAAAAAAATTCCTTCTTAACCCTGTGGTAAGTTTTTAAAAATCCTGAGTGCCCTCCTAAGGGAGAAGTGTGCAATTCCATAAGAATCTTTTGTTTGAGTTGCGAATTCTTACAAAGGTATAAGCGATCTTTGTACCATAACGAATCATTTTTCCAACTAAATGTATCAGATGTACTGGAATCTTGTTGTAACTTTCGAATAAGTGCCCACACTTCTTCATCATTCTTCCATTCCTCCCTTGCTTCGTTTATCCAATCTGGTTGGATAATAGAAATGGCACACAACAATGCTTCCACATCCTCATCCTTTCTTGAGAGTGCATCTGCCACCACATTTTGCTTCCCTTTTTTGTAGATGATTTCAAAGTCATAACCCAACATCTTTGTGACCCACTTTTGTTGCTCTTCAGAGGATAATCTTTGTTCTAAAAAGTATTTAAGGCTATCATGATCCGTTTTTACCTTGAAGTGTCTTCCCATTAGGTAGGGTTGCCATTTCTTAAGTGCATGTAGTATTGCCAACATTTCCTTCTCATAAATAGCTTTGTGTAAAAACTTTCCCTTGATTGGATGACTTTTAAAAGCAATGGGTCTTTCATCTTGCATTAAAACAACACCAATTCCATTTCCTGAAGCATCACATTCCACAATAAAGGTTTTTGTGAAGTCCGGTGTAGCTAAGACCGGTGCTTGGCACATTGCCTCTTTAAGATGTTCGAAGGCCTTTGTTGCTTTTGGAGTCCATGAAAATGCATTTTTCTTCAATAATGTTGTTAGAGGTGCTGCTATTCTCCCATAATTCTTAACAAACTTGTGATAATACCCTGTCAACCCGAGAAATCCTCGCAGATGCTTTATGGATGTGGGGATTTTCCATTCCTTAATGGCTTTAATTTTGCTAGGGTCTACCTTAACTCCTTCATGAGATACAATATGACCCAGATATTCCACCTCTTGTACTCCAAAGAAACATTTGGATCTTTTTGCATATAATTGTTTCTCCTCCAATAGTTGTAGCACCCTGTCAACATGTTCAACATGATCCTTCCAAGACTTGCTGTAGATTAGTATATCATCAAAAAATACTAACACAAATTTTCTAAGGAAGGGTTTGAAAATGGAATTCATCAAACCTTGAAATGTAGAAGGTGCATTGGTAAGGCCAAAAGGCATGACCAAAAATTCATAATGACCCTCATGAGTTCTAAATGTTGTTTTCGGAATGTCTTCAGTCTTCATTTTGATTTGATGATATCCTGAACGAAGATCCAACTTGGTGAAGTAAATTGATCCATGCAATTCATCCAGTAATTCATCAATGACAGGAATGGGAAACTTATCTTTAATAGTGAGCTTGTTGAGCTCCCTATAAACCGGACACATGCGCCATGATCCATCCTTCTTGTGCACCAATACTACTGGAGCAGAGAAAGAACTTTGACTAGGTTGAATTATACCAGCCTCTAGCATTTCTGCAACCATACATTCAATTTCACTCTTTTGGGCATAGGGATATCTGTACGGCCTGATGTTTGGAGGAACACTTCCTGGAATCAGATGAATAGCATGATCATGATCACGAATAGGTGGGAGACCTTTGGGAGTCTCAAATACCTTGGAATGATTGTCCAAGAATTTTTGGAGATCTGGAGAAATAGATGATTCCATGTGGAAACATCTAGCGAACATAATTGTGCAATTACACCTCTTTGTTCCTTTTTTAGAAGCTTTGTCATACCGTTAGAGCTGATTATCTTTCCCGGTTTCCCTGCAATACCCCTTAATTCAACTTCCTTTCCTTCCGCAGAAAATTTCATGAAAAGTTCTTGAAAATTAAAAGCTATTGTACCCAAGGATTGTAGCCATTGGACTCCTAGTACAACATCAGCACCTCCCATTGGAATGGAAAGCATTGGGCTAGTCAATACATATTCTCCCATGGATAGCTTGATATTATGGCACTTTCCAGAGCAATTTATCGTTCCTCCATTTGCAGCCATCACTTGACACTTTGGTGCTGGATATAGGAAGCAATTCAATTCTTTTGCTACCTTACAATGAATAAAATTGTGGGTACTTCCTGAATCAATCAACACTATTACCTTTTTCTTCTTGATTTGTCCTTCTATCTTGATGGTTTGAGGAGTGGTAATTCCAGCCAATGCATTACAAGATATGGTCGGATTCATTTCTTCTTTATCTAGGCTTTGTTCCTGGAGTATATCCTCTTCTTTTGACCTTTCTTGCTCCTTTTCTTCTTCCTCTTCACAATCTATGTAGAATAATTTCTTCTCAGCACACTTATGACCTTTAGTGTATTTGCTATCACAACTGTAACAAAACCCTTTTGCTCTTTTTTCTTCCAATTGTTGTGGTGTCAACCTTATAGGTTGTGGAATGCTAGGGGTAACAACACTTCCATCTTTATAGTTGTGACTGGTATGCTTCCTGGTTGCCATAATTTTTCTTTCCATTTTTCTTGCTAACCTGAATGCCTTCTCTAATGAATCAGGTTCCCAAAGACGAACATCATGTTGGATATTATCCTTTAAAGTCCCTTTGAACACATCAATCCTATGCTCCTTTGGAATATTTTTTACTCTTATGTTCAATTTTTGGAACTCCTCAATGTGCTCCATTATTGAACCCTTTTGTTTGAGACTTATCAATTGGCTAAAAAAAGTGTTGCTTTTTGTGTCCTCATAATGTGTTGTCAATTCTTCCATAAAAATTGCCCAAGTGATAATTTGTTTACGAGAGCAAAGCCATTGATACCATACAAACTGATTTGGTTCCAAATATAAAGTTGTAATACATACCTTTTGTGTGTTTTGCACATTATTGAGATCGAAAAATTTCTCCATCTGTAATATCCATGTTGCAGGGTCCTTGCCATCAAACTTCCTCATGTCGATTTTTGGAATATGGTGGGTCTTCAATCCAACATTAGAGTCTATGGAATCATGATTAACATTTCTTTTGTTCTCATCATGAGTTTCCTTTACTACCCTTTCACCATTAGTGACCATTTCTTGTAGCAACTTATTCATATTTATCTTCAATTCTTCCATGTCTGTCTTCAAATATGTCTTCAAATCGTCAATCTTAGCTTCCACATGCTTTATCTTAGATTCCACGCCATTTATCTTAGCTTCTGTTAGCTTTTGTGAGAGTGACATTTGTTGCACTTGGTCTTGTAATTTTGATATATCATGTAGCATTTCTTCCTCTTCTTCATGAGTCATGCTAGCGCTTTCTGGTTGCTTACTAGGTGTTTGCATTTTCTTTCCTCGGGGCATCCGTTACTGATAATAATGCTCTACTATGCCTTTTGAATTCTTCAAAATAATTTTTCAAACCAAGCTTAAGATTTTTTTTTTTTAAATCTACACACCTTTTTTCACTTTGAAGGAGCTTGATATTGCCTCTGATGTATCTCTATAATTTCGGATCATCCAATTCTGAAATTGTGACCTGCAGTAGCCCTCTGTGTCCTCTTTACAATGCCACCAGTCTGATCCAAATTGGATTCTCCAAGGAAGATTTATGCCAAAGCTCCCACAGTGACCTGATTATAGACTACTTCAGTAGAGCGAACTTGTACGACATGCCACGTGTCCTATTTCAACCTTTGGCTCTGAACAATGTATACAAAAAACTACAGTCCGTCCTCTTTCTGTAGCTTCTTACGAAACTTCAATCTGATGCTCAAAGAGAAAGTTATGACGATTTTCGCTAGGTCACCTGTTTGGAATGTAATTCAGGAGTCTGCAAAAAGACCAACTTTCTCAGATCATATCTCCGCAAATATAGCACAAAAATCTCTGAAATTCGGACCCAAGGTTCAGTGCGATTTCTTCTCAAATGGGTTTTTTTTTCGCTTCTGAAACGTCACAGAAAAAAGTTATAGCGAAAATGCCACGATGACCTATTTGGAGCAGCGAAACCCTAGAATCCAAAGCTCTGATACCAAATGTTATGAAACCAGCTCACAAAAAGATAGAAAAGATAGTTGAATGCCTTAGAATTCAGCCTCTTCGAGGGGGAAACCTCCTTTACATTACACAAATGAACAATTCTTGGATGATTCAAATGACAAAACCTCCTTTCTATATATAGGAGTCTAAGGAATCAAAATATAACCCGACCGACCTAACAATAATAATATAAAGCCACAAAAATAACAATAGAGGGATTCTATGGGGCACAGTAATAAAAATATGGGGCCAATAGGGGTGCAACAATATTAATAAGGGATAAAACTACAACAGTAATGGGGTAATCACTAATATTATAGGGACCTAACAGAATTTCCCTTGAAAATTCTTGAACTTTGAATCAAAGAGTAATGCCCAATCTCTTGGATGAAATTTCCTTTCCTTAATGTACTTATCATGCCATCTAGATCTCTGTTGTTGAACTAGGCTAGTTCTCTGGAAGGCTTCTTGTCTGATTTCATCAAGTTCATTTAGTTGTGTCATCCTTTGCTTCTATGCTTCTAATAAGTCAAGATCTAACTAGACTATTGTATTATAGGTCTCGATCTGGAACTCTATCGAAAGTAAGACTTGTTTCCCATAAACAATTTCATAGGGAGTATGTCCTGAAAGTATTTCTCCATGTAGTTCTGTAGGCCCATAAAGCTTCTAGAATCTTTCCCACCCAATCCTTCCTGTGTATATGTACAGTCTTGGTAAGGATAGCTTCAATCACCTTATTTGTGGACATAACTTGTCCATTGGCTTGTGGATGGTATGGAGTGGACTTCGAATGTTTGATTTTGTATTGATCCAAAAGCTTCTGCACTAATCTGGATGTGAACTGTGTTCCTTGATTTGTTACAATTTCTTTTGGAACACCAAAATGAGTAAAAATATCCTCAAAAAGAAATGAAACTACAACATTTTCAATAGCAAAAGGAAGTGCTTTGGCTTCTACCCATTTAGTGACATAATTAGTACATACCAGAATATACTTCTTTTGCTTTGAAGGTGGGCTAATTGGTCCAACAAAATCTAGTGCCCACTTCTCAAACGGTTCGATGAGTACTTGTGGTTGCAGTGGCATTACATTTGAAAGAGTGGGTTTGTCCATTCTTTGACAAGTGTCACATCTTTTAACATATTCTTTGGTGTCCCTGAAATTGAAGGCCAATAATATCCTAAAAGCAAGATTTTGTAAGTAGTTGTTCTGTTAGAAAATGTCCCCCACATGGCTCATCGTGGCAAGCTTTAAGTATTTCTGGTATTTCATCCCCTTGAACACATCTTCTAATGATGAGGTCTGGTCCTGTCTGGTATAACTCTTCATTTATCCATGAATAAGATGTGCTATTGTGGACTATTCTTCTATTTTCTCTAGAAGATAAATGAAATGGAATTTTTCGTGTGGCTAAATAGCTAGCATTATCTACATACCAAGGTGATTTAGTAGATAATGCAAAAAGACATTCATCAGGAAATATATCCTCTACTAGTCGATCATTATTTTCATTTTGTATTCTAGATAAAAAGTCAAAAATTGTATTCTGTTTTCCTGGCCTATCTAAGATGGTTATGTTGAATTCTTGTAACAGTAAGAGCCATCTGGTTATTCTTCCATTAGTGACTAGTTTATTCATTAGGTATCTAATGGCAGAATGGTATGTGTGAACAAAATTTTCATAGCCAGTTATGTAATGTCTGAACTTGTTAATGGCACAGTATGTATAACTTCCTGCATTTCCTTCAGTTACAATATCATTTAACTCTGCAGGAGTTAAATTTTTACTGGTATAATAGATTGCATAAGGAGTAAGATCTTTTTGTCCTAACAAAGCTCCTAAGGTTGAATTTGAAGCATCTATTGAGATATGGAAAAGCAACTTCCAGTTAGGTCCTTTTAAGATAGGTGCTTTAGAAATTATCTTTTCAAAGTTTCAAAGGCAGCTTGACATTCAAAATCCCAATTGAATTCACAGTCCTTGGTGAGCAATTTAAAGAGCGGGGATGCAACTTTTGTGAAGTTTTCTATGAATCTTCTATAATATCCAGTAAAACCGAGAAAACTTCTAACATCTTTTTGACAACTTGGCACTGATAATTGAGAAATGACTTCAACTTTAGATGAGTCTACCTTGATTCCATTTTCTGAAATATGATGACCTAAAACAATTCCTTCGTTAAACATCATGAAACATTTTTCATGGCTTAACGAGAGATTTGTTTCTTTACATCTTATTAATAATTTTTCCAAATTTTTCAGTGCTTCATTGAAATAATCTCCATAAACTGTGAAATCATCCATGTACACTTCCACACAATCATGAATAAGATCAAAGAAAATTCTGAGGACTGCTCTTTGGAATGTTGCTGGAGCATTGCATAATCCAAAGGGAAGTACTCGGTAAGCATAAGTTCCCCATGGGAAAGTGAATGTGGTTTTATCCTGATCTTCAGGGGCTACTTGAATCTGGCTATATCCATTGAAATCGTCCAAGAAGGAAAAATATTTTTTTGTCGCTAGTGTATCTAAGACCTGATCTATAAACGGTAGTGGAAAGTGGTCTTTTAATGTTGCTTTATTTAGTTCCCTGTAATTGATACATACTCTCCATTTCCCGCTTTTCTTAGGAACGATTACTAGGGGTGAAACCCACTGACTATCAGATTTTAGATAGATGAAATTTACATTTAACAATTTCTGCAACTCCTCCTTAACAATTTCTTTTAAATTTGGGTTCATTCTTCGTTGAGGCTGCCTAACCGGTCTTGCATTTTGTTCAATGTAGATATGATGTATGCAAGTTTTAGGATCAATCCCTCTCATGTCAGTGTATTCCCATGCAAAAACAGAAGAATGTTTTTGTAAAATTTCTATCAACTGATTCTTTTGCACTTCTTCCAGTTTTCATTGACATTCAAGGTTTTTCCTAGAAAAATTTCTATTGAGGAATTCCCAAATTTTTCCATGGAGAGCAATGATACTTGTTTAGATGAGAGATACTCATTGCGATTACGATCATAATGTGAGGAAGACTCATTATTTCCAGTAAATTTAGAATTTGGTCTTCCTATTTTACTTGTTCAGTATTACAAATAGGTTGTATATCTTCTTCATCTTCTATCCATTCTTCAGTTTCTGTATCTATTGTTGTTCTTGCAGGAGGATATAACGTAAATTTCTTCATAGATTTCCCATCTGAGATAAACATGTCACATGATCTACAACCGATGAAAGCATCAGCTGTAGCTAACCAAGGTCTTCTTAGAATTAAGGGATGTCCTCCTAAATTATTCTTGGGTGTTAAGACCATGAAATCAACAGGATATTCCCAAGAATCTAAGGATACACAAACATCTTCCAACACACCATCAGGTTTAATCATAGACCTATCTGCTAATTGTAATAAGGTTGGTGTGTATTGAAGGTTAGGAAGCCTAAGTGTGTCCATAACTTGTTTACTGTTAAGTTTAGGTATGTTCTATGTTAGAGCAATTTATTTAAATTTTCACAGTTAGCAATCACATAAGCATTAAAGTAAACTGCAGATAGAACATAAATATAAATCGCAAAAGACAAGCCAAGACAAGAGGACACAAGATGTGGCGCTAGCTAGGGACAAACCCCACAATGTGGAGAACCCTTGATCAATTATTCTTTTATGTTCTTCATAGTTCAGTAGAGATAGTACATTTTCATCAGAAGTCAACACATTGACTTATCTAGATCTGAGCATAGATCATCTCCTATAACAATGATACATGAGATCAGTTGAAGACATTCTGCTTCAACTGATTCTCCTAGGTGACAACTTCACCTATCCATTTTGTATATTTGTTGCACCTTACCGTGTACTACCATCATGCTGCATCATGCATCATCATGCTGCTCATGCTCCTATCACTATGTTGCCCATACATCATGTTGTCCCTATTATGCTGCATATGCTGCCCTTTACTATTATGCCCATCATGCTGCACCTTAAGATCCTTCAGCTCCATCCGGTTGATGACATCACCTACAGGTATGTCGAGATGCTACTCATAGACATAATGAGATCATCATTAGCCTTCTCTGATTAGAGATAGCATGCAGTTGAGAGAGTACCCATATTCATTTATATACATGTGCAAATAGGTCCAAAGTGAAGGTTGCAAGGGTTTCCTCCAGAACCCTTATCATATATGCTTCAGCACCTTGACACCAAGAACCTGTACTCATTTGAGATCAGTGTCATTTTTCCTGCAGTGCGGATCTGCTCTTGACTGCGGCTACCTTGGCTTCATATACCTGGGCTCTCTATGGCTAGATGTCTTCCTTACTGCGGCTCTTCTTCATGCTTGACATCACAACAACTACCCTTTATGATAAATTTTATGACAACGGTTTCTTATAACTGCGGCTACCATGTGGACAACGGCTTCTAATAACTGCGGCCACCATGTGGACAACAGCTTCCAATATCATTGCAGCTACCATGTGGACAACGGTGACCTAATACATAGATTAGGGCATCATGTTGACTCATGAACATCGTATAATAACCATGAACATCGTATAAATGAACGTCATCATGAACAACATAGTGTTTCCATGATCTGTGTATTAGTGTCATAATTGACTGCGTATGAGTCTTCATGACCTACGTAGAATCTCCATGAACATATGTTTTCATAAACAGCGTATGGACCAACGTATATGTGAACAACATTTTCATAAATAGTGTATGGACCAGCGTATATGTGAACAACATTTTCATAAACAGCGTATTGATGTCCTATTGAACTGCATATGGGACAGCGTGTAAGATCTTCACCATTTGCTGCGGATATGTATCATAAGAGTTTCTATGACTGCATATTAGTGTCTCAACATATTAGGCTTGTATGTACTGCGACTAGGTTTGAGGTTTCCATGCTGTACATATAGCTGTGTATGTATCCCTTTGAATGTTGTGTGATATATCTCCATGCTGTGCCATTTCGACGTATATATATCTCCATGAATTAGGGTATTACGTTGACTATGACTAGGGCTTCATCTACAACTAGGGCATTCTTCATTAGTGTCTCTCCTTCACCAAAAACCTAAGACGTGGAGAGGAGATCACGTGAAGAATGTGTGTTCAAATGACTTCAAGTCTTTGCCAATTTATACTAAAACGTAGAGGTTGAATAGACACGTCGGTTGGGCTTCTGGAGCCTACATAAGAGCTGGTCGGCTTGATAATAATTACATAATCAAAATAAATTCATATCTCCATAAATACTTATCGGAATCGGATGATCTTAGGATCAATCCTACACCTCTCGACGAGAGGGATCCAATAAAAATATCGGCTGCCATAAATAAGATGACCCACATGGAGTTTGGCCCTAGTTGCCAATTTAACACTCCCTCTCAACTAGGGAGAACTCCATTCGTTGATCCATAAGTCGAACTGTACTATCTCTACCATCAGTTCCCTGCACTGCTCTGCCCAGCTCTGCTTGCTCTGCTCTGCTCAGCTCTGCCGTCTCAACTGGCTCCGCTCTGCTGGCTCTATTCAGCTTTACTGGCTCTGCTCTGCTCTGCTCAGCTCTACTGAACTATGAAGAAGAAGAATTGATCGAGAATGTCTCATACCATTCTCCAATGACCCAAAGTCAGTCTCAGAGTGCGTACCACTGGTCCCAGACTAGTCTCAGCCAACCCAAAGTCAGCATCATAGTGGGTACCACTCCTACCACTGGTCCCAGACCAGTATCACAGGCTCAAAGAGTGTACCACTGGTCCCAGACCAGTCTCAATCGACCCGAAGTCAGCGTCATAGTATGTACCACTCTCACTGGTCACAGACTAGTCCTGCAATGACACAAAGTTAGTCTCAGAGTATGTACCATTAGTCCCAGACCAGTGTCAACCGACCCAAAGTCAGGATCATAGTATGGTACAACTCCTATCACTGGTCCCAGACTAGTATCGCAGGCTCAGAGAGTGTACCACTGGTCCCAGACTAGTCTCAACTGACCCAAAGTTAGCGGCATAGTATGTACCACTCTCACTAGTCACAGGCTAGTCCTGCATTGACACGAAGTCAGTCTCAGAGTATGTACCACTGGTCCCAGAACAGTCTCAACCGACCTGAAGTCAGCGTCATAGTATAGTACAACTCCGACCACTGGTCCTAGAACAATATCATTGATCCCGGATCAATGGAGTTCATCCTAGCGTAGGGAGTATGGTAGATACAACGATGCGTCCATCGGTACTACTATGGTCCCTAACTTCATTTCCCTACTCATTGATCAGATGAGAGGTACTTCCCATGAGTCCCAGACTGCATGAGTAGGATGCCTCGACAGGAGAACTTAATCAATCCCGTCCTCATAGGAGAACACATCAATCCTGCTACAATCGCCATGAAGAACACATCAATCCAGGCCTCATAGGAGAACTAATCATCCTGCTACGCAGGAGAGTGAATCATCCTGTTCCACAAGAGAGCGAATCATCTTGTCTCACAAGAGAGCGAATCATCTTGTCCCAGTGCACACCACCAGGGGAGGGTGAGTCACCTTGTGGTCATACGTTGCTCCAGTAAGAACTGCAAGCCCCCAGAGCTCTTAGAGCTCAATGTATGCAATATGTAGGACCCTTTTACAAGGGTCTCTCGACGACTCCAAGTCGTACGAGAAAATCACAGATTTGATCTTTCCCCGGGGCTTTGTCAAAATGTCAGTGACCTGTACATCAGTCTCAATGCGATGGAGCCTCCTTGCTCATCGACTTACCATATACTAGATAAGGTAGTATCTGATGTCTATCTGCTGGAGCACTCATCGAATACGGGATTCCTCAATAATCGAATCCCACCTCTGGTTGTCACAGAGAATCACAGTGGTATTCATCATGAGTACAAATAGCTCACTGAAGAGCTTCCGCAACCAAACTTCCTCACAGGAGGCCATACTAGTAGCAATGTATTCTGCCTTGGCGGTGCTCAGAGCCACTGACTTCTGCTTCCTACTCATCCAGGATATCGAGGCAGATTCCAAGGAGAAATAGCACTGAGAAGTGCTCTAGTGATCCTCCACACTGCCTGCCCACTCATCATTCGAATAATCATGTGGTTTCATATTTTCGGCAGTGTATCTCAATCCATGAGAGATTGTGCCCTGAAGATATCTCAAAAGATTCTTAGTACCAATCCAGTGAGGCTCAACCAAATATGAGCTCACCATGCTAACTGCAACCCATATGTCCGGACGGAGGTTCTCCAAGAACATCAACATGAATGAGTTTATGAAACTTAGAGGCATTTCCCAAATCTGGTCTGACATCATTACCATATAACTTCTGAAAGTTAAGATCCTCGAGGTAGCCACAGGCTTGCAGTTTATCTTTCCACATTCAGAATCCAACTCCCTTTGTCTTCTACAAATGAGAAGGTCTGCCCCTATCAGATATAGGTGCCGGTATGAGAGGACTGTCATCCACAACCTTTGGATGGTTTGGATTAATTAATCTCGGCTTCATCAAACAGTTGTTGATCCTCTCATACTATGCCCGGGGTGTTTTGCTTCAAGCCATAGAGGGCTTTCTACCACCTGCATACATGAGATTCCCGATCATGAATCTCAAACTCCTTGGGTTGTTTCAAACCTGTGGACCTGTGGCATGAGGGGAATGGTCCCCTTATAAGATTTTCCTTCGGTACATCTCAGACATGTACCTCCATGTTCCATTTGAATTCATGCATCTTTGTCACCATCTAACTCACAGACCTCCGGTGCTGTGTTAATGGACATGGTCCCCAATGGACTTCATGCAACTTGATACAACCCTGAACTCAGAAGCATCTTTCGAAAATTCTATTTTCAAACATGTACCTTTCCATTGATGAATGCCACCATAAAACCTTTGACTTCCATTCCCTTTTCGGGATAGGTGGTATCGGCTCCAAGTGTAATCACATGATTATTTCCATCTCTACCAAATTAGAGAGTGTACCCTTCTATCTGATGAAGTGCCTTGAAGCACTACAATCAATATGCCAGATTCCCAAAGAATCTGAAGGAGAGGGCCAATACAAGATAACACTTCTTTATCAGAAACAATATTTGATTCTTCTTATCTGGGGTTCCTTGCTTCTTTGATGAGTCGATCGTGTCTATCATTCAAACATTCCTTCACATAAGGGCTGAACTCATAGCCACAACATCTACCTTTCCTTCCACCCTTAGATCTGAACTTCTCAATGAAGTGATCTTTAGGTATGCCATCAGAAGTTCTGTTGTGCCATTCTAATAATATGCTCTGCTTCGACTTCACCCTAAGTGAATTATGAGGAACCCATTGATCCTCCTGTCTTGTCCCAACTATCTTTGGTGATTGCTCCTTCACTTTTGCTTGGGAATTATCTTCACCTCAGCTATGATACCATGTTAGGTTTAGGTATGTTCTATGCTAGAGAAATTTATTTAAATTTTCACAGTTAGCAATCACATCAGCATTAAAGTAAACTGCAGATAGAACATAAATATAAATCGCAGAAGACAAGCCAAGACAAGAGGACACAAGATGTGGCGCTAGCCAGGGACAAACCCCACAATGTGGGGAAACCCTTGATCAATTCTTCTTTTATGTTCTTCATAGTTCAGCAGAGAAAGTGAGAGAGATAGTACATTTTCATCAGAAGTCAACACTTTGACTTATCTAGATCTGAGCATAGATCATCTCCTATAACGATGATACATGAGATCAGTTGAAGACATTCTACTTCAACTGATTCTCCTAGGTGACGGCTTCACCTATCCATTTCGTATATTTGCTGCACCTTACCATGTACTACCATCATGTTGCATCATGCATCATCATGCTGCTCATGCTCCCATCACTATGCTGCCCATACATCATGTTGTCCCTATTATGCTGCATATGTTGCCCTTTACTATTATGCCCATCATGCTGCACCTTAAGATCCTTCAGCTCCATCCGGTTGATGACATCACCTACAAGTATGTCTAGATGCTACTCATAGACATATTGAGATCATCATTAGTTTTCTCTCATTAGAGATAGCATGCAGTTGAGAGAGTACCCATATTCATTTATATACATGTGCAGATAGGTCTGAAGTGAAGGTTGCAAGGGTTTCCTCCAGAACCCTTATCATATATGCTTCAACACCTTGACACCAAGAACCTGTACTCACCTGAGATCAGCGTCATTTTTCCTGCAGTGCAGATCTGCTCTTGACTGCAGCTACCTCGGCTTCATATACCTGGGCTCTCTATGGCTAGATGTCTTCCTTACTGTAGCTCTTCTTCATGCTTGACATCATAGCAGCTACCCTTTATGATACCTTTTATGACAGCGGCTTCTTATAACTGCGGCTACCATGTGGACAACGGCTTCTAATAACTGTGGCTACCATGTGGACAACAGCTTCCAATATCATTGCGGCTACCATGTGGACAGCGGTGACCCAATACATAGATTAGGGCATCACGTTGACTCATGAACATCGTATAATAACCATGAACAGCGTATAAATGAACGTCATCATGAACAACATAGTGTTTCCATGATCTGTGTATTAGTGTCATCATTGACTGCGTATGAGTCTTCATGACCTGCGTAGAATCTCCATGATCTGTGTATGAGTATCATTAATGACCAGTGTATTATATGAATAGATGTTTTCATAAACAGCGTATGGACCAGCGTATATGTGAACAATATTTTCCTAAACAGCATATGGACCAGCATATATGTGAACAGCATTTTCATAAACAGCATATGGACCAGCGTATATGTGAACAACATTTCCATAAACAACGTATTGATGTCCTATTAAACTGCGTATGGGACAACGTGTAAGATCTCCACCATTTGCTGTGGATATGTATCATAAGAGTTTCTATGACTTCGTATTAGTGTCTCAGCGTATTAGGCTTGTATGTACTGCAGCTAGGTTTGAGGTTTCCATGTTGTACATATAGCTGCGTATGTATCCCTTTGAATGTTGTGTGATATATCTCCATGTTGTGCCATTTCAGCGTATATATATCTCCATGAATTAGGGTATTACGTTGACTATGACTAGGGCTTCATCTGCAACTAGGGCATTCTTCATTAGTGTCTCTCCTTCACCAAAAACCTAAGACGTGGAGAGGAGATCACGTGAAGAATGTGTGTTCAAATGACTTCAAGTCTTTGCCAATTTATAATAAAACGTATAGGTTGAATAGACACGTCGGTTAGGCTTCTTGAGCCTACATAAGAGCTGGTCGGCTTGATAATAATTACATAATCAAAATAAATTCATATCTCCAAAAATACATATCGGAATCGGATGATCTTAGGATCAATCCTACACCTCTCGATGAGAGGGATCCAACAAAAATATCAGCTGCCATAAATAAGCTGACCCACATGGAGTTTGGCCCTAGTTGCCAATTTAACATTTACTCATTATGTTTATGGTTGCTCCTAGATCAATCAGTGTGTTTGGTATTTCAATTCCATTGATGTGATTTTTTACAATGGGGCTTCCTGGATCTAAGTATTTTTGAATTGTCATCTTCCCCATCATAATGTCTATAATTTTTCCAACTAACTGAATTCTTTTTATATCTTTTCTTTTTCTCCTTGATCTTTGTGTACTTAGTTCCTTAATTGTTTTTGCAAAAATTGGTATTTCTTTTATGGCTTGTAGTAAAGGAATCTTAATACAAACATTTCTCAATTCATCCATCATATTGTAATCAGGCAAGATAATTTGTTTTTCTACTCCTTCATCAATTTTCAACCGTTCAGGGAAAGGTGGTCTAATTGATACTGAGGGTTGTTCTATGATGGGAGTGTTTATTGGAACTTCTTATGTTTGTTTATTTTCCTTCTGAGGGAGAGAGGTCTCCCCTTCTTCTGTTTGGTTTTTTGTGTTTTTGAGGATAAGATCTTTTCTCCTAAATGACAACAGGGGGTTTTCTTGGTAATACTTTTCCATAACTTAATTGGACATTATTTAGGTCTAGTGGAGTTATTACATAAGTTTGAGGATTCTGCCCCTCCATGTTGTATACCGGTTGTTGTGGTATTTTATTATTAGGATTCGGAAGTGGTTGCGTGGGTAATTGATTTGATTTTTGTGGAAATGGTAGGGTGAGTTATGGGTTTTGATTTTGAACTGGAATTTGTGGTAATTGGTTAGCTTGGGGAGTTTGATTAGATGGTGGTAGAAATTGTGGTGGAAGGTAAGATGATGATTATTGTTGATATTGAGCATAGGCTCCATAAGGATTTTTCCATCCTTGATTCCAAGGTTGTTACTGTGGCTGAGCCCAAGGCTGCCAGACCGAATTCCAATTATTTTGTGAAGACTGGGCAAATTGTTATGGCCTAAATCCTTGTGATTGGTTTGGTTGGGGATTTTTACTTGGTCTTTTGGATATAAAGTAAAGAGGGTCTACTGGTTCTAATAGTCCTTCATCATTAAATACAACCTTAAGACCTAGTAAGGATGGACATTCCTTTGTATCATGATTATCTGCACATATGACACAGGTTTCTATGGCTTTTGAATCTAAGGGACACTCTCTTAGAGCATGTTTCTTCCGACATTTGGGACAGAAGATAGATAATGCAACATTTTCGGAATTTTGCTTGTTTTGTATTTTAAGGGTGTCTATCTGCTCACTTAAGCTCCCTAAAATATCTGTTTTGAAGGTATCAAGCAAATTTCCTAATTTTTCCCTACTGACTGTCCCAACAGTGGATTTGTTAATTCTTGACAAGAGAGGGTCTCTAGGACTCCTTCCAACTCGTGCTTTACCCCTTGAGATATGTACACATAAATCACAAATATCTACAAATGGTAGTTGGGAAATATCTCCTTTCCCAGTTAGGTTAAGGAGATTGACCCACTCATCTTTAATAGCTCTGAGTAAGAGGGATTTTAAGTTTTCTTCGTCCAAATTATCCATTTTTGCTATTTTAACGTTGTAAACAAACCTTTCTACTAAGTCTTCAAGATTTTCATCTTATTTTTGTGTCATTTTGAAGACTTCATCTTTAAGGTTACTAGGCATACAATAATCTCTATATTTGCCAAAGAAATCCTCTTTCATTTGTCCCCAGGTTGTTATAAAATGCACTCCTAGACTCATGAACCATTTTAATGTTCAGTCTTTTAATGTGGCAGGGAACTATTTTAACTTTTGAGCATCATGCAGATAGTCATACGATCTGCATAATACTTGAAATTCAAAGAGAAATGTCTCTGGATCTTCGTTTCTTTTTCCATGGAAATTAGGAAGAATTGAGGGTGATATATTCTTCATTGTGAGGGTTGTATCTTCATCAAGAATAAGGAATCCAAAAGGATATTGGTTTCCTTTGCCTCTACCCCCTCCTCTATTCCTATCTCCACCTCTACCTCTACCTTTTCCTCCAATACTATTTTCTTCGCCGCGGACATTATGTACTTCTCCTTCTCCTTCTTTAGCCATGATAGATTCTTCGTAACTAATATAGTGTTCTTCTGATCTTTCTGGTTCCTCTATCAATGGTTGTTCAAAATAAGTTTCCAATTCCTCTTCTTCATTAGGAACTTCTAATTTTTCTCCCAAAATTTTCTCACCAGTGGAAGATAGAAAAATTACTCCTGTAGTTGGGGATGTAGGATTTTCTTCAATTACAGCTTCAGTAGAGGAAGTGGGTGAATTTCTGGATTGGATATTTGATCTTGATATTTCAGGAAGCCTTTATTGACCTCTAAAAGGAATTCGGTTTTGAGTAGGTGGTGTGGATTCTCGAAGTCTAGGTGAAGTGAGTGGATTTGTGGGAATTAAACTTCTTCCTTGCCCTACAAATCTACCTCTAGAGTCTCTATCCCTACACATATCATGTTTTTTTTTTTTTCCTTAACTTCTATTTGTAATTCCCCGGCAACGTCGCCAAAATGTTTGGCCAATTTAATGTCTTTAAACTGTCAATCATAAATTGTCAACCAAGGTGCATGGACGGATGAAGTACAGGTGCACTATATGTGCTAGAAGTTATTCCTTATGTCATTATGTTCATGTTAGGGTCTAAACTTAAGATTAGTATGGAGATAGTGTCATTGATTATATCAATGTCTCAATCCCTAAATTTATTAGCTAATTTCTTAAGAGTTATCCTTTATTCGATTAGTTTATGAATGATATGAGAGTGATTCTAACTTCTACTTGTGTTAGATTATTTTGGGATTTTTGTCTTGAGTCTTTAGGCTGCAACTCTAATTCACTAAGTGCAAGAGAATCTATTTTATCAATCTGAAAAGAAGTATTAAATGAATTCAATTGTTAAGAAGAAATCTCTCTCACTTTTACTTATTCAATTTTATTCAAACAAGATATTCTAAATAACATCTATACCTATGAAGTAAACACAATTAGACTATTCTAGATAAAAAGCAAATTAAAGAACCATGATGTACTAGGTAGAAAGCAATTCAAATAGCAAATTAATCTAGATATAAAGCAAATGAAAGTACTCATGCATATAACGATTCACCGATGAACTCATCATACTGCATTTCTCACACAAAAACAAAGTATTCAAAGGAATGAAAGGAAATATGATTGTATTTGGTTAAAGACCTGTCACTATCATAGGGGCCCTCCACATATTAGTCCATAATCTCCAATCAATGAACGCATATACACACAAAACTAGTTCTATTGCTTGCAAACGAAATTTAACAAATTGTCTCCAAATTACATCATCCGACGCACACCAAATCACAGTGCGGCCATAGTTTTTATAACAAGTCTTTGGCATAACAATCATGAGTAATTTAAGCCTAAATATATTTATTCTAACTAACTATATCACTAAACCTTCGACTTGCTATTCCGAAAGCAAATCGATAAGGTTTTGATGAAACTCGGATTTTGTTCTAGCAACAATCCTATGGTTGACTTGGGTTTTGATCGTGATATCTTGTGCTCATCTTGATGAACTAGTTCAGATGGATAGGAAGGGATCCATGACGGGACCATTCCTTATCCATCTGTATACTTCGTCGCTGACCTAGAGCTTCTGAACCTTGTAAACAATGGAGACAGCTGTCGAAATCTGGATTAGCTACAGAAACAGACCAATTATGTAGCCAATTGCATTCTTTAACAAAACAATAGGATATATAGTCAAACATGAAGAAGAAGACATATTATTGCTTACCTTTATCAAAACCTAGTGGATATGGCATTATTTAGGTGGCAAATGTAGGAAAAGAGAGGAAACATAGGCAAAAAGAGGTGTCATGGTAAGACAATCTTTGGACTCTACAAACTTGAACAACAAGAAATAACAAAAGATATTTTCTATGAAAAAAAACAATACATCAATACCAATATATGTATTTATAACTTGTGGTGTCTGAACAGGAAAAACATTTATTGGACAAGCAATCTATCATGCATTGTTGTGTTATTACAATAGAGCATTGCAAAATGAGCGCCTAAAAAAAGGGGACTTATTGTTTCATTTACGAGAAAGGCTACATATATTACAAATGATGTATAATTCATTCAACTTCGTTTCAGACCCTCTCCCTCCTATCCCTTGTTCTTAGAAGAAAAAAATTACTTTTTTCATATTAGCTACAATGAAAGAGTAGAGGCCACATAAAATGACTAATATCAAATCCTTCCTTGAGACATTTCAATAGACCATTTTTTATAGTAGAATCTATTGTGCGAATTGTATTTGCATCACTTTGCATGATTTAGAGAGAAGAATTTTATTTTTTTCCTTATGTAGGAGACATCTGGCTAAGGGCATTTACTTCCTTTATGCAGAATCAAATCATCTAGAAAGTAGCTCATGATACTATAACAACAAACTTGGAAGGACGTAGGCCACCGTATATTCGAGAAGAGTCATGTTTTGATGCAAAAGTATTAAGAACATACATAAATTTCTTGCAATCTCTAGAGAGAAGGGATAAGGTGCTTGAAGTCAGAAATAAGGTCCTAAAACACTATTCTAGGAGCATTTAATTGATGAGACAAGGTGCATTGGATGGAAGCAAGTTAAGGTGGGAAGTATGTGATAGAAAGTTGAAAAATGAAGACCCCTATTGTTTCAAAAAATTTCATGCTCTTTCTAGAGTTCCTAAGTACATAAATTGTATCAGTAGGTGCAATCCTAGTTGGCTAGGGTTAAAGTTTATATTCACATTAATTTGGATCCTTGTACTTAAGTATCAACACTTATATCATTTCAAGCCAATAGATGCAAATAATGTGGTGGCTTCATTTAATCATTACTCATCGTTACAGGACTTTCATAAACAATATAACAATAGCTTACAGTTTCTCTAAAATACACTCACAACAAGCACTAAAAGCTAACTAAAGGGTCTACATGAGGACATGTCGTTGCTTTAGTTGGGGGGATATGTTGGGATGTGGAATTGAAACTTTTCTAATCTTCACTTTTCCATCTTTTCCACCATATTTACCCCTATAATCATACTATGTTACTCCATTAATCACCTTTTTGACTGAAATATGCCACTCTCTCATGTCACCTTATTTACATAGTTTTTCTTGTATTTTGATAAGAAGTTGAATGTTTTAAGCGACTTTATTAATAAGATTAACAAAGAGGTTGTTTGAGGATAGTACAACTTACTAGAGTGTTATTGTTTGTATGTTATGATGTTTCTTCAGGTTTTCTGCTGTTGATGCTCTATGACTAAATTTTGCTAATACTACTACCATGGTGTCGATACTCTATTTCATAGTACTTTGTTTTCTTGATAATACCAACAAGAGTCATAATGGGTTGTCACTCAATCGTAGTCAACTTAGGCCATTGTGCCAACAAGGTGAACTACATTTTGATGAAGTAGCTAACTCAACTGTGATAGTTTTGGCTTTTTGTTGTTAACTTCTCGCTATTTGGAGATACTACTATAACATTATTTTATTCTTAGTAAAATGGTTGTAATTTGGTGTGTAAGACTCTTAATTTGGACAACATGAGAGTTGAAAGATCTCATATCTAATTGTGGTTTCAATAATATAAATGATGTAATCTATAGGAGAATAAGCCCTCTTCCTCGAGCGGGGGTGGTGAGTTTATTGTAATTTTGGAGAAATTGTGTATCTAGAATCCTTTTATGATATTAATGCAAACTATTATGGTTCACGACTTTATTATATTTGGTTGACTTAGTTTGTGAGTTTTGCATTGCTAGCTCCTTGCTAAGGAGGAAGGGCCCTCTTCTTTAGCAGTGATCCCTGTGATAGTGAGGTAGTGTAACACTGTGCTTAATTTCCTCTCAGTTGTATTTCATGTTATTTCATTGTTACTGTTAGAAAATTCCATTAATGTAGTACGACTAATTTATTGGTTTGTATAATAGTTGATCATGATTACTCGTTTAACAACACAGGTCATGGATTGATCTAGTCATCAATGTGTTCTATTTATTATTCTGCTGCTACAACTTTTGGGATTTGTTAAATGCATTGTTATGTGTTTATTATTGTGTGATTGCACAAAATGATGAAGTGATGATTGCAGTGAGTTTCTTGATTGGGTGAGGTTTTGGTTAAATGGTTTATGCAATTATTTCGAGGAGTGTTGTTTCCCTTTCTACAAGAGTGATCTTGAGTGAATGAATGATTTTATTCTGCAACAATGTTTTCATTTCAGAATTGTGTGCAAAGTGCTTTGTATGTTGAAGTGTGGCAATGATGATTTTGGTATGCTGAGAGTGATCAGTTACAATGAATTGTTTTTGATTGTGTGTCATGTTCATAAAGAGTTTGGCATTAGACATTGTTAGTTAGCATTGCTATCTACATATACTTTGTGTAATAACATTGAAATAAAAATGCCTACCTTAGTTGATGATTTATGTATGAATCTAATTAATTGATCCTAATTAAAAGATAATGAATTCACCCAACAGACATCAACACTAATATTGTTGTTGAAATTCGGGTGTTAAGTAGGGTCTCTTAATTGCTATCCACAAATAATTTCACAAGCTCTTTATTGAAGGACATTCCAAGATCATTATCAATATCTTCCATAAAATCCATTGTGGATCATATCCTTCCAAAGTCTCTAAGATTTGGAGGTTGGAAGATCAAATAGGTAATACCATAACAATCCTAGAAAAAGTCATAACTCTCCACCTCTCTCATGTATGTAGAGAAGGCAACAAACTGGATGATAAGCTCACCAATTTTGGTCTCAGCAAAATAGCTCATCCCCTTCACTTGGATTGGAGTGAGGAAATTCAAGAATAAATTCAAACTCATTGTTAAGATATGACTATGAAGGGCCTTATTCCCCAAGTAGGGTGTCTGGGAGAAGGCGTTCCCCCCATCCCCCACCATGATATGATTCAAACTCACATGAAAGGGGGTTACTACTCCCACTATACTTGGCACATTGCATGTGCTCCCATAACTTCATCAATCATGGCACAAAGCTAGCACAAGGTTAAATGTTATTTCAATATTGTATGCGACATAGGGAGGTACACGAGGATTCAATGGGAGAATTTTATCAGATTGGTAGAGCTAGAGGGAAAAATTGACAATATAGACAACAATCTCACCATTCTAGCCACACTATCAACCAATATTCCATTCCCCTCGGATGAGGATAGTGACCAAATAGCATGGATGCCTGGAGATTCTTCTCGATAGTTGTTATGACACACTGGTTTTTTATTTGTAGCACTAGTTTTTGTCTTCTCATGTCGATGTATGTCAAGGTTTGGCACAACCAACATGTTATTATAAGTTTTTATTTACAAGATGCTCTAGTTAGACAAGGTTTTAGCAACCTCAAGACTTTGAATTTATGTTGTTGTTCTGGCTTCCCTTCGAGCAGTCTAATAGCATAAAATTTTTGGTCTCTATAATCCTCATTTGATGTAATGAAAAATTCCTCACTTCAAAAGAAAATATATCACAATTTTTTTTTTTCCATCTATTATTCATCCATTTTCAATCTATTCTTCATCCATCATATAAATACAGTTGAATTTTTTTTTTATGTATCTGTGTTAAAGCTTCAACATATAACCTTAAATAATTAACACTTATGTAGTGCTGTTTTAATCAATCTTAATTGACCAAGACTGCAACCATTTAATTGTCAACCTATGGTAGGTCTATTATTTCAATGGAGTTTGCACTATCTATGCTGATACACTACAACCAAGAGTGAAAATAGAAAACAATAAAGAATGACACTGAATCAACTGTATAAACTAATCATTCATGCATAAATTAAAAACAATCTACAGAAACAGAATCACACTTCACATTTACCAGAGCAAAGGCGCGCCACACACTGTACTAATAACTACACCAGTTGGTCAACTACCATACTGCTAACCAAATCTTTGTAAAAGAATATCATAAATCTGGAACTAAAGTAGATATATTCTAAAAATTATACAACGACAATAGAAAAACATGCAAATAATGAAATAAAGGAACAATAATATACAACTAATCTACCGCTGCATTCCCTGCTAAAGAGGAGGGCCCTTCCTCCCTAGCAGGGACGCATGAATGAACACGTGATTAGTTAAGAATTCAACTTGGAAACAACAACAGAATCACCACAATGTCTTTGATATTAAGAATAATTAAAAGTTACAGGATCAAAATAATAGTACTCTCTATGTCGTCCCCCGTACCCGAGGGATTAAGTTTCTCTTATAGAAATTACATACCCAAAAATTAGAAACAAATCAGTCATGAGAATCTCACGATTCTCATGTTGATCATAAAATATAAATTGTTATAACTAGTTCCTAAATTCGAATTCTATTCAAATACTTTGGTTAAAACCATAACCGCTTGGATCTGTTATTTTCTAAATAGACAATTCGTAACTCCCAATAGCTATTGTGTGGAATACTACCCACAATTTTGATAGCTACAGTGTAACAACACCCTATAGTGAAGTAACGGTTTGGGATGTAACAACAACATTGGATAACAACAACCTTGTAACGACACCTGGGGTGTAACAACAGTAATCTGTAACAACAACGCATTGTAACAATAATGTCTGTAACAACATCGTGGTGTAACAATAAGATCTGTAATAGAACACAGAGTGTAACAACAATTTGTTTCATCCTGCTCTTAGACCGATCGGTGCGGCTGTTCATTCCATAACCTCGTTCTTATAGGCAATACCTGAAAAAGAGGAAAGTATCCAAAAGACTTCTCTAATGCTTACCCCAGTTAGCCATAAAAAGGGAATATTGCATCATTATATCTAGAAAAAATGGAAAAATAACATGATGGCAAAATATGATGTTTACAATAACAAAAAAGGCAGTTAACATGTAAAGTTATGTTGGTCCGGAGGGAAAAGGGTCAAAACTGGGGAAAGAAAGCATAGGTACAAAAACTACACCCAACATCTCCCCCCAACTAAAGCAATTGCATGTCCTCATGCAAAACCTTAGTTGCCCCTATTATACTTCTGATGCAATTCTGTACAATTATAAGCACCAACAGTGTCTTCATCAGTGGACCTGTATACTTGAGTAGCCATCAGCTGTCGCGGCCAGGACTCTTCTTCATAATCACACAAGTGGTAATGCGACTAGTACTCCTCCATCGATAACCAAATCAAAGGATATCTGAACCTAATCCCAATCCAAAAGGCTCCCAACGTTTTCCCCATCTGGGCATATTTTGGTACTCTATTAATAGGAACGACAAAATTCTAGAACCCAAAAGGATCCCCTTCTTGTAATCCAACACTACTTTCTTCTGTGCATTTAAGGCGCTTTGTTAGTGCTCAGATTTTCATTTGTGCATAAATATTAAGGCAAAACCCCACAATCCTCTTTACGTAAGTGGTTCATTGTTCCCTAACTTCCAGGGTAATTAGGAACAATTTGAACTCACGTCTCAATTCAGCAACCATTCTTGGTTCTTCCCTAATCCATAATGCTGCTCTTTCCTCATTAGTTTTAGCTGTCTTCATGCCCAAGTGCCATTTGATTTGATTCCTCATAAAATAAATGAAGGCTCGCAACTGCAAATCCCCCATATAAGAGAAAATAGTTGACACCATCTTTGTACTGACCCATTCACACATCATATTATGTAAAAAGAACTCACAAAGTAAGTTTTGTTCATCAAAGTCACAAGCATGAAAAACTTCTAGAAAAGTGTGAGTAGAAGAACCCACATATGGTATGTTTTCAAAAATTTCTTTTAATTGAAACAAATAATACCATTCCCATAGGAGCACTGGATATGATGGAGAAGGCCTCCTATAACCTAACAGGTTCAAGGACATCTCACGAAGCTTCATCTTATCGTTTGTTAGGTCCAAAACCTGCTATTGTAACAACTGCAGTTGTTCCTCTTTCTTCTTCATAGCTTCTTTATTCCTATGATCTTCCAATTCTCTCACCCATTCTTCCTTTAACCACTTCTCCCAGAGTGAATTCATAACTTTCTGATGTTCCTTGAGTGATATCATTCCCTCTTGCAGAGGGAGTGCTTGCTGTTTCCATTTTTGTAATTATTGTATCAACAATATTCTTTCCGAACACCATCCTTCATCAAGACCCTGTGTCCTCTCACATGCACTAACAACTGAAGGTGTAACAGCCTCCCGAGGGTGGAGATGCTCCATTTCGGCTGTTGGTTCTTGTGTGACAACAACGTCATCAATGCGTTCTTGTGTAATAGATTCTCTGTCTCCTTGGTTGGCTTCCACTTCCACTGCTGGTTCTTGTGTAACAGCAATGTCATCCACGGGTTCTTGTGTATCATTTTCCCCTTGGTTAGCTTCTACTTCCACCACTGGTTCTTGCGTAACAACAATGTCATCCACAAGTTCTTGTATATCATCTTCTTCTTTTCCCCCCTAGTTAGCTTCTGCTTCTACTGCTGGTTCTTGTGTAACAACAGTGTCATCCAAAGGTTCTTGGGTCTCAACTTCTTCTTTTTCCCTTTGGTTAGCTTCTGCTTCCACTGCTAGTTCTTGTGTAACAACAGTGTCATCCAAAGGTTCCTGTGTATCAGTTTCCAAGTTATTTTCTGTGGGATTCTCCATTTTAGCTGTTGGTTCTTGTGTATCAGAAAGCTCTTCAACGGGTTCTTATGTGTCAGCTTCCCAGGACTTGGTTTGTGTTTCCTTCGAAAAGGTGTCCACTACACAGACTCTATACTCTGCTGCTACTAGCTCTTTAGCACAGGCCGTGCACACAGAACCCGGAACATTTTCCTCCTTGGCCCTATTTATAGCCTCAGCCAAAGTATCTAACCCCGAGGCCCTTGCTTCTACCTTTTCTTCTGCTAACTGATGTCTTAAATTTTCATTTTCTCTTTCTAAACTTTGAATTTTGAAGCAACAAGGATTGGGTCTTGTTCTTACCTGGTGAGGGAGGTTCCTCTAGCCGAGCCTGCTCTTCATATTCCTGCCTCGTCGCCTCCTTGTTCTTCTCAGATTTGGATGGGGACTTTGCGTGCCTACTAACCGTTACTCTCTGCTTTGGCCGCTTATCACCTATTGGCTTGTCAACTGGTCCCTTTCCAACCCTTACTTTCGAGGGCTGGGGCTGCTCCTTGGTTTTTTCCGGAGCTTCCTCAGAAGTCCCAGCTTGCTTCCTTTGGGTAGTTCTAGCCTTCTTCCTCATGAATTCATCCCATCTCTTGCCTTGGTGACTTAGGGAACCTACCAAAATTAGCTTGATGAGGTCGTGGTTTGTGATGCAATTCTCTGGGTGTGCAGCTATCTTCACGGTCGCAACCATATGACTGATATTATCCAAAAAAAAATACGGTAAGTTTATCACCTGTTGATATCAGAGGTAATTTAACAATGGGAAGTGATAATTAAATACAATTGTTTCCCTTCCCTCACAGGTGATATACTTAAATAGGTAAAGGGCAACATCTACCCATGGCTGGGGAAGCAACGACCTGTCAATTCCTCTCCCTTCCTTTACCAGTTGTTTTTCCCCTTGGAGAAAATCCTCTTTCAAAGAGGGGTCATTGATTTTTCTATTGAACCACCTCTTTCCCTCCATTGGCAATGTTGTCACATGAGAAATTACCTCCTCTGTAACTTCTAGTTGCAATCCCCTAACCTTCGTTTGATTCCCCTTCAAATTATTAGCGAATAACGTAGAAATTGCTTTGTCTGATCCCTCCAGCCTTTGGAAAAACTCAAACCAACCTGCATCCTTGAAAATTTGGCATGCTTCAAGATAGTTTTCCAATGCCTCGGTTGATCCTGGTTCATGTTGAATTTCCACCCCACCCATTGCTACGTTGTTACAACGTTGTTTCCCTTTCTTCTTCTCTTTGAGAAATTCTTAAGTAATCGGCACAATGCTCAGTTGTTCTAGCTCTACAAACTGTTCTCCTTTGCTTCTGCTTGAGATTTCTGAATGAGGATGAAACACTTCAATAATGGATAATGGTAGGGTGACGCAGTGAGGTTAAAGGTAGGGATTTCAAATCAGGGTTCGTATTGCACAATATCATTTCCTCATTAATGCTAAGTTATGGAAGGTTTGGTCTGAGGTACAATTCCCTTTTCGGCATGATCGATCATTAAATGATAATGATTATGAGATCATCATACTTTAGTTTCAGTTTAAATGCTCACAAGTCATGCACAGGTCATGTCATGATGTAATTCGTTGTCCCCCCATCTTAAGTGTGACGACCATCCTCAGCCGTCAAAAGGATATCACATTAAATTGCCATAATTACTAAATAAAAGAGGACAACGATATTACCGTTTCATGATGTACCAGGCATGACGTGGAGAGAAGACATTGGTGACGAGGTGTGCAAAATTAATTTCGGCGGTCATGGTAGTTGCTCCTGAGTCATGTTGATGCATGTTGTATATTGCAATAGATAATTTACTTGGATCATTTTTTAGAAGTTGTCAGCTGTTACAAATGTAACAGCCAAGATGACTGGCATATTTATTTTCATAAATGTATTATTAGTTTCTAGAAAATATTAAAAAAAAAGAACTAAAAATAGTCGTGTAACAACATTATTGTAAGATATGCCTGAAATGACAAATGTTGTTTCAATAAAAGTGTGTAACAACCGCCACAGAGAGATTTTCAACTGCCACAAAAATTGTTTGTCTATGCTCGAAAAAGAGCTTTTCACAGCCAGATTATTTTCATTATTTATTTATTTTTATTTTATTTTTAGCAGGTGTAACAACTACCAACAGAGGTTGGTTTTCAATTGTTACACTTATTGAAAATTTAGAATTTTGGCAGCGCAGGGGGTTTTCCCCTGCTCCTATAATTTGAAGGTCTGAATCCGTGATAATGTTAACAAATGAATCCCTTGAAGCAGGTTTATGATATAACCGAAGACGGTGCCCATTAGAAAGCAATGGTGTCCTCGCACTATCAATGGTAACCAAGTTCACAGTCCCATTGTTGAAGACTGCATCTACCTCATAGGAACCTAGCCATCTAGTGCAAAGCTTACTTTTTGTCCTTGAATCTCGAATCATATAAGAGAGCCCAATCTCCTTTCTAAAATTTATTCTTTTTGATAAACCTATCATGCCACTTAGCTCTATGCTACTGGAGAATCTCTGTTTGCTAGATAGAAACCAGTCGTTTCTCCTCCAATTCATTGAGCTGGTTCAACCTTTGCTTTTGTGTTGTAGCCAGATCTAGATTTACCAGCAATTTTTTTCTCAATGTCTTGATTTCGAACTCGATAGGGAATACAAGATTTTTACCATACACAAGTTTGTATGGTGAGAATCCTGTAGTATTCCTCCATGTGGTTCTATATGCCCACAACACTTTTGGAAGTTTATCATCCCAGTTCCTTCAGTGACTAGCCAAAGTCTTAGTAAGAATCCCCTCAATGACTTTGTTGGTGCTTTCCACTTGGGCATTTGCTTGTGGGTGATAAGGTGACATGATTATATTATGGATTTTATATTTTTCAACCAACTTTTGGATCAAGTGAGATGTAAATGGGGCCCTCCATCTGTCACTATCTCCCTGCGTATCCCAAAAGGAACAAATATGTCTTCAAATAGGAATTTTGAAACAACTTTCTCCTTGGCTCTAGTTAGTGCTTTTGCCTCAACCCATTTTGTGACATAGTCGGTGCAGACCAAGATGTAGGAATTTTGTCTAGATGAAGTATTAATTGGTCCCACAAAATCCAAGGCCCATTTCTCAAATGGTTTTAAGACTATTTGAGGCTGTAACCACATCTCATCTGATTGCAGCGATTGGCCCATCCTCTGGCAGATATCGCACCCTTTCAAGAACTTCTTAGCATCCTCAAATATTGTCGTCCAATAATATCCTATCGAGAGGACTTTGTAGCTTGTCTTCTTGTCTGCGAAGTGCCCTCCACAAGGTTCCTTGTGACAAGCCTTAAGGATGTCAAAAATCTCATCTTCCCTAACATAACATCTGATCTGAAAATATGGTCCAGTGTAATAGAGATTCCCCTATATCCAGGAATAAGTAGCACTCTTGCAGCAAGATAATTGGCTATATCTGCATACCATGGTGAGTGAGTAGAAATAAAAAAGAGATACTCATCAAGAAAAGAATCCTCAATAGGAATGCAATTGTCATCAACACTTAACCTAGAAAGAAAGTCAGCTACTACATTATCTTTTCCAGGTTTATCTAAAATTGTGATATTGAATTCCTGTAACAACAATAACTAGCGTGCAATGTTACCATTAGTAATTGTTTTATTCATTAAAAAATGAATGGAAGAGTGGTTAGTGTGTACAAATACTTGATACTTGGTAATATAATGTCGAAACTTGTTGATGGCATGCACTACTTCTAGGAATTCTTTCTCGACCACTGTATAGTTAAGCTCAGTTGAAGTCAAATTCTTGCTTATGTAACAAATATCGTAAGGTTTCCTATCCTCAAGCTAGCCCAAAACAACACCTACAACAATATCAGATGCATCTGTAGGTATGTGAAGCAATAGTTCCCAATTAGGTCCACGTAAAACAGGAGCTGCTGATACACATCGTTTCATCTTCAAAAAGGCCTGCTCACACTTTCCTATCCACACAAATTCCACATCTTTCATAAGTAAGGAGAACAAAGGCGATGCAATTTTTGAAAAATTCTCTATAAACCTTCTGTAATACCTTGCATGTCCCAAGAAAATATGTACCTATTTTTGTGTCTTGGGGGTTGGAATTTTTAGAATTACCTCTATTTTAGCAGGGTTTGCCTTGATCTCGTTAGCAAAAATGAAGTGTCTTAACACAATCCCTTCATTCATCATCATGTGACATTTTTTGGTGCTCAAAGCAACATTAGTCTATATACAATTCTCCAACACTTTTTCTAAATTAGCTAATGATGTTTCAAAAGCATCATCATAAGGTGTAAATTCATTCATGAAGATTTCAAGGAAGTCATTCAACAAATTAGAAAAAATTCCTAGTATTGCCCTTTGAAAAGTTGTTGGCACATTGCAGAGTCCAAAAGGGAGTACTTTGTATGTGAAAGTTCCCCAAGGGCAAGTAAAGGTTGTTTTATCCTGATCCTCTCGAGCAATATATATCTGGTTGTAGCCACTAAACCCATCTAAAAATGAAAAAACAAATTCCCAGAAAGGGTGTCAAGGACCTAATCTATAAATGGTAAAGGAAAATGGTCTTTTTGAGTGGCTTTATTGAGTTCTCTATAATCCACATAGTTTTTCCACTTGTTATTCTTCTTAGGGACAATGACAAGCAGAGACACCCATTGACTGTCAGATATTTGATAAATGAAGTTAGCATTTAGGAGGTTTTGTAATTCTTCTTTCACTACCTCCTTCAGTGCAGGGTTCATGCGGCGCTGCAGTTGTCTAATTGGTTTGAAACCATCTTTCAAATAAATGTGGTGAGTTCACAGTCTGGGATGAATTCCTTTCATATTTGTGTAGTCCCATGCAAATGAATTTTTGTATTTCTATAACAGGTGTAACAACAGTATATTTTTCCAACAGTCAGGTTGGGATTAATATTCAAATACTTTCCTGGTTCTATTTCAACTGGACTGCTGTCAGTATGTGGAGTGGTTCTCATTTGTTCAAAGTTTACATTATCTACCTCCTCTTCCTCCCTTGAATTTTCAATAGAAGCGACAAAAGTGAGTTACTAATAAATCCATTAATGATATCATCTTCTGTCTCATCCTTGAAATAGCGGGCTTTTCCTAGAGTGAGGAGCAGTAGGGAAAGATCTAATTCAGGTTCATTTTCATCCCACCATGGATTGTTCAAATCCATATTTGGTTTTTCTAGGGGGTAAAGGTTAAGGTTCTTTGTAGCCTGGCCATTTGAAATCATCATAGATTTGGATCTAGACCCTATAAACGCATCTACAGTGGCCAGCCAGGGTCTCCCTAAAGTCAAAGGATTTCCCCAGGTTGGATTTGGTTTGCAAGATAAGAAAGTCATCCGGATACCTCTAGGAAGCTATTGTGATTACTACGTCTTCTAATACCCCCTTAGGTATAACACGGGACCTATCTGCTAATTCAATTATGGTAGGTGTATATCTAGGTCCATGTAGCCCCAGGGTGGTAAAGAGCTCCTTTTTCATTACATTAATGGTCGCCCCAAGATCAATCAATGTATTAGTTATGGGTTAGCCATCAATATAAACAGTAACTGTAGGGTTTGTTGGATCATTATACTTGGTTAAAAGAGGCTGAGCAATCATTAATTCAGACAATTTCCCCATCACGTGTATAGTAGTAGGGTCCTTAGGCTTCCTTCCAGGTTTCTTAATGCACAGGTCTTGTACTATTTTGGCGTAAATAGGTACTTCTTTAAGAGATTGCAGCAAAGGAATCTGTACGCGCATGTTTTGCAATTCCCTAAGGAAATTGGATTCGGGTTGTGAGGTCATTCCAGTCTCAATTTATCTCTAAGGATATGGAACATCCTGAGTCATAACAATCGAATCAGCTGCTATAGGTGTATTGGCCTTACTCGAGTTAGTTGTTACTGGAGTAACAGTTATTCTCGGGTTGGATGTTACAGGTGTAACAGTTCGCTCTGTATCGGCTATTACATGTGTAACAAACACCTCAAGATCTACTGCACCTTCTCTGGAAGGTTCGCATTCCTCCTCAGTGATGATAGGGGAGCGGTTTGGTTTAATCACTTTATCCAACTGTAGTTGAAATTCATTAAGTATGATGGGAGTAATAAGGTAATTCTGGAAGATAGTCGGAACCTCTATGTTCTCAACTAATTTGCTCTTCGGGTTAGGGTTAGGTTGCACAGGTAATTGGGGTCACATAGGTGGTGTAGGAACAAGAGTTTGGAAAGGGGCAATTGTAGTTGTTGTTGCATTGGTAATCCAAATGGAACTACACTTTGGGCATTCCCATCCAATTCTGATTCCAAGCATATGGTTGAGATGGAGGATATTGTATAGATGGAGAGAGGTACCACTGGTTCTAGGGTGAAGGAAACTATGATGGAGAAGGAGCAGAGTATTGCCATGGATATTGCTAAGCATTATATGCATTATTCCACGAATTAAAAGAAGAAAAATCTTGGGACATACCTGGGGGTTGTGGCTGCCATGGTCTCCTGGGCCCGGTGAAATAAGAGGACTGAACTTCTTCACTCGACTATATAAGCATTGTTTTTAGTCTGGGAAGCTTTGAACATTGACCTGTAGGATGTTCCAGCTCACAAATATTGCCCAAGCTGATGTTGTTCATTTCACAATCCCTTAAGGGATGTTTCTTTCTGCATTTCGGACATAACATAGCTAAAGCTGTATTAGCTTCTCCTTGTGCCTTCTTGATCTGTGTCATCGTTATCTAGTTAGATAAAGTACAGAGGATGTCGGTTTTGAAATTTTCAAATAATTCCCAATCTATGCTCTAGTTACTCTTCCACTTGCAGATTTTTATATTCGGGCAGAGGCATCTCAGATTGTGCGTCTCCCCTTCGACGATCCTCTAGCGCATCTCAGATAGAGCTTTATTATCTCGGCGAATGATTCCTAAGATATGTCCCCTTTCCCTAATAGATTTATGGTATCAAGACAGTCATCCGTCATTCCCCTTATGAATATGGTCTTCAAGATCTCGTGATCTAAATCACTGTGTTTAGATCTTTGCAAATTGTAATGAAATTGCTCCATATAGTCCTCCAGGCTCTCATCCACCTTTTGTGTCATCCTAAATATGTCCTCTCTTAAGTCTCTAGTTCTACAATAATCTTGATACTTTGATAAAAATGTCTCCTTCATGTCGCTCCATGTTCGAATAGAAGCAGAGCCTAACCCCATGAACCATCTCAAGGCTTCTCCCTATAGAGTAGCAGGAAATAATTTTAGTTTTTGAGCATCTGAAACATAGTCATAGCTCCTACACAAGACATCAAATTCAAACAAGAAGGTGTCAGGATCTTCTACAGTCATTCCTTGAAAAGATGGTAGAGATGATAAAGGAATGTTTTTCATGGGAGCCTCGCCTCTGATATCCCCAATTGGGAACTCAAAGGTGGTGACAGTAGCATCTGTTTTAGTGTTATTGTTATTTTTGTCCCCCATTGTTAACCCTTATAATCCTTGTTGTAACAGGTGTTCTTCAAACCGTTCTTGTGATTGTCTTGCGGGTGAAATTGGTAGCTCAGGCTGCTTCAAGGCTAGCTATTTCACCTGGCTACCTAAATATGGATATTGATAAACTAATAAATGCTCTCCTGTTTCAGGCTTCTGATGTTCCCCCTTTGTTTCCCCTTGTCCCTCGGTCTTAAGGTTTTGGTTACTAGCTTCCCGTTGCTGCTCCAGAATTGGATGCTTAGTCTTGGGAGTGTTCTCACTAACTTTAGAATGATATGGTCTTGAGACAGAGGAATCAGAGGATTCTGTTCTTATTATGTGAGTAACAGATTTTTGTGGCCCTATTTTCCTTACATCCTTCTAAGAACTCGAATGTTCTTTTTCTGCCCTTGAGATTAGCTCATGGATAAATGTTTTCCTTCCCAAATCTACACTCTTCTTTTCCTTTTTACGACCCGTTTTTCCCATGACTAATTAGAGTGGGGGGTGTTTTTGGTATTTCTATAATTCCTACAGTTTCACACATGGACCCTATGTGTATTGATTCACACCCTAAGTGTCTCAGTCTCGATAGTGGTGAGCCCGCCCAAGTATGTTAGAGCGATGTGCATGTTCTTACCTCTCGTCTTACCGCCCAACAACTAAAGAGCTGAAGACACGCTTTAAGGAAACACCAAAATGCCACACCCTAAGTGCCCTAGTGATCACAACGGTGAGCCCACCCAGGTATGTTAGAGCAATGCACAGGTTCTTACCTCTCGTCTTACCGTCCAACGATTGTGGAATAGGAACACTCTATCATCAAACAAACAACTTAGCTGACTGTATCGTCAATTTCCATCCCCGCCAACGGCGCCAAAATGTAGTGTTGTTTTAATCAATCCTAATTGACCAAGACTGCAACCATTTAATTTTCAACCTAGGGTAGGTATGTTATTTCAATGGAGTTTTCACTATCTGTGCCGATACACTACAACCAAGAGTGAAAATAGAAAATAGTAAAGAATGTCGTTGAATCAACTGTAGGAACTAATCATTCATGCATAAATTAAAAACACTATACAGAAATGGAATCAAACTTCACATTTACCAGAGAAAAGGTGTGCCACATACTATACTGATAACTACACCAGCTGATCAACTACCATACTAGTAACCAAATCTGTGTAACAATATATCATAAATATGGAATTGAAGTAGATATAGTCTACAAATTGTATAGTGACAGCAGAAAACTATCCAAATAATGAAAGAAAGGAACAATAATATACAGTTACTCTACTACTGCATTCCTTGCTAAAGACGAGGGCCCTTCCTCGCTAGCAGGGGCGCAGGAATGAACACGAGATTAGTCAAGAATTCATCTTGGAAACAACAACAACATCACCATAGTGTCTTTGATATTAAGAATAATTAAAAGCTACATGATCAAAATAACAATACTCACTATGCTTTCCCCCGTACCCGAGGGATCAAGTTTCTCTTATAGAAATTACATACCAAAAATTAGGAACAGGTCAGTCATGAGAATCTCACGATTCCCATGCTGATCATAAAATATAAATTGTTATAACCAGTTCCTAAATATGAATTCTATTCAAATACATCGGTTAAAATCATAACTGCTTGGATCTGTTATTTTCTAAATAGACAATTTGTAACTCCCAATAGCTATTGCGTGGAATAGTACCCAGGACTTTGACAGCTACGATGTAACAACACCCCGTGGTAAAGTAACGGTTTGGGATGTAATAGCAACACTGGATAACAAGAACCTTGTAACAACACCTGGGGTGTAACAACAATAATCTGTAATAGCAACGCGGTGTAACAATAATGTTTGTAACAACATCGTGGTGTAACAACAAGATCTGTAACAGCACACAGAGTGTAACATCAATTTGTTTCATCCTACTCTTAGACCGATTGGCACGATTGTTCATTCCATAACCTCGTTCTTATGGGCATCACCTAAAAAAGAGGAAAGGATCCAAAATACTTCTCTAATGCTTACCCCAATTAGCCATAAAAAAAGAATATTGCATCATTATATCTAACAAAAATGGCAAAATAACATGATGGAAAAAATATGTTGTTCACAATAAGGAAAAAGGTGGTTAACATGTAAATTTCTATTGGTCCGGAGGGAAAAGGGTCAAAAATGGGGAAAGAAAGTATAGGAAATAGGTACAAAAACTACACCCAACAACTTTTATTTCATATCTTCTCAATAATCCTAATTTCACTTTTATCTCTCATCTTCTTAGAAATCCAATTTATTCTTTTAAGCATATTAAAATTCACCTTTGATCTCCAAAGGAGATGTCTCTTATTCTAAAGGTTGTTAAGGAACATGTAATGAACCTTAAGACAATATCTTCCACCCATCTGCATCACAACAAGTGTCCTTAAACAAGACAAAGCAATCAATAAAATGGTATAAATTTTAAATGTTAAATTTGAGAAGCTAACTTGGATAATGCCATCCTTTGCCTCTTCACATAGTAGTTTTTCATAATTTAGGAGAGTGAATTAAAGAACAATTTAGAGAACTTGATATCACGATTAAATGGAATACTTCCACTAGTTGAAGTTGATGAATATGCAGTGAACCTAAAGACAATAGTTTCCATCTTCCTATGTAACACCAAGTGTGTCTCCTTCAACAAGCCAAAGAAATCAATGAATTGGTATGAATTTTCAATGTAACCTTGACAAGTTAACTTGGACAATGCAATTCTTTGACTCTTCACATTTTTTTCATCATAGTTAAAGTATCATGATTGATTCATCATAGTTAAAGTGAGCAAATTAAAAAATGAATTTGAGATCATGATAAGGATTTAGAGGGAAAACTTCCACCAATGTATAAACATGTAGTCAATCTCTATCTATCTCTCTATTTAATAATAAGTGTTTCTTTTCTAGAAAATCAAACTAATTAACCAAATTGTTATAAATTTTCAATGTTATATTTGAAAATCTAACTCAAATAATGTGATATTTTGTCTTTTCACATAATGTTTTCCATAGTTTTGGTGAGTGAATTAAAGAATGAGTTGGCGAATTCAAGATCACAATTAGAGAGAATACCTCCACCTAATGAAAGGGTAAAATTTAAAAATTAATAATTGATTGCATTAATATAAATTTTTCGATCTTATTTACTAAAAAGGGAAAACATGAGACATTACTCAAGGGTGAAAGATACATATAGTTAATTTAACTTAAAATAGAGGGGGAAATAACATTGAAGGTATGTGATATAGTTAGAAGATATACCATTTCACATACAATAACACCAACATGAAATAATGTAGTGTCTATATAGTAATGTATAATGTCATAGTACCTTGTACCAACATGAAAATAGTGTGGTGTCCATACAACAATGTCATAATACTTTGCAGGGCATAACTTTACTCCAAGTGCAAAAACTATCTTTATTCATATCTCTACTAAAAAAATCGATTAATAATTACAAACTTTCTAGTTTATCCAAGTGCATACCCTAATAAACATTGTTTTCACTAAAATATGAATGCAATTATGCTTATGAAAACTAAATCTTATTAGATTATATACCTATTCCTTTAATTACAACTTTAATTATGACCAAGTTAGATATTTGAAAAAATAAACAAGAAAAATGCTATAATTTTACCTCTTTTCTACTTTGATTAATTAAAATATTAACAAACTTTAAAATTCGTATTATTTGTATATTTACAATCTATGAAAAATATTCATACATAATAATATTAATCGAACAAAACGTTAAAAGTTCATACATAATAATTTATCAAACAAAACTATGTTTCCATATTATCCTTCTCGGATAAAATCTTATGGAACAAAATTAAATTTTCCTATTAACTTAAGATTTTATAATTTATAGGTCATTATATATATAGATTTCATGATATATATAAATTTGTAAATTTCTACAAACTTCATATCTATTATTGCACTGAGAGACATTTACAACCCAGTATGAAGGCGATCATGGTGATGTTGTAGTAGTGTAAATGTTTGTAAACATTTAACATAAGTATAAAAAAAATAGTTATTAATGTAATTTCAACTTCATATGTTTTAATTAATATTCAAATTAAAACATATATAAATGTAAAATGTAACGCACAAAACGTAAAATGAAAAATGGCATATAGAATGTAATATACAAAATGTAAAATGTAAGGCAAGAGCTACCAAATTGATTGGAAGAAATTTCTTTATCTATAATGTAAAATTAGCATACCATTGTTTCTTTAACAAATTATTTATTTATATATTATTATTGGTATAATAATCAATAATATTGACTATTATTATTCCAATATATTATAATAATAATCATCTCCATTATAAGTATTATTATATTAGATCATATATATATATATATATATATATATATATATATTGACCATAGAGAAATTTTGAGGTCTAAAATGGGTCTCCTAAGAAATATTATGAAAAAATAGTGGAAATAACAAAATAAGATTAGGTTACCTCATCAAGTTTTGAATGTATATATATATATATATATATATATATATATATATTCAACTTATCTCCCCACAATTTTACTCAAATTTTGAGCGGAAGCACTCATTGGACACAAAAGTTAATGTTGCATCCAAGGAGTACCCATGTTGCATATTTTCGATGGACACTACTACATTAAAAATGTGAAATGCATGAAAAAACGTGATTGCAATCACATTTTTTCATGTATTTCACATTTCTCATATAGTAGGGTCCATCGAAAATATGCAACATGGGTACTCCTTGGATGAAAATTTTAATTATGCATTCAACGAGTGCTCCCGCACGAAATTTGAGTAAAATCGTAGGGAGATAAGTTGAAATTACGAGTTGAAAAGATAGTTTTTTATCTTTTATTTATTTTAATTTTTACCTTTTTACTACAAAAATGGGGAATCATCCCCTGTGGTTGACATCATCATATTCAATCCTATTGGTTCTTATAAAGTTGATTTTTGTTGTACATTTTCATTGAGACCCATTTTTTACCTCAAATTGTTTCTAATGAATTCTCGATCACAAAGAGAGAGAGAGAGAGAGAGAGAGAGAGAGATGGAGTTGGAGATAGAGAGAGACAGAGAAAGAGAGAGAAGGGGGAGGAAAATAGAGGAAGCAAGAGAGAGAAGGGAGAGAGAGAAGGAGAGAGGGAGGGAGGGAGAGAGATGGAGTTAGAGGTGGAGAGGGAGGGAAGAACAAAGATGTGGAGAGATAGAGGTGGAGAGAGAGAGGCACTGAAAAGGGAGATATGGAGAGAGAAAGAGGGAGAGAGGGGTGAAGGATGTAAGAGAGAAGGAGAGGAGAGAGATAGGGAAAGAAGGAGAAGAGAGATAGAGGAGGACACAAATATGGAGTGGGAGAGAGGGAGAGAGAGGGAGAGGGAGAGAGAGAATGAGAGAAGGAGGGAGAGAGGGATGGAGTTGGAGGGGGGAGAGGAAGGGAAGAAGAAATACATAAAGAGAGAAAGGTGGAGATAGAGGGGGAGTGACAAGGGAGAGATTGAGAGAGAGTGAGAGAGAGAAGAGAGTGGGTGGTAAGAGAGAGAGAAGGAGAGAGAGGGTGAGAGAAGGGGAAGAGAGAGAGGTAGATGAAGAGGGTGGGAGAGAGATAGATGGATATATATGGAGAGAGAGTGTGTATATTGGGTGGTGATATAGAGAGACAAAGAAGGAGAGACATATGTGTTAAGAAATATAGGGGAAACTAGATTAAGTGATTTCTCTTACTTTGATAACTTCTTGTGATGTACTTTTACTTAACTTGATGTAATTGTTATTAGCTTCTTCTTTCATTTGATTATTATTATGTTCTTATCATTAAACAACCACCAAAAAATGAAGATCAAAGAGACAAGAGGACACAAAATGTAGGCTGCAAGCTAGGGCCAGAAACTCTTCTCTTAAGAGGAAAACCCACAAGAATTCTTCTTTTCTTATAAAATGTTCATATCACTAATTCCAAGACCTATGACCCTTGACAGAGATCCCTTCAAGACCAAGTCCAATATCTTCTTGATGAATTTCTCTTCCACAAAGTGAACGCTAGTCAAAATTGCTCCAATACTTCATATTTCAGTCCTTTTACTGAATTCTTGACTTGCTACTTCAAGGCTGTAGTTTCAACTTCTACTGCAGAAAACCCTAGCTGGAACATGTGACAAAATAATGATGAATCTAGCCTCCTTTTTCCTTCACTTGGTATTCTCTTTCTTCATTGATAACTTAAATTGCAATATTGACTCTTTTGACACTTGATTTTGGCCTCCAAGATGACTACAATTTTTGGTCTTGTTGCTGCAACAATTGCCCTAATCCATACAAGGTACTTGGACATTCTCATACTGAAGAATTCTCATAAGAAGATACAAACTGGTAAGCCATCTAATAAGCTATTTATTAATCTTATATCAGCGCATCTCATCATATCAACCAACATTGTCATATAACAAGGCCTTGACTAAAAACTTCATCTCTCCACAAGAATAGAGCACAATTTTGGGGAGACAATGAATTATAGACACCTTCATCATTGTCTCTCAAGGCACATACCCCATCTATATGTTCATAAGCTATGTATTTCTAGGACCATTCCCATTTTGTATTAACACATCCACATGGAATTTCCTCTTCGACTACTCTTACCTATTGTACGCTCTACCTCATCCTTAAATAGTATCATAATCAATCTTATATGCTTATAATTATAATTATGTATCTATCTCTCCCTCTTAACCAAGGAGGATATGTTCATTCCTATAAAAGGAATATACCCAAGCTCCCTCGTAATAATGGACTTGTCAAAACTCCTTCTTAACAAGGGACTTGTTACTAATAAAAACTCTCTTTGGTGGAGATCATGGTACTATCAGTTACTTGTAGGGATCCTTTTTTCTACATCATATCATGAACTTCAACTTCTTCATCATGGAGCCTTATTCTTCTGTGTAGGGCATCGACCATATTCTTCATCCACTCACTTCAACGAAACATCGTATAGAACCGATAGTCATGTCATCGTTCTCTTCATCGGAAAGTGATCCTCTAATCAGCATATGGCTATCTTCATATAGCTACTTTTTCCAAGTCACGTTTCTTTCTAGATATTCCATCCAATCTCATGGATACTAGTTGTAAGTGACTTCTATAACCTTCTACCGGTAGCCCTATTCCAACCCAACCAAATGATTTCAAAAATGAACATCAAATCAAAGTTACCTTTTTATGATGGCCTTTCGTCATGACATATGCTTCCTACATCAACATCCTTTTTCATATTGTATGGGTCCATCTCTAAGACATACATTACCAAGGTTTTTCATTTTCCAACATATCAGGGTCTTCATATATTTCTCCATGGAGATGTCATAGCTAACCCTTCTAGTTATCAAATGTTGATTACTTCTCTTATCTTATCTTATGTGACATTAGATGCATCTTCTCACAAACTCTTCTTTCACCTTTCTTCACATATTGATTCCTCGGGATTGTTTATACACAGCTCCTTCATTATGGGAACCATAGTTTCCAACCACTTCATATTCTCCATGATGTCATATTATGTTGATTTCATCTTGTCAATAAATATAATATTTCAAGGCATATTTCCTACATGCCTTCATGCATCATTCTAATGGAATATTTTATTCATATTTTATTCATATATAATCATTCTCATGAGATAAAGCACTTTACCCATTCTATCTATAATCATATGATGACATGAATTTACCTATTTATTACCAAATATATACATCTTCATCTTTTGGTCATCTAGACTGCCTTCTAGCAGCTTCCTTTCCTTGCTTGAAGATGAAAGTACTTCAACCAACTTGACATGCTGCACTTATTTGTCACCATAACTTCATCCTTCTAACCAATGGATCCCACACAAGGTGGAATGTAGGCTTTTTGCAAGACACTTTCTTCTTCAAGTAGAGATGAACCTTCTAATGAAGATTCCAATGGAGGACCTCGATGATCCTCATTCTGCAAATGCTTCTTCCAAATTATGTATGTTGATCTCTTTATCTTCTATCTTGCTAGATGACTTTATCCAACCATATCGATTGCTACTTTAGTTGTCCTTATATGATTTCAATGAATATGACATGAGCTACTTCCTTTCTATCATGATGGCTGCTTCAACCATATTAAATTCTACTTCAACTATCCTTTCATGTCTCTATGATGATGCCATGCATCCTATTATACTTGTGATGCCTTCCATCATGACTGTTAACTTCTATATGATGAAATGAACAGAGTGAAGGAGGTTATCTTAGTCATAATAAATATCTTTCAATTCCTCTTTTTTTATTTCTTCTTTTCGGGTTCTTCTACTTCTTCGACGATATGGGCTTCATTTATCTCCTTTCTCTTTTTGTTTTCCTTCTTGAGTTTAGGAAAATTCCTTTTGAAATGCCCATATTCATTGAACTCATAACATTGGATCTTTGACATATCAATTTTCTTGTGAAACTTTATTCGCAACTCAAATTTCCCAAATTTTCCTTTCTTCCTTGTCGATGTTGCATATGCTTATGTTTGTTCAGTTGATCCAACATTGTTCTTTGCTTTTAATCTATATTCTTCAATTTTTCATAATGACCATAGATCGTTGAATGGAGTAGTTTACTTCTTCCCATAAATTCTTGACACAAATATTCCCCATTCATCAGGTAGTGCATTGAACACAATGGTGGTCATCTCATGATCAAACATTATTTCTCCAAGTTCTTGTAATTGATATCTCATATACCTTCATGAAATATGAAGCTATCCCTTCTTCCCATGATATTTTCATCTTGTATAGTTCAATTCTTAAAGATATGATTCACTTGTAGTGCTTACAAAAACTAGCTCCACTAATTGTCATAGATATCCTTCGTTGTCTCTAACTTTGCAACACAAGGGATGAGAGAATCCTTGATTGACTCTATGAGGCTCCTCTAAGCCCTTATTTATCCTTTCATTAACTTTGATAGATCTTTAAATTTATCTTATGGTGGTTTGGTGATAGATCTCGTGACATATTCACTTACTTCATTCTCTATGAGGATTAAATCAATTCTCTTCTTCCATGCAAGGTAGTTTAAGGTCCCAACCAATTTATTGTTCTCCTTGTAGAATGAACTCATTTGGTTTGTAGATTGAGACATAAAAATATAGAATACTTACTTGTCAAGTGAATATGCTCCTTTGAAGATAATTAAACTTGATGCCTTCTTGATGATGTTGACAATTGAAGATGCCTTTTTGAAGATGATTGATACCTTGATGATGCCTTCCTTTTTTCTAGATGATAAGAGGTGTATTTCTTCAAGTATGTTTAAGATGAGATTCATTCTTCAATGAAAGGGAGATTATCTTGATTTCTTTGATTATGATGGAAATTCTTCTTCTTTCTTCCTTTGGATGTAGAATGTGGAGACTTCAAGATGCTTTAAATGTGTTAAGTCCTTATTGAATGGAGGTAGGGTCTTTGAGTCCTCTTCTTCTTCCAGGAGTTGAGATGATGTGATGGATAGTCCTCCTTGATGCCTTTTGTTTCTCCTTGATGATGTCCTTGTGCTCGACCCTTATGTATCCTTCTTCAATTGGATGGTATTCAAGCTTCCTCTTCTTCTTGATGTTGTCACCTTAGCTCTGATAAATGTTGAGAAATCTAGGGGCAGCTAGATTAAGTGATTTCTCTTACTTTGATAACTACTTTTGATGTTATTTTACTTAAATTTATGTACTTGTTATTAGCTTCTTCATTCACTTGATTATTATTATGTTCTTATCATCAAACAACCACCAAACAATGAATATCAAAGAGACAAGAGGACACAAAATGTAGGTTACAAGCCAGGGCCAAAACCATGAAAATTCCTCAACCGGAATCCCTATTACCACAACTGATGATATTACTCCTATTTGTTAAATTCCTTTAAACAAATTACTTGCAGTTTCCTATGGAAAATATTGTAATACATATACTGCAGCCTTCACTTAATTAAATTATATGCAGAAACAAGAGACTGAGCAAGAAAGAAAATACAACACAATAGACACCATTATTTTTTGGACAAATGTCCTCGAAAAACACAATGTGGGAAAACTGGTGCAGCAGATCTGAGGGTTTTATTATTATGCATGAGAAAGTCCGAGTACAATTCTTGGATGCTCAACTAGAAATCCGATACAGAGATAAATTGGACAAAATGAATGGTGAAATGATCTCACAATGTCACTGGGAAAATCTGAGACTGATCACGCTAAACTGGAGCCTCTGTGTACCCTCTACGTAGCATCTACATCACTCCTACATAGTTCCTACGTCACCTCTATTGGGTATCACGTTGCTTCTTCTCTGGACTCTCTGTTGGCTGGAAAACTCAAATCTCTGCCTCCCTATCTCATACCCTAGCTCCCGACTACTGAAACTCGATTTCCTAAGCAAGAATTCGATTTCCCTCTAAGGCCTGCACTGCCACTGTGTTAGCTCTGCATGGGCCAACGTCTTCCTCTCTCTAGACATCATTATGCCCTCTCTCTTGATTCTACTCTCAAGCCCAACAAAACTTCCTTCTTCCAGATACTCACTGCCCCTATCTGACAGAAATATCCTCTTAACATAATTTCCTCATGCGAACTTCTCACTTCAGAAATTCAATCTCTTAATCTCTCGGTGTGTCTTCCAAATGACCCTCAAGCTCCCTTAAATAATCTTCTCATTGGCATTCAACGACCCAGATTAAAAGCTAATCAATGGCTAAGATCATTTTAGCTTGATCCTCGTCTTATTCTAGAAGTTACACCCACAATTAGATTAATACCCATTAATATTTTTAATTTCCTAAGTTTAGACTTAGGGTACCATTAAAAAATATTAATTATTTTAATAAAATTGTCTCTAGGTGGAATTTCCAAAAATGCTTTCTGGTTTCTTTGGAATACATGTGCCCAAGCCTCCATGCAAAATTTGAGGCCTAGAGCACATCCGATGCTATCCCAAATCAACACTCACTCTTAGCACTCACTCTTGGCGAGGAATGTGCTCTAGAAATATACATTGCTGCATACTTCTCTGACTTTGAAGCATCATCCTCTGTGCTGCGGATTTCTGACATGTTGTCCACTGACTACTGCACTGCTACCGTAACTGTAGTATTGCTGACACTACCACTGTCAACACTACATCCGTACTACATCTCTCCCTCAAGTGTTGCATTTGTGCTACTGCTAGCACTCCCACTGCCAACTGCTACTACACTAGAAACTGTTGTTGCTAATCTATCAACAATGGAAGAACATCCAAAATTACTGAACTAACTGTGTTCAGTATGATACCACGTGAATGTCGGAGCTTGGTTGTTGCTAGTCTCTGCACTGACCCTCTGAATCTACTACACTGTTGCTGACCTCTGCTCTGTGCTGCTTAGACTTTGGTGCTCCTAGCCACTGCAACTATCTCTCTAACACTCCTTGGCATCATCCGAGACTAGTCCATCCTGCTATTGCTGATTTGGGCTCTCGTAGCAAGGTATTGATCCAAGAGGTGGACTACTCAAGGATCCTTCCCATCTATATCTCTTTCGAACTACAACTCTAGATCAACCAACCTCCCTCCTGGAGGTATCTCGGCTGTCATGGCAAACTTCTCCTCTTCGATCTTCGTAGGCGCAACATTTCAATCGTGCTTCTCATCCTTTTCCTTCTTCCTGAGAGGACACCGAGTAGTGTATTGACCCATCTCACCACACCTGAAGCACTTGATCTTCGAGATATCCTTCTTACGTCTTCATTGCTCCTATTGTCCCTTCGATGCAAGGGCTCCATTATCCTCCTCCTCCTTAGGCTTTAACTCACTGTTGCTGCTTCCATCAAGTTTGACCTTGACTAAGTCTCTCTTCAACTCCTCTTGTTTTAGAGCTTCCCACATCTCATCCCAATTCAGCAATGATGTTATCCCCAAGATACTCTGGACAAAGACTTGCCACTCATCTGAGACAGAATTGAGGGCTAGTCTAACCAACTCTGAATCCTGGGATGTATGCCCCGCAATAGACAACTCATCACGGGTTTCCTTAAGCTTTGTGAGGAATCGATCCACACGCTCTCCCTTCTGCATCTGAGCATATCTCAGTTTCTTCTCCATGTACATCTTCCACTGCTCGGAAGATCCGTGATATAATGTAGCCAAGGCATCCCACATCTCCTTAGCAGTCCCTCTGCTAGCGACATGACACACCACGTGATCCTTTACTCCATCAAGGATCATCCTCTTGGCCTTCACCATCTCAGATCTATACTTCTTCAGTGGATCTACATCTACAGTGACATCCACCACGTTAGGATGCTTCATCCAACCTATCCTAATCCCTCAAGCCACTAGTTTCCATTTTTTCCAAAAATAGAAAGTCGAATGACCTCCTCTCTCCTCTGTGCTACGTCTGGGTCAACCTACTCACTCCCTGCTGGAGCTAGTAAAATTGACACCCCTTACTGCTTCTCAGCTCTAGAGAATTCGAATTCCTTGGCTAAGAATTCTCTGAGGAAGAAATTCCCTCAATTATTCTTCTCTTCTCTCTTCTAACGATCTTCTACTAGTAAACTGCCTACAGAAAAATCTGTGTCCCACCATCTCACTTCACGTTAAGGCTTCAACATTGTTCCCTCTGCCTCAGAAAAAATTTGAACTGGAAGCCCTTCTCTTTGTCGACTCTCTCGAGAGAGATTGCCTCGAAATTTCAACCCTCTAGCTAGGAGCTGCGCAAAACCTCTAGGGTTTCGAAATACTACCTCCTGCATATTTTCGATTTCCCTCTTTTGCTTAGTGTTGGATCTACCGACACTGCTCTTCTTGCTTCACCTGCAGCTTTGATACCATGTGAAAAGTCCTCAACCAGAATCCTTACTGCAGCAACTAATGATATTACTCCTATTTCTTAAATTCCTTTAAACAAATTACTTGCAGTTTCCTACGAAAAATATCGTAATATATACACTGCAACCTCCACTTAATAAAATTATATGCAGAAACAAGAGACTGAGCAAGAACTAAAGTACAACACAATAAACACTGTTACTTTTGGACAAATGTCCCTGGAAAAATCCAATGTGGGAAAACTGATGCAGCATATATGAGGGTTTTATTATTATGCAGGAGAAAATATGAGTACAATTCTTTGATGCTCAACTAGCAATCTGATACAAAGAGAAACTAGATAAATGAATGGTCAAATGATCTCACCCTGTCACTAGGAAAATCACAGCTGATCATGCTGAATTGGAGCCTCTATGTACCCTTGGCATAGAACTGCATCACTCCTACGTAGTTCTTGCATCACCGCTACTGGGTATCATGCTGATCCTCCTCTGGACCCTCTGCTGGTTGGAAAATTCGAATATCTACCTCTCGATCTCATAGCTGGGCTCTCGGCTACTAAAAATTAATTTCCTCAACAGGAATTTGATTTCCTTCTAAGGCTTGTGTTGTAGAATAATAAATAAAATTAACACACATAAAATAATACCAAAAACATAGAAATGGTGGAAAACACCTCAGCCTCACTGTATTCCTCTCTTGATACAATCCAATGTACAAAGAATGATAATAGTACAAATAAATACATGAGGAAGTCTGTCTCAAGATAGTGCGTCTATCTTGAACAAACTTGGTTGAGATATTTTCTCAACAAAACACTAATCTAGGAGAACTGGTTGAAGAGAATCTCTCATCCTAACTAAACTACTCCCTATTTTGAGAAACTAACTCCTAATTCTCAATATTTGATTTATTTAATTATAATTTTGGATTTATAATTGTTTTATTATGAGCGTGAGGCTAACATTCCCCCCCTCAATGATAAATCCAAAAGAAGAACAAGGAACCCTCTTCCAAGTTCTCAAGTTGATCCTCAAAAAACATTTGCCTGAAAAACAGCCAAAGCTGGAAGCTGAAGAAACTACAATATGAAGAGACCATGACTCAGTTGCATGTCTGAGGCATCTCTGAAATTTTTCTTGACAACTCCATCATGTGCCAAGCTGCAAAAGGATCCATCTATCCTTTGTTTTCAATCAACAACCTTTGTCCACTGACAGAATGTTGATGACGCCCACTGGCGAATTTGCTTGTCCACTGACAAAATATTGATGAACGCCCACTAGCAAATTTGTTTATGATGCCCAGCGGCTGATATGAAGATGCCCACTGGCTGCTTTTGATGATGTTGTCGAGACTTTCAGTCTGAAAACCACTGTCATTTTCATTGACATTTCCCCCCATTTATCAGCTGAAAGGAGAGACAATCTTCTTCAAATTATTTCTGAACTCCCCCCCCAGGTGTAGGAGTGTTTCACTGGTGTACTCCCCCGTTCAACTTCACGAGAGTACCATCTTCATTTTTACTGTTGGCTGCAATATGTGTGAGTAAATTCGATTGTAAAATTTATACAATCTTCTGACCGTGGATGACCATTCCCAGGGATCAATCCATGAATAATTGATCTTCAATCTGGTTGATTGTTGTTGTTTGCTGCATTGTGTTGATGAATGATTTGACTTGCCACAATGGTGACAAGGATGGAGATCAAAACACTGATCTTCCAGATGACTGATTCTTTGACAATGAAGGCATTTTGGTTTGACTGCAACTTCAGTGTGCATGCATGTCTGTTTTTCTGCAACTTCAGTTTGTGTGTATTTCTGTTTGTCTTCAACTTTCTCAGAACTAGCCGATGTGATTTGTGTAAGAAACCCTACACTGACAAACTTAATGGGCCTTGAATAATCTGGGATATGCAATTTGGCGTCATCTTTGACATATCCTAAGCCTCGTCGATTTCTGTTACTTTGGATTTCTTCCCATGGCTTGATGATTGGTTTGGAAGAAAGTTGAACTGGATCAGGGACCACTTCGACACTTGAAGTTGGTTGGATCAGTGACTTGGAATCATTAGCTGTATTTGTATTGTTCAAAGACTTGGAAGCATCACTCTTCTCTAGCAACTCAGTTCTTTGTAGTTGCGACTCCAGTTGAAGGAACTCAATCATTTCATGTGCATGTTGAAGATGCACTTGAATATCAACAAGAGTTGTTTTGTTGATGTTCACCATGTTGCCAGCTGATGATAAAATCAAATTGTTAATAATTTGGGACAGTTAAATGTGTGTCGCCATGTTAGCTTGCTCACTTTGAATTCAGGCTCGCTTGTAGTGTTGCTTATTGCTGATGCTTTAAACACTTGCTAGATTTTTATAACTTGGTTGCTTGAACTCTTGATTTCACGCTCACTTGATGACTATCGCTTTGCTTGAATGCTTCACTCACACTTCGTGAATTCTTCAATCAACTTCACACTGGCTCGTTTGTTGTAGATGTCGTGCTTTGATCTTTTGCACTTTATTTTGACATGCTCGCTTGCTTGGTTGTTTGAATGACATGCTCACTTGCTTTGTTGTTTGAATGACACGCTCCCTTGATTTATTGCTTATTGCACTTGCATTAAACATTGGCTTGATTTGATGCTCACTTGAAGAATAGAATACTAGAATTCACACTCGTTTGATGATGATTGCTTGCTAGATGGCTTTCTTGAACTTGCTTGATTGATTACTGACACTTTGTGCTTTCTTTAATGTACTCACTAAATGTGTTGAATTAAAAAAAAAGGAAGGGTGCCGAACGCTGTCGAAAATGCACCCAAGAGACAAATGACAAGTTCAATCTTGATGACTCAGTTGAAGACTTACTTGACTTAATGTATTCACCTTAACAATTCAAATTAGGTTTTCGGTTACAATCGAGAATGCACCCGTACAATTCAGTTAAAAAATGTTTATCTGCAAGTGATACAAAAAGTGTTGATGATGTTGATGTCGTCTTGGCTTGAAATGCTTGATTTTGTAGTGTCCTTAACTTGATTTCTTTGATTACATAATGTGAAATGTGCTTGCTTGGAAGATCATCTTATCAAGTTGATGATGTGACGCTTTGTGCTTGTGTACTTAAGCTTGATTAAACGTTCTTATACTTAAGCTTGCTTATGTGCATGTAGGTGTTTAAGCATATTACAAAGAGAGCGTTTTGATAATATGAACACAAGTCATGCACATGTATTCATTACACACGGTGTACCTAAGATCCCCTTATTCAATTTCGGGTGGATCTAGGACACAAGCACCACAAAAAATTATGATTTTATTGATTACTGGAGTACATCATTCTTCAATGTCACGACTTTGTCGTGGAAACTTCTCAATGAGAATGTCACACTTGCAAACTTTGGAAGCAAATTGGCTTCAAAAACTGCCTGCACTGACTCAATCGCTCTCAAAGTAAGATATTACTTTGAATTACAATAATGAATTTCACTTATCACAAAAATTCACTTATGACTCCATTACATAAAAAAAATTACAAATACTCCTTATCTCTCCAAAATGTACAAGAAATCACTTTTTACTTCTCACTCCAAAAAAAACTTATCACTCCAAAATATTAAAACATGTCCTTATTCCTCCAAAGGCTTGATATCACTTTATATAAAAAATTTCTTTATGATGTAATGCACACCTTTAATCCAGTCCTCCTCCACGCAGGTTTCAGAAGGTGTAGAAGCTGCAAATGCCAGGCTCATTTAGCAGCTAAAGGCATTTCTTTCTTTCACTACTCTTGGCGATTGCTGAGTACTCCAGTGTTTTTCTGCTTCACAGTTGGGTGAGACAGTGCCTTCTGCTACGTTCTAGCTAATGCTACTTAGCTCAGTATATTTTGCTTCCTCCCTCATTGCGTGCTTGCTGTCCACTGCAACCTTCTCTCACAATGTTGCCTTCTGGCTAAGGCAGCCTCCAAGGCTCACGCTGCCCATGGCTCACACTGCCTTTATCACAGAATTGTATGTGGTTTTTGGTGCCTTCAATGGCTTATAAACCAACAGAAAGAGGCTTACAATACAGAAGTCAAGATTTCAATCCTATGGATTTTGTCACATCACTGCCTCGCATAGTATTAGAAATCTGAGCACAGGGCAACAGGTTCTACCAAGGGCTTAAACCGAATGAGCAATATCCAGCAGTTCCCCAATTTATGAATGAAGCATAGTTTAACTTAATGGTCACACCATAAATATATTTCCTGAGCTTAAGACATAATTAAAACCATAACAAATACATTGGCGCAAGATTCTCAAACAAATACTCACAGTTTCTTGGCCTGTTCCAGTGATCGTGCATGCCCAAAGTGAAACAAATCATAAATTCCATCCGCATAGACCCTGATGGGTTTCTCAGTCCACTCGCCCTTCACGGATCTGGAGATGGGTGCGGTTCGAATCTCACTGGCGGCTCGTAGGCGACCCAATGTATGTAGGGCTATGAAGTCTTCTGTGCAATGAGGCCCGAAAGGAGCTGACGACGGTGCTGTCGACCTGGTGACTTATGTAAAGGGTGGCTCGATACCCAGCTCAGTGAAAAGCCATGAATGCCTTACACAGAGAATGGCTTGAGGGTTTCAATATGAAATCGAAGTGCTAGCTATGGGCTCATGCGAAAGAGGCACAAACCTAGATGTATGAGACCAAGGGTTTTCAGTGAAAGAGCTAGCAAGTCGAGATATGCCCGTAGAGTGACCCAATGGATGTTATCAAAATTTAGTAAGTAACTATGCCATACATCGGCCTGGTTGCTTGTGTGAAGACTGTGGTGCCTGGCCGAGAAGAATGATGCGCGGGAAGGGTTGGCCACAACGAAAAATCCCTAGAATTGTTTATGAAGTGTACTACATACAGTGAGTGATAGAAAGAGCCGAGGAGTTAGGGATGGCGAATGAACAAGTCAAAGTTGAGGCTCTGAAGATGCTCAACGCATGCCAAATCCTCCCTATTTTGATTGTCTTCGATCTCGACTACACTCTCTTTCATTGTATAACTCAACATGTAGACCACAAGTTCTTCTCATCAATGGCAACTCCATGCAAGGATATTTATAGTGACACCAAGCCAACAAACAGAGAATTAACACAACTTGGGAGGAGAATTCTGTGGCTCTTTTTGTTGGCTTTCACAAGAAAATATCGATGCAATTTCCGTATCAACAACCTGTGAGTCGGTCGATTGGATTTCATGCACAATTCTCCATATGGTCTCTAGACTGCACCTTGGTCAATCTTCCATTCTTCCACATCCAATTGATGATGAGTCCTATGATCGGATTAGTCTTTGCATACCCATTCTAACATGCCCTTATGATTTATTCAAGAAAGTATGGTTGTAGTATTCTTGGGAGAGCTTTATGAATATTCTTGATGACAAACAGATCCGAGAAACAGAAGAAAGCAAAGCCAAAGCTCAAGTCTTGCACCCATATCCTGATGACTTGATTGATTTCCGCGGGCTTTAGTGATCCGGTATATGCAAAATCATATGTTGCAGGTCATCAATATGATATCATCCGTGACGTGACAATAATAAACAACACAAAGGATATGCTGCAAAATATTGCCTGGAATTGGTGGGTGATCTTAAACTGAAAAAATTTCAGGCTTCAGCAAGAAGGTTAAATGTACAGAACTACATAATTCTTTAGGAGCGTGATCATTTTTTTATAGCCAAAAGTCAAGACAACACATGTCCTTCCACGAAGGTGGCTTGGATCAACCGTAAAGCTTCCATTCACCTCAAACTATATCTATCGACCATGCTGATTTCGCCCGTCCAGTCGAATAGGTCACGTTTGTTTTGATGAAGTCCACAGTGAGACTTTTGGGAGACAATCTGAGGTGGAATATGGATGAGATGCCGAGTGTGCGAAGATCTGAACTTTGACCCATTGTAGATTCGATGACCCGTTACATATTCCACATGACTAACCAGGTCGCATTGCATCAACTCGATGCTCCACAGTCAACTTTGGATTCTTTACACACTTCCTGGCCAACTCTCGACTTTATCACAAGTCCTCGACTATATGCATGTCCAACAACATTGGTATCTCCAACTACCAAAACACTCCACAGACTTTATGATTCACAGTGAGTGCTTAAAAACTTTGCAATAATACTAATAAAAGACAACACAACTCATCACATAGCGGCTTACATAGTTCCATGCACTAATGAGATATTTTAACCATTGCTCTGATACCACATGTAGAATAATAAATAAAATTAACACACATAAAATAATACCAAAAACATAGAAATGGCGGAAAAGGCCTCAACCTCACTGTATTCCTCTCATGATGCAATCCAATGTACAAATAATGATAATAGTACAAATAAATACATGAGGAAGTTTGTCTCAAGATAGTGCGTCTATCTTGAACAAACTTGGTTGAGATATTTTCTCAAAAAAACACTAATCTAGGAGAACTAGTTGGAGAGAATCTCTCATCCTAACTAAACTCCCTAGTTTGAGGAACTAACTCCTAATTATCAAGATTTGATTTATTTAATTATAATTTTGGATTTATGATTGTTTTATTATGAGAGTGAGGCTAACATGTGTTGTCACCGCATCAACTCTACATGGGCCAATGTCTTCCTCTCTCTACCCCAGGAAAACTTCCTTCCCTCTCTACAAGAAATCTCCTCTATCATAATTTCCTCCTTAGAACTTCTCACTTCAAAAATTTGATCTCTTGATCTCTTGGTGTGTCTTCCAAATGACCCTCAAGCTCCCTTAAATAATCTTCTCGTTGACATTCAAAGACCCAGATTAAAATATAATCAATAGATGAGATCATTTTAGCTTGATCCTCGTCTTCTTCTAGAAGTTACACCACAATTAGATTAATACCCATTAATATTTTTAATTTCCTAAGTTTAGACTTAGGGTCCCATTAAAAAATATTAATTATTTTAGTAAAATTGTCTCTGGGTGGAATTTCTAAAAACACTTTCTGGGTTTTTTTGAATACATGTGCCCAAGCCTCCCTGCAAAATATGAGGCCTAAATCATATCCGATGCTACCCCAAATCAACACTCCCTCTTAGTGAGGAATGTGCTCTAGAAATACACACTGCTTCATACTACTTTGACCTTGAAGCATCCCCCTCAGCATTGTTGATGTCTGACATGTTATCCACCAACTACTGTGCTACTTCTGTAGTTGTATTATTTCTAATACTGCCACTATCAACACTGCATCCCTAGTACATCTCCCTCTCAGGTGCTGCGTCTGTACTGCTGATAGCACTACGACTGCCAACTGCTACTGCCCTGCAAACTATTGCTGCTACTCTATCAACAATGGAAAAACATCCAAAATTACTGAACTAACTATGTTCAGTATGATACCACGTGAATGATGGAGCTTAACTATTGTTAGTCTCTGCACTAACCCTCTAAATCTATTGCGTTGTTGCTAACCTCTACTCTACAATTCTCAAACTCGGGCACTCCTAGCCACTGCAACTATCTCTTCGACACTCCTTGGCACCATCTGACACTAGTTTGTCCTACTACTGTTAATCTGGGCTTTTGTAGCAAGGTATTTATCCAAGAGGTGGAATCCTCAAGGATCTTGCCCATCTGTAGGTCTTTTAAACTACAGCTCGAAAGAAGCCCACCTCCCTCCTAGAGGTATCTCGGTTGTCATGGCGAACTCCTACTCTTCGATCTTTGCGAGCGCAACCTTCAGATTGTGATTCTCATTCTTTTCCTTCTTTGTGAGAGGATGTTGAGTAGCGTAGTGACCCATCTCACCACCCTTAAAACACTCGATCTTCGAGATGTCCTTCTTACGTATCTGCTGCTCTTGCTATCCCTTCAATGCAAGGGCTACATTATCCTTCTCCTCCTTGGGCTTCGACCCACTGCTACTGCTCTTGTTTTAGCGCTTCCCACATCTCATCCCAAGTCGATAATGATGCTTTGCCCATGATACTATAGACAAAGACTTTCCACTCATCTGAGACAAAATTGAGGGTCAATCTAACCAACTAAGAATCCTGAGGTGTATGCCTCACAAAAAACAACTCATCACGGGTTTCCTTCAGATTTGTGAGGAATGCATCAACACACTCTCTCCTCTGCATCTGAGCAGATCTTAGCTTCTGCTCAGAATCCCTACTGTAGCAACTAATGATATTATTCCTATTTGTTAAATTCCTTTAAACAAATTACTTGCAATTTCCTATGACAAATATCATAATACAGACACTGTAGCCTTCACTTAATTAAATTATATGCGGAAACAAAAGACTGAGCAAGAAAGAAAATACAACACAATAGACACCATTATTTCTGGACAAATGTCCCTGGAAAAACCCAATGTCGGAAAACTGGTGCAACATATCTGAGGGTTTTATTATTATGCAGGAGAAAATCTGAGTACAATTCTTGGATGCTCAATTAGCAATCTGATACAGAGAGAAATTGGATGAAATGAATGGTGAAATGATCTCACCCTATCACTGGGAAAATCTGAGATTGATCACGTTGAACTGGAGCCTTTGCATCCCCTCTACATAGCCTCTGTGCAGAATTGCGTCACTCCTACACAGTTCCTGCGTCACCCTTGCTGGGTATCACGTTGCTCCTTATATGGACCCTCTATTGGTTGGAAAATTCAAATATCCGCCTCTTGGTCTCACACTCCGGCTCCTCACTATTGAAACTTGATTTTGTCAGCAGGAATTCGATTTCCCTCTAAATCCTGTGCTACCACTACGTCAGCTCTACATGGGCCAACATATACCTCTCTCTAGACATCATGATGCCTTTTCTCTACCTTGTACTCTCTATCCCAGGAAAATTTCCTTCTTCTGAATACTCACTGCCCCTCTTTGCAAGAAATCTCCTCGTTCAAATTTTTCTCCTCAGAACTTCGCACTTTAGAAATTCAATATCTTGATCTCTCAGTGTGTCTTCCAAATGACCCATAAGCCCCCTTAAATAATCTCCTCATTGACGTTCAATGACCTAGATTAAAAGTTAATTAATAGCTAAGATCATTTTAGCTTGATCCTCGTCTTCTTTAGAAGTTATACCCACAATTAGATTAATACCCATTAATATTTTTAATTTCCTAAGTTTAGACTTAGGGTTCCATTAACAAATATTAATTATTTTAATAAAATTGTCTCTGGGTGGAATTTCCAAAAATGTTTTCTACGTTCTTTGGAATAGATGTACCCAAGCCTCCCTGCAAAATTTGAGGCATAAAGCACATCCATGCTACCCCAAATCAACAAAAAACTCTCCTCTTGAACAATAATTACAGTAATTAAACAATAAATAAAATACTTGAATTTTCATCTTAAATAAAATATTCACTTACTTGGAATGTGAGCTTCTTGAAACTGTAAACTATTTGTAATTGACTACATTCTTATTATTCTCGTTTTCCATAATTCAACATTGCTAGTCACTTTGCATTCAGACAAGGTATTAGAAAACAATTACCAATGCAACTCATTTGGGGTTTAGCACACTAGATAAGTCACAATGATTGACCTTGAAGAAAGATACTATTAATATCGAACAACAAGAGAGACAATATATGTTGTTTAGTACAATAGCTCGAGTTAAATATTTGAATGGTCTACAATTTCAACTGCCCTTTCATATGATTGATATGAAAAAGTGGATAAATTTACAGGTGTGATGATAAGAAAAATAGAAGAAACTAGTTTGAAATTGAACACAATGAAGACTATTTGTAATTGACTACATTCTTATTATTCATATTTTATATCATTCAACATTGTTACATTGTCACTTGGCATTCAAATTTTTTTTTTTTCATCACTCAAGTTATGAATAGTCTCTATCATCTCAACAAACTAAGGTAATTAAGAAAATTTATAATTAAATGACCAGATTAATCTTAAAAATATTTAGCATATTTAAAATGATCAAAATAAATCAATATTCAACAAATTTTGTGTGATTATGCATGCCTGAAACCAACCTAGATCCATCTTAACTCCAAATCTATCATGCGCCAAGAAGAATCAAATCTCTCGAGGTGCAAACCTTTACCCAATTTTTGCACTCAAAAAGGAGGTTTGCATCTTGAGAGATTTGATCCCTCTCGATGACAATAGATTCGGGGTTAAGATAAATCTAGTCTAGTTTAATTGTATAAAAATACATTTAACAAATATTAATTGTACAAATAATTTTAACAGACACACACATATATATCGTTTACATAAATTTTTTGAAGTGTAAGATGATATTGTAATTCAATATAATATTTGGTTTTATGGATATAATTAACGTTAAATACTACTTACAAATATTCGGTTTTATGGATAGAATCAAGGTTAAATACTACTTAAAAATATATGATTGTGATGAGATTCCTTCATGTCATTGTTGCAGAGATGTTGTATTACAGAGACCTTAGATTTAAAATTAAATTAAAGAAAAGAAATTAATATAGAATCCATCACTGGAAAGATATTACACTGAAACAATAAATACAAAAGAATAATAATAAAACATAATGTAAGCTCAATTAGAGAATTAATACAATTAAGAATTAATAAAAAATAAAAAGTAATAAATATGATAAGTATACATATTACATTCTTGAAGAAACTTGGTAGCAAGCATATTTCATTAAAATAAGTTAAAATAATGATATTTCGTATTAGTAATCATAATATTTTAAAATTTTTTGTTTAAATTTAATTAATGATCATAGAAAGACTTAATACTTTTGGTATTTTATTAGAATATTACACCTTTATTCTAATTGTTTATAAATATATAAATTATTTTATTAGAATATCACACTTTTTATTATAATTTTTTATAAATTTATAATTTAAGTGTTTTGATATATTTTAAAAAATGGTAAATAACAACATAATTTAAAGATTAAAATATTTTAAATTTATATATGGTTTAAATATGTATGGTATAAATAAAAAAGTAACATAAACAAATAGAAATAAAAATATTATTAGAGCAAGTAGGTTTTAGCCATTAAGGTTTTGTCTTGCTTTTTTTTTGAAGAATCTCTTTGATTGTGTGATTTCATAATGATTGTGAGATGAATTTCAATAAAATTTTAGACAAATTTCATAAAATTATTTGTGTTTATGTTTGGATTGTTCATGTTCTCTTTGAGATTTGCCAATTTCATTGATTAAATTCACCCAAAAATGAATCAATTTTATTTGTTGAACCATGTGACTTAAGTTACACATATCTTATTAAATATTTAATTTCTTTTTATTATAAAACATGTTAAAGAAAAATGCCACATGTAATTAAATATGTTATAAATAATTTAATAAGTTAAAAATAACAACATTTTTATATATAGAGTTGTGAAATATATAAAAATTAAAATAATGATGATTCATATTAACAACCATGATATTTCAAAATTTAATATTTAAATTTAATTAATAAGCATATAAAAATTTAATCTTGCAAAACTCTTTCTATACATAAATATAATATATACTATTCATGTCATATTAAAATCTATACATAAATATAATATATACTATTTATATCATATTACAAATTAAATTAAAATATGTGAAAGAAAAATGTGTAGATATATATATAATATATATATATATATATTATATATATATATATATAAATATATATATATATATATATATATATATATATATATAAATATATTTTTATAAGCCCCAAGTTAGCTCAACTGATTGAGTTCCCATTGTTAAGTACCTCGCCAATCGGGAGGTCACAGGGTCAATTCTCCTCGACGCTTTATGTCGAATTGTTCCTTCATAAAAATCGTTGGAACCTGACAAAGATGAGCAAGAAAGGTCCTTGACGATGTTATTGATGGCTATGGAGGCGGCACGTTTAGCATCCATGGAGGATTATAATGGGTAGTCCTTGATGTCCCATGCGCTTTGTCTGTTTTCGTTTCATGGATACCTATCTCATTATTCTACTATCATGGCTACCTGCCTCTCGTGATTATTGTGTTGGAAAGGTAGAGAAGCTAAAACACAAAATTCATACCTAAAAATCACGAGCTGCGGCTCTTCTATTGATCACTCAAAACTTGATAATTACAATGAACCCAATGAAGGGTATTTAACCTTTTCCAACTAGCGACTTGCCTAAAATAACTTGACATGCAACCACACAACTTGACATGCAACCACACACTATAAGTTTGACTAATGATTAAATCGACTTGACTCAACGCTTAGTTCATTGACTCTCTAACTTTAGTCAACTATTCATGCAGGAGTAATTAGCTTATTTTAACACTCCCCTTAAATTACGACCGCTAAACTAAGACTGACTCATAACAACTCAAACATGCTTGTTGGTCTATGTCTCAACTAGACTTACAACACCCAAGTTTCTTCTATGAAACTCAAACACATATTTTGCTAATGACTTAAAATATGTCAGTCAATTGATCACTAGATTTACAAGGCTTCAAGTGAACTTCTCCATTTCTCACAAGTTCCATAATAAAGTGTTATCTAGTATCAATATGCCTGCTCTTCTGATGAAACACACTATTCTCTGATAGTGCAATCATTGAGGTGTTGCCATAATATATTGTTGTTGATCCTTGTTGTTTATGCTTGAGTCCATCAAATACTCTTCTTAACTAGACTTCTCGACATGATGTTGATGTTGCTGCTACATATTCTGCTTCTGCTGATGAAAGTGTCACAATGGGCTACTTCTCAGATGCCCATGAAATCACACCTGAACCAAGATGGAACACATAACCAAAAGTGTTCTTCCTATCATCCAAACTTCCTACAAAATCACTATCTGTGTATTGAATCAAATCCTTATTTTCTGTGTTATCATACATTATGCCACAATCTCTAGTTCTTGCTATGTATCTCAAAACTATTTTTCCTGCACTCCAATGTGTGTCTTTCGGAGTCTCCATAAATATGGAAATCAAACTCACTCCTTGCATGATATCCAGTCTTGTAGCTGTGAGATACATGAGGCTGCCAACCAATATTTTGAATAGAGTTGGATTGACATTTGATCGTTCATCATCCTTGCTTAACTTTGTACCTGTTGCAATTGGTGTAGGGAAATGTTTGCAATTTTCCATCCTGAATCTTTTCAACAAATCTTGGCATATTTATTTTGACAAATAAAAATTCCTTTTTCAGATTGCTCAACTTCTATGCCAAGAAAATATTTCATGAGGCCAAGATCTGTCATCTCAAATTATTTCATCATGGCCGATTTAAATTCATCTAACTCAAAATCACCTATAAAAATCATGTCATCAACATATAAGAAAACGATGAAAATCTATACATGCTCTTTTACCTTTGTGTACAAGGTAGGCTCAATGTTGCTTTTGCAAAATCCATTCTTAATAATGTAGTTGTCGATTCTGATATACCAAGCTCTAGGCGCTTGCTTCAGTCCATAGAGAACTTTCTTCAACCTGTAAACTTTATCTTCGTTACCTTCAACTTCATAACCTGGAGGTTGCTGCACATAAATTTCTTCTTCTAGAATTCCATTCAAGAAGGCTGATTTCACATCCATCTGATATACTTTCCACTTGTTTTGAGCTATTGTGGCTAGAAATGCTCTTACAATATCCAATCTCGCTACTAGAGCAAACATTTCTCCAAAATCTATTCGATGTTGCTGCAAGAATCCTTTTGCTACAAGTCTTGCTTTAAATCTGTCAATTTCACCTTTCCCATTCAACTTTGTCTTGTACACCCACTTTACACCAATGAGATTTTTTTCCTTTGGTAAATCAATCAAATCCCATGTATCATTCTTTTCAATAGCTTCAATTTCTTCATCCATGGCTTGCACCCAATTTTCATCTTTGATTGCTTCTTTAAACGAAGAAAGTTGGAATGACAACAATGAAAAATTTGAACTAACAACCAAATCATCATAAATATCTTTTAGACTTCTCATATTTCTCTTACCATTGATTGATTCATCACCTGATTGACTATTGAGGGAATTTCGATCTATTGATCTTCTTGAAGATCCATGCTGCTCTAAAAATCTTGGAGTCCTTGTTGGTGTGTCTCTATTTGGTGTTTTCACTTGTGATTCTTGCTACTCCTTTTCTACTACATCATCTTCTTCCATCAATGGCACTTGTGCATCAACTGTTTTTTCTATACTACCATTCCACGACTTTTGTTCTTTGAACACAACATCTCTTCTAATTATGGTCTTCTTGGTGACAGAGTTATACAATTTGTAAGCTTTTGATTGCTCACTATAACAAGTAAATATGCATTTTTCACTTTTATTGTCCAATTTTCCTCTTCGCTCTTTAGGTAGATGTGCATAAGCTACACATCCAAATACTTTGAGATGAGATACGTTGCAAGACATACCTGACCATGTGTCTAGTCAATTTAATGTCTTAAATTTCTCTACATAAATTATCAATCCGGGTATCGTAAATTGATGAAGTGTGGTGCACCATATGTGCTTAGTTAACCTTTTTCTTACTTCGTTGTTTTATAGTTTATGTTGTTTTGGGAGTTTTGTTCTTGTTGGTTTCCGAAAGTGTTTAATTCAAATGGAAATCATATTCTAAGGTCTTAAGAATACTTTTAAAGGTCAAGTATGGATGTAGATTTTAAGACAATGTTTATGTCCCTTATGATAACTTCCAAAACTTAGCACTTCAAAAGATCTTAAAACATGCTATTGATAAAATCAGTACTTGAAAAAAAGTGTAAATATGCAGCTACTTAAATCAAGCAAAAGATGAAGTGTTGATCATGAAGTTATTGTCTCTGTTGTCCACTTAATTACAGAAATAAAATCTAAACTATTGCACTAAAAAAAAAAACCAAAAATTGCAGACTAATGAAAACAAGATCATTTTACTTCACTTATAATCTGATAGCTCACCAAGTAGCTTCTTGCTTTAAGTCATGGCACCGGAGATAACGTCAAATAACATGAAGAATTGATATCTAAAGTATCTACTTGCAAGTTAATGAAAGCAAAATCAAATTACTTCACTTATAATCTGATAGCTCGCCAAGTAGCTTCTCGAGTTAAGCCATGGCACCGGAGATAACGTCAAATAACATGAATAACTTGATATCTAAACTACTTACTTGTAGATTAATGAAAACAAAATCAAATTACTTCACTTATAATCTGATAGCTCGCCAAGTAGCTTCTCGGGTTAAGCCATGGCACCAGAGATAACGTCAAATAACATGAAGAATTTGATATCTAAACTAGTTAACAACAGCAAACAAATCTCACTAAAATCAAAGCATAACAACTGAAATTTAAAAGCTAAAAAGTTCAGCAGAGGAAGCAAGTTTCAGATCACCACTTGATGCAAAAACTACATTAAAAGGCTCGAGCAAAAACTAATAAACAAATACAAGAACATGTAAAGAAAAACTAATCTACAATCAACCGGTTGAACACACTTGCATGAATTAAAATTTGCATGAATGGAAACTCTAATCTATCAAACTTGAAAGCAATCAAATGACATAATGAAATCAAAGCAAAATTACAAAATAAAATCTACTCTACCTTACATTCTAATGTGCTCCATGACATCTACTTCACATCTCCTTCTATGTTGAGAACATCAAAGCTTTATTCAAATTCTTCAAAATTACAAAGTACAACAAAGCTCTCCAAAGCTTTTCAAAGCCATCAAGGAAGAACTACAAACTCCAAGCTAAAAAACTAAAAAGCCAAGCTAAGCTAATGAAGGAGAGAGATCTCCTATTTATACAAAAAGATGAGAAGCCATCTCATTCATGAGAGTCCATGAATCTCTCCCTCTACCTCTAGAGTCCTAATCAAAATAGGAATTGATAAGACACGTCTTCTTAGAGTTTCAATACAATTAGGAAATGTGACACATATCCTCATGATCTCATGATTCTTTCCACTCAAATTCGAATTTGGCTTTAAAGTGCCACATAAAGGTCTTCTAGAAACCTCCTTTTGACCTACACATGTCAACAATCCCAACCCACTTGTTAGGTATAAGCATATGCACATTATTTTCTAATTTTAACCACAAATTCACTTTAAAAAGCTTAGAATTAATAAAGTTTGGAAAACCATAAATGTGGCTCAATGATAATGAATGTGAGATGAAGGTGGTGACATAGTAGTGAAATGGAGGTGATATAATGGACATAATAGTGAAAATGTAATGGAAATGAATGACATTTTCAAGACCCAACATACCCCTCAACTGAAGCTATTGCATGTCCTCATGCAATACATATTACAATTAACTCTTTTGATT